>JARWLC010000004.1:66167156-66858406 GCA_033318265.1 Phyllotis vaccarum
AAACATTTTGTTGCAAATTTGTTCAAGAAAGCACAATAAAAATGTAAGGCCCCCTCCCCAAGAAGTAGAGTTAGCAACAGCACGTTATAAGGACAGTAAGCAACTCGCCTAAGACATATTAACAGGACAGTAAAGATTAGCTTCACTGATAAAAGAAAAACTGCAGTTAAGAGCCGTAGTCAAAGAACAGCCCCCAACCAAGGATTCAGCTGGGCAGAGGGGGAAGGGAGGGGAAGCAGTTACTTAGCTATGTGATCAGGCCCAGCCTGATCAGGGAAAGAATTCCAAAAAGAAGATAAAGAACAAAAGAACAAACAGCAGGCCTGGGGGCGGGTGATAACCAGGTTGTTTGGTCAGGCCGGATGGCAACCTGGGGGCCCTCACCCCTCACCCCTCAACGGGCGATTTCATTCAAACCAGCCAATAGAAACTTTGTAACTTCGCCTTTGCCTCTGTACGCATGATTTTGCTTCCCTAACCCTATAAAAAGGCCCTAAACAGAGGGCTGGGCGCGCCAGCCATCCCAAGTGGCTTGGTAGCCCGCAGGTCCTGCGTTATTCAATAAAACCTCGTGCTGTTTGCAGCTGATCTGTGGCTCGGTCCTCCTTGGGTCATGGGGTCTCCTTCCGAGGAAAGGTCCATTTCGGGGGTCCCTAACCCCCGGGGGTCTTTCATTTGGGGGCTCTTCCGGGATTTGAGACCCCCACTCAGGGACCACCGACTCACTGTCAGGAGGTAAGCTGGCCAGCGTTTTGTTCATTGTCTGTGGCTGTGTCTGAACTTGTTTTCTGTGAATCTGCGTTGTTTGTAGCCGTGTTTGAACTTGTGTCCTGTGTATTTGCGCACGCGTTTGGTTTGGGGTTCGGTCGGATCCATTTGTACTTGGCGGGGGCCAGAAGGGGCTGACGAGCTCAGAACTTCTCCCTCGCAGCCCTAGAAGACGTTCTAGAGGCATTTGTAGTCCCGCCGGGCGGGACATTTGGGTCCTTCGGGACATAGAGCTCGCTTTGGAGTGGCAGTCCTTTAGAGCTCAGCCCGTATCAGAAGGATACGTGGTTTTGGTAGGAGAGGGGGGAAATCCGGACCCCCCCCAAGTCTCCGTTTGAGGTTTTGCTTTCGGTTTTAGGCCGAAGCCGCGCAGCGCCTTTGTTCTGTGTTTGAGTGTTCTGTGTTTGAGTGTATCTTTGTCTGTTCCACTAACCTTACTCAGTCTTAAAATCATAGGACAGATGATAACCACCCCGCCCCCGAATGTTACAGCTCCCCCCTTGGCAGCAGCGTTCGCCGAATCCCGGGGCCGAAGAAGCAGGAGGCCGGTAGTTCGCCACGCTCTCCTCACCACCCCCTCCCTCCTCCCGCCTCTCCTCCGCTGCCCCATGGAGCTCGCGCGGCCCGGGCGGGAGGAGATTGGGCCGGGCCGCCCCGCCCCTCCTGCGGCGTGACCAAGCTCGCAGGTGCCAGGCGCAGGGTGCATGGGCGCATTTCCGCCGGCTCTGGAACGGCTGGGAAGGCCGGGTTAGAGAGGATGGCGCGGGCGGGGGCGGGGCGGTGTGCCGCGGTTACGCTGCTCCTCCGAGGGCAGAGCCGAGCGCGCGGAGTCGGGCGGTAGTGTCAGCTGCAGAAGATTCAGCCCCCTCCACCAGACCCGCGCATCTCCGGCCGCGGGGCGAGCGCACGCGGGCGGGACCGGGAATGGGGCCGATGGGCACTTCCGCCGTGACCAGCCTGGGTCGGAGCAGCTTGAACCTGGTAGATGCTTCCAAGGCTCCTGGGGTACCTGGTAGAGCAGCTTGACTTTCCCTTAAAGTCCTCTGCCTACCGGGAGTCTCAGATCCGACAGGACCCACAGAGGCTCCTCCTCCACCCGTTATAGGCATCCCCCTGGGGCCACTGAGAGTGAGGCCCGGAGCCGGAGAGAGCCGGGCCACCTAAGGGCGTTGCCGGCACTCCTGTTAAACTATGTTCTCTTATCAGCCCGCTTGAGAAAACTCTCTTTACCTCTGAGGAAAGGGATCCAAGGAAACTGGCCCCCAGCTCGGACGCCACCCCGACGCAGTTGCCTAACCTAGACGTCCCCATTGGAAAGGTAGGAGACACCTATTAACTCTGTCGCCAGGCTCTGATGCACCAATTAATCTGGCCAAGGTAAGAAAAAGAGATGTAAAAGTCTGATAAATTCCCCCTCTGAGTTTTTAGAGAGGCTAAGTAAAGGTCTATCAGAGATGTACACTGTTTGCTCTAGAATCGGAAGAACAGAGGGGGGCGTTAAGAAAGTCCTTTATAAAACAGTCAGCAATAGGTATTCAAAGAAAGTTTCAGAAAATGGGTGGCTTACAAGATATGGCCTTGAGACTTAGAGAGGCTGGAAAGTGTTTTGAGAGAGAGAGAAAAGAGCAGCGGAAGCGAGATGTGTATAGAGAGAGAGAGAGAAAAAAAAAGAAAAACCGATGGATGAACGAGGGAATGGGGAGGAATCTTGGCTGCCTTGGTTGGCAGGCAGGGGAGACAGTAGAGCTTGGGCCCGCACCAGAAGCTCAGAAGAATACCGAGCTAGTGGGGACTGCCCCAAGAAAAAGAAGCCTGCGGCTAATACAGCCAGCCTTCTGAATCCCCTCCTAAACCTTTAATGTGGAGGGGACCCCAAGTGACTTTGAAACGGACACGGGAATGGTTAGGTTCCCTCTCCAACAAGAAACCATTAGTCCAGGATGTCAGCAGTGCAGACATAGGGCGTGGACGACTAAAAGAACAATGGACTTTAAAAAAAAAAATGCAGCACTCTTTCCTAGTGACTCCGGAGTGCCCAGAGAGACTTGCTTACCAAACTGGGGGCAAAGATCACCTTTAACCCCCAGGGGCCCAAGGTAGAATTCACTAACCCTCTAGTCAGCAAGCCTGCTGTAACCAATTCAGGCCTTCCCGGAGGGGAGGCATGAGTAGAAACGGCTAGACCAGGGCTGGCGATCCAGCGGCCCCCTGTGGTGAAACCTTCAGCCACACCCCTGCGAGTCAGATTTGAGCAAAGATGCCAAGAAAGGGATCAAATCCCACACTCAGAGGCTGCTGGAGCAGAAAATCCTGAAACCATGTCAGTCAGAATTGCTGCCCATTAAGAAGCCTGAGACCTGAGAGAAGTCAACAGCCGGGTGGTAAAGACATTCACACTGTCTTAGATTAAAAAGGTGCCTTCTTCTGTCTGCGTCTCCATGAGTCCAGCCAGCCCCTGTTTGCCTTTGAGTGGACAGACCCAAAGAACGGATTCTCAGGACAGCGCACCTGGACTAGACTGCCTCAGGGCTTCAAGAACTCTCCTACCATCTTCGATGAGGCCCTGCATCAAGGTAACTAACTCCGTTGCAGTACTCATTGCTTGCAGCCTCCACCGTGGAACAGTGCCGAGAAGGGACTGAGAAACTGCTTGTTAAACTGGCCAAACTGGGACATCAGGCCTCTGCTAAGAAGGCCCAGATATGCCGACCTGAAGTGACATTCCTGACCCTTCAAGACGGTAAGAGATGGCTAACAGAGTCCAAAAAGAGAACTGTCACTCGGATGCCTCCCCCTGAGAGCCAAAAGAGCCGGAGAGAGTTCCTGAGAACTGCTAGATTCTGTAGGCTCTGGATTCCGGGTTTCGCAGCCTTGGCGGCCCCTCTATGCCCCGCCTATAGATGGGAAAAAAAAACAGCAAGAGACTTTTGACCAGATCAAGAGGACCTTGCTCTCGGCCTCAGCTCCAGTCCTTCCTGATGGTGTTTCACTCCTGGTGAAAGACGCTTGGTAAACCTTGCAAATTTTTCCTTGGTTTAGACTTTTTGGTAAAAGATAGGGTCCGCGGCCCAGGTAAGTTAGGTGAGTAGCCAAGAAGTTAGGGGACTAGCCAAGATGTTAGAGATTGATTAAAAACTTTATTATACCCCAAAGTTCAGGACAGGTAGAAACCTTAAGCAAATTAACCCTGGAGACTGGCCACAGAGTTTGGGTGATGCTCCTGCCCTATACCCTTTTCTGAGCTCAATACTCCTTCTGCTAATACTTTTTAGATCTGAGAACCATCTCTGGTATAACCCCCTTGTCTGCTAGGTTGCAGGCCCTGGCTAATGTATAACATTCTTTGTAAAAGCAGCTCTCAGACCTTTACCAGCCCCAGAGAGATGAGACCCCACATCGCTACCAAGTGGGAGACCTCGTCTACGTCCAGTGACACCAGCATCGGACTTTTGAACCTCGCTAGAAGGGACCCTACCAAGTCCTTCTGACCTCATGGCGTTGCTGCTTAGATCCTGATGACTGATGGACTGTAAAAAAACTGGTAATCCCCTCAAGCTCCGTGTGCAGCGACAGTCCCCTAGAGAGGAGCCTTCACCAATCGATTGAGCAGACATGGCAGGTGATATCTGGGACTAAAGACACTTTTCCCACCATCTCCAGTGGACCTGGTGGCCTAGCCTGTACTCGGACCTGTGCCTGCTGGGGGCAAGATTAGAACCTTGAGACATACCCACCATTGACCCTGCCCATCTGCCCCCGTGTGCCCACCAGGAGATCCGAGAGCAGAAACCCTCACAAGCGTAGTAAGGGTCTCCCATCGAGTTAATTTGCTGTCAAGAAAAGTAGACAGACAAGTAATGGGCCCTGCACAAAAGAGAGCCTGTCACTATCACAGTACTGCTAAGTGCTGGGGTTTTGGTCCCAAGGTCGACAGAGTTTAGACCAGAGACTAGATAAAGAGTCATCTCTAAGATTAGAGATATTCAGAAAAGAAAATGGGGGAATGTAAGGCCCCCTCCCCAAGAAGTAGAGTTAGCAACAGCACGTTATAAGGACAGTAAGCAACTCGCCTAAGACATATTAACAGGACAGTAAAGATTAGCTTCACTGATAAAAGAAAAACTGCAGTTAAGAGCCGTAGTCAAAGAACAGCCCCCAACCAAGGATTCAGCTGGGCAGAGGGGGAAGGGAGGGGAAGCAGTTACTTAGCTATGTGATCAGGCCCAGCCTGATCAGGGAAAGAATTCCAAAAAGAAGATAAAGAACAAAAGAACAAACAGCAGGCCTGGGGGCGGGTGATAACCAGGTTGTTTGGTCAGGCCGGATGGCAACCTGGGGGCCCTCACCCCTCACCCCTCAACGGGCGATTTCATTCAAACCAGCCAATAGAAACTTTGTAACTTCGCCTTTGCCTCTGTACGCATGATTTTGCTTCCCTAACCCTATAAAAAGGCCCTAAACAGAGGGCTGGGCGCGCCAGCCATCCCAAGTGGCTTGGTAGCCCGCAGGTCCTGCGTTATTCAATAAAACCTCGTGCTGTTTGCAGCTGATCTGTGGCTCGGTCCTCCTTGGGTCATGGGGTCTCCTTCCGAGGAAAGGTCCATTTCGGGGGTCCCTAACCCCCGGGGGTCTTTCAAAAATATCAGCTTGGAAATTAATTCTAATATTGAATGGGTAGGTAGTGCCAACACATTTTAACTTATGCCAGAGTCACTATTTTGTGAAATATGAAATTTACTTGTTTTCAAGTAAACTTACTTTATTAGGCTAATATGCAGGAGGTGACTTTAATAATGAAGATATATTTTAATTAGCCTATCAATTCTGCATGCAAATGAATGCATGGAAACACTTTGTTCTCCTGAGTAGCTTAAGCATTCCTTGTCTAATCTTATTTACATTCTTAATTTGCTTTGCAAATTTTTCATTACCCAGATAAAATTCAAGTGGTCACAAACTGAGACTAGAAATACCTGAATTAATGAGTCCTTCCCATATCTTGCTTTTAGACCTTGCACTTCAAGGCTTCTTAAGGGGAAGAGTTGGTTCCACGTTCCCCTGGCACCTGTCGGGTTTTCCAGCTTTCACACTCTGTGTATCTCTCTTCGCCAGGTTGATGCCAACGGCTTCGTCAGCAGAAAACATCAATTTGAGTGTGTTCCCCTTAGAGCTGAACTTACACATCATACACAGCATGGAAAAGCATAACAAATGATATTTGAGGAAACTTCTCAAAAGATCATTTAGGTTGCACTGTGTTTAAATATTTACTAGTTTCCATAATATATTGACTCAGCTTTGCAGTAATCTTGGGTTTTTCTCCAGCATCCCCACATCCTTCTCAGTTGCCACGATGATCTGAGCTCTCTGAATGCCCCCAGCCTGAAGACCAGATCTCCCACCCATCCAGAAATGTTCTGGACATCTCCTCCACTTCTGAGAGATTTCTTGTCTTGGATCTCCCATAATTCTCTCTTTATTTCTTTTTATAATTTATCCTCCTGCTGGGACTACTTGAGAGCAGGATGTAGGTTTAACATTAGTCCAGGGTTTACCTAAATGAAAACTGTAGACCGTATCCCACATTGAGGAAACTTCTCTTTAAGATAGAGAGACTGTAGAAGAAAAACAAGCAACCAAAATTCAGAGATGCTGGAAGTTGTGTCTCCTAAGAACATGACTGCCTAGACAGGACCTGAGCAAGGACAATGACAAGAGATTTACTAAAGTAGATGGGGGAAGACCAGGAGGCTTCAACCTAGGCAAAGACTGCAGGTCAGTGAGGGATGCTGGGAGTGAGAGAAAGAGTCTTCTCCGGGGAAGAGGACAGACATTAGTTATCCCATACTAAATGGTCAGCCCTCCCCCCCTCCCCTCCCCCTCCCCCCCTTCTCCCCTCCTCTCCATGGCTGGCTTAGGGTCATGTTTGCTCTTGACTCTCCCATATGTCTCTGCCTCTGGCTGTGCTTTCCTTCCATCCACAGTAAACCTCTCCCACCATACCCAGCAGGTAATCATGTCCTTTTTTATTGTTTTTATTCAGTCATCTGGTGCTGAAGCCTGGGATTGACACATATGAGTTCCCTTTCAAAGAACACAGCCTTTCCAAACCAAGATGCTGGTCTGACTCTTCTACAGCATCTACAGGCCATTTGTTGTTTCTGCCTCCTGTTATCCCTCAAATTCAACCCAAATTCTAGAGTCCCCCTTCTCAGGTACTTCTGCCTCCACAGGCTCTAACCATTGTCATTTTTGTCTACGCATAAGTATTTCTCCAGGTAGGGCCTTCTGTATCCCTCTGAGGAAACCACCTGGGTGTCTCTGGCCTCTGGCCGCTACAGCGATCTGGAAATCTCTACTAAAGACACTTATCAGATCCTTTCCCTGTTTTCTAGTTTTCTCTTGCCTGCCCCTAAGAAATGCAGTTTCACCTGCAGTCCCACTATGCTATCGTGCCTGTGGTCTGCAGCTCCTGCTCCTAAAGTTTCCTCTCCCCATCTTAGAGCTGCTGGTTAGTCTCTCCGTTAAGCCCTCCTAGGCCTCTCCTCCCTCAGACAGACATCCTCCCAAAGCTCCTTTGGGATACAATGTGCTCTTTCTCAGCTCCCTCTGGGAGCTTATAGAAATTCCCCCCAACAGTTTCATTTTTTGATGCTCTTCTCACAGTATGTATCATGCCAAAATTTGGCACACTTGATTTCCACATTCTCATGAATCATAGCAACTGCCACACACAAAAAAACCTGGTCTCAAAATTTCTAATATCTAAATTTGCTCTGCTCTGTACTTCCTCTACATCTCACTTCTAAAAATCTTTTATTTCTACAATTTCTATGTGCTCTGCCCTCAAAAAAAAAAGTAAGATTATGATGTAGACTCTATCTCAGGATTTGTAAATTCATTGGGTATGAGGGGAAAAAAATCTATAAAATCAGCATTAAAATTTGGCTTTAAACTTATAACTAAAGACTTGTAATTAATAATCTATATTTGAGTGTATTTTTTAAATTTTTACTCTTTGGGGGCCTGCCACCCAATTCCCAAATAAATACACGAAGACTTTTATTCTTACTTATGGTGCTCGGCCTTAGCTTGGCTTGTTTCTAGTCAGCTTTTATAAGTTAAATTATCCCATTTCTCTTCTACGTTTTACCTTTCTTAATTCTATGCCTTTCTTCCTTCTTACTCCTTGGCTGGCTGTGTGGCCTGGTGCCTGGCCGCTGGCTTCCTCCTCACCTTCTCCTTTTTTATTCCTCTTCTCTCAAGCCTGGATTTCTCCTCCTATTTATCCTCTCTGTCTGCCAGCCTCACCTGTTTCTCTCTCCTGCCTTGCTACTGGCCATTCAGCTCTTTATTAGACCAATCAGGTGTGTTAGACAGGCACAGTAAAACAGAGTTAAACAAATGTAACATAAAAGAACATAACACATCTTTGCATCATTAAACAAATATTCCACAGCATAAACAAATGCACCACATCTTACGTTAATACTCCACAACACATGGGTAATTTTAATTTGCTACAGCATACTCTATAATTTGTTTAGAATATACTGTAGATGTAATTTAGATTCAATTCTTGTTTAGGAAACAGCAACCATGTGGCTCTCTCCTCCATCTTGGCTAATGACCTCATCAAGATGGAAGCAGCCACATGACTGGCAGCCATCTTTATTAAGGTTAAAGGGTACACCCTATGACTTAAGCATCTTATTATGACCACATAGTTTAAACCATCTAAGGCAACACCTATATAATTGTTCAGCCATACTGGGCTCTCTGCTTATCCTTTCAGATTGAAGAAACAACAGTAGGTCTTCAAAATATTTTGGATTGAAATAGATTATTGTATAATAAAAATTTCCCAAGGTTTTAAAGGCATACTCAGGTTAACAGAACCTAATTTCAGGATGTATATCTAACTACTTTATGTCTTTGCTAACTGCTCAGCCCCAGGCTTCTAGGTATATTTGACAAATAATATTTATAAATTCCTAAGGTCTACTCAGGTTCACAGTAATATTTATCTAGCTTCTTTGTCTTTTCTCACTTTGTTAAGCTTTAGCTATTTGGATAAACTAGTTAAATAAAAACTAATATTCTATAATGGTGTGCTATAAAGAATCAGGAAAAAAAAAAAAACCCAGTTTCTCTATGGACTATATTTATGGTTTAAAGTTTTATTTTGATGCTAGAGGTAATTCAATTAAAACTATGACTCAAATTTTTAAAGCTCAAACTTAATAGCGATAAAGCTGCAAAAATCTTAATCTTATGAAAGCTATCAACTTAAACTATTAAAGATGATTAAGACATTCAAGTTATGTATTTTCAAGGTTAAGGCTAAATTTAGGTCTACTTAGTATATGGTCCTCAAACTCTTCAGAGATCTGCTGGATATGGCATTAAAAATGTTTAATGAGAAATCTTCCCATAATAGACATGCCAGTTCTTACCAGGAACCCTAAAGTCTCTGAAGAAGATAGATGGAGCTTGCAGACTCCACCTGAATTGTGGTAGCATTAACCACTGGGGAAAACTGCCCCATACCTCTTGCCTGCTGCCAGGGCTCTTCCCAAGCTGTGGATACTTGTGGGTTGACTGTCCTGCCCTACCTGCTTCAAGTAAGTCAGTCCCCCAGGTTTCTTTTTCACAAGAAAATCCCTCAGATTTGGGTCTGGCAGCCAAAGGCCAATGCTGCTCTGTGTAGCAGCTAAAGATTTAATGCTGTCCTGAATGACAGCTGAAGACCTTTGACTACCCCCCCCCAACCCAACCCCCAGAAAAGCCTTCGAGACGAAGGAAGCCTAAGGCTAGGTAGTGGGTAAGCCTGTCTTCTTAAATGATATATATGACATTTAAATTATACCTCTTGCTATAATTTATCCTTCTCAGATATCTTAGACTGATGACTAACTGTAGTTTTAATCATATCAAGCTTACCAACTCTCCCCCATGGCTTCAACTGCCTCTCAATTCTCTTCATATGTAAAAAAACTAGGCCTTAACTCTCCCTCCTAGAGCTATTAGGTCTCCAGCTGAGAAAGACAGTTTACCTTGCTACCGGACTCTGAAAAGAGATCAACTCACAAAACAAATTTTAAAGTAACTTTTTTCTATTTCTTTATTTAGAGAAACTTGCTTCACAGTGACTACTCTAAGAATCTGTCTCATGGTAAGTGAATAGATTAAAAAAGTTTGTTTAAAGTTTATATAAATTGTGAGGGTCTAAAGGAGTGTTTTAAGGTGTGTAAATGCAAGTTCTGAAGGTCTAATAAAGTGTAAATTGTAAAGGTCTAAGGAAATGATTTAAGGTATATGAAAAATCAAAAATGTTTCCTTGCTTTGTTATTGTTTGCTAAAATCTCTAATGTTCAAGTTTTAACATCAATAAATGGAGTTCTGATAAGGTGGTAAAGCACTAAGTACTTTTATCAATCATAAGATAAAGATTTTAAATTTCCATTGGTTGTCGTCTAAAAACTGACTTAAAAGTGCTTCTCAATTGCTCTAACAATCTTTCTGTTCAACCTACATTATCCAGTCTTTTGGAAAAAATATAAATGCCAACATCACGTTTGGGTTCCCAAGCTTTTCCTATAATTCAAAGCCATAAGTCTACTTACTGTGTTTTCTTCAATGTGGGTTTCAGTATATAATATATATTATATATATATATATGTTTAAACAGTTTCCCAATCAACTAAAGTTTCCAAACTGCTCCAAAGTGACATCCTAGGTGCTTCTGATGGAATTTCTAACCAACTGAAGCCTCTGCATTCCTGATGGCTCAAAAGCGTCTAGTCCCAGGTGGTCCAGCCTCACAAACTGCTCCAGTTCAACCTACTCTTTCCTAGCCCCAAATGGTCCTACAGAGCCTGGATAGTGAGTGAAGCAGCCTGTTCTTCCTGGCCTTGGCCAGCATTCCAGCTTTCTTGGGTCCCCAACAACAGGTCAATGTTAACAGGAAGTAGTCATAGAGAAGACTATGTCTCCCTTGTCATTTATTATAAATAAACATGCTGGGATGTTAGATCTTAAACTTGGAACAAAGGGCTAACCAAGGTGGCTATTTAACATATCAAAGTGGACCTGGCCATTGGGTTTTCCCAGCATCCCTCAGTCCCTACTTGTTACAAAGTATAGCTCCTGAATATGTCCTGATGGTAAGGATCAACAGTGCTCCAAAGATGTTGACACTCCCAGACAACAGGAAACAGTATGAAGAGCATTTTGCCTTCACACCTACCTCACAAATCATCCCTTCCTATTTTCTTAGCTTTTTTAGTAAATGAAAATGAGGAGTGTTGGCATACTAATAACTGCTCAAGTCCTTTGCCCACATTCCAGAACCAGGTTCTTCCCCACTTCAATGAACTCAGCACTAACAAGCCCACCATCACTAATGACCAATTCAACACATTTCCGCTATTACCATATTTTCCCAATGCACATGCTCCCTGCCCCTTATAAATCCTGCCATCATGGCCTGTCAACTGTCACCAGTTCCATTCAGAGGCTGCCATTCCCCCCTCCCCCCATAAATCTCTTATCTGAGGTCTGTTGCATAGTTCGATTTTGTGGCATTCCTGATTATTGAGATACCCTTTCACTGCAAAATCCTTCCAATTTTCACTTTACCTGGAGGAGCCAGTGAGGTACAATCAAGCATGAACTTGTTGAAAAAGCTAGATAATCCTTTTTTGTCCTGGTTTGCTTTCTGTTGCTATGATAAACACCAGGACCAAAGGCACCTTGATAAAAAAAAAATTAATTGCCTTACATGTTATAGTCCCTCATTGTAGGAAGCCAGATCAGAGACTCCAGGCAGGCACTTGGAGTAAGAAACTGAAGCAGAGACCATGAGAGATTGCTTCCTCCCTTCAACCCTCTTGTGTCCCTTACACTCTCAAATGAGTAGCTCATTTTTCCTTTATCATTATCAGTATATCAACATATATTATCTTTCTGTCTCTGTCTGTTAGTCTGTCTGTCTGTTTATATGTCAGTCCTAAAACCATAAACACACAAACAACAAAACTGTAATTTAAACAAGATCTTGCTACATTCATAAGTGTAATGGGCGGATGCCCCTAGAGCACCCCAAGACACCCCAAGACCATGGCTAATGACCACTGTTAACTTTAAAGAAAAAGAGAGTTTAATGAATATGAATGATATACCGGTACACATATGTGCGGGTTCAAGGCACTGTGGAAGCCAAGAGTCCCGAATGGTTTCAGAGTAGAATTCTTATACCACACTCTGGGTAGGGGAGGGGGTACGGGCAGGCTGGGCAAGATAACAGGGCGGGGTCAAAGGTCAGTTTAGGATGGAGTTTAGAAATGCAGGCAGGCAGGCAGACAGGCAGGCAAGCTATTTTCTGTGAAACAGTAGGACCACCTGAAGACATTCATTTCCTGGAGCAATGGTCATGATTGGCACACTGTGCAAACTTCAGAAAGTTCCTGCCTGCTTCAGTTAACAGTTCTCATGGTAGGGCTTTCCTGGGTGACCCCACCCAGGTTGCTACATCGGGAATGTGGAATGCGGTCCCAGCCAAGTAATGGAGGAAGTACATCCTGTGTTGCTCAGGAGGGTGTTAGTGAACAAGTATCTTCTTAGCAAATAGAAAGTTAGCATGACAGCACAAGAGGTCAAATCTTAGGTTAGGCCAGGAAAATCTCATCTTTACAATAAGCATTTACAAGTATGATGTGCTTTTGTCGCTTCTAACTGGGCTCTGCGAGTCTCATCTGCTTCATTAGCTGCCTTTCCCCACAGCTTTGACAGTTGAGCACACAGTTGAACTAACTGTTGCTAGCCATCCTCTTTTCCTGAGCTCCTTTCAGGCTGTTGGTACCTGTGGAGAAAGACATGTGGCCCCATTCCCTAGCTTAGCCCATCACATATGCCTTTGTTCAGCCTTCTCTCACTTATGGCTTAGCATTTGCAGTAGAAAGATTCGAATCTCTGTACTTGCTGATACCGAAATGTCTCACGGCTTTGTCCTGTATGGGCTCTTTCATGCCAGTGCTATTTAAGAGAAATGAAAACTTGTGTCTTTGAGTGTCCGGATGATGTACAGATGCCATTCCAGTGCTTCAGGTGCTCTCTGCTGTACCTGTGAATTAGTTAGACTAGTTTTCTTTCTGATAACACAAAGAACCTTTTCTATTATCTAAACTTGGAAGTGAACGCAGAGCAGCATGTAGCTGTTTGCAACAATCTAACTCAGTGAGAAGTTCTTTTTATTTAAAATTTTTTTTCTCATACCCTCCAATGTCCACCTCTCTCTCCCCCATCCGCCACCCATTCTCAAGGGGAATGGGCAAGGAATCCCAAGGTGAGTCAGTTTAGTCTGGCAAATTCAGTTGAGGTGGTTCTGAGTCCCTCCCCCCATCCCCCCAGGATCAAGGCTTAAGTAAGATGATCTTCTGTAGAAAATGGACTCCCGGGATGTCAGATGATGCACCAGGAATAAACTTTGGTCTGACTGCAAGAGTCAGTAAGCACTTTTAAGCGTGTGCCATCTTTTATGTGATATGCTATTCGAGGGAGGAGGGGGCAGGGCAGGGTGGGAAACACCTCCTCCAACTAAACGTAGACTGTTCAGACTGTCATGGAACAGGAGGATGAAGGTTCCCCCATAGGCAGAGACATGGGAGACATGTCTGAAGGGTAGGCAGAATTTTGATCACCCTCCAGTAAGGGAGCTCAGCAATGGGGAGAAGCTGATGTCTTCAGGGAGTGGGAAGGGACAGGAAGATGCAATTATAGGTAGGAAAGAGACCTCATTTCTGTGGCCAGACAGGCAGAGAGCCTCAGGCACAGGCTCAACAGACAAGTGTAGTGTCATGTAGTGTTGTGTCCGTGTCCGTCCCGTCCCCGTCCCTATCCCGTGCCCCCCCCCCACGTGCCTCCATAGCATGGGTTCTCCATGCCTAGGTCATCTTCCCAGCCAAACAGCCACCGCTGGAGTCGCTCATTCTGAGAAGTGTGTGCAAACTGTTAAACCACAAGACAAAAAAACCAAACCAAACCCAAATAAACAAAAAACAGCCACAAAAATGAAATAGACACACATCTTCAAGCGTTTGTGGGGAAGAATATACCGGAGCTCACACGTCAGATCTGGAGGAAGAATATGGAAGTCTTTATACTTCAGATCTGGGAGAAGAAAATGAAGGTGTTCAGATGTTGAAAATGAGAAGAAAGCACACAATTGTTCATATGTTAGACCTGGGGGAGGCCATGCAGTTTCATTGAGGTTTTTTCCCTAGTGATTATAATGAATAACTTTTTTGTTTTAGTATTTAGAGTGATTTAGATAAATAGTTTATGTCACCTTAAGAGGTCTGTAATCCTATCACTTGAGAGACTCAGGCGGGAGGATTGTGTTCAAAATCATCTTGGGCTACAACAAAACAGCTCTATCTCAACAAATTAAACAGAGGGAAACAAAGCCTACTTTGCTTCTATTCCTACCCTATTATTAAGAATATTTCAAATATTGAAAGCAAAGAAGAGCACAATAAATATTTGTTCCCAGCACCAATACTCTCTAATTTGACATAGTTTGGCTCAATATCTGGTTTTAAAACACAATCGGATACATTTGCCATTTGTTTATTCTTTATCTTATTTTATATTAGCACAGATTAGTTCTACCTCTTGAGCCTTTAAGTACTCACATTAACAACAGTGCATACAAAACAATCAAGTCATAGATAAAGTGGTATGTGACCATTGTTTGAGGATTCTGGATAAGGACTGCCACACTAACAGCAAATAGGAGGTTCTAGCTACGGATTCCAGCCATCATCCTCAACTGTCAGACCTCAGACAAGATACTGAGGCCATGAAACACTTGGTTTCTGCATCTTCTAATCACTGCAGTAAGACCAGTCAGGCACCTCAGGACAGCTGGGAAGGTCAAGGAGAGAATCCACAAGAAAAACATATAAGGTGGGAGCTGCAGAGATGGAGGGTCTTGAACCGCCATGATTTTTATCACCAGGCTATTGTTGTGATGAATTTTTAGCTCCCCTGTTTCTGTATGCTGTTCCCCTTTCTGCCCAGCAGCTCCGGTTACCATTTGAAACTCAGAACATCCTCCCCATAGCTCTGTTGACACCACATTCTCCAATGAGAACTGAATTATGACTCCTCTGCTTGCTGCATGAAAAATGCTCTCTTCCTGCTCTGTTGATATATTGTAACAACCCCTCAAATTACACCAGGAAGCGGGGAGCCTATTGTTAATATTTAGGTCAGGTGCCTAAGACCTCAGTGGTGTGATCATTTGCTTTAAAATTTTTAAAATATGCAAATGTGGTGTGGAGGTGTTGCTCTGCCTCTCATCTCTGCTGGCAGCACCCCCTTCTTGTCAGAATTTATTGTTTCTAAACATATGAAACATTTTACAGTGTGACCGTAAGTCCCCATAAACATGGCATGATTGATGTGCACATGGTCAGAATGCCTTCAGAAGCATCCGTTAATATTCTGGTCCTCTCTTTGTTCTTATAAAACTTTGAACAGGGTGTAGGGAGGACTCTGCATTTGAGATGGGGTGTTTCAGGGTTCTTTGGGATACACACGAGGTCATGTGAACTTCATGTTTGTGACTATGACTACTGGAACATCTGAAATAGTAAACAAAAAAAATTAAGGGTGATTTATCCCACATAAGCTTCTACAGCTGCTGTGCTTTGAGAAGGGTGCAATTGCAGTTCTAAAGTCAACCAAACAGCACTAGTGGATGGAATGACATTGGATCAGCTCCCTGTAGTTTCACAGTTGAATTTCTAATTATCTTTTTAAAAGTCACTTTGCTTTTATAATGCTGTGATGGTTGTCAACTTGACTATATCTGCAATGAATTATAATCCAAAAACAGAGGGCACACTTGTCATGCAGCCCTTTTAGCAAGAAGAGGCTAGATGACAGGTCTTTAATCCAGACCTTGAGGCTGCAAGGCACATGCTTTAATCCAGACCTAGAGGCTGGAGGGCACATGCTTTAACCCAGACCTTGAGGCTGGAGGGCAAGCCTTTAATCTGGACCGCACCTTCAGTGGGAAGGAGTGTGGAAGAAGGGAGGAGGTGTGTTCCTTCTTCACCCTTGCTCTCGCCTTGACAGCACATTTATTTCCTTCTCTGGAAGTGAAGCCTACATCTTCAGTATTCCAGCATACATAGAAAACTAGTTGAGACACTGAGTTTTATGGGACTGAGTAACTCTAGATTCTGAGACTTTCTATTCACAGCTAGCCATTGTTGGATTAGCTGTCCTTCAGCAGTATGTAATTTATAATGTATATAATAAAGTCATATGTGTAATGTATATTTTATTATATTAATTCACAGTATATGTATACACACATATATACATACACACACACACACACACACACACACACACACACATATATATATATATATATATATATATATATATATATAGAGAGAGAGAGAGAGAGAGAGAGAGAGAGAGAGAGAGAGAGAGAGATTCATTCATTTATTCTGTAAATTCTGTGACTCTAGAGAACCCTGACTAACACTTTTTCATTTGCAGGAAAATTGAGAGGTTAGGACAAAGGAATTCCACACCCCTCACTCAACTCAGGTTTTTCACATGATTCATACCCTAGAGGGTTGACACGTTTGCTCTGGTGACAAGATCAACAGTGATGGCATTAGCAGCTAAGACCTGTATTCTTTTATGTCCTTGGCATTCACCTAGCACCCTTTTCTGTTCCAAGATACTATTGTGAGGCCCACATTAGATTTGTGTTTCTCTAGATATCTCTTGGATGTGGTAGTTTCTCAGCTTTGCTTTTGATGACTGTGACAGTTTCAAGGTCTTCACATCGTATTGGCAACATTTGCCAGGCTTCTCACATTTATTATTGTGTGACAGGACTCCAGTTCTTAGTGGGCTCCTGGTCTTCAGCCAAACTGACTCCATGATGGACGTACCATTCAGGCTGTAAAACTCAGCACGTAGGTAGGTAGCAACACCTACAAAAAACGAAAATAAGACCTAATCAAAGTCCATAGTTCTTGAAAAGTCTCTAAAAACCTTGCCTTTTGGTTTCTGTAGTTCTGCTTCTGTAAAACTGTTCTCATTAACCAAAGTATATCAACCCCCAGGGTGTGTGTGTGTGTGTGTGCTTGAAAGTTCACCCTGAGAAAGGCTTGGGGCTACACTGGGATCCTAAACACTCAGTGTAGTTGTCAGCTAGCTGACATATACTTTCTTTTGGCTAAAACCCATGTTTGAGCAGTATTCTCTGGTAGATACTCTACAACAGTTTTGTTGAAACGGGATCTTGCGATATAGTCAGCTGGCCTGGAAAAAAAGGAACTCTGATATGAGCCTCCCAAGCTCTGAGATTATTATTGTACATCAGGCCTCATCAATTCTAAATATGCTTAGAAAATTGGAAGCCCCAGTGTGCTGAGACACTTCAAATGGCTATTGTAGAGATATGTATTCTAATGTCAAAGCAGCAGTGATTGGCTAGTAATTCTTTTTACGAATGTGTTTGTGTTGAATAATGGAGTATTTCTATACAAAATTGCTTTTTATTAACTAGATATTTTGAGATGTGTCATACAGCACCAATTTTCAATTTACTTAAAATTATAGTTTTCCACGATTATAAACATAATCTGTTTATACTGGATGATCAATCTGGTGCCTATTATGCAATATGGGTACAAATACCCTGCATTCACATCCTCTTCATCCTGTGCAAATAGGACAACTGCTCAAATCTATAGTTGGGGGGGGGGTTAGAGGGCACAAGGTTAGAAGGCCTCCCATCTTCCTGTCCTGTTGCTTCCATGACACTGAAATTCCAGCTCCTAAAGGCGACACCAGGGCCTTTGTCCCCAAATGGAGCTCTCAGGCCTTCATAGTCCAGTGACCTCCGTCTGTCAATTGTGTAAAATTACTTACTGAGCAGTTTCTCTGTTACAAGTTCTTTGTGAATGGGTCAAACACTTGTCTCTGTTCCCATGGATAAACCTGGACAAGGAGAGACTCAGAGTAAATCAATCAGGAAAGATTTAGTCCAAGATAGCCGTTCCCTAAGCTGGAGAGAGTCCCTTGATTTGCTGACTCCATTTTCCTCTCTGTGTTAACTCTCCATAACTGTTTCAAACGCATGACAGGCTCACAGTTTTGAAGGTCACAGTGCATGGTCTGTTGTGCCCTCAGCCTTGAGGCCTGGAGTTGAGGTGGACTGTTTTAGTATGAAGGAACGTTTAGCTGGGTAAAATTCTACCCATTTTCTAGTAGAGTAGAAAATGAAAGAATGAGAGGGTCCGTATCCTAATGGGTCCTCCAAGGGTGTGCCCTAGCAACTCAGAGGCTCCCCATCAGGCTCCACTCACAGTTCCTATCACCTCCCAACAAAGACTAAGTCTTTCACACATGGAACATGGAGACATTCAAGACTGAAACTGCCTATTTCTGTCTCCTTTGCTATTTCTCTGGCCTTCACCTGTCATCCATATGCCAGGCTTTCTCAGCTCTCCATCATTGACTCACCTCAGCCTGCCTGGCCATGACCAACCTCTCCAGACCATCAGGAGGGGTTGATTCAACCAGTCTCTCTGCACTTTTGCTGCACCACTGCTATGGAGCAGGCTATGCTGCCTTGTGTGGAATAGCATTATTTACTACAGAAGAACAGAACAGTTGAAGACAGGAACAGATACTTCTCCAAAGACAGAGACTGGAAAATTTGTAGAAAACTGCTGAGTTGAAGGAAAATTCATAGTGGTTTAAGATGTATACGATGGGAATCCTTGAGCAGTCACAAAGTGGGGGAGACCCAGAAAATACTGGAATACACTTGGCCCATGTCTCCTGTATCTGAAGATTAAGCAGATACAAGAGTAAAATAAATTAGAGATTATGAAAGAACTATGTCATGATGATTGAAGGATAAATCGTTCAGAACAAAACAGCAGTCCTAAGCATGTGTGGCCCCTGCAAACGTTCTTTGGAATGTGCGTGACAGAAATGAAAGGGAAAGAGACAAATTGACAGCTGTTGGAAAGCCAGCACTGACTTTCAGTAATAGACAAGAAAATAGGGAATTTGATCTTTATTTGGGTATGATAGAGCCAACCCAGCTGTCTTTTGGTTGGGGTAAGCATATCTTTTACCATTCAAATGCGTTTTTGTTTGGATTTAGACTGAGTCTCCAGTAGCTCAGGCTGACCTTGAATTCTCTGTGTAGCAAAGGATGAACTTGAATTCCTGAACCTTTTGTCTCCTCTTCCCGAGTGCTGGAAGTTACAAGCCTATGCCATCACTCCTAGATAACCTAGTACTTTTAAACCACTGTGCATCTTTATCCTTAGATTGAATTTCCCGTAGGCAGTACACACTTGAGTCCATTAGCTACCAAGGTGGGGGATTTTAAAGAGGCAATATGAGCAAACCCCATGTTCTTTTAAAGTACACAGGTTATTAACCCAAATCAGCCAAATTCTAAGATACACAAATATCTGAATAAATTTAGAGGGATTTGGTTACCTGGGTGTGATAGAATTGCATTAGAAACATACCACAAAAAGACATCAGGTCGACCTCCAAGTATTTGCCAACAAATGGCACTATTCCAAATAACCCACAAGCTAAAGAATAAATGGAAAGGAAATAGGATATTTCTTAACAGAATAAAACCATGCTAATATGTCTGAAAATACAACACAATAACAATTTTTGAGACTCAGCAAACTGCAAAGACTAACCGAAATGTGTAATCCTGAATTCCTCTTTGAGAAGAGGAAAAAAATCACACATCTTCCACCTTAGCCTCTGTTTTAGGAAAAAATGCAAAAGTCCAGTAAATCAGATCTGAAGGAAGGAGGAAGAAGTAAAAAATATTAGAACAGACATATGGGAAAAAACAGTGTAGGAAGTCTCACATTTAAAACAAAATCAATGAAGAGAAAGCTGGTGCTTGGAGGAAATCAATACCATTGATAAGCCTCCAGCCAGGATGACTGACTGATGACAGCATTGGGGTAAATGACGCTGCAGTGGGCTGCAGACACACCTGTGATGATCGGGGATACCACGGGCACTTTCAACAGCTTAGATGAGACAGATGTTTCTTGAAAGATGAAAACTCTAACAAAAGCTCACTCAAAAATAAATCAGATTTGTATTCCTGATGGTCTCACTTGTCCCATGGACCTACACATGTGTTACCAAGGCATAGAGAATAAAGTATTTTAAATATACAGACATCATTGCAGTTGAATAACAGGTCAGTAGAGGCATTTCTAAGTCAAGGCTGAGTGAGTTAGTTGACACATAATCCCAGTGCTTTGGAGGCAGTAGCAGGAGGGGTGCTCTTAGTTTGGAGCCAGCCTGCTCTACATAATGAATCCCAGGCCACCCAGGGTTATTAAGGAAGATTGTTTCTAAAAATAATAAATCTGTGCATTCAATTCTTCTTCTCTTAAAATTCAGCAAAGGCCCCTTCTGATTGCCTAGCTATACTGTAGAGTCTAGGAACTCCAGATTCAAAGTTCTGAAACTAGGGTCTGCATGAGTGAGAACATGAGGCTTTTGTCTTCTGGGTCTGGGTTACTTCCTTCAGAATATTTTCCAGTTCTACTCATTTACTTGCAAATTTCATTTTCCTTTTACTGCTGAATAATATCTCATTGTGTAAATATAGCACATTTTCATTATTCATCTGTCTTCTGTTGATTGACATCTAGGCCATTTCCATTTCCTGGCTATAGAGAATAGAGCAGCAATGAGCACAAGTGACCAAGTATCTCTGTAGTAGTACATAGAGTACTTTGGGTATGTGCCCAAGGGAGGTAGAGCTGCCTGGTGTGGTGGATCTTTCTTTCTTGAGAAATCCCCACAATTTTCGTAGTGGCCACACCAGTCTGCACTGCCACCAGCAGTGAACAAGTATTCCCCTCCCCCTCCCATCTACTCTAGCATTTCTTGTTATTTAGTTTCTATATTAATTTTTATTGTTTCTTTTATTTTGTGGGAATAGCACAGTGATCCTCAACCTTCCTAATGCTCTGACCCTCATGTTGTGGTGACCCCCAGCCACAATACTATGTGAGTTGCAGTTTTATAACTTTAAATTTTGCTACTGTTGTGAATCTGTGTTTTCCAATGGTCTTAGATAACCCCTGTGAAATGGTCACTTGACCCCCCCCCAAAGAGTCGCGACTCACATCATTTCCTCCTTCCCTTTCCTCCCTTCAAGCCCTCCCGTATATCTACCTTTGCTCTTTTTCAAATCCATGGCAATTTTCATTAATTGCTGTTACATGCATAAATGTACATAATATATACATTATTAGTATGAACCTTCTGGTACCATGAAACCTAGTTCTTAGGGAGGAAGCTTTAAGGTCAGTTATAGCTCTGGAGCCTCTGAAGCACATGGTATTTTCAGCAGTATGAACTTACCTTTCCTATATGGGGACAAGAAGAGCAATAGCAATAGTCTGCAATGTTTTCAGAGTCTCTTGATCAGTCCGAATCAACAACTCAAAAGAGGGCTTTTCATGCCTGGTGTTGGGGTTTTTGTCACATGGTCTCTGGCCCCTGGAGAGAGCATTTTCATTTAAACTATGTATACAGAGAGTTTTGTATGTTCTAGATACTAATCCTCTTTCAGATATACAGCTGACAAAGGTTTCCTCCCATTCTGTAGGCTGCCTCTTTAACAAATTAACACACTCTTTGTTTTTGATGATAGGAGGTTGAACTTGTTGGTTATTTTCTGCATGACCAGGGTCCCACTCAGAAGCTTTTAACTGCAGCCTATATCCTGAAGTGTATTTCCTACTTCTTCTTCTCAAATTTTAGGTTTAATATTGAGATCTTTGATCAACTTAGAATTTGCTATTGTTCAGGGTAAGAAATAAGGATCTAGTTTCATTCTTCTACGGGTAGCTACTGGTTTCTCCACCACCATTTGTTAAAGATACTGTCTTTTCTTTAGTGATTATTTTTGGGGTCTGTTAAAAAATTAGAAGACTCTAGGACTGTAGGCTTCTATAAGGGTCCTCACTTCTATTCTATTGATCAGTATGCCTAATTTTGTATAGGTACTATGTTTCCCCCACTATGGCTCTGAGGTATAAATTGAAATCAGGAATGGTGATATCTCCAGCAGGTTCTATAGGTTTGAGGTCATTTTGTTTTTCTGGGTACTTTTATCAATTGCATGTGAATTTTAATAGTGTTTTTTTTTTTGTTGTTGTTGTTGGGTTTTTTTTTTTTTTTTAGTTTCTGTTGCGAGTTGAAATTTTTATTATCAAGGCTGTATAAAATATGTTGCTTGCTTTTGGTAGAATAGCCACTTTTATAATATTAATCTTACCAATCCATGTGCATGGAAATTCTATCTTCTTCAATTTATTTCTTCAGTGATTTTCAGTTTGAAGTCTATTTTGTTAGATATTAGGATAGCTACCCCAGCTTGCTTCTTAAGTCCATTTGGTTGGAAAGTCTTTTCCCGACCCTTTACTCTGAGGTAGTGTCTGTCTTTGAAACTGAGGTGTGTTTCTTGTATACAACAGGAGGATGAATCCTGTTTTCATATTGATTCTGTTAGCCTGTGTCTTTTTTTTAAATGGTGAATTGAACCCAGATATTAAGGGATATTAGTGACCAGTGATTGTTAACTCCTGTTACCTATTTATTTGGTGGTAGTGTATGTGTGTTTCCCTTATTTGAGATTTTCTGTGATGGGTTTATCCGTTGCTTGTGCTTTTGTGGGTGCATCTACCTTCTTTAGTTGGAGTTTCCCCTCTAGTGCTTTCTGTAGGACTGGATTTGTGGATAGGTAATGTTTAAATTTGGTTTTGTCATGAAATATTTTGTTTATACCATCTATGGTGGTTGAGGACCCTCTGGCCTTCATAGTCTCCACTGAGAAGTCAACTGTTATTCTGATGGGTCTGCCTTTATATTCTCAATCCCTAAGACTCAGGGACATGAGAGAAGAGTCAGTAAAATATTTTAAGAGCCAGAGGTTAACAAAAACAGTGGTCCTCCAGACATTACAGGACTTTGGTACTCTCAAACTCACAGCATCTATGGTTGCTTGCATAAGACCTGCACAAGATCAAGCCAGTCTACACTACCAAATGGATGGAAGATGCACATGAGCCCCCACCCCAAGCTGAGGAGCAATTGGCAGGTGTTGACTGCTAGGAAAGTCAGTTGACTTTAGGGGTGTGGTCTCTGCTCTAGTAGATAGGCCCACACTTATGCATGTATGAGTCACACTGACTGGACTTACTTGTTTATCAAAAGAAAAAAGAAGACATCAAATTAGAGGGGGTGGTGGGACCTAGAAGGGGTTGGAATGGAGACATGGAGGTGAATAAATTCAAAATACATTTATGCATGTATGGAATCCCCAAAGGATAAAGAAACATGCTAAATTTTAAAAGTGTTCTATCTATATTGATAGCCAGTCATTCCCATGCAAGGAAACTCTCCTTTGTATGGACTATAGAAAGGAATACCTCAACAATGATGTCTTATTGATTCATGAATGGGTGCTACCAGGGCAATGATGTCATATTGATGGATGAGTGGGCACTACCAAGAGGAGGTGGAACTGTAAGAAGCAGAGCCTGGCATGCAGTTTGGGTGATGCCACCTTCATAGCCTGCCTTTTCTATTTTACGGACCAGTTTAAGGAGCACTGCTGTCTGCTCGTCTTTCAGAGTTTGTTAGAACTCACCAGTGGATTAGTCTGGGTCTGGGCTTATCCTTTGTTGGGAGTTTTTTTTATTTATCTCCATTGCTTGTTGTAGATCTATTTAAGTTCTCTATATCTCCTTGATTTAATTTTGGCAGATCCTGCGTGCTTAGGAACCATCCATTTCTTCCAAATCTTCTAGTTTTTTAAAATATGTGTTATCAAAATATTTCCCAATGATTTGTGGTTTCTGAAGAAAAGTCTCTGAGATCTTAAAACTGAGTGTGTAATTATGTCCATCAGAGCTCTGGATGGATGTTCTTGGGCAGGATAGTGATCTGCTTGGTATGGATATAGGAGATTGGTGTCCTCAGAAAGACAACAAGCAGGCTTCATGTGCCTCCTGAAGTTCCAAAGTATAGGTTGGTCATGGAGTCCTGAGCAATCTTGAGCACAGTCACTAGTACAATAGCTTGCATTTCAGCAGCTCACTGGACTTCTCCAGCAGTATCATGGTACCAGGCCATTAGCAGTGGGGCTTCTTTGTGCAAGTACACTCTTCTGGGCTGCCTCAGTGGCCAACTGTTTGTGTAGCAGCAAGGTACCAGTGGCTATGCAGCTTAGTGCCAGCCATTAAGAGAAACAGCTGTAAGAACAAACCTTGAAGTGAGACAGTCTTCAAACTTCTTTCTTAAGGCATGTTTTCAGATAACTTGGCAAAAGGCAAGGTTTTTTTTTTTTGCTTTGTTTTGTTTTTGTACCCCCCCCCCCAAAAAAAACTTTGAACAAGGTCACAAAATCACAGCAATTCCTGCTCTTACATAGTTTCCATGGTTTGTAAAGCAGTGAGAAACATTTCAAGGACAACGTACAGAAGCAGATTGGGGGAGATTGTCTGGAGCAGATGGCTAAGGTGAGGGAGCAGGGATGCTTTAGGAGCCTTTTGCTGAGTCTATGGCGAGAGGCCCAGGAGACATAGCTGCCTGCAGCCTACTCTCGGTGTTTGCTCCCTGCAAGGCTCTCAAGCCAAGGAGGTGCTTACACTGTTACTGAGACTGTACCTGACCAATATGCAATACTTGGTGTCCCGTCAGCTGATACTGTTACCTGGTTGTACTCTTATCTCTCCTCACTTCAAGCAGTACTGAGTGGATAAAAATGGTTTTCATTTTATGTCTTTTTTTTTTTTTTTCCAGGAAAGCTTTGCTCATGAAAGCTGAGCAGGGGATTCATTTAGTTTAGGTTAATCAAGGACATGATGTGCAATGGCTCTCATGTATAAGCCGATTTCAAACACAAACTGAGTCCACACCCCGGTTTCTCAGTCTTATATACAAAGTGGAATCTGTCTTTAAAAAAAAAATAGTAAAGAAAAGAAAATGCTTTTTCAGAATTGTTTCTTTGTCAAAATATGATCAGAATATGAAACCACAATATGAGGAAAGATATAATATACTTTTCTGAATTCTATGAGGTTTATGTAAAACTTGTCATTTGTGATGATTTTTTTCGTTGTAAGTGATCATTTGCTCCTATAACTCTTGATGTGTTTATGATCCTGCATTCCTTTTTCTCAAGAAGCACCCATATTGCAACCTGCTGCATGTTTTGTAAGTATCTGGAGGAGAGGAGCTCAAAGCTAAGATTGCAATCAATCAATAAATAAAAAAATTTTTAAATTAAAAAAATAACAGGGCAAAGGAAAAAATAGCTAATGCAGTGTGTAGGTGTACACTATGCACACATGTAAATGACATACGAAAACGCATTCATCATGCAGATATTGCATGCTGACAAAATCAAGTTTAGAAGCATCCTATCTAGGACCATAAGTAACAAAGAAGACATGAGATGAGAGGCCCATCACTGACTAGTTAGTGTGTTGTCCTGGGGTGAGGGAGGGCCACAGGGCAGAAACACAAGAGGCCTCAGTATAGCCGGACATTTTTCTGTCTCTCCTGGCTGCTCCCACAGCCACTTAGTCCCAAATAAATGGGCAGAGGCTTGTATTAATTATAAGCTGTTTGACCTATGGCTATTACTTGCTAACTCTTACACTTTACGTTAACCCATAATTCTTATGTATGTTTAGCCATGTGGTTTGGTACCTTTGCTCAGTGCAGCATTCTCATCTTCCTTCCTCTGCATCTGCCTGGTGACTTCTCCTCCACCTTTCCTCTTCCAGAACTCTCCAAGTCTGGTTGTCCCACCTTTACTTCCTACCTGGCTACTGGCCAATCAGCATTTTATTAAACCAATACAAGTAACAGATGTTTACAGTGTACAAGAGCAATATCCCACACCCCACCTCCTCCCTTGCCAAGAAGAGGTGCCCCCACTTATGAGAAATCAACACAGGGCAGGGGATTTGTGCCTGTGAAAGTGGGAGTGGGGGGTTGGGAGGTGAGGGGGGACTTAGAAGTCAGACAACTGTTAAGAGAGGTGTGTGTTCATGGCTCTGTGGGACTGCATAAAGGCAAAGTCCTTTCTCGCCACAAGCACCAAGCCCAAATGTCAGAGACAATTAAGAAATGGACATCTCCGTTGCAAATTTTCATTTTCATTTCAAATAAGGGGAGAAGAGAACATTCCTTGAAAGAAAGAAACATTATCACACAAGAGGCTCAGCAGAGCTGTGGGCAGCAACAGCAATAGAGGGAGACAGATAGAGCTCATTCATGAGCCTGACAGGGCAGAGGGGCAGTAGGCAACTTTCCAGTAATCAGACACAAGGACCATATGGAAAGTATGAATTAAAGAACAAGAGACTTCCTCAGACTGCCTGATAGAGGGATGCCTCATCAGGAGAGAGCAAGAGAAGTAAAATGACCACAGTAAGAGTGATAGGCAGCTCTGGGACAGAACCCCAGATAAACTGAGCTGTGAAATGGCCTAGAGTGTGAGAACAACACAGAATGCAGGCATCCGTGCAATATGCACTATGTGTATACACGCTGCATGGTATGAAGTAGTATAGCATGTGTCATCCAAATATAGCATAATGTAGAATAGATGTACGTAACACACATACATCATAGGGCATAGTATAAATATATGGCATAGCCCACACCAGGTGTGTACAGCATAGTGTGTAGAATATACATTTAACATAATATGAGAATATACACATACAATACTGTGCGTGTACAATGTAGTAGAGATACATAGTGTAATGTACAGTAGATATATGTAGGATGGTCCATAGCATATAGACACACAGCACAGAATGCAGTAGATGCATTCAGGATTATGTGTAACACACACATATCACAATTCCACTATACTGTATAGGACATACATATGGCATGGTACATAGAACATGCATATATCATAAAACTATGAGTATATAGGATAGTGTACAGAATTGTTATGCACATAGTTCCTAATCATTTATAAAACACAGTATGTAGTACGTTAGTGACATAGTGTTTAACATATATACGACTATGAATATATACAACATGTAGATATTAACTTATAGTATATTGATTGTATAGTAAATATACATAGCATGAGCAATATAGATGTATACAAGATGGTGTAAAATGTACATCACAGTACATAGTAGCCATATATAGCATGGTATATAGTAAATGTAGCCAGCATAGTGCATAGGTACATATAGTTCACTGTGTAGCACGTGTGAATAGCATAGAATTTAGCATGTATATAACACTGTTACTGTGGCTATGATACATGTTTAACATAAGTATATGCTTATCATAGTGGATATATACAGCATGAGCCAATCTATCTGTCTATCTGCTTATCTGTCATCCTTGAATCTAAATATATATATGTGTATATATAAATGATATTAGATGTATACATCATGGTGCATGATAGTTGTATAGCACACCATGGAGCATATGTACATAACATAATGCATAGTAGATGTATATAGGATGCTGTATAGTGTATATACACAGCACAGCATGTAGTAGATGCATACAGGATGGTTGTAACATATGTGAATATACAGCATAGCATGAGACACATGCGACTATCACAATGTATAGCATACACATACAGCAGAGTATATGACATACACAACACCATGTACAGAACACATCTATAGTATAGTGTATATGATATGCACACAATGCAGTGAATTCTAGAAGCATGAAGTACAATATGCAGCACGTATACATAGTGTAGTGTGCAGACTGTCATATGTGCACATGACAGCATGTTTCCAATGCAAAGCTTGTGTATTTAATGAAATGTGTAGTATGTTTTTAAAAGAACAAAGGGAAGGGCTCTGGAGGACAGCTCTGTGGGTAAAAGCCCTTACTATTCATGCCTGATGACCTGTGTTTGGATCTCCAGAAACCATGAAAAAAAAAATGGATGCAATAGCACAGGTGTCTTTGATCTCAGCACATCCCAACAGGAAGAAGAGAGGGGGAGACTTCCCAGAAGCTGAGAGGCCAGCTAGTGTGGTCTCTACTTATCTCAGTGGTCTACTTATCTCAGTGGAACAATCCAGAGTTCCTCAGTAAAGAAATTTCCCTGATCAGATTGGCCTGTTGCCATATCTAAGGAGGTATTATATTAATTAACCAGTTGCTAGCTAATGTAAGAGAGTCAAGTCCACTTTGAGTGGTGTCATCCCCAGGCAAACAGGCCTGGACTGTGTTCAGAAAGTAGCTGACAAGTATGCAAGCCACATTCCTCCCTGTTTTTTGCCTTGAGTTCCTGCCTTGGCTTCCCTTGGTGATAGACTGTAATCCCTAATATGAAACAAACCCTTTCCTCCCCACGTGACTACATGGTGTTTATAACAGCAATAGAAACCGAATCGGAACAGCAGATCACACGACATGGGAGAAGCCCTATTTCTATGATAGAAAGGGAAAGACCCCCAAAGGTTATCTTCTGATTTCTACATACGTGCCCTGGCACACATGTACTTGTATCTATGCACATAAAGACGGGCATACACATCCATACACACCAGAGAAAGAAAGAAAAAGAATTTAAAAGGTGAAATAGGAAGAAAGAGACATGACAGGCAGCTTCATGACAGATGACTAATGTTTCCAATTTGCAGGGAGAGAGCTCAGAAAGTCTGATCGTGAACTCCACTGCACTGTTAAGTCAAGCGGAATGCCTTCATGGCACACCACTCAATTATCCCAACAGTAGTCATCATGTCTGACCCTGTCAGTGACTTCTGAGATGCCGTATGTTATTGTGACTCTAAATATGGGTTCTGCCTCAATGCCTTCCCCACTTTCAGACCCACACAACAAGCTATCCACTTTAACTGTCGTTTTCTTTGTTTCTCTAAGTTGTACACTTTTATTGTATTCTGACTTTGTAATATGAATTTTACTTTAATATAAATTTTAAAGCTGATACAACATTTACAGAAATTGAGCCTAAACTTATTTTATACTCGTATTTATATAGTCGCTCACTTATACTTTGAGTTCAATTCACTTATCATTTCAACTTTTAATAATATATGGTGAGAATTATCCCTTTTAAAATTATATTTTATTTTTGAGATCATAACATTATAATTTCTTCTTCGCCCATCCTCTCTCCAAGGCATTCCACATATATTTGCTCTCTTTCAAACTTATGGCCTCAGTTTACATTAAGTTATTGTTACACACTCTAAATATAACCTAAATTAACGTGGACCGTGAGAGGCCAGCTCTCATGATCTAATCCAGAGTAATAAAAGCAATGCCTCAGAGAGCGCAGGGACTGCAGAAGAAACTTTTTTATGTGGGATAATTATAAATAAATTTCTATCTGGCTGGTAAAATAAGGAAACATACGTGCCTTCTGGTGGTAACTGTCTCTTTTACTGTTTGAAGATGGTCTCTGACTCTGTCTCCATTCAGCTACATATCTCCACATTGCTGCATTCTATACATACAACTACATGTCTTACTTTACATACATCTCTATACACAGTTACATCTACTTTGACATGTCTACACATCTTTATTTTATGTACATCTCTCTTCTACATCTCCTTGTATCCATCTTCCTTGTCTCCACACGGTTACAGATCTCCATACAGCCATAGGTATTCATCTCATACACAGAGCTCTCTCACCATACGACACTTTACACTGTCTTTACACACTCTCACAAAGATCTTTGCATGGTTCCTACACACAGCAATAACTCTTTCTCACAGCTTTATCTCTCTCACACACATAATCACACACATTTTTCTAAATCATTCACTCACTCTTTGATCACCCTCTCATTCATTCATTTGTTCTCTGCCATGTCTCTCACCCCTCCTTAGGCTTCTTGTTTCTCTCAGCACACACACACACACACCCCCCGCATCGCTTCACCCCTACATCGCTGCTCTTACACACTCACATTCATACACATTCCTTTCTCTTTCTCACTTCCCCCTGCGTTGCTGCTGCTCTCTCTCTAGACAAACTCTGGACTACATTTTCAGAGCCCAACCCATCCTCAAAATATATGAAATCATACAGTTATTCTCAGCCTAGCAAGGCCACAAAGACTGGCCAATGGAACTGCTTGGCCTTGCACATAACTTTTTCCAGAGACTGACACTGAAATTCAGGGCGTAACAATAACAGTAGCAGGTTGAACCCTGAGCAGTCAGGGTATGTGCAGAAAGTCAACTATTGCAAGGGGGGTGTCTCAAAACAGCCTGGCCTTGATTTAGCAATAAAGAACATCTGGGAATTAGTCTTTGTGTATATTTTCTGCAGAAGCAGTTTAGTCTATCAGAATTTGTTCTGAAGTCTATAATTAGCTGTCTTTGAGACTGAAATTACTTTCCTGTGTCGGTAAAGAAGGATATTCTGGTATTATTTCTATATATCAGACTTGACTATCCACAACCATAAGTGTGCTCATAGATGTAAAGCACACTGCCAAAGGGCTGTGGAAAGAACCCCACAGCTGTTCTTATTAGGGAGGCATAGCAGTGGCATCTGAGAAGGTTACAGGCAGAAAACAACCAGTATCCACAGCCAGTCACCTCACAGACTTTGCCTAGTGGGACCACTCCATGAATTTTGTTTAGCACGATCTTTGCCTAGTGGGGTCCCCAATACAGTTATTCATCTGGTAGGACAACCTGTAAAATCCTGGTTGTCATCTGCTATATACTCCCATAGTCCTAGGCACTAAATATAACCTGCTCAGTCATATAATGTTACTCATATAATTTCACTTTTTCTAGAGGGCCCCCCCAACCTTTATTTCCATGTTCTTGGCCCATATCTTGGCAGGTTCCAGAGTGGAGCAGCTGACAATATTAGCACACTGTGTTCATCTCTTTCTGTGCCCATGCAGGACTGTCTACAGGACTGTCAGCTATTCTTCCGAGTTCACCAGTTTTCCACAAAGTGACTCCCAGGCTTTGTCTGATTTTTCCTGGGCCTCCTTCCAGGTAGAGTGATGTCAAGGGGGCACTGCGAGGGATAGTGTAGGGAATGGCCTTCTCTCGTTACGTATGGTCATCTTCCTGTGCTCTGACCTACTGCAGAGTCCTCGGGTTAGAGCAGAGACCATCTTCGGATGACAGTCACTCCTGAGGTTGCCACGGCCTACTGTGGTATTTGTATCCATCTCCACCCAGACTGTGGAGAGACTGTCCTGACCTTTCATCTACCTGTGACAGTGTGACAGCCCTTCACCCTGGAAGGCAGGGAGGTGTGAACAACATAAGGACCAACACCAGTATCATTGCTGCTCCGGGGCAATGGCGAACCACCTCTGTTCACTCTGCCTGAAGCAGTGGACAGACTCCTGCCCTCCATTTCCTTCTCTGCAGCTTCAACTCCAACCTCTTCCCTGATAAAACTCACTTGGGCTAGATTTCCTTTTGAGGTGAGGACACAGCCTGCTCTTTTCTCCCCAAGCCCTGTCTCCCACTTACTCCAATCTCCTTTGCCTTTCCTCCTCCCCTTCTACTGGTCCACAAGGGCAAAGGTCCCTCAAGCATCAGACCTCATTCTTCACTAAGCCCTTTTTCCCATTTTTTTATATAAAAAGTTTTTTTCCATATCTATCACTGCTCCCCCTCTCTCCCCTCCTCTCCATCCTCCCTCGACCTCCCCCCCTCAACCCATCCCCCCATCCATTCCCCAAGGAGGGCAAGGAGGGTCAGTTCAGTCTGGCATGTCCAATTGAGGTAGGTCTGAGTCCCTCCCCCAGTAATAAGTCTGGGTTAGCTGTTCCTCTGTAGGGAACGGGCTCCAAGATGCAGTTCATGCAGCAGGAATAAACTGTGATCCTACTGCAAGAGACTCCACAAACTGCCCACACCATTCGACAATTGTCTACCTTTAGAGGGATTAGTTCCTTTCCGTGAAGGTTCCTAAGCAGGTTTTTCAGAAGCAGTGAGCTCCCAATAGCTTGGGTCAGCCATCTCTGTGGGTCTCCTCCTCATGATCCTGATCCCTTTGCTTATAAACTCTCTCTTCTCTCTCTCTTCAACTGGACTGGGAGCTCAGCCTGGTGCTTAGCTATGGATCTCTGCTTCTGCCTCTATCCATTTCCGGATGAAGGTTCTGTAATGACAATTAGGGTGGTCATTCATTTGATTATAGGGGAAGTCCTGTTTAGGCACCCTCTCCACTATTGCTTGGATTCCTAGCTGGGGACATCTTGTGGGTTCCTGGAGATTTCCTCTGCACTTGGTTTCTTTCTAACCCCACATTCACTGAGCCTTCTTAAATCTCATAGGAAAGCCCATCTTTAGACCCCTCTGGCTCTTGTTTCCAGAACCATCCCCACTATAGTTACAGGGTACTCCTCTCTCTGCCTGACTAATGCCTTCCTTTGCCTACTTGACAGTAGGAACTGCAAGCTTCTCTTCCTTTGACTAGGACCTTCTGTATAAACATTGATGGAGAAAGTCTTGAAGTATGCTCCAATTGGTGAGATGAAGTCCATGAATGCATTACACTAATCAATACAGTCTAAATAATTCACTAAGTTTATTATTTGGAGACAATCATTTATCCAAGTCCAAGGTCAGACTTTTTAGAGTGGGTATTGTGGCAGCAGATTCCTTAGTATTCTTCAGCATTTCATATTCTGGGAATATGAAAAGCAGAGCTCCCTGTCCATGCCATATAGAAAGCCAGTTTTAGTACTAAGAATCAGCTCTGGAGGGGTGCTCAACCACTCAACCTTCCCATGGATGTCTGTGGTGGTAAGTGGAGGTCTTGGCTTATAAATGCACAGAACCAGTGGGTGAACCTGAGTCAGAAGGAAATACCTAAAAAAGCAGAAGTGGGCTCTGTTTATAAATACAAATATGGTAAGGAGAAGAGTCCAGTGGAATTAGTTTAAGCCAAAATCATGCTGTGTTGACTGGTTTCCCTGGAAAGTATGGATGAAAGGACCAGCTCAAGTAAGTAGCCAGGATCCTTTCCTTCTGAACTCTTGTGGTTCCCCCCTTGTACCGCCCCAAATGCTGTACGGACTCCAGAAGAATTGAGTATATTCCTGTAGCCCCTAGGTTTTCTCTGACACTGTCCATTTATGACTTTGCATAGTAAACCCCGAGTGACCAATTGTAGCTATGAGTTAATCCCTGGGCCATCTGTTTTCTGGCACTTGGAAAGTAGGACTAACCATGCCTGGATCCCACCCTCACCTTGTGATAAATCAGAAAGGCGTCAGAATGAGTGGGTGAGGGGCCATTAGGAAAGTCACCAATAGGAGGTTGTGCACAAGGCATATCAGGTCTAGAAAAACAAGAAATATCTTTTTGGGTTTAAGCCTGTGGCTGGCATAGTGTCTGCTGGTCACAGCACAGGTGCCATCTGGAGCTGTATTAGAAGCTACTGATTAGGGTGCATCTGTCAAATGCCCCTGGATATCCACCAGATAACATGCATTAGCATTTAGTGCGACTTTGGTTTTTTTCCCGTTCCAACCCAAGGGAAAAAAAATCTTCAGTCTCTTCCTTATACATACCAGTTAGCAAAAAAGCCTGTCAGTGCAATCATCCACCACAGACTGCTGAATGACTCCTTCCTTTCAAGGAGATTGATCACCTTCCTATTGGTCACATTGCTTCAGTGGAGTGTGCCCTTCTCTGGAACTGTCTCTCTGAAACTTCCAAAGGTCTCAGGGCCTGGCTCCTCCCTTCTCTGCAGCTGTGACACCTAAGATAGGTTAACAGAACTGGTGAATCCAGCAAAGGGAGGTCCTTCAAGTACTGGCTATTCCTTCAATGGAACAACCTCTCTCTCTCTCTCTCTCTCTCTCTCTCTCTCTCTCTCTCTCTCTCTCTCTCTCTCTCTCTCTCTCTCTCTCTCTCTCTCTCCCCCTCCCTCACTTTCTCGCTTCTCTCCCTAGTCATCATTTGCAACTCAATTTTTAAGTTTTATATGTAGAAAAGAATTACTCTACTCTAGACAGTCTTGTGCATGTACACAATATACTATAATCATATATACTATATACGGCCACCATCCCCTTTATTCCCCTACCATTTCTATCAAATCCTTCCTCTTCCCAAATACCCTCTTCACACTTTCACCCCCCCACCCCCCACTCAGTTTAGCTAGGGTTGCTGACATGAGCCTGGTGGGGAGGTTATTTACTGGAACAGGAGCAACTTGGCAGTGGCTACACAACTCACTGACAACAGTTAACTGCCATTGGCTCTCAGGGAGCGATGAGCCTCACGGGCCCCTCCCAAACCTATGATGGAATGTCAATGGACTCACTCCTGTGTCTGTGTAACCACAACTGCTGCATACCCAAAGAATGGCCTGAAACTCCTTTCAAACATGAAGAGCCACCTCTTGACTCGAGTTGAAATCGAATGACACAGTGTTGAACTCAGACTCTCTCTTATCTGCTTTCCTCTGTTTTGAAAATGTATTATATTAAAGTTACAGAATTTGTCCCTTTAGGGAATAGGAAGCTCCCCAGAATGTTGAGGAAACATATGAGCTCTGAAACTACTTAGAACCATAACTACCTTCATCTGAAGATTCTCTACTGAAGATACATCATCAGGTAACAAGGTCAAGCAAGAGCTGCCTGCTTAAGTCAACACCCCATAGAACCAGCCATCATCTTTTGAATGTAGTGATTGTTATGGGACTGATTCTGTGCCAGATGATATTCTCAGGGATCACATCTAAGTCAGCATCTTCACTGGACAAGAGAGGGCACTGTGAGTGATGGAGACTACACATCATAACCCACATCATAGACATGATGGGACCCAGACCCAGAGCCCACATGCCCCTGAATACTCCTTTGTCCAATGAAAGACCATCTGAAGAGGCAGAACTTCTGATAGCATTTGGTTTTTAATTTTTTTCTACCCAATAATTTCCTCCACTGTTCACAGTGTCTGTCTTCAGTTTTTATTAGTAGCAAAATAGGTTATTCATCTAGAGGCAAAGGGGAACCCAAGGAAATCCTATACACATCTAACTCTGAAAGAGAAATTGGGACATGAGTCAGGCTCTGATTCTAGGTTCAGTATGGAGCCATAAAGGAGCCAGATGTGTGCCAATCTAGAGCTCAGGGGAATGCAGATTTTTGTACTGCAGTACAGTGGAGAATTCCCTCAGATAAAGAATCTTGGACCAAATCATTTCAGTTTCCAACTCTTGTGGCTGAAACACACACACACAAGAGAGAGAGGAGAGAGACTTGTGCACATACACATACACACGTGTATTCACTGACATCTCATTTTTAGCTACAAATATTTTAAAAGATATAACCAATACAGTGTGATCGATCTGCACTTTCTAAAATCCTCTTCGATATGAAGACATGACAAAGGGAAAGCTTTTGCCTGTTAAGAATTATTAATGATACATGGTGAGCAGGTGCACATGAAGTAAGTTTATATGGCTCCTGGAAACACCTCTATTGACTTAGCAGTGATGAGAAAGAAATGAATAGATATTGGACCCATTAGTCACTATTAAGAAAGAGTCATATTATAATCAATTTGTTAATCTTGCAATCTTTGCCTCACATGATTACTACAGAGATGCAGTAGTGCTTCTATGGGAAACTATCCCGCAGTGGCACCTACCTGGAATACTATTTTTGAAAGCTCATTCCAAAGTACATAAAGTGGACCCACCCTATGTAACTAAGGAAACTGGTTGCTCACTGTGCATTTGGGGGCCCATGTTGTATGAAAAACATTTCTTCTTTCCAAAGGCTGAGCGTTTAAAGTAAATCTACCTGGAAAATGCTCTTGGCTCCCAGGCATTCAGTTCCCTTAACAAATAAATGATGTGTGACAGATCATCTTCAATGACAAACTGATGGACTGGACTACCTGGGAGATATTTCTTACATGTGCTTGTGAATATTACCAGAGATGTTTAACCTGAAGAGAGAAGACTCAACCTGAATGTGAGCAGTACCATCCAGGGGGTGGGGATAAGTCCCAGATAAGAAGGAGGCATCATGCTGAGCACCAGCATCCATCTCTTTCTGCTCCCTGACTGCAGCTTCAGTGTGACCAGACACCACACATTCCTACTGCTGTGACTTCCTTGCTATGGCATACTGTACTCTCCGAGTCCAAACAAGCCCTTTCTTACATAAGTTGTCTGTTAGCATTTTTAAGAGCAACAAAGAAGTAAGTGTTCCTCATCCCATTCCACTTCCATGTCAACTCAGATAGCTCTGTGTTGCTTGAGGCTGTCTTGTGTAACTGGATATTTGTGAGCATCTATGACCTCCATCCCTAGATGTTAGGAATATTCCTACTCTCAAGTAGTTACCATCAAAGATGTCTGAATTTCCAAGTGCCCCACATGGAGAAGGAAGCTTACTCACCATTAAGAATCACTATTTGGTGCCATCCAGCATACCTCCCCTCCTGTGCCTTTTCAAGTTTTGACCTAGTGATATCCCCTAATATTGAGAGAGAAAGTCCCATTTCCAGAATCCAAGGAAGAAAAAAAGATGTGGAGTTTTTGTTTTTTAAAAGTTCTTTATTATAAAAGTTCTGAAACTCTTCCCAACTCTAATGACCAAGTGGTGTCCAACACCTACCTTTTGCACAGGGTGGAGCCTCTTTCTTCATGCTTTCATTATAACAATTTAATCTTGCAGTTTGCTTAGGCTTGGCTCCAAAAGTTTCTGTTGAGAGGGCAGAAAGAATATAAATCTCAGAGATGTGCAGAAAGTCTGGGAACTGCCCACACATCTGTCATCTGTGTCCTGTGAGCGCCACTGGAGGTGGCAGGTAAAGGACAGGTGACTAACGATGCTATGAGTCTTTCCCAACAGCTTTTGCACTGAACTTGCCACATGCAGATTAGGACTCTAGATGCTTCATCAAAGTAATAAGGCTAAGGAAGAAATGGCATCTGCTTCAAGGTGAGTCCAAATCCACTGTGCCTTCCTCTGAAAACTCACTAGGATTAGAAAACAAACCTTTGTCAGCATTTTTGCAGAAAATAAAACAGGAGTTTTGGAAGTCAAAACAAGCCTACTTGTTTTATCTGGTTGCATGAAGACAAGAAACACCATCACAATTAAATCTTCAGAACCAGGAAGAATCTGTTCTTAGAAACAGGCTCAGAACCAGACCACTTTTAATTTTAGCTCTTCTGAAGACCAGTCAGCAAATGCTTCTCTATATTAATTGATTGCTTACATAGAACCTTCTTTATTTGACTACCAGCTCTTCAAAGCATTCTGGGAACCAGTATAATATTTTCCTCTCCGTGGTCACTTAGAATTAACTTAGTTGTGTTGTGGAAAATTGCATTTTGCTTCATATATATAGAGATAGATATAGGTATAGATATCTCTTGTCCATCATCATATGTTTACCCTTCAGCTCCATCCACCCATTTGCCAATTACTCATCTATCAATTATCTCGTTCATCCATAATTCCATCATCCAATCCTATATTCATCTACCACTACCCTCTATCTATCTACCTATCCATCCATCATCTTTCCACAGTTCCATGCATCCATCTATCTACCCATCCACTACCCGAGCATCTGTCATTCCACCATTATATCCATCCACTATCCATCTATTTATTCATTCACTCACCCATTATTCCATCATTCCACCTATTCATTCACCTGCCCATGCTATTATCCTCCATTTATCCATCCACTTACTCATTAATCCACTTATTGATCAGGAATTAGTTGAGTAGTTTTGTTATGCCCTGTTTCATTTGTACCAATCACTGTGAGAAGATTTGAGATTCAGAGGTGAAATAGACATAGTCTAGAATCTTTATGGGTGTGGTCTGTCTACATTCTCTCTCTCTTTTTTAAGATCTCAAGGTCATTTCTTCACTACAAGGAGTAGACGGGTATTAGCTGAAGGTCCTTTTGACAGAACTGGGTGATTTAGAGTATTTTCTGACACTCTGGGCCCTGCACAGGAGTAGTGGCAGCAACAGGAAGGCATTTCTTCTGACTTGACCTTAAATCCCCCCTGCTTCTTGTGAATATCATATGTATATATACATTTGGGGTACATATACATGTGTGTGCATATGTGTGAAGGCCAGAAGGCCACCTTAGGTGCTGTTCCTCTGGTGCTACCCACTTTTACTTTTGAGACAAGGTCTCTCACTGGCCTGGAAATGTCAAAATAGACTAGACTGGCTGACCAGCAAGCTCAAGATTCACTTGTCTTTGTCTCCCCAGTGCTCAGATTACAAGTGCACACCACTGTTACCTGTTTGCTTGTTTAAAATATGGAGAGTATGGATTGAAAGCAGGGCTCCATGCTTACAAAGCAAGAAGTTTACCAGCCTGGAATATCAGAGAACAGATACACCCATAGTCAAGTCAGGAGAGTCAGGCAGTGGTAGCACATGCCATTAATCCCAGCACTTGGGAGGCAGAGGCAGGAGGATCTCTGTGAGTTCAAGGCCAGCTTGGTCCTCAAAGCAAGTTCCAGAACAGTCAGGACTATTACACAGAAAAACTCTGACTCAAAACAGCCAACAAACAAACCAAGGCTGGAGAGGTGGCTCTCTCCTCTGATATTCCAGGCTGATTTTATTAAATATATATCACCTGCAGGAGGTTCACGTATGATATAGACAAAATGTACATGCCACCAGCTTTCTCTGATATTTCAGTGGCTTAATCAATGGAATTGAATTTAGCAAATAAAAGACAGAATTGCCATTTGTTTTCAAAATTCATCATGACATAACTGACTAACTGAACAAGGAATTAAAAAAGCATTCCCCTTCAAGAGAAGTTAATTCAGTGAAGTTCTGTGAAAGCTGAAAACAAGTCAGTGTGGGGGAAACATGTTCCAAGCAAAGGAAATGTTAGGAGCTTCCCAAGCATCACATCTCTTCCAACAACCACTCAACAGCACCTCCTTCCGCAAAATGCTCTCTCCACAGTGTCGCCTCCCACAGCATCTTCTTAAGTAGCCTGTGAAACTTCCCATAAAATATAGCCTCCCCAGCACTTGATATTATCAAATTTTAATGGTGAATAATCAGAGGAAAAAGTAAACATGCCCATTAAAGGTTTGTGCTGATTAGCATTATTGTCAAATTACCGTAGTTTAAAATCACCTGGGAAAAGAGTCTCAATGAGAGAATGCTAGATCGTGCTGCCCTATGGACATGTCTGTAGGGAATTGTCACTATTATTACCATCATCATCATCATTGATGTGGGAGACCTGCCCACTGAGAGTGGCTTCAGTCCCTGAATTTGGGTCTTGGACTATTGACAGTTGGTAAAGTGAACCGAATGCGAGTGTGTATATACTGACTCATCTCTGTTCTTGAGTGTGGACGACATGTGACTGTTTTTTAAGTCCCTGCCACCCTTACTTTCCCACTACAATAGACTATAACATGGAACCATGAGTTGAAATAAGCCCTTCATCCCCCAAGGTGCATTTTTGTCAGGGTATTTTGTCATAGCAACAGAAATGAAAACAAGATGTGGTTTATACACAATGCCCTGATTCTAAAGGAGCCATATTCATTGGTCTATTGCATACTTAACATTTTTTTAAAAAAATCAATGAATTCTCTGTTAGAAAATTGCATCTGTTTTATATCAGAATAATTTGATTTTTTTTACAGTTTAGATTTTTTGATATCTTTATTTTATCATTTTTATTCATTATTTGTGTGTATTTGTTTATTATGTATGTGTATGAGCATAGAGAGGTGTGAGCAGCACACAATGTTCACATGTTCTCTCTCTCTTTCTCTCCCCTTTTCTTTCCCTGCTCCCATTTCTTTCTCTGTAGGTGTCCTTAATATCAATATCAGCTCATTTATTTAAAATGATGGAAAGGAGTGGGTTTTGGGTGCTGCACCATGGTAGACTAGCTGGAGTGTAGAAAGAGGTTTCTGGCTGGCCTAGCCCAAGACCACCTGGTCCAGATCTGCCCGCTTTTGTTTATCTGGACCAGCAATCCCAAAGTCCAAAAGAAGCACACAGACATTTATATTAATTTCATCCTGCTTGGCCTATGCTAGCTAATCTTAATTCAACCCTTTTCCATTCATCTGTCCTGACACATGGCCCGTGGCTCACCTGTATGTATTCTTTAACGTGCTGATTCTTGAGCAGCAGTTTCTTCTGATTCCACCTCCTTCTTCCAATGCTCTGATTTCCCCACCCACTTCTACGGTGCCCACCATAGGGCAAAACAGTTCCTTTATTTCACAGCATACAGAAAGACATTCCCACATCACTAGAGACTACAGTAACTTATGAGACAGTTTAAGATAGCTGGAAAAGGCCAAAGAGTCTAGCAAAATCAGTGCTGGAGGACAGTAGATTCTCATGCCTCTACAATGCTGCCAATGCTGTGTACATCTTTGCTGAACTATCAGACTGTACCCCATAAATACTTACAAATGTTATGTGTCAATTTCTAAAATGTTGTTCTGGATATTCTTGGGACACTCAAACTTCTCAGAGGCACTCTGAGGACTCCTTGGGTTGGTTCTGAACATCCCTTGTATAGGCTACATTGGCCATTTCACACTGACCTTCATTGAGGACCAAGGGGTGGTTCTGAACAGAACAAGGTGCTGGTATATGACTAAACCTTCCATCAGACATACTTCTAATGGTGCTAGGTTTCTGGTTAGTCAGTCACAGTATCATGAGACATTTTAAGTTCTTCTGAGACAGATGGGCAGTGCATAAACTTCTCTGATGAGTCCTTCAGTTTTCTATTGAGGGCTGAGTTTGCTGAGCTCTTTGCTGATTGGCATGGCCCAGTAACCCTTTGACGCATGTAAATTTGGAATGAGCCACTGGCACACAGACAGTGGTTACGATGGTACCCAGCAGATGGCTTGCTGCTTGCTAGAAATAGACAGCGTTGGGAGAAGTTCTTGTTGCTCATCTGTGGTTTGCCACACTGGAATCTGGAGGGCAGGAGCTGGCTCTTGGTGGATAAAATTACTCTGCCTGTTCAGAGCTCTGGGATGAGGTGGGGGGGGGGGGCGGGGGAGCTTCCCCAGGTGTTGTGCGGGGTGACATAGAGCTGCTCCCCCCAGGACTATGCATTTCTTCCCCCAGGACTATGCATATATCTAACACTCAGCTAGAATTTCATAGCAGGCTCTTTCCCTGCAGGAGGCTCCATTCTGTGAGAGGAGAGGCCATGATGATAGAGGAAGGGGTGACATCCAACAGAGTCTCTCTCAAACTCTGTGCTTCTTAGCCCCACCCTGTAGTATTAAGACTCTGGCCCAAACTTTTGGGCCTAGCTCAGAGGTTTGGACCAGCTCTCAGCCCCACTGCTGCTAGGCCCAAATAATCACATAAATTGATTGTATTAATTTTTTGCTGATCAGTCTATGGCCCAGGCATATAACATACTAACTCTTTACTCTTAAACTATTCCATGATTTTTATCTTGTTCAGCCATGCGGCTTGGTACTTTTTATCAGAGCAGCATAGTTGTCCTCTGCATCTGCTGGCTTCTCTGGTATCTCTGTGGCTTCTCTGCTCTGCTCTTCCTGTTCTCAGAGTTTTCCTAGTCTTGTATCTCCACCCACACTTCCTATCTGCTTTCAGCCAATCAGCATTCTTATTAAAGTAGTAGGCAGGACAATTATTAAGAATGTAACAACATAATACTACTACATCACCCCTGTTCTTCCTTCCACCAACTAGGCATCACCCTCTGTGAAAAAGAAAGTGGCCCCCACCCCTGATTCCAGAGCCCTGAGCTTGTACCTGTGTGGGCAACCCTCTGCCTGAGATCATTTGGAGCCTATCAGACTATTGGTTCATTGACTACTTCCCAAAAATTGGGATCATTTCTTATGGATTCAGTGAATTTTCCTATTGCATGTGTGTCCATTTGTGTATAGGGGTGTATATGTGTCCAGTTGAGCAGGCATGTGTGTATGTGAGGCCACAGGTGAGCCTCACATGTTATTTACTCCTTAAGCACCATCCACCTTGGTTTCTCTGGCACAGCATCTCTTAGTAAATCGGCTTGGCTGGCTGGCTACTGAGTCTCAGGGATCCTCTTGTCTCTACGTCCTCACTGCTCTGAAATTAAGCGTGTGCCAGTGCGTCTGGCTTTGAGGATCAAGCGCAGATCTTCATGTCTGCCTATCGAGTATTTTACAGATTGTGCCATCTCTCAAGGTCACGATTTAATGCCTTTCCGATTGGAAGGAAGTAGAGGAAGAGCTCAGGGTCTTGAGTAGAGCTAAAAATCTAAAGTTTGGGAATTAGGGCATCACTATCTGATGGGTTGGCGTTGGGCATGAAAACACCAGTTGGTTCATTTTGTAGAAGTTGTATCCTGGGCGCATTTTATTTATGAACCACTTGACTTAGCGCCAGGTCAGTTCAGGAAGCTCCACTGGGAACCTGAAAGGCTAAAAATCAGAGATTTCTGGGAATTCCCACCACCCCTCATGGGGCATTTTAAGGCAGTTTCTTTTGGAGTTTATTTTTTGTGTGATTTTTATAAAACTGTCATTGGAGGTTTATCACAAAGGAACTAAAAACTTGTCCTCACTGTAAAATCTTGAGCCAGAAGCCATTTTTAAAGTGAATCTGCTGCCTGGGTCAGTGTCTGATGGTAGAAAATAACATTGGCCCAGACTAAAAAGTCTGTTTAGCTTCCTGCCATTGCTGTGTTGGCTCAACATTCTGTTTACCACGACGCAGCTTCCTCCGGTTCCAGCTGTAATGAATTCTCCTGACAGAAGGGACAGCGAAGTCCGTACTCACTGGGCGAGTACCATTCCTCATCTGCTCTGAAAAAGGAGCAGAATTTTCAAGTTATGTTGTCATCTGAGAACCCAAAACATGTTGTTCTTGTGAGTGACGTCTCAAAGCTGGGCCTTAAATAAATGAAAGACACCAGGTAATGAAGTCGTTCAGACCTCCAATGTCACAGAGTCTGAGGTCAGGTATGCCTCTGAATGGAATAGCAGCAGGCATTTCCAGCCTCAGGGACACCAAAGCAACTGTAGCGATTGGTTGACCTGGACACATGGTTGTTCTTACCAAGTCATTTCAGGGATTCATTTTATAATTGAGGAAATGCAAACAAACATATTTTTGTTGTCTCTTATATATATAAAAATGGAGTTACCAAAACCAAGATCACAAAGGAATGTTTGTAAACAAACCCAAAAGCTTCAAAGAGAATTCAAGAATTCCGCAAAGTGTGGAAAAGGTGATTTTTTTGAAGTACAAATAATAAGTAAGAAGGTACAAACACTGTAAGTAAAGTTTAATACAAAGTTACTGGGCTTATCTATTGTACGTCATCTCAGAAATGGTTAAGAGTGAGCACACACATTGTGAGGGAAAGCGGCCGATGTCCTATAATGTCACTATGATTGATGCTGGCTTGCAACAAATATAAGCAGATTTGCCGGACAATATACCCTTCTTGAATGATAAGAGAAGAACACATTTTATTCTGATTAAAAGTCAAACAAATGGCTAACGAGACTGACTTTTGCTCACTTTGCTTACAGTCCTTTGATCTCAGAGATGCTAATGACATAACCACTATATGAATATGTGTTTGAGATTTTTATGGTGATGATGGCTGTAAGCACAAATTATGCTGCAAAGGGCCTGATGTTAAACAATGATATGAAAATCTCTAACCATGTGTGCCTGTGCTTCACTAACTGCACAGTTGGTTAGCTATGGAACCCACAGCTTGGATGCACCTAGGAAGCTAACATTTTGACCGTGGATGGCTCAGATTGGGCTCCTGAGAGACTGACTTCCTTGGAGGTGAAGCAATCCCAAGAAGCCCTGGAACGGAATGGGACGAGGCAAGGAAATCCCAGAAGGTGAACTCCTGCTCATGGTGTGGGTTTGGACCATAAATGTATGCAACTCTCATTTCTGTTACTCCTGTTAGTATAAAAACAAAGGGGATATTTACACTGTTAGTTTTGAGTTGATTAATCCTGGGGAATGCATTTTTTTTCCAGGCAGTTTCCTTCTTTCCCTGTGAGGAGGCAGGGCTCTTTAGAAGCCTCCCAACAAAGGGCCATGGATGCTTTCATGTAGGATTGAGAGTAGGCTGGCATAAAGGGTGACATGCAGCAGTGTCAATCATTTGGTGAGCCCACTGCATACTCAGTATACCAAGAATGCCTTGCTGTGGAGACCTGCCGTGGGGGCTTTCATGTGTGGAATAGGCAATAGCTCTTCCATTCATTTTCTCTATAATGAACACTGCTTTCACTGTAGGTATGAGGAGCCCCAAGCTGAGGTATGCATGCTTCCAGGCTTTCTTGCAGTTAGAAGTACATGAACAAGCCTTTTATACCTCTTCCTGGCTCTCTCTTGCTAGAGAGTCCTGTAGTGATAGGAACTGACAAGCAAGAATAGCTTCATTTGTAATGAGGTCAGTGTGTTTCTAAGACTGAAATTTAGGGATACATATGGTATCTGGTTCCTGGGGAGCCTTCACCAGTTGGGGTGATTGAACTCTGGTCCTCCTGAAAGCCAACTCATGGTAAGCTACTGTTGCATGTGTTTCTTTTATCTCCTTCTGGAAGTATTCATAAACAAAGCTGCAGTGAGCAGAGACAGTAAGTTGACATGCATAATAAATTAGATGATGACTTTTGTTCCTTTTAGCTAAATATTCATGTAATGAGAAAGTGACCTTGCACGTGTGTCCTACTCCATGGATACCAGCTGACATGGTAAAGAGATCTCATAATGGTTTTCTAATATGTGGCTTTATTTTGTTTTTCTTCATGGAGGAGAAATAACAGGCAAATTTGGATAAGGGGAATGAATTTACTGCTAATCCAAATGATAAAGAATGTCTCCCAGATTTGGTTTATTTTAACAGATGTTGAACCGGCTTAATCAACAATTGTGAAGCAAAATGGAATATGTTTATTGCAGATGACAAGATTGTTGAAATGAAGATGAGCTTGGGAATTGGATGAAGACAATTGATCATGGAGACAATTAATCACTGGAGACTCTTGGCTCATTTACATGGAGAAAGATTTACTGTATCCGAGGAGAATGGAACACATCACCTATCCTCCTTTTCTGCTGAGAAATCATCCTGGTGACAATGTGAAGAGCCAGCTTGGTGCTCTCCCATGTGTCTCAGAGTCCTCAGCACCCCACATTGTCAGATATGGTCACCAACCTAACCCCATCACTACATTAGGCCCTGAGCCTCAGAAGAGCCAGTGATATCTTCCTGCCTTCCTGGCTTAGCTCTTTTTCATTCTATGTAATGGGTTTGCATTTATCATAGGTTGTCCAAACATACACAGCATGAAGGCTCCTTCAATCAGCCTCTTGCGTAGATGTGGGGACACCATTTGTAATATTAGCTGCCGAGCCTTCCACAGTGCACACTGATGGGTTGCTGGGACACCTCCTTCATCAGCAGAGGTCGAGTGGGAACTCTGATACCAGCCACACACCCTGAGATGGGGAGTTACAAGTTGGGAAAGAGAAAGGGCCTCCAGATTCATGTAGAACTTCAGGAATGACTCGGCTTCAAGCCTGGTTTTAGAAAATCTGTAGATTCACAGTGTCCACCTCTTACCTGCTAAGCAGCTAAACAGACGTCACCTTTGGTTCTTGTTTCTCTTCATAGGATTTTAAAAGAATTATTTTCACATGAAATTTCATAGGAGGGGGAAACACAAGTGAAAAAAATCCAGAAGTTAAAAATATTCCCCTGTGGTAGGAGGAATGGGCTGGTGGCCCAGTGGTGAAGGAGAAAGAGACCCATGGAAACCAGATTCGTGGCCATCACATGCCTGTGATCTCAGCGTGCAGGAGACCGAGGCAGGATGGATCATGAGTTTGAAGTCAGCCTGGGCTCCATAGCAAGATCCTGCCTCATTAAACAAAACAAAAAGGCCCTGAGAATAATATAAAATCTTCCTCAGAGTCCAATAGAAAAAAAAAAGAACACTTTCTATATGTTACTTCTTATAAAAGCCACAAGAGCAGCATAAATATTTTTGAAAGGACAAGAACAATGTAAAGGTTTATTAATTTTTGTTGTAAGACATTAAATTCTAGGGACTGAAAGTGTGCCAATTAAATGCCCCTTTAATCCAAACTCTTACCAACAAAGGATGTCTTACAACAGCTCGACATCTGGCCTTCAGTTTTCAGATAAATGCATGATGACAAACGGAGTGATTAGGAGGCAACGAACACCAATCAAAATTTCAGGAAGGTCCAGGACATGTCTGAGAACGGCTTAAGGAAACAGACAGTATTAAAAGCTGGCGACCGAGCAGAGTCACTGGCTTGCTGGTGGGGATGCAAATAAACACAATTACTTTGAAAAGTGATGTGGAGGTCTTCCAAAAGATCAAACATATGTGCAGTATTATACCCAGAAACTGCAGCTTTATATGTTTATCTAAAAGACATGCAGGATGCAGAAGAAGGCACACAAATGTTCACACCACCAGTGAAATTTAGAAGCAATTCACACTTCCATGAGGTAGCAAATGGACGGATTGTGTAATATCTATAAAATAAAATGCTTTTCAGTAATAAAAAGACAGACTGTCCCTGGAAACTTCAGCTTGGATCACCCCCGGAGTTTAACCCCACTTATAAAACCTTCTAGAATCAAGCATGGTGGTGCCTACCTTAATCCCAGTATTTTCACCCACTTTAATTCTACTTCAATCCATGGCAGGGCAAGCAGATGCTTTTCTCACTTGTGTGACTGAGTACCTGACAAGGAGACACGTGATGGAAATTGTTCTGGCTTCATGTTGAGGGTCCATGCATGGTTTCCATGGGGAAGGCTTAGTGTGGGGAGCAGCTCTCCACTGTGGCAGCAGGAGCCTGAGGCTACTTGCTCACGTGGAGGTAGATCAGGAACCCAGGACAGGATAGGAAGTAGGGCCAGGCTAGAAGCCTCACTGTCTACCCACAGCAATGAGATTTCCTTCAGGTAGGCCCTACTTCCCTATGGTTCCTTAGCCCCAGGGCTACAGGGCTACTAGCTGGGAAGCAGGTTTTCAAATGCAGGAGCCTGCAAGGCAGGTTTTATATCCAAACCCTAAGATTGGGGAAGGAATCTTATGAGTGAGTGTGGGAGGGCCAGGTGAAGCCCTCCAATATCTTGAAAATGCATTCCTATGCGGAATCCATGGTGCCTAAACATGAATGAATGTTCTGCAGTGAAAATTCTCCTTCGATAAATTTATGTGGGAGGAAGGAATGGGACGTGGCAGCAATGTGTGATCAGCTCCTGAGCTTATCAGTAAGCACAGAAGGAAACAGCACTTTAAAAACCAGCAGCTAGTGCAGTATTACTGGGAGAGCCTGGGAGAGGTGGGTAGGGTTGAATTGAACTACGGTACTGCCAGTTTTAACACGCTAAGTTTCTTGGATGGGATGAAGGTCATGTGGGCAATAAGAGAATGTCCTTTCTTTGAAGATACTGGCAAAGCAAATAAAACTAGAGAAAAGATTAGCATGTGTGTACACACGTGTGTGTGTGTATGAGTGTGCATGTATGTGTGCACGTGTGTAAGTGTACATATGTGTGTGTGCTGTGCATGCAAGAACATGGTTTTCTGCCTTTACTCATGTAAAGAGAGAGGGTAGGGAAGCAGAGTGGAGAGAGAGGGAAGGAAGGAGGGAGGGAGGAAGAAGAGGGAACTTAGTGAATACAAATGAAATACTCATACTATATTTTTGTTTTGATTTTCTATAAGTTTAAAATTTTTCCAAATAAAAAGTTGGTAGAAAAATATGTTAATTGTTGCACAACAGTGACAAGTAGTGAAGAATATCATCTTAATCAGATGACCAGACACAGAGGCAGAGAAATGTAGGGAAAATAGACTCAACGCAAAGGTACAAATACAAAGAATAAGCCGTGCTCTGGTGGCGCATGTCTTTGATTCTAGCACTTGAGAGGCAGAGACAGGTGGATCTTTGGAGACCAGCCTAGTCTACAGAGTGAGTTCCAGGACAACCAGGTACACAGAGAAATACTGTCTTAAAAAAATCAAAAGTAAGTAAACAAACAAACAAACAAAAATAGAAAAATTCCCGGCCACACATGGTACCTGACAGAGAGTGGAATTTGCTACATTTTTTGCCAAACAAATGAGTGTTTGCCTTAAAGAATCATGAATAAATAAATAATAGTATATAAATATAACAGAATATTATGCTGACTTTAAATATGTTTTGCTAAATATTTAATAACATAGGGAATGCCTATGCCATGCTGAATGAAAAATTTAGAATGCAAAACCTATATAGATGAAGTTATTCTTTTTAAACCATTTTTAATGCATGGAGAAAAAAGCCAGAAGAAAATGAACTAAATGTGAAAGAAGGTTTTCTCTAGTGACAGGATTTTTTTTTCCCATTTCCTTTGCCCTACTTTTCCATGTTCTGCACTGAACGTATACTTTTATTTTATTTTCTCAGCATCGGAAGTAAGGCACTTGAGTTTAGCCCTGCAGAACACTGGAATGGAAACAATGTACCTAGAGGACCCTCTTGTGGCGGGGCAGGTCTGTCCAGAGGAGGTGATAACATGCCTGAGAACAGAAACACTTGCAAGGCAACAAATATGGATGGGATGCCTGATTCCGGCATGCCGCTTATCATGGTGAAGCTCCAGGTTTAAACTCAGTTATGTTTTTTTTTTTTCTCTTTGCTGAGACAAAATTATCAAATATGTTTTAAAAACTGCTAGCACTTTCCAACTGAGTGTTGCCCCTGCTATCTAAGTACAAAACAAACACCTAGGGTTGTGTTATCTCCACCAGGTTTTATTGACACTCTGCTGACATCAGCTATGCTGACCACATGTGCTCCACAGAGAGAGCACTGAGTGTCAGGACAGCAAACCTGCAAGGCTGTTTGCTTACATCTGGGTAGAGGCTGGACCGAAAGCAGGGTCAGGCTAGAAACTGTAAGACCCACCCACCCGGCAGCAGCTGACTTCCCCCAGCTAAGCTCTTCTGAAGTATTTCTATCCAGATACTGCCTCTGGATGGGCTGGGTGATGCCCACCCAGCTGTCAGAAATTGTGTTTCAAGTTGTATGGCTGGAGGGGATGCACAGGAGCCAGCCGGAAACAGGAAGCTCACAGAAAGGTCAAGTGGAAAATGTGTGAAATTGCAGAGCTGTTCGTCAGAATCTTCCTGAATTCTTGTCTCTGCACATCAATCCTGGATGAGAAGTGGAAGCCTGGGGGTCGGGGGGGGGGGCGTCCTCTGATTTCAGTAACAGCCTTTGCACAGTTATGGTAATCTCATTCTCTGGAGAGAAGGGAGGGCTGTGTAGGCCCCAGACTCAGAGTACACTGGGAGGGGACCACTACCCTGGAGAGACCTTGGGAAAGTAAAGCAGAAGCCACAGGCATCTATCTGATTTAAGAAAATCAAGTTGTCAAGAGTATTTGGTTGGGGACATTCCTATGGGTGAAGACTTGTCCACTAGAGCAGAAAGGCCATATGGCCAGATCACACCCAGTGGAGCTTGGAGGTCAGGATCGTGCTTTGGGTCTGGAATCACCCTGGAGAGAGTCAGGAGCATGTGGAGAAGGATCTGGGGGAAGCTGGTATTCAGAGATTTGTATTACTAAGGCAACAGAGTGGTGTGGTTTTGAGAAGTGGGCAGTGAACCTAACTCATCAAGAATTTTTCAAGCACATTAAGAACAGAACACTATAAAACCTCCATGACTTTCCTCATTGTTGTAAAAAAAAAAAAATACCCAACAGAAGCAGTTTAAGAAATTTTAACTCAAAGTTAAAGGAATCTACTCCGGAGTATAAGGTAAGGCAGCGGGAGCATATGACAGCTTCCCCACTGTAAGCAGAGAGATGGATACTAACGCGCAGGTTGCTTTCTCCTTTATACTCACTCTAGAACCCTAGACTGAGTAGTGATACCACCCACTTTTAGGATGAGGCTTCCTGCCTCAATTAATCCAATCTCAAAACTCCCTCACCAACACGGCAAGAGATTTATCTTTCTAGATTGATTTCTAGATCCTGGCCAACTGTAAAACTGATACCAATCATCATACTTCACTTTGGTTTTTGAGCCAACATTTTTTGAGTGAACATTTTTGAATAAAAATATCTTTCTCCACTGTGTGACTAAGGACCACCCTGGAGGTCTGTGAGAAACTTTTACCTGTCAAAATGTTGGCTTTCCTCTCAAGTTAACATTAACTACACTGTACTATCCCACTGTTCACAGTGCCCTGAACTGGACATGTGCCCTTCAATAATGCAATCACACTGAGTAAATACTTCCATGTCTTTAGATTCAAGCATTAAGTGTAAAGAGTTCTACAAAGCCGTGAGGTGGTTAATAAATGATGTTACAGCTTAATACCAGCACTTAGAAACCTTGGAGACTTTTATCTTCATATTCTAAATATTTAATGAACCCTCCCCTTTTATTAAAGCCACTTAGAGAAATGAATCTTTTTCTTCAGAAAACCCCTAACATTTTCCTCATTAGCTGGAGAGAAAGGGGACTCCAGTGAATCTCTCTTTTTCTCCACACCTCCTTCGACTCTCTACTTGAAACAGGTAAGAACCGAATATGAGTGCAAAAGGTCAGTGTGTGTCACTATGGTATAAGGCTGGGGCATCATTACACGTCCTCACACTAAAATTCTCCTGTGGTGAGACCCATGGTGGGATGATTGTATACACACTTGCGCACAAACATGTGTGGGGAATGGCTGCTCTCTCCCGGAGATCACCCTAGCTCTACCCTTTCCTGTGGGAAGGAACAATTGGGGTTCATAAAGTACTTTGTAAGGTCACCAGCTGGCCTTGGGCACAGCACAGACCCCTTGCTCTATGCTTTATCCAGTAGTGTCGAGGTGAGCGGAATTCATGGGTTTGCTTATCAGCTTGTTTTCTAACCCTAGCGCCACAGAGAGGGAAGGGACTAACCCTTTTCTAGCCTTCTGATGGACTTCATGAGAAACAGCTTCTGTAAATGTCAAAGGTCACTTCGCCTTCCCCTTCAGGCCTCATTGTGCTGAGGCAGGTTGAGGAGGAAAAGACCCCTGGGTGAGAAGCTCTAAGTGTTACTCGTCTCCTGACATCTGTTTCTTAGGCAAAGGGACAACTGAATAATTTTAAAGGTAATCTGTCTCTTGTAGATTTTGAAATTCCTGAACCACCCACCACCAGCATCCTGCTAAACAATTGGAAGCCCTTCTTCAAATCAGAAGTCAAGACATAGGGTCTTAAAATTTAGTCCAACTTCCTGAAAATGATTTCACAAAACTATTCTGCAGCCAGGACATTTGGATTCCTTCCCCAGAGGTCACCCTCTCCAGTCCCCTAGCAGAACAGCAGTTACAGCCTCCCTTCCACACATCCCATGGACTGGGGACACTCTCCACCCTTATCTCTGCTGGGGACACTTACTTGAGAGAGACTCGAAGTGTGGAACTCTTAAAGCTCCCACCACCACCCCAGACAGAGCCACTGGCCGAAGAATAAATGTCTACCCTATGAGTCTGTCAGTGAGATTTCACATCCAACCATAACACCTTGAATCTGAACTTAGCTGAGATGTCCTCTTCTTTAGGACATTTCTTAACAAGGTGACAGACTATTTTTGTCTCAAGTGCATGTCTGACCTAAAAGAAGTCATGTGAGCATTGAGACCATACTTGACTTTAACAAAGTCTGGCTGCTTGAGTTCACTGACTGCCTGCGATAATAGTTGCTTTGATTTTTTTTTTCTTAGTTCTTTTAACGTTGTGCTGTGCCTTAACAGTTCAAATTCAAGAAATCTCAGGTTCCTAAAGATTTCCTGAGTCATAACAGGCTCTTTGGGGCACAGGAGGTAAAGGAGGAGGAACCAGTGGAACCCTCCCACAGCAGCACTGAGGTATCATGGGACACCTTTCAGTACTAGCTGAGATTGTCTGTAAGCCAGGCGTGGCCTTATTCTTGACCTTTGACTTGGTGGGATTTAGAATCTTCATGGAAACAAATCTCTGGCCATGTCTGAGATGGATTGTCTAGATTATATTAACTGAGGTGGGAAGGCCCACCCTGAGTGTCAGAAGCACCATTCCATGCACCGGAAACTTGGACTGAATTAAAAAGGAGAAGGTAAGCTGAGCACCAATATTCATCTCCCTCTGCTTCCTGAAGGTGCAGGGGTGCACTGTGACCAGCTGCCTCATGTTCCTGCTGCACACCTTCCCTGCCATGATACCCTCCAATTATGAGCACAAACAGACCCTTCTCTCCTTTACCTTGTCAGGGGGTTTGCTGCAGCAACAGGAAACATAACCAATGCTCTGGGCTTTTCCTGCTTTTATGGACAGGAGATAATTGTCTCACTAGCTTGGTGAACTGGCCTCTGTGCTGTAGTGGAGCGAAATGAGAAAAATCACCCACTTTCACAGGAAACCATCAGTGTCCCATGGGTTGCCGTGGCTCAGGAAATGGCAAGCATGGGTCCTCTACAGGTCATTTTTTTACTCTGTAGAGGACTGGGAAGATGAGGTTCTATGAATGTTTTTGGAAAGAGAAAATTATCTTTAATAGAACTTATGAGTCCCTTTTAAGTGAAGGCAAGATAACTTTCTTATTTCAGTCAATAAAAATCTAGTTGAAGCTATTCATTAACCAGCTGGTGGCACTGTTTTCATTAAGAAAAGGCGGGGTGAGATTATGCACACGGGTCCTTCTTCAGACTGTAGAGGACAGGCGTCTAGATCCTTGTCACCAATGTGTGTAAAATCCACCAATATTTTGCAAGTTCAGCAGAATACCAAGAGGAAACAGAGTTTTTGACAGTTATAAGCAGGGGGTTACACAAATTGTGCAGGTCAAAATTTAAATGTTTGGTGGTTTGGTTTTTGGTTGTGGTTTTTTTTGTTTTGTTTTGTTTTTGTTTTCCTGTTATTGGTCCCTCAATTAAGGTCAGTGAGAACACAGTCAAGACATCTGACAATCAGGCAACATAGCTGTTGATGGGCTGTGTCGCTTTGAGCTATTTGGCAGTCCTCAGTTTTGAGAGTCCAACCATTCTCCTCTCCTGCTTTCTGTTGAAGATGAGAGCTTTCTTCTCTAAAATTATCCAGTGTGTTCCTGCCTCCCTCCCTCGCTGCAGAAAAGGAAGTCTGCCTGTAAAGAAAGGAGTTGGCCCTACGTCAGACCGCAGAGTGTCCGCGTTTTATTTCTGTAACCCAGTCACGTGACAATATCCTTGCCAACGTTCCAATTCCATTATGTCAAAAAGAATTGCCAATCAGGTATGGGAATAACGTTGCCCTCCCACTGAAAAACACCCAAAATACTCACAGCCTTGACCTCTCCATCTGGGTACGCCATTTCTTTCTTCTCCAAGGGACTGAACCTCCCACCCGACACTCTGCTGGCACCATCTGTACCTTCCTCATCTGGGACTGGATTTGAAGCCCACAGATATACTCAAAGCCAGTGCTTGTACTTAGCACATCCTCTGACTCCTGAGCACAGCAGGAAACACTGGGGGGCGGGCACAAAACAATTCCCGAGTTTGTATTTACCTTCCTTCCTTGGACCCATGCCTTCTTACTCTTCTGGGATAACAAAAAATTTTCTGTGTTCAGAGTTTTATTTAAAGGGAACGCTGATTTAATTGGCATTGCATTTAGGGTGATTTTTACTAATTTATATCTCAAAGTTCTCTTGTGCCAGCAGCCCTAGAGAGGCAAAACCCTCCACACCTACTGGACGGAGAATGGGGCTTATCTGTCAAGGGCTGCACAGCCAATAACAGGAAGATGAAGCTGGCAGCCTAGCATTTGTAGTTTCCAGCCCGTGGAAATCATTATTTGAGAATAAAATGTGCTTTGCTGATTTAATCAAGAATACTAAGTCTGCCCTGAGGATAGAGAGGCCCGGCCAACAGGGCCTTGAACACTTTCCTATTGGATGGTTATTCCAATAGTCTCATGGGCCAACCTCATAGGAACTTGTAGAGATGACTAACTAAGCCTAACGCATGTAACAAAAGTTGCCACCAGGGCTTTGTGACAAGGCCATCTAAGGGAATCAGAGAATCCCAATTCCTGTAGGATTCATTCAATGGCCACCAAAGGAGAAGCAGCTTCTAATATCCTTGAATGAATCCTGGCCATTGGCCACCAGAGCTCAAGAGTGTCTGCGCACTTGTGCTGGAAGACATTCAGCATTTGGCATGCTATGGGTGGAGAGTCTTAACTATGAGGTAGCAGGTCAGGGACTGTAGGGGACAGAGAAGCTGCTTTCAAATGCTTCATAGGGTGACTATACAGAAGAAATAAGCCTGATATAGCAAGTGACCCTAGTCCATAGAACTCAAACTGCACCTGATATGCAAATAACTTTCGGAATATGGTTATAGAATGATTTTGTTCAACACTGTGTCCCCCTGCTAGATGATCTCAGATCTAATATCTTACCTGCTCTTTCTGCATCCTATATTGGTCCTGTTAGACTATGTAATGAATTCCAGTGAACTATGTCATCATCTGAATCAGTCATCATTCTTAAAGAGGAAAGACAGTGGTTACCAGTTAGAGACAAGGCAATTCCTAGGTAGTATATTAGTTTAATTCATCAGTGCTTACCACCCAGCCTCATACCCAGCCTCAGTGACATGATTGCAGATAATACTTTCATGAAACTTTGAAAGAAGGTTGCAGTTCACATCTTTTAGGCAAGGGAAATTACACTTTAGAGCCTTGGAGTAAATTACCCATTTGAACGTAAAATTTTAAACCCACAGCTTGGGGCTCTGATCAGCTCCTCTGCCACCCCCCCCCCACCCCGAGTTTCCTACATTTCCCACATGCCTACTGTAGAGGATAAAGGGGATGGGATGGGGCCGGGAGCAGCAAGTGCATCTCTCTCATTTAAAGTCCGTGCCCACTGAGGTCCAGGGGAATGTGATTTAAGGTCATTTGCTTCGGAGGGGTCCACACAGCTGCCTGCCTGCAGAAGCTTGTCACTAGCAGAGCAGCCAAACCTACAGGTGTGTAAGGCTTGGGAAGATCAAAGGAGTGTCTTCTAAAGTATGTTCCGAATAGCTGTGAAATTCTCCTTTAATCCAAACTGTAAATTCTACAAACATAACATAGACCTCCCAAGTGTACTAGCAATGTGTGAACAGCTGGGCGAACTCCACCATGGTGATAATTGACTGGCCTCACACAAGTCTGCTTTAGCCCAATGGGAACTGGAAGAATTTTCTTTTGGCTTGTTAATGAGTGAACATGGGCAGACCAAGATAAGGCTAAATCTTAAAACCAGTGCTGTGAAGACAGCAGGGACAGGCTGTGTATATTTCTGTGGGCTCATGTTCAGAGTTTCATGCAGCATTAAAACCCTATGTTAATCCAGTGAGACTTGTATGTCCAGGAACTGAATGGTCTGACTGCCTCCCCCCCCCCTTCCTGCCTCCCTTTCCTGTCTTCCTTTTTTAATCTCTGTCTCTCCCTTTCCTTTCTTCTCTCTCCTCCCTGCCTCCCTCCCTCCATTCCTTCCCCCTTCTCTCCAGTCCCCCTCCACCCCTCCCTTTCTCTCCCTCTCTTCCCTCCCTCTTCCCCTCTCCCTCTCTCTAACCCTTCCTCTAGTTAGCTGACTTTTACTTTTGTCGTCTGAACACACAGCATAAGTGAAAAGGCCTGTTAGCCTTAGAGTAATTTTCTTAGAATAATGGCTGCTCCCACACTGTTCCTGCTTCTTTCTTCCCAGGGTTATAATAATGATTCAATTCATTAATGCCTAACTCAACCACATTCAACACCTTCAGATGACCAACTCAATGTTCAGCTTTCCATTCCAAAGATAAACTTGTATTCCTTCTTGATTTTGTCTGTTTGGGGCATTTTGTAGTTAAGAAGCTGTTTATTACTTATGCATCATTATTTTGTAACGGTATTCACAGATAATATATATGACAAGCTAAGATTATTTTTTTCATGAATATTCTTTACTTTTCCTGCAGTTACCATTTTTATCTTTGGTCCATTTAATTTTCTATGTGTTTACCGTTGATCTCAGCACAAAACCTCCTCAGTATTCCAACATCCTCATGACCCTCACACATCAGGTTGCCCCCCCCATCACTCCTAGGCTCACTTGGATTTTTACTACCACCCTGTGCTTCATGTTGTATTTCTCTTTCTTTATTCAGACTTTATTTGGAAGCAGATTACAGCTGTCTACACATGCCCCCCCCCCACACACAAAGGCCTAAGAATCACATCTCTCTGCTTGTGCTTGTGGGAAAATATCTTTACCTCACTCTCATAGACTGTTGATAGGTTGGCTGTGTATAGAATTCTCTACAGGAAATTCTGAATTTTTTTTTCCAGAATTATCAAGTTCTTCAGCAGCTACCAGTTAATCATTGGTGTTATCCAGAAGACTGAAACCTGGTTCTGGATCCTCTCAATGACCTTTGTTTTCACTCATAGAAATTTGTAGAGATTTTTTTTCCTTGAACTTTTTGAAATTTTGTGATATCTTAATGGAGTTGGTGAGGTCTTTTAGCCGATTAGTTTTAACTATCAATGTGGTTTTAACTATCAATCACCTGGGAAAAGTCTTAAAAAGGAATTATTTAATTAGGTTGGTCTGAGGGAGACTGTCTTGGCTATGTTAAGTATTGTGGAATAAAATTTTTTGTATACTGTGAAGATGTGCTGATCTTCATTAATAAAGAGCTAAATGACCAGTAGCTAGGAAGGAAGACGTTAGGTGGGACTTGCAGAGAGAGGAGGAGGAGGAGGAGAGGGGGGGGGGGAGAGAGAGAGAGAGAGAGAGAGAGAGAGAGAGAGAGAGAGAGAGAGAGAGAGAGAGAGAGAGAGAGAGAGAGAGAGAGAAATGTCAGGAGACACAGAGAGAAGCAAGATGAGCATGCAGTATTTAGCATGCACCAAGCCGTGAGGTAGAACTTAGATAAGAAATATGGGTTAATTTACTGACACCCATTGGCAAGAAGCCAGTGAACGGGAAAACAACATGAAGAAGAATATACAGGTGAGCATGAGTTATTCTGTCAGCTTGCTGTCAAGGGCTTTGGCACGATGACTCCATATGTTGTGGAAAATCTGACAATGAAGACTGTAGCAATGTCACTCTGCTACCCAGACAGACTGCACCCAAAAACATAAGATTCTGCTTCCAGTGTAGTGCTGAAGCTGTATCACTACAGATACAGAGACTGAGCCAGTCTTATGTTAGTCATTTGCTCTTCCTTAAGGAAAACTCCACAGGAAACTTGGAATTTTGCTTGACTTAATTTTGTTGTGTCTTGGAATTATTTTGCTTTGGTTTTGGGGTTCTTCATTTTGGTTAAAGGTTTTGTTATTTTTTCTTATTTCTTATATTTTTGTCATTGTTTTAGTAGTTTGCTAAGACTGTATATACTGTATATACTTATTGCCCTTTTTAAAGCCCCCACTGAGTAAAATGAGTAAATTTTTATGAATAAAAAGGCAGTTTCTACTTTTAAAATAATACATGGGTTAAGTTATAAGAGCTAGTTAATAACAAGCCTAAGCTATTGGCTCATCATTTATATTGAATAATAAGTCCCCATGTCATAATTTTGAAGCTTTTAGGCAGGACAGAAAAATCCATTTACAATTAAGATCCATCCCACTGCGGGAAAATTTATTCACTATAACCACAGGCAAAAATAAAAGCTAATTTACTAGAAGAAAGTAATGGAGCAAATGAAAGAAGGGAAGAAGGAAGGAAGGGAGAGAAGACACAGCTTATAACAATTTGGAAAGAGTCTTAATGGGGGATTGTCTACATCTGGTTGGTAATGGGTATGTCTGTGGGAGACTCTCTCAATTATGGTAATTGATATAGGAAGACCAAGCTCACTAGGGGTAGCTCCATTCTCTAGACTGACCTCTGAACTAGGAAGAGTAAAGAAAACTAACAAACATGCATTGAACATGGGTTCCTTTGTTTCTGTGCTATTGGCTATAGATGCCAAATGACCAGCTGTCTCAAGTTCCTGCTACTATAACTTTCTTGCAATAATGGAATGTAACCTGTGACTTTGGGCTAAAAATCAACTCTTTCTCCCCTAAGTAGATTTTTGTCAGGATATTTCATCACAGAAACATAAGTGAAATTATAGGAACTCATCTCCAAATATCATCCTGCTACTGACTGTGCCCCCTCCCCTTGAAATATTGTTTAATTGGCATTGTCTTCCTGTCCATTCTCTCTGTGAGGATTACCATAGTTCTCCTTGTCTATGGTTTCACTTTCCATGCTTTTGGGTTTCCTGAATCCAGCCACAATCCAAGCATATTACACGGTTGTTTTCCCTAAATGTTTCTCTGTTTTTGTAACATCCAGTTCCTGTTTCTTGGTTTCATTATTCTTATCTATGTGAACGTTATGAGGACCTTTCTGTTTTGCTAGTTTAAGATGTTCTCTTCTTTCTGCACAATTCTAATTCCATTTTTTTTCCTTTTAAAGTGTTGTTCTTTGTCTTCTATGCCCTATAGAGTTAAGTTTTCTAGAAAGGGTTCAATCACTGGGCCCTTTTATATCTCCTTTTCCTTTTGAGTTGTGCATTTCTTTTCAACACCCTTTAGGTGAAGCTTTTGGAACTTTTAAACATAGATATAGCCCATCTTACTCCTTGAAGTGGGAGGATAAGGTTTTATCCATCAGCATCACCAGATTATCATTTCTCTATCTCATATCTTAAGCAAATGCTTAAATTAGCTGTCATGCCATTTTATATGCAGAAGGTCAGTTAATCGATGTTCCTTTCTGCATTTTCAAGTATTATTTTAAACCACCTTTAAACACCTATGGGAGTGACTCACCCTTTCATCAGGAATCATCTTAACTTTCAGATTGTGTATTCATGCAGTTTATGATCTATTAGATTCTTCATAAATGTTGCCTCTACTCATCTACTACTAATTAATCAGTTCTTAAAGAATAGAGTAAAGCATAAGCAAATAACTCCTTCATTTAGTCAGTGTTAATACATTCTAGTTATCATGGACATGCTGGGAATTCAAGAGATGCTCTGTCCACAGGAAACTGATGCCTTGGTTCAGAGGAAATAAAATTCTAGAAATAATTGCCTAAGCTGATCCTTGACATTGGTATGTCCTGTGTTCTTCTGATCTCATTAATATGCAAGACAGTTCACTCATGCTAAAGAAGAGTTGTCAGGATGTCATTATTTGGAGAGAGTGGATGTGGACTCCCTCAAGTTGTGATAAGGCAATGCTGGCTTTTCCATCACGTCAGCAACACATTATACATAGTGCAACATTCTTCTTCAAAAATTGGCCTTCCTTCTGAGCTCTGATGGTTAAATAGTAGAAGAAATGTTTCTGATTCTTTATAAGGTTTGACTACAGTTTTCAGCTTTAAACATTTTTTGTAATAGATGTGTCTGAGACTAAAGACTGAAATATTAAAATATTCATATATTTATAAGAGCCAAATACTAAACAAAGTTAAGGATACAAAGTAAAAGTATCACTTACTAAATAAATCAATTATAATTGGTTTATCCTTTCATTGAGCTTAAAAGCTGACATAAAATGTGTGCCTAGCAACATAGAATGATGCCTAGAAGGACATATGGAAGCTTAGGCCTAAGAACGAGTCTGAGAAGACTCGATATGTTTGGCTATGAAGCTTCCAGATGACCTCCTAGTCACAGGATTAAATGAGAAGCCCTCAGAATGTGCTTACTCTTTCCTGCTCCTCTTGAAATCAGAAGAAGGCCTGTTCTCCCAGGCTAGTGGTACCGTGTTCTCTTCTCCCTCAAAAGAAGGACAAAACACCCATGCCACGGAGGAGGACTTCAGGAACATTGTAAAGACAACATTGTCATCCTGTCTCTAAGTGTGACTAAATGTGTGGGTTCCCCGGTGCCTTTTTCTCCAGGATCAGATGTCAGGAGCTTTCATATCCTCTGGATCATCACTCGCTTCTCAGTGCTCATGTCACGTGGTGCTTCAGCTAGAGTAAAAAAGAAAAGAGCGTGTCCTCTGCATGACATCCACCGAGAATGTCTGTCTGAGTCAGGATTGACAAGTGTCCCCTTTGATGAGTAGTCAAGCCCCTGGGGAACTTCCTCCTTGGCCCCCTTAATGACTCTTGATTGAGCATGATGGCATTGAGGAAGAAATGTCACCTTTATCCCTCCATTGCCTCACCAGCTTTTTTAGCTCACACAGTTTTCAGGTGCCTCCTACTCAAGGCAGCTGAACTGTGTGGAGACCAGGTGGGTATTCTTACTTCCTCCATCTCCTCCTCCTTTCTCTCTAACTGCAGTGACCCACAGTAGGAGAGGCGCCCAACAGATTCTCACCGATTATTAATGACCAAATGTCTTTTTTCATCAAGGGTCTGAGCACCATGCATTAAGACAACGCCGCTGATGCCTATTTGCGTGGAAGGTGACAGTCAAGTTCATGACTATATTCAAGGAGCCAGAACTATTATGCTGTGAGGCTGTGTATCCAAGCCTGTGGCATAACAGCTAAGGCAGACGACAGTCAAGACAAAGCCAATTCATGATCAGAGGCCGAGGCTGTAGCCTCACAAGACTTAGGACTGGAGGCTTCACATCTGCAAAGTGCTATGTGTGGACAGCACTGGTAACAAGGCGGGGTTTTCATCCTGTGCTGAGTTTTCTGTGTATGCTTCTGTAAACTCGAGTGTCTTCCTAAAAAATTAAATGTGGCAGAAGCAGCCTTCATATATAACTTAAGCAGGAGAGCGTAGATGGAAGTAAACAGATGTCCCACGCAGTCACGCCACACGGAGAATGCTAGAACACTTGTGATTTTTAAAACATACACAGTTTAATCTTACAACTGCCTTTTATTCTTTTGGCAACATAATATCTTACTATAGAGGAAAGGGAGGGAGGGAGACTGGAATAGTTGTTGTAAATGTATTTTTAAAAACTCAACATGTTTTCCCACCATCTGTATGAGACCATTTCACCAGGTAGGAAGGCTTTTGTGTTTTTCATCTCATTAAGCCAAATTATACTTTAAACATACTAAAACTTGTGGTAGTGTGTATCAGGAGTATTTTCTTAGTGAATATAGACAGGTGGAGGGACATTCTAAAAGCAAATGATTGTTTAAGTCAGAGATGCCTCAAACATACCTAATAGGTAGATATATAAAATTTCTACAATATGTATTGAATGGTGTATTCTATATATATTGTGTAAAATATATGATCCAGAGAATTGCATATGGTTACATATTATATATTATATCCAACTGTTACATGGGGTATTGGAAAGATCACAACAAAAGAAAAATCAGGTTTAGTTCTTCAAGAGAACTTAAGTACTAAGAAGCCTTTCACTGTCTAGGGTTTCTACAGTAATGAATTTGTCTTGGATCAGGAAATATTGGGGTTTCATGAGAAGCTGAAAGAGAAAAACAGCATGGGAACTATACTCAGCAAATAAAGTCAATTTTAAGTCACTTGGAATTGTGGCTATAAATGGACTGTACCCACCTGACCCTCTGATTTCATCATATGGTATTTGTGGAGCAGCCAAGTCATTGAGCCTGGATCAAAGAAGGTACAGTGTTCACATCAAAATTCCCTCTCTAGTTCCGCCTTATTGTGACTCCCCTGTGGGATGCCAGTAGCTTGTCTCTATAACACATGTGGAAACAGACAAGGTCATGGACTGTGGATATCAAGACATCAGATTATGAGTAGTCGCAGGATGATCAATAAAGAGAGAGCTGAGTTAGTTTGGAGGATTTCGACAGTGTCAGTGACTACAGCACTATGCTGTGTCAACAACAATGCTAAAAGTTCTACACATTGTCGATCGCGTCAGGCACTGGGCTGAGTGTTTCATGTGCATCAACTCAGTCTATAAACCCTGCACAATAGTTATTCCATTTATAGCTGTTGTTTGAGCTGAGGAGATAGCTCAGTAGTTAAAATACTCACTACCCAGGCAACATCTGTGAGGACAAAATATCAGACCCCCAGAACCTGCTTGATGATGATGATAACCACAAAGTAAAACAAGTTTAAAAAACTCTCATCCAATACCCCCTCCCTGTCTCCCCAGGACGGTGCCTTCTTCCTGCTCTCTGACAGGAGTTGTAAAGCCAAGATTCACAGCCTTGATTATCCCTGTCTCCTCCAGTTTGCTGGCAGGCAGGCACTCTGTGCACACAGGAGGTGGAGTGTGCTCTGTGGGCTTTTCACAGTCATTCTTCCCTGGGAATATATTAGTATTTTCTCCACACCAAGAAAAGGATGACGTTTCCCACCTACAAAGAAGGCAGCTCTATCCTAACTTCGTCCATAGAAGACTTTATATAATGGTCCTCCTGAAACAGCACCCCGAGGTAGGACCCTGAGCAAAGGAAGCACTGTGTCTGAGAAAGCCCAGAACATCAAAGGAGAAAGCAGGCCACTGGGCAGGGCTGGCTCAGAACTTCAGTTTAAATAAAGGATGGTGAGGCTTTCTCAAAGGCAGTAGGGCTGGGGGAACCCTCTTTGGCTGCTGTAGAGCCTTCTGCTCAAAGCTGTTCAAAATAAAAAAAGGTAAGACACTGAGTCACATTAAGTAATAGGTAAGAGTAAATGAGACTTCATGTATGATGGGCTCCAGGACTCAGTCTATGTCTTCAGGGGCTGATACCTCCCTGCTTTATTACTGTTTCACCCCCTATTGAGTAAACTTTCTCTTCTTCATCATGGAAAAATGGATGCCCTTGTCCTCACAGTTTACAACATATCAGGGAAATGAATCCTTTTTTTAAATGACTGTTTCAGCAAAAGTCTGGGCTTCACACCTTCAACCTTGTACCCATGCCTATGACAGAGTCTTCATGGGCTGACTGGTCACAGTAAGGTAACACAGAAATCCAAGGACCCAGAGTGTTCAGCATTTCTTGATTGTTGGACACTGTAGGGTTTCTCTCAAGTTTTTGTTTTTGGTTTGTTTGTTTATTTGGGGGGGGGGGGGGGGTTGGAGGTTTTTTGTTGTTGTTGTTTTGGTTTTTTTTGGGGGGGGGTCTATGCCACCCTGACTGTCCACATTGTCAAAACAGAGACCTCCAAACCCTGCAAAACAAACAGAGACAGGAGCCTCACTGAACTTCCCAAGGCAAAGGCATCTTCATCATGCTTGGTAGAAACTCAAAGTTACTGTGGAAAGGAGGGAATATTGAGGAACCTCTAGATGGAGAGCTTTGGTGTGGAGGAGGCAGAGGTGGCATACCTTGGGGTGATCAGAGTGCACATTTGGCCTTCTCTTTTGCACTAAGTTGGAAGTGAGGGCAGTATCTCCAGGTACTGACCATGACTTATTGTTTTGAGCCAATTGCCACAGAGATTGGCTTCCCTCATACTGGTTGATTCGGAGATGAAGGTCTGTGTGGCTAGCTAGGTATGGCACAACCATCACACAATTCTACATTCAAATCCTCTGTGAACCTCAATTTGTCTATGATTTCCAAAGAATATAGGGCACTTCCTTTGAGAATGAGCTATGCTGGCACCATATTAATCTAGAACTTTCCTCAAGGCAATATTTGGGGTAATATCCACTTTTCATGCCTGTCTTCAGTAACCATTATCTGCCTCCGGTTCCCCACCAATGTCCTTTATAATTGTGAGTTAGGCACCCATTTCTTTTAGTCAACAGCAATCCAGGCTGTCAGTGATGCTCCTAAGTGTGTAGTATCTCTTATTTTACTTTTTCCTTTCTGAAATCCTATTGTGATATCACTTTGGCTCATACTTTCATGGATGTGGAAACTCAGGTTGGAAAGTTCTGGGAACCTGCCCACGGTTTGCTGCTAAGTGAATGCCATTTGAGCTTGAGTGTACCTGGGTGAAAAGTCCCAAGGAAAGTGAGGTGCCTGAAATGTACATGCTTTCTGTTGTAGCACATCCCATGGGATCCTGGGACAGAACTCTGCATCAGCTTGAGCCGAACATCTTACCTCAAGACTATAAAAGAGCCATAATCCATAATTCTTTTATGTACCTGGAGGGTTTCCATCTTGGTGGCAGGAAGCACTACTCCAGCTAATGTCATTTCTTGGCAGTGACCATAAGTCACTCTGATAATTGCCAAACTGCTTGCCCAAGGATGTGCAAAGTCGAGCTGTGGACAGGAGCACAGAGTTCCAGGCTCCCTGTAGGCTGGCTTTTCCCGGAGACTTGTAGCCAGGTGCATAGGGCAATGCTCTGTAACTTCTGACTTTTGAGCTTGAGCTGGATCAATCATTTTCTGCTTGCTCATGTGGTCCCTCCTGAGGGGATACATTTCATCCTGGTTAATGCTTCCTGGACTTCCCAGGATGTCTTCTTCATCTCCTCTGTGTCTTCAGCTGTCTTCTCTTTGTTCTTAATGCTGTCTCTACTGGCCCCTACCTGACACCAGCTTTTCCTCACAAACTATGAGAATCAAAAGATGTTAAACCCTGCAGGAATCTTGCTGTCTTCTCAGAGTCCAAGAGACTCAAGAGGGGCGGGGGGGGGGAGTATAGGAGAGTGAGAGGTGGAAGGAAGGGGAGTGGGTGATAAGGAAGGAAAGAGGTCAGGAGTTCCTCTGTCATTCCAAGTACCCTCAGCATCTTGGATATTGCCCAATGTCCCTGCTCAGGACCTGACAAGTCATATCACAACTGGGTTGTTTCTGTGAGCTATGGTGACACATACCTTATAACACCACCCAGGAGTTGGAAACAGTTGAATCTCCTTGAGTTTGAGACCAGCCTGGTCTACAGAGCACGTTCCAAGCCAACCAACCAGAACTATACAGTAAGACTCTATCTAAAAACAAACAAATGAAGCTTCCTACCAGCTTGGCTATTCTGAGGACACAGCGGGAGCAGACATGGAGGGAAGATAGTGTACATCACTGGGTGTCCTTCCTGTAGTGATTAACTGCTACCATTGTTAAAATCAACCACAGGACTATTTTATGTCTTACATGTATAAAGTCATCAAGGTCAAAAGAGACAGGTCTGCTGGGACCTTTCCAGCACTTCTCTATGTCCCTCACAGGAGAAGTGGCAATCTATGAGACCCTTCAAAGACCCTATTACCCTTCTGTTCTCTGTGTATTTTCTGTGGTCTAACCCACCCCCTCCCACAGCACCTTCCCTAATAACTGTACCCGACACTGCTCTCTTGCTCCTACCCACAATCCTCCCTGCTTCAGCCCACTGCTCCTTTTTACTGTCATCTACGATACTGCCTACTTTACATAATTGAGAATAATCAAAATATATACATATACATGCTGTCTGATATATGCACTATTTATGTATGCATTAAGTATAATCTACATACATATGCATGTTAAACAATATCTACTAATCTATTAAATTAAGTTCCCTATCATAATGTTAGATACATAAGAAATATTAATTTCCATGACTGATTTCTGCTAGTTTGCCTGTTTTACAGGGGACACCTTCCTCATGCTATTTTACATGTGTGTTATATACATCTCCACTTTCTCAGGAGTTCTGATCTATTTTTCTCACCTCTGCAATTCCCAGTGTCTGGACCACTGTGGCGGAGTACAGTATAAGCTCAGCAAATATTTTTGAACAAATGAATTATAGTAAATGAAAAACAACTTGATAAGATTTATGATACCAGTTCTGACTGGTTCCAGGGAAGCTCAGAGTTAGAAGAATTCTAGAAGTTTGGGTGAGATGGCAAAAGCAAGGAAGTGTGGCCATGGGTTTTGAGAGAAGCCCAAGGGAAGAGATTCTTGGTTCTCCCGCCTCCCTTGTTGGCTTCGTGCTTAACTTCTCCACACTAGTATCCTCTCTCGCCAGGTACTATGGGTCCCACCGACAATCCCACTAGCAATTCTAATCCACTAAAATTCTCCAGTAGAACAGGGAACTCAATCCTGTTCAGGTAAGTCAGAAGAAAACAAATAACTCATTAGTTTTGTGGGATGTTTATGTTCCAAGGGCTTCTAGAGTCCCTGACTAGACAAGCAAAATGCCAGGGGTCACTGGCACCTGATCATCTCCACCTATCACACCAGGCACACAACTTCTACAGTAGCAACCTTGTTTCTATTGGTGACCAAAACCAGTTCACTATGTCAGGCTCACATTCCCAAAAGGTTTAAGAGACCATCCTCGGCCACCTCTTTGGTAACTCTATTGTTTTGTCGAAAACACTTTGTTCCAGGAATCTGGGCAAGAAGTGTATAACTTTTCACCTGAAAGAGAACTTCCTTGTCTGCCCATGTGCAATCTCTTCCAACCCTTGGATAGTAAACATTTTTCATAACTTCCCCCTTCCCCAAGGTTTAAATATTTTACATTCTGAAGTAAGAAGAGAACTTTGCCAGTTATGTTGTTGGTATTTTATTATTCCAAGCAACCCATATCAATGGAAACAATAGGAAATTGGGGAAGCTCCTCACTAAAGCAATCTTTGCTTTCTCTCACACAAGGAGCCTCATCCATGCCACACAGTGACAAAGTAATCTGCTTCCTGAATAAAGCTGTAATATCAGCCATGAGGTCATCTTGTCAGTTTCTCCATCAGCAGTTCTGGGAAGGCACAAAGCTCCCAGCTCCCTGACACACTTCAGCCAGGCTTTCCACGTTTTACAGTAAGCGCTTACCATGGTGGCTGTCGGGGCTCCAGATGCTGTAGAGCCTATAACCATCAGCCAAGGCACAACCCTGGCTGTGTAAATGTTCTGAGAGTAGAGCCGTCACTGCCCAAAGCCTCTGCTTCAGACTCAGTTACAGAAAACAAAGGACAAAGGGTGCTCAGTCCTGGCCACACTGGGACTCCCCTTCAGTCTGCACCCACAGACAGTAAACTAGGGAGCAGAGATTCTCTCCCTTTAAAAGATCAGCATCCACTCTAAAGGCTTATTTATTGTTTCAGAAATATTTTAAAAATCTCAATGGCTTCAGTCTGTTCTGGGACTCTTGGGCGAAAGGAAACTCAATGCAAATGATGAATAGGGGTGGTTTGCCATGGGCTCACACTAAGTCCTTCCATGCCTTAGGCTAACAGTTCCTTTCAACACCTTCAGGGAAGTTTTTCCGGTCCATTTCAGGTATCCTGAGAACAGAAATGGTGGCCAAAGGGCATAGCCAGCCATGGCCTGGTGTCACCTTCACATTGCTGCTGGCTGGAGGAAGACCCAGGGGAGCTATGGACACCATTGTGATTGTGACTGAGATCCAGGCTCATGAACAGGTGAAGATGCAGCTAGATGACCAATCTTATGTTTGTTAGCTCTGTGTTTCATAATCACACTTCGCAAATGTTTTCCTATCATGAGGATGATCATAAGTTATGACCGTAGCAAGATCAAAAGCTAGGGCAATAGGTTAGCCCTCACTTCATTGCCTATGTGTGCGTATGTGTTTGTATGTGTACGCATGCATGTGGCATATGTGTGTAGGAAAGTATGTGATGCCCATGTGTATGTGATGTGTATGTTATATATAGTGTGTGTGCACATATATGGGATATGTGTATATGCATGTGGTATTTGTATATGTATGTGATATATATGTTTGTGGGTAAGGTCTTCAGCATGCGTATGAGTGTTTGTATGTATATATGTATTTAGGGGGCAGAAATAGGAAGAAGAAGGTGACCTTAGAAAGACAGTATAGATTTTCTAATAATGTTTCATAATTGGGGCGACTAGAATGATGCTTGTTTGGCAGATAAGATCACTTCCTATTCTCACAGAGAACCAGAGTTTGGATCCCAGAACTCACATAAATTCACAAAAGTCTCTAACTCCAGCTCCAGGAGATCTGGCATCTGCCCTATCCTCTCTAGCCACCCTCACTCATATGCACACACCACAGATAAAGACAGGCATCTATACATAAATAAAACTTAATCTAAAAACAATTGTTTCAGAAATCCTGTATGTCCCCTTTTATAATCTGTAATGTGTGTTAATCATAACCACAGCCCAGAAGGTGAGTATGTCATTTTCCATCCAAGGAACCAAGGGAGAGTACACTCTGTATCATGATATGTGTAATTCTGTCTTCCTTCCCATGGTCTCTCTCTGGTTCTGCCCTGGTACAGCCCTTAGGCAGGGGACCCTGCACAACTGACTTTATGCTAGGGACCAGCAATAGATACCTGCCTCCAACGGAATGCAAAGGAGAATGCCCAGATATTAGGCACTGGAGTAGGGAGGTCTCAGAGTGATACAAAGTTTGAGGCAGATAGACATCCTGGGAGAAGGCAGTCTTCACACCATTGGGTCTACCAGGACACAACTGTCAGAAAGAGACAAGGGACAGATGGTCTCAGGTGGGCACACACAGTAGCATAGGAGATCTTCCATTCTTGGATTTTCCTCTGTGCTTTCCAAAAACCTCCTTGAGATTCTAGAACCTGAAAAGCCCCTTTAGCAGATGCAGACATTGATTGTTATGCTACCCCAATCTGAACTACTACCTGTGTCTCTGGACAGCAAAAGTAAGAAGTGAACAGGCAGGCACCAGGAGGCCACTCACTTTTACAATAGCATGGGCAAGCACTAGAAAGCCTTGCAAACTTGGTGTTTTCAGGCCAATTCTTAGAATCTTCTCCAATCTGACAGATCTGGAGGCTGCTGCACTCATGGATGGCAGATTGAGCAGACCTGGCTGGCCACTCTGAGACCCACTCACCTTGAGCTCTGATTTCTGAAGACTGTTTTCTATCTAAAGCTGGGGACCAAGGACAGGGTCCTTTTTTAACTTTCAAAGCTGGTCATGTGAAACCTGTGTGAAGCATTCAGAGAACACTTGCAGCATGTTCCAGAGTCTGACATGTCTGAACATGTTCAATGTCTTTACACTTTGGAAGCTCCTCGTCCTCAACCAATGTCTGCCCACCCCATTTTCCTCTCTCTCTCTCTCTCTCTCTCTCTCTCTCTCTCTCTCTCTGTGTGTGTGTGTGTGTGTGTGTGTGTGTGTGTGTGTGTTCCATGCCCTTATAGAAAAAGGAAGTCAACACTGGACATTTTTATTGCTCTCTAGCTTATTTATTGAGGCAGGGTCTTTAACTGAACTTGCAGCTCAGGCATCTGGCTAGACTCTGTGGACAGTAAGTCTCAATTATCTTTCTTATTCTGCCTCCTTGGCACCAAGGTTGCAAGCATGCATTACTACCTCTGGCTCTTTATATAGGTTCCAGGGATCCAAATCCAGGTCCCCGTGCTTGTACCATCGGCATTTTACCCACTGAGCCACCAGCAGCATCTCTCTCTCTCTCTCTCTCTCTCTCTCTCTCTCTCTCTCTCTCTCTCTCTCTCTCTCTCTCTCTCTTCTTCCTTCCTTCCCTCCCCTCTCTTCCCTTCCCTCCCTCCCTCCCCCTTCCTTCCTTCCTTCCTCCTCTTCCTCCTCCTCTTACTCTTCCTCCTCCTGCATTTTTTTTAAAAGCATCTCTTCATGGAAGAGTGCTTGGCCTGGCTGGAAAAAGAGATGAAGGTGAGGATCATCCACCAGCAAAAACTTTGGAAAATGTCCCCCCACCACACCACATCAACCAGCTCTCTGGTATCACCATTATGACTGTCAGTGTCTTATATTTTACAATTTTAAAATTCAAAACAAAACAAAATTTCCAAGATGAACAAGCCACCATCTTTAAATACATTTAGAATCAGAAAAAGGAAAAAGGAATGTGTGGGGCAGAGACAGACCCAGAGGGCTCTGGGGTTACTTGTTAGAGGTACCAATTAGTTGGCAGATAGGTCTAGCTGCATCTCATCTTCGCCCTGCAATTTCACGAGGCCCTTTTACAAACAGAAACAGCACAACCCAAAAGAATTGGCTCAGCTGAGTCATTTGAGAAACTTGTATTTTAAAGGAGAAATAACATATGCCTACCACTGCATTTGGGGTTACAGCACAGCAAGACAGCGGGAGAAGAATCACAGTAATATGACAGTAAAAACGCCCACACATTGTGGCCAATTCAAGATCAAAGCCAGTGTGTGCCTCTGCAGTTGGGGAAGTAACTAGCTAAGCACAGAAATCGTTTTTCACTCACAGGTGGAAATTTGAGAGAGGATTGCATTATTTGCCCAAAACTTAATTTATTCTGAGCCAGTCGGGAGAAGAAGAGGGCGTCATCTGAGGATGAGGAAGGAAGCAACATCTCATGGTAAGATACAACAATTCTTAGCACATCAGTCACACTCTACATAGCTTGAGATTAATTCCCAGAGTCCTTTGCACACTTATTCATTGCTTTGCTCTTTGAAATGAAGTTTTTTTCACCCCCGAGCCTACTCCGTTGCGAAAGGACCTTTTCATCGACGTCTTCTCCAAAATTGGCTTTAGAAAAGCTAATCCGTCGCTCCCCTCCAGCCTTCTTGGGCAGCTACTCAGTAGGATGAGAAAGTAGTCAGGTTTCCCAGGCACCTGGTGGTTTAGATGGGGGAGAGGGAAGGATAAAGCTTCTGGGATAAAAGTTGATTTCAACAGCAATGATTTTAAAAATGTTTGTGACTATAAAGTCATAATGTCCCACCAATGGTGAGAGACATTGCTGAAACATAGTATGTACTCAATGTAGATAGCATCTGGGTTCCAATTGGCTTCCTTAGTTTTCATTCTGCCATTCAGCATTTCCATTGTATACTCCACATAATGATCACATTGCCATTCTTTACAAGACATACTTGAAGGCTCTGATTAGTTCTGAGAATGCCATTGAAAATTCACTGGGGGGCTAGGAATGTGACTCAGTTGGTAGGGCACTAGCTAATATACCCGAAGCTCTTGGTTCAACTCCCAGCACTATATAGACTGGGTACGGTGGAACACACTTGGAATCTCAGCACTTGGAAGGTGGAACAAGGGACTGGGCTGGAGAGATGGTCCGGTGGTTAAGAGCACTCTTCCAGAGAAGTTGGGTCCATTCCCCAGCCCTCAAATGTCAGCTCACAGCTTCCTATAACTCCAGGATATCTACCACCCTTATTAAGGCATACAAATAAATACATTATTTTTAAAAAATTTAAAATTAAGTTTAAGATCATTTTTGGCTAGTTTAAAAAATAAAACAAACAAACAACTCACTAAAATTTAGGGAGTTTTAGGCTGGCTGCATTACACCCTTTCTCAAAAGTTTTTATTGCCCAAAGTATGCATGGAAATCCTGTAAAGGAACCTGATGCTTTGTAAGCTAGTTTTAAGTGAACTAGATTAATTAACTGAAAGAAATTCTCCCAGGTAAAACCTACCCAGTGTGACCCAGCTCTAGGTTTATCAAAGCACTGGGCTTCCAAATCTAGGCTATCTGCAGCTACCCATGAAAGTTTCCAGAAAGTGGTGCCATTGAGTGACCCTCCACCTTCACCTTTGACTATGGTTCCAGTTCTCATTATGGCTCCAAGCATGGATAGCACATCACAGTGCTGGAGTGCTGAGTGGTAAAAGAAACAGATCCAGAACCCCAGAGCTCAAACCAGGCCAAAGGAAACTGCAGTCCAGCCCCACGCTGTGTGGATGAGGAAGCCAAGCACCGGAGCCAAGGCCTGCTTTGGTCACAGCTGCTAAGTCCTAGCTAGAAGCATCACTGATCCAGGGCTCTGGTGGGAGCTGGTGACACTTGCCAGGTCTCTCCTTTCATGGCTTCAGAAGAAGTCTAATAACTAGCAAGGTACTAAACAAATCCTTTCCCTGATTAAACAGTGACTTTGGTAAAGCCACTTCTGAGTGACACACTTCCGATGCCTCCTCTTATTTTAACCTGCAAAGAAAAGAGCTGTGTGAAGCCAGCAGCACCAGCTCCCTGGCTGTAGGAGAAATGACCGTACACTTGCAGATGACACTTTCACCAGCGGCTGGAGTGGACTCCAAGCTCTGATTTCTCAGCTCCAGTAGAACAAGAGCCAAACCATTTTACTAGAAACCAAGAGAAGTAGCACCAAGTAAAGCTTACAAAAGCTTACACATTTTTCTGCTTAGTATAGGAGACAAATTTGCCTTGAATTACTTCGGGTGTTGAGATCCAAGTCCCTGGAACTCTTTGCCTTGGCTGGGGGAATGACTGGGATCCAGTGCTCAGAGCTTCCAAGCAAACCTTCCCAATGGGGGAAGGAAAAAAGATATTCTCTCTCTCCCTCTCTCTCCCTCTCTCTCTCCCTCTCTCTCTCTCCCTTTCTCTCCCCCTCTCTCTCTCCCTCTCTCTCTCCCTCTCTCTCTTCATCTCTGTCATTCTCTCATATCTTTCCTTCATTGAGTCTTTATCTGCCTCTGTGTGTTTGTGTTCTTGTCTTTTCTGTTTGATATGGGAATAGTTAAAGATCATATCAAAAATATTGGTTATAGTAACCCCCCCCAAAGAAAACCTGTGAGTTTAACATCACTCTGTTTCCCCTGTGTTAACATGATAGATAAATGCTACCTATTTTAAATCTCCAGCAGAAGGGACCTACGTGTCATTGCAGAAAGAAAAAAGCGGACTCTTTCCAGAAATGCTCACGATGATGCTTGCCTCTGTCCCACAGAAAAAAAATGTGCCAGTGCCGGTTATGAGACCATTACATTAAGTTATCCCTAAAAAGACTTGGCGTACTGAGCTGATATGGAGGCAACTGGGCCAACCCCTCATCATGGTGCCACCATGCACTTGCCTAGTTGAAGGGCTCCGTGAAGCTCTGAACAAAATGATAAAAATCCTATGTGCTTAGACCGCATCATCATTCACCCTTAACATCAGGTTGCTATGAAAACCATCCACGACATTACTGCCTGACAGGGCTGAACACCATCCTCATGAGCAAAGACAGAAATGCAGGCAACCCTGCCTTATGGCCTAGGAGGTCTCTGACTACTTCAGAAAGACAGAATTCTTGATTTCAAAACAGCTACAGACAAGTGCCTCTTGTTCAGAAGTGCTGTGAGCAAACCTTTAGGGGCAAAGAACAGAAAGCAATCAGGAAGACACTGTAGAAAATATACCCATTTATAAATTGTGAGTCACCCACTTGATCAATGGCATGTCTTAACGGATCAATGAGCAAATTAGTGTTGAATGCTCATAGGAGGGAAGGCAGAAGAGAGGCCATATTAAGTAAACAGGAAATAGAAAAATGACAGATGTGACCATCAACAGGAGGACTAATTATATAAATAACCAGATCACGGTGCTTGAAGAAGTTGTCATTTGGAATTTCTGTGACCCTCTCATTATCTTAAAACCAGCTTCTCAAGTTATGGTGAGCTCAGTAATTACACTGTGACAGGTTGAATTTTAGTGAAGAAAAGTTAAAGTTCACAGTGTCATCAGCAACCAAAGATATTTTAATACTGTAAAGACAGCGACATAAAAACAAGGGTGGATAACATAAAGGGATATAAATCCTCCAAAGGAAGGTGATCATTTTTTTAAATGTCTTGAGCAGCTCCAGAAATAAAGTTAGGACCTCCACCGATACTCTCGAATAAATACATGAGTAAATATTTTAGGCACTATTTCATTGGAATCTAACATGTTGCCTACATTCTTCACCTGGGGGGGAAAAAGCCCACATTTTGGTAAAATTAGAAAATTTTCTGCTTCTGAAAAATGATCACTGTGGGCTTTGCTTTGTTTTTGTATAATTACAATGCAAAATAGTTACTATGGATAAGAGTGGGTGTGTGCAGAATAATAAGTGGGTCATGGGTCAAAATATAAACATATTATACTGGAATGGCCATTTCCACATGCGGACACACCCTTCATATGATTTACCACAAATGAGTACATTCAAGAATTACCTACTATCGCATATAAATTTGTGCCTTACTAATCTCATGAATCTGTTTACAAGTACTTTCCCCTAAAAGTCTAAAAACAAATTATTTTTGTCACGTATTCGTGAGATTTTTTTTTTTTTTGAATTTGGGTACTCGGCCACCGCAACCATTGATCTGACCATCAGAAAACCGTGAAACCCTTACCTTGGAAGAGAGAATTGGATAACACCAAAGCATCTGCATTGTGGACACAGACAGAACCAAGATGATGTTGAGCTTTACCGAGCTACAGAGCAGAGCAGACAGAATCATTGGTTAAATCTCACAGAAGCAAATACAAGTTTTAAGAACGTACAAATATTCAACATTTCTCATATAGAAACAGGCAGTACTTTACCTAATCATTTTGGATTTTCTGAGGTCTGCACAGATGGGTTTTTTTACTGCCAAATTCCTCACACTGGATGTCTGAATCTCCTTGGGTGGCTCTTTTATATCAGAAAAGTTCAGAAGTAAAAATGTCATTGAGACCCATCCTGTGTGACTTGTTGGCTTGGCTGTGGCCTTTCGTTCTTGTTAAGTAAGAAAAGGACAGTAACATGTAAGCTGTCACTGAGTTACCGGGGTTGACTTCATTCAAAGCTTGCCATTAAGAATGCCCTTCAAAGGCTCAGTCCCCCACGCAGCTTCTCTGTGACTTGGGTGGCCAGGGGCCTCAAAGGAAACATTAAGAATTGTTTTTGGCTGAGAGTTTAAACACTTAGAAGGGATGACAGAGTTTCTTTGAATGTCAGACTAGTACTGCTGAAATCACCAATAGAGTCAAGAGTGATCACGCAAACGATACAGGCAGATCAGGTGTCTACACTCCATCTCCTTCCGTCAAGACTTCAACTGTCAGCACAAAACAAATGGCACATCTGCCGTCACTGGTCCCCAAGTCAAGGAATGACACTGTGTCTGTCCTTTTCTGCAGACACCGTCAAAGTCCTGTATCCAGACTTTTGTGAGTCTCTGTACTCATCATCTGTCCTCTCCAGGAACAGAGACTGTCCAGAAGCCTGACTGCCCTTACACATCAGTAGGCCATGGTGTTCAGAACTTGACTCAGAGGCATTAAGCAGGGACAGATGTTGCTGAGGGCTATAGGAGAAAAACGCCAAGGGAGATGCTTCTGCTATTGCTTCTGAAATGGTGCTGATGTTTTTCATTACAATGAAAAGACAGGAGATGAATGGGTTGCCAATGTCCTTGCCACATAAGCACAGAGACTGAGTTTGGACTCCTAGCAACCACATAAAAAACAGGTGCCGTGGTATACACTCATGACCCCAGTCCTGGTGAACTGGAGACAAGCAGAACCCTGGAGCTCACTGCCCAGACAGTCTAGACTTGGTGAGCCTCTGGATGATGAGAGAACTGTCTCAGACACAAGGTAGGAAGTCATTGAGTAACATCAACCTCAGACTTGGTGCATACAGTGCATAAAAGTGCATGCGCACCCACCTACTCCCCCCCCCCCCCCCCCCCGCAACACACACAGAAAGAGAGGGAGAGAGAGACTCTAAGTGACTGAAGAAAATCCTTTGCTCTCAGGATCCTCACCTTTTAGAGGGCAAAGTTATCCTGAGTTTGGGACATAGCTGCTTGTCACAGCTACATTCACTTCTTTCTCTTGGGAAATGTCCCTCTGAATGACTTTCAGGCAACTGTCAATCATATAGTCCCAGTCTGACTATCACAAGGACAAGGAGGTGACCCAGCTCCTGAGAAAACTCAGATCACAAGACTTGTGCCAAGCCAAAGGCCTGGGGCAAGTGTTCCAAACACTTTTGTTGAGAGTTCTCTTGAGGGCATCACGACACTGGGAGACAAGAGGACACACGGGATTGAGGATGTATGTTCTCTTTTGGTCCTTAAGACAAGCTAAAACACACACACACACACACACACACACACACACACACACACACACATACACACACACACACACACACACACACACAGAGAGAGAGAGAGAGAGAGAGAGAGAGAGAGAGAGAGAGAGAGAGAGAGAGAGAGAGAGAGAGAGAGAGAACATTAAAAACCACAAAAACAACAACAAAAACAGACCAGAGAAGAAAGGAGTTATATCCAGCAGCAACCTTTTGCTGACTGATGAGCAATAGGCTAGCTAGATCTGGGAAATGCTTGCTGATGGATTTTTAACAGATTCAGCTGTGCTTAGGACTGGGGGTTCTTTTTACATGCAGTAAAATTAGCACCAGAATAAGGGCCAGTAGAAGCGTGTTTAAGGATCATTTAAATGTCACATCATTTCCCTTCTCCTTGGACTCCACAAGAGACTAGATACTTCTTCTTAGGGGGAGCTAAACAGAGGTCTCCTATTGGAGAGGCTATGTGGAGTCCTAAAACCAAAGGCACAACTCAATGCCATAATTCATGGATCTGCCTCTGATGCAGCTCAGCAGCATGCTTCCAGATGATCCCTCACTATCAAAACAGGTGACAGAAGACCCTTTTCTGAAGTATCCTCCCAAGACAAAAGGAAAGAGCTGCAGGAACTCCAAGGGTGCTAACCCAGACCACCTCCGCTGACCGCAGTGTTCTAACCTCCCCTGTTGCCAACTCTGGCAACAGAAAATTTTCTATGGATATTTTTTGGTACCCGATCTTAAGTATACACACAGGAGCAAGACAGAAGTACAATCAATGAAGACCACTTACAGAGCTGTGCCCTAGTCAGGAAAAAGGGGATGGAAGACAGCAACATAAAAACTGTGAAGTAACGAGAGAAAAAAGAAATGTGAAAAATGTAAAGGGGGGAAATGAAATCAAATTGATATTTTCAGAAGGAACCCAAAATATATTATACCCATGACAAGAAAAGAGAGCTGTATAAAAGTAAAACTACAGATTACTATTGTCTAATGAACATTAAAAATGAAAGAAAACTTAAGGTATTGAGAAAGAAGGTTAACTGAATCTTCCAGACATTAGTCTTAAAAGAGAAAGTTTGTGGTGCTAAAAGAGTAAGGCCGGCGTGATTCCACACCGACACGATAGAAATTCTAGAAAGGAGAGCAGAAGAAACGAGGAAGCAGAAAACCGTGGATGAAATATCATTTCTCCTAAAGGTTTTCAGGTGGAAAGGACTCAGCATTGGCCAACAGAATGAATAAAACTCAGCCTGTCCAAAAGCACACCACCATAAAATTTCAGAAAATTGGGTTCGATTATCTTCTAAATTATCTACAAAAGCTCAATTCACAAATACTTTTGACCTCTCTAAAACAACATTGAGAATGTAGAAGAAGACAGTGCTTTTAAAATTCTGGAAGTATTTCCAACTACTATTTCCAATTTAGAATCGGAATCTAAGAATGGAGAAATAACCAGCATTTGTTCCTCTTCATTAACTGTAAAGCTATAATAAATATTTTTATATATTTAATATTTCAAAACAATACTTGCCCTAAACATCTTCTCAGAAAGCTAAGAAGATGAGAAACCCAGTCAAGAGGCAGACACAGGAGGTGAAGGAAATTCCTGGGTGGCAATAAACAAGCAGTCCCCAGTTCTATCTGTATACCAGACCTGGAGGACCACAGTCATTTTGGGGTGGGATAGAAGGCTCTGAATGAGACATCTGCAAGAGGATGAAAGCTAAAGAATGACTCAGTGCCTTGTAAGGAGAATTAGACCACTGGAGAATTGGAGATTGAGTTAGTGATGAGTCCATAGAAAACTAAGGAGAAGAAATGGAGAGAGTATTCACTCTCGGGGAAATGAAGCTACACGTAAGGGAAAATAGGAAGCCAATGACTTGCCTCAACTAAGAGGAAATGTGCATAATTAGAATGATGTTATTTCCAAGGGGTCATCTAACCCAAAAGGAACTTAACTGCTCTGAAAGTTATTTCTTACATGAACATGTATCTGGCGAAGTGGATCACCTAATTTCTGTAGAAGGAACTCAAGATATAATATTGAAGAATGAAAATTCAAACCACACTATGTATTCAAAGATAAATACAAAGATAATGAGCTTTCAAAGGTTGAAAGTGGTGGCTCTGGAGGAGGAAACTGAACTGAAATGGGCTATTATCACAAAGTGCTTCTTGGATGATTTGACTCTTTCAGGAGAGTCTACTGTTAGCTACGATGGAGGTGAAGCTTTGAGCTTTTACAGCATTATGGACTAGTTATGTCTGAGGATGGCAGGGGTCATCTCGACTGCTGCACAGAAAAAGATCTCCTGGTTTACAAGAAAAAGGCCCATACCAGAAATCCAAACCTCAGAATGGAAAGGGAGATAAAAAAATAAAAAAATAAAAGACGGGTGGTTGGAAGGAGAGAGAGATCAGGAGATGAGTGTGGAGAGATGGAGAGAGAAAGGTGGGAAGAAGTAAAAGGATTAGTGTGGACAGATAGAAGACAAAGAAGAAGGAATTGGAGACATATGCAGAAGGAAATGGGGAGGTGGGTAAAAAAGATGGCGAAGGATGAGGAGACAGATAAAGAAAGGGCAGAAGCAAGAGAGATTGAGATTTTGGCTGGTGGATGGAGAGAGAGACAGAAGATGAAATTGTTCAAGTTTTGAACTTCAATGCTTCAAACTCATTTTCCTTTGATATTTCATTTATGTAAAGCGTCTCTCTTCTTAATATCAATTAGACATTGTAGCTGAAATCATTTGGCTAGCACACACTAGTCCACTCTGTGCTGAGTGCTTGCTGTGGTAGGTTGTATGTAGCTAGGCTGTTTTTTGTGGCTCAGCTCACTGTCTTCCTTGCAGATCTAGGATGGCACGCTTACAGCCCACTGTCTTCAACTGCAACTCAGAGACCTTAAGCAATTTGCTCAAGGTCATGAAGCCAATGGAGGAGAGAAAAGCTATCACTTCAGTTCAGTGGGACTTCACAGGCTGTCTACTCTTCCATGCACAGCTTTGACCAGGCTGAAATAGCAGGGTACTTAGGACAGTCAAGCTGCCGCCTCCTAGCCAACACACACACACACACACACACACACACACACACACACACACACACACACACACTGAAGTTGGATTACCTCAGTGTTTGAAATCAAATGTATTTATTCCTGATGAAAATTTTCAGATGTCACCTTTCCCCAGCTCAATACCCTTGACCTTTCTCTAAACCTGATGTTTATGTCATCTCTTGTTCCCCCTTCTCTAAGCCAGCTCTGTAATTCTAGAATCTTCCCCCTACCTCTCCCCATTCTTCTTTATCCTTCTCTCCTCCTCAGAGACCCCACAAAATATTACCTAAGGCACCTACTTTATCTTTGGCAGTACCATCTGGATCCTCAGCCACAGGTTATTTTGCATGGCTTTGAAATAGTACCCTTTTCTAAGCATCTTGCTTTATCCCAAAGGTTTCCCTTTGGGTGACTCCAAAGATATTATTAAGCCTCTTGTTGATGTTTTGTTAACAATAATAATAATAATAATAACAATGATAATACATTTATATTATTTGGAATAATAAAACCCTATTTGGTATACCAGCCAGGGGCCTCTTAAGATCGTTGTCAGTAAACTTGACTTTCAAGGAAATTTGAGATCAACTTGTTCTTCATAAGGCTCTTATGATAACTCGGGCCTAACTTGTTTCCAGCCTGTTCTTAGACACCCGTGAACTGCCATATCTATCTACAGGTAGATGGTGGTAACATCTCATTCTCTCCCTTCTTTTTCCTTTCTTCCTTCTTTCCTTCCCTTCCGCCCTCCTTCCTTCTTTCCTTTCTTCTTTTTATAGTGTGATTTTTTTTTTTTGAGACAGGGTTTCATGTATCCCAGACTAGCTTTGAACTTGCTAAACAGCTGATTGCATTGCCTCTATCTCTCAAGCTCTAGTATTACAAGTATATAATACCATACCTGATTTTATGTAGTGCTGGAATGGAGCACATGATCCCATGCATGCTAGATATTCTTCTATTTGAGCCACATCCCCAGCCTGGAACTGTGATGATTTAGTAATAATAAAATAGTAATGATGTAGCTGATAAACACTTTTCCTAGCTCTTTGATGCTTCCAGTCTGCATTAGTCTGCTTCTGCATCTCTGTGGTAAGCACCTGAGAGAAAACAACTTGAGACAGGAAGGGTTTCTTTTGACCCATTTTCCCAGGTCTTGATCAGTGGATGGCTCCATTATTTCTGGGCCCGCTGAGGGGCAGAACGTCATGGTGGGAGACTGTGTTGGGAAGGAGCTGTTCAACTCATAAGGTTCAGGAAACAGAGTCCACAGGTGGGCTTCCCAGTCCTTGAATCCCCTGAAACTACACATTGGATATTGTATTTATGTCCATGTGGACATACAGGGAGAGAAAACAAGGTTATCATCAGACTTAGAGATTTCCCAAGATCTATGATCTATCTCCTTTCAAAGAACAGAGCTTCCATCTTAGGCATGTGCTTATAACCAAACCACAATTGTTCATCACAGCCTTTGTGAAATTTTTCTCTACTGTTTGTCCCCAAGCCTGTTATTTATTCATCCATTTTTCACAGTAAAGGGAACAGTGTATAATGCTGAAGTGCCAAAGGCTGATGTGGTGGGTGTAGCATATGTCTGGGGTGGTGGATCCCTAGACACACCCATTTCTTCATCCTATCTTGTGTGGCCATGGACAGAGCACCAGTGGATCTTAGATATCAGGTGGCAGCACATATAGGATACACCTGATCTTTTATGTGTGAGAAGAAACAGCTCCTGTGACCTATAGATTTCAGGAGAGTCAGTCATGGAGCAAAGCTCCTCCAGCCTAGCTGAAATAGACCACCAAATTGGCCAACCGGCCGGGGCTTTGGGGCCCCTGAACTTTGGGGTGTTTTGGTATATAAGAAACTTAGTAGACAGCTCTTCAGTCAACATTCACTCATGGAGGAAATAACAGAAGGCATGGCCTGCAGTTCCTTCTCAAACTCAGCCAGGGGTTCCTGTGGACATAGAGACAATCTTCTATACCCAGAAGACAATCTCTGCCTGACTAACCTTGGTTATCAACAGGACACACCTAGGAAGAGGGAATCTTAACTGAGGAAGTATATTTATCAGTTGGCCTGTGGGCATATCTGTGTGATGTTTTCTTAATTGATAGTTGGTGTAGGAAAGCCTAGTCTATCATGGGTGGTATGATCCTTAGTCTGTTGGGCCCAGGCTGTATAAGGAAGACAGTTGAATATGAAACTGGGGGCAAACCAATAAGCAGTGTCCCTCTGTGGCCTCTGCTTCAGTTCCTGCCTCCAGGATCCTGCTTGAGATTCTGCCCAGCTTCCCTCAAACTCTCTCATTCTTCAGATAGTCTTGGCCAGTGCCTTATCAGAACAATAGGAAGTAGGTTCCCATTCTTCCTGCCTTGGCCACTGGACAAATGATGATGGCTAAGGCAGAGACTCATAGATATGATAATATGATAAGCATGTTAAATGTGCTCTTCATGGCCTGGATCTTCCATTTCTACCTTTTCATGTTTCTGGATACCACAGTGCCATGGAAGGGTGTAATCGGCCCACACCAAGACCATTGCCAATGTCCTAAGTCAATGTTAGCAGCAGTTAATTGTGTAAGAGACACTCAGCTTGCAATCTGTTCCCTGAAAACATGTTTTTGTGTTCATCCACTATGCTCTGGGCCCAGTGCTAGAAGCTGTGATTTAGAATTGATTATGATACCCTGAGCCCCGTCTTCTCCTCGGGGAATTCCCAGCTCAGATTAAAAAACAAGATTTGCTTTCTGATTCCAAGCTTATTAAAAACAGGTCTCAGCCGGGCAGGTGTTGCCAGGTGGCTGAGCGGAGTATGCTCATGGCCTTGAGCTCTAGGCCAGGACCAAGAGCCCCGCACCCAGCACCACAACACCCGAGAACCCCAGCACCCTTCCTGTATCCCATCCTCTTAGGAATGCGAAGCAGTGTCTCTCATTCCTCAGTCTGTGTCAAGAATCACAAGTCCCAACTCAGATGCAGAGTGCCCCAAGCTGAGAGATTTTCCTTTCAAGAGCTTTGTGTAGGGAGGAAAGAGAATGTTGAACTCTGAGAATGTAAATGTCAACCGTGAATCCACGAGGACGGAGCGAAGTTCCGGGAAGTCATAAGCCTGGCACAGGCCTCCAGGGGTCCCTTTGGATGATGGATGAGTTCCATAGCATGCTATCTCCAGCAGACAGGGCAAGCGTCACATGCCAAGAACATTGCCAACACAGAAAGCAAACTTCAGTGCCAGCTCAGGCCTGGAACTCATCAGCCTTCTCATGGAAAGAGCACTGTTCTGTCTGTCACACCAGAAATTGTCTGAAAGTCACAAGTACCCTTTGTACATGCTTCTCCCCAATATTAGAGTCAAAGCGGAGACAAGGAACCGGTGCTGTTTGACTGTTGCTTCTCGTTGGTTGGCTCTGAAATGTTCTGATCTATCTGCGTTTCTCATGTGCATCTCCCACCAGAAGTATGGGGACATCTGTTCATAAAGACTGTGGACAGAAGCCACTGAGGTCCTCCCTTTTTAATTCCAAGAGCTTCATGTCAAAGCATCAAAGAGTCTCCTTCAAGACCAGGTTTATTACTTCTGGCTTTAGCAACTTCCCAAAATTAGGACTTAGGAGGATGTTTTAATTATTCCATGTTAAGAATAAGAAACAGACAAACAATCAAAAACCAGGGGAGTTTATCAGGTTGGTGCCATTGAAGACTTTTCTGTCTTTAAAAGCACTCTGCAGTGCCCCACATCTTTCTGCATGTATGGAAAAATCAATTTCATTTTACTGCTCCTTAATTCATGTAACTGTTATATGCTCTTGTGTTCAAGTACATTTTGTGGTTTATAGTAGAGTAGGAAGAGGCCTGGGTGACGCCGAGGTTAATTTGTTGAAGTCAGTCATTGCTCAGGTCCTGGCTGTTCCTCAGTATTTTGCTATGTTTTCCATGTATCCAACCTGAAGAGCTGGCACTAGACACCAGTGTTCTATAGAAGTAAGACCCAGTTTCCCCTTCCCAGAGGGACCCATGGATGTTTCTCTTAAGTTGCTCCTGTTACCTAGCTGCTCATGGGTTGTGGATTGCAGCCTGGTTACTCTTTGCTTTATGTCTAAAATTCACTTATGAGTGAGTCCATACCATATCTATCTTTCTGGCTCTGTGTTACCTCACTCAAAGTGATACTCTCCAGAACCATCCATTTCAGGATGTCATTTTTTTCCCTGCTGAGTAGTACTCCATTGTGTAGATGTATCAGAATTTGTTAATCCATTCTTCAGTTGAGGAGCATCTAGTTTGTTTCGAAGGTCTGGCTATTACAAATAATGCTGCTTTGAACCTAGCTGAGCTGATGCCCTTGGGGTAAGAATGTGCATCCTTTGGGTATCCTGAGTAAACTGGGATCATATGGGAGAGCGAGTAAAGGGAGGTAGGAAGAGCTCATGAGGGATGGGATGGTTTAGTGAGAGGGGCAACAGGGAGAGCGAAGAAATAGATGCCTTGATAGAGGGAGCCACTGAGGGATTAGCGAGAAACCTGGTGCTAGGGAAACCTCCAAGAACCCACAAGGTGTCCCTGGCTAGGACTCCAGGTAATAGTGGAGAGCATTTAAACAGGACTTCCCCTATAATCAAATGAATGACCACCCTAACTGACATTATAGAACATTTATCCAGCAATGGATAGAGACAGAAGCAGAGAGCCATAGCTAAGCACCAGGTAGAGCTCCGGTCCAGCTGAAGAGGAGAGAGTATATGAGCAAATGAATCAGGATCATAAGGAGATCCACAGAGACAGCTGACTGGAGCTATTGGGAGCTCACTGACTCTGAAATAATCACTGAGGAACCTTCATGGAAAAGAACCTTCTGAAGGTAGATGGCAGTCACATCAGACAGCGTGGACAGTTTGTATAGCCTCTTGCAGTAAGACTGGAGCATATCCCTGGTGCATGAACTGACATCCCGGAGCCCATTCCCTACAGAGGAATACCTTTCTCAGCCTTGATACTGGGGGAGGGATTGGGCCCTACTTCAACTGGATGTGCCAGACTGAACTGACTCACCTTGGGATTCCTTGCTCTCCTTGGGGAATAGATGGGGGGATGGGGTGGGGAAGAGGCTGAGGGAAGATGAGGAGGAAGGAGGGAGGGGGAGCAGTGGAGGGTATGAGAAAAACATTTTAAATTAAAAAAAGAAAAAAGTATAAACCACTGTCCCTGTTTGTTTTACACTGTGGTCCTTCATCATCAGAAATATTGACATTTGGGGCTGGACATTCCTCTCTCTTTCTCCCCCCTCCTCTCCCTCTCCCTCTCCCTCTCCCTCTCCCTCTCCCTCTCCCTCTCCCTCTCCCTCTCCCTCTCCCTCTCCCTCTCCCTCTCCCTCTCCCTCTCCCTCTCCCTCTCTCTCTCTCTCTCTCTCTCTCTCTCTCTCTCTCTCTCTCTCTCTCTCTCTCTCTCTCTCGTGTGTGTGTGAGTGCGAGTGCATGTGGAGGCCAGAGGTCACCTCAGGTGTCCTGCCTCAGGAGCTGTTGATATATGTATATGTGTGTATATGCACACACATATATAAATGTGTTCTCTTAAAAATATTTTTAAGCTTAGTGTATGAATGTTTTGTCTGCATGTATGTGTGTGCCCTACTTGTGTGCAGTTCCCTTAGAGGCTGGAAGAGGGTTCAGATCCCCTGAAACTGGCATTAGAGTGGTTGTAAGCCACCAAAAGAATGCTGGAGCTAAATTCCAGTTCTCTGGAAGATCAGTCAGTACTTTTAACTGCTGAGCCATCTCTTCAGGCCCCCAAATTATCTATCTTAATTGCTGAGGCAAGGTCTTTCACTGACCTGGATCTCACAGATTGGACCAGGCTAACTAGCCATGAGCTCCAGACATCTGCCTATTTCTGCCTCTCCAGTCCTGGGATTACAAATGTGCGTCACCATGCTAGGCTTTTTATGTAGGTTCTGAGGGTCAAATTCAGGTTCTTATTTTTTGTGCCACAAGCTTTGCATGCACACTTTAAGGTTTTAAGCAGCACCCCTGGCCTACCCACTAGATACCAGCAGTGACTGGAAAGCACTCCAGAAATGGCCAAATGTCCCCTGGGGAAGCAGGTACAAAATCCATGACCCCATCCCCCAGTTAAGGACATGAGACTCCAGGTAGGCAAGCAGTTTATAGTCACAAAAGAGAGTACTGATTCTTCCCTCCCTTCCTCCCTCCCTCCTTCCCTCCCTCTCTCCCTCTCTCTGGAATGTATGGGCCCTAGAGACTTCTAAGGGCCTGGAGACCAGCCTGGCCTCAGCCAACCCAAACTGTTGATAACTAGTGCCTTAAGATATGAGCTTCTGTGTAAGCCAACCTGAGTCTGCCTGGAGCCTTGACAAGGGCGGAGTCCAGATACAAGGTGCTCAAACCAGAGAAGTACCACTGCAGCCATAGATAGCAGCAAATAAAAGCCCTTTCCCTCGCTGGGAGAAGAGTCTGGGATAAAAGTGTTTAAGGCTTTCCCCTCCTTAATAAAATTAGACCTGCTTGTTTGTCCCTGGGGGCTGTGTCCTTTCTCTCTGAGTTATCTTGGCTTCTCCCCCAAGGGGAAGTAGCAGGGCTCTTAGCATAGAGGCATCCCCAGCTCCTGACCCTGAACCAGGCCTCACTCAACACCTTCCTCCCTCCCTCCCTCCCTCTCTCCCTCCCTCCTTCCCTCTCTCCCTCCCTCTCTTCTTTCTGTTCCTTGGTAGCTATCTAGAGGGAAGATGACTTCTGAGATCCAAGGACCCAGATGGGCACAGCTCACCTTTTGCTTCATTCTTCACCTCCCTTTAGGGACGCAGGGCCCGGAGTGGACAAGACAGAAATGACATTGTGTTGCCCGCTAACTCCAAATTCTAGACTAATGAAGGTAAAAGTGAAGGTGCCCCCAGCCAGTCCTTCCCACTGCCCATCATCCCCACCCCTCCCCAGCCTGGCCATTTACATGCAGGCATCATTTCTGCTAGCTCAGCTTGGGAGCATCCTAAGCTTCGGGAGTTCCCGGCTTTCTTCTTCTACTTCAATCAGAAAACAGCATTTCTCAAGGGGTTTCATTGTTCAACAAATAGCTTGCAGTTTTAGAGCAATTGTTACCTGGAAGGGGTGTTGAATCTTAAGTATTCTACCGCTCAACTCTGTCCCCTGCCCTCATGGACAAAATTCCTTTGCTATACAATCATGTGATATCTTATTCATTAATTTAACATCTTCAGCTTTGGATCTTATGGGTCTTGCTTATCTCTGACATGTTGACAAAAGTATTTTCACAGTAAGTTTGCAACAACATTCTTTTAAATTTCCTTTGGACAGTTTAATGTCTTCATTTTTACATTAAACATTTATCCTTTTAATAAAATTCAAAACTTCAAAACACTACTTCTGGGACTTGAGAGATGGTTCAGTGGTTAAGAGTATATGCTACTCTTCCAAAGGATCCAGTTCCCAGCACCCACATCAAAGGCTAACAATGGCCAGTGACTTCAGCTCCAAACCATCCAGCACCCTCTTCTGGTCTCTGAAGGTATCTACACTCGCTTGCACATGCTCTCAACACACACATACACAAAATTAAAAACAAAAATAAATCTTAAGAAGCTATTTCTTCAAGTGTAATTTATATGCAACAAAATGAATGTACCCAACTCCATTTTAAGTGTTAGTTTGATGAGCTCCTGTTCCTGATGAATACATATTTATATACAAATCTTCATACTTACCCTGTGTACATGGAGACATGTCACTAGCCCTATGCCCATCCTGCTCATTAGACATTCTGCTGTTGATTGCTATTTGTGTTATTTTTTTTTGAGACAGGATCTTATGTATCCCAGGCTGACTTCAAGCTTGCTGTATAGCCAGGCCTACCCTTGAACTCTGGACACACTGGGATGATAAGCATATATCATCACACTCAGCTATTATTCTTATTTTAAGCTCTAAAGGACATATTGTTGTATTATTAAGAAAGTTAAAATGAGCATTGACATGTGTTTTGTGAATGTAACTTTGAAAATTATATGTTCAGTTATTTCTGACATAAGGAAAGGTGCCTTGAAAGCATATTAATATGTGCAGAACCCTAAGGAATTATCTTGAAAGGCATCACAGTAGTATTTCACTTAAGCTCTCGAGTTCCATGCAGACCACAAGGACATCTCTCGGTAATGGTATGCTTATTATTGCCTTCCCAGCATTAAGCATCAGCTTCTTTTCTTGCCTTGTGATATTAGTTAGAACCTTCAGACCAAAGATCAATAACAGCAATTATCCCTGTCCCCAAACGTGTGAGCCATGAGTCATCTGTTGTATCCTGAGATGTTGAGCTCTAAAATTGTTATGTCTCAGTGCCCTGTGCTTCAGAATGCAACCTTATATGGAGATACCTCTATATAAAGGTCATCAGCTAAAACGAGGCTGTGAGCAGGCAGCAGCCCAGTACGATCAGTATATTACCAGATGGCTAGGTTGAGAAGATACACACAGTTCCTGACACTTGAAGAGAAGACAGACCCGGAAGAGTAAGAGCAAGGCAGGCTTCAGTCTGACCTTTGGCCACAGAAGAAGTCAACACCAATTCCTAGACAGAGTCCAGCGAAGGAGCCATGCTGTTTTGTAGTTGGAATGATCTTTCCAACAAGCCTGTGTGTGTGTATGTGTGTGTGCATGTGTGTCTGTGTAAGTGTATGAGTGTGTATGTATATGCGTGTGTGAGTGTATGTGTATGTGTGTGCGAGTGTGTGTATATGTGTATGTATGTACATGTATGTGTGTGTATGTATGAGTATATATGTGTGTGCATGTGTGTAGTTGTATGTGTGTATGTGTGTGTGCGTGTATGAATGTGTATGTGTGTATGTATGTGTGTGTAAAATAAGATTAGTTTTATTTTAGTTTCTGTGATTCTCTGACAAAGAGCATAGGAAGAAAGAGTTTATTTTACCTCACAGTTCCAGGTTCAGTCCGCAAAAGTAGGGAAGTCACAGTGGTATGATCTCAATGCACATCCAGTCCAGAGCTGACAGAAATGGATGCATCATCCATGTTCACCTGCTCATATGAGCTTGACTTTATCTCTTTACATTTGCATAGTTCAGAAACCCCTACATAGGGAATGGTGACATAGTAGGCTAGGACTTTCCACATAAATTACTTAAAACAGCCCTCCACAGACCAGCCCAGTATAGGCAGTTCTTACTAGAGACTTTCTTCCCACATTGTTCTAGGTCATGTAAAGTTGACAATACCTAACAAAATACAGAGGCTCAAAGCAGCAGAAATTTGTCTGTTCACCATTCTGTAGATCAGCAGCATAGGCAAGTCTTCACACTTAGCTGGACTTCTCTCCTCAAGAGTCCCTCATAAAACTGAAGCCATCTGCGGTTTGAGCAAGGCAGAATGTTTGAGGTGACTGACAGTACATGCATAATTCTGGGTACCAGCATCAGAGCAGTCTGTGTTATGTGGCCTAGCTTCCAGCTGTGGCCTGCCCAGGCTGCTGCTCATACAATCCTCCCAGAAGGCAAGAACAGAGAGCACGGTGCCCTCAGGGTCATTGGTTTGGAGTGGTACATTACTTTCTTTGCATTCCAATGTCAAGCTACGTGGCAAGGCCAGCTCATGTTCAGGAGATGGATGCAAAGATCACAAAGCCATTCTACAAAGGAACATGTGCATGTGGTGCCAATTTCTGCCTGCTTTTGGCAGCTTTCCAATCTGACGTTAATGGGAATGTCAAATGATTTATTACCAAGTGTGATGTTTGCTAGACATTTCTAATGGATACTCTTAATTTTAGCAAGTGTATTTCTAGTCTCTGGCTACTCAAATCTTGTATCAGAAATGGATATGTGGTTTTAGCGACTGTTTCCTGGCACCTATACAGATGACCATATGCACTTCTCATTAACCTCTTCCTGTAATAAATTCCAGTGCTATCTCCACCCAATGTGTCACATGGTTCACCTCATCTGGCTATTAGGCATGAATTTCCTGTGGGTGGAACCATGTCTTATCCTCAGATCCTGGCATACTGCACACTCACAATGATGCATGCTGCAGTGTGTCGTAGAGACCATCATTTAAATTCCAGGCCACATTTTCTCAGTTAGGTTAGATGGAACATGGAGGTTACATTCTTTCTTCTATTCCTAGATGTCCCACAAACATCCCAACTGTGCATCTCCCAGGTGTGTCCCACCTGTGAGATGGGACACTCATGATTCTTCTCCTCTCCTCCCCTCCCCTCTCCTCCCCTCCCCCGTCTTCCCTCTCCCTTCCCCTCCTCTGCTCTGCACTTTTTTTTCCTTCTCCTAACTTCCTCTACAAACTCAGAGCTAGTCCAATAGAGACCGTGGCCTCTGGAAACCCTAAGGAAGCAAGCAATGCTTCTATTTTTAAATGTCCCCCCTCTCTCACCTGGAAGTGTCCTGTTTCTTCTTACTAGTCTTAGGTAATTGTACAGAGTAGCTCAAAACACACAAAGGGGCCTCTAGGTAGGTTGCAATGGGAGCTTTGCTTCCCATGTTTTAATTTTTCCCTTGTGATATCACTATTTTCAATGTTTCACAGGGAAAAAAAATGAAACAATTCTTTTTCAACCTTTTTAAGAATCGAAAAGGAGAGCAGACTCCTCAGTGGTGTGTCTTAAGTAGCAGAGCATGGTGTAATCGTATTACTGGGTAAAACCCAGACTCGGAGCTGGCTGTTTCTCAGCTGGATGCACAGATGCAGCCTTGACCCAGAACTATGAAGAAGGCTCAGAGAGGTGCATACAGCCTGTGGTCACAGGGGAAGAATGACAGCTGGAGCCCAGGCCTCCAGAGCCTACACTTCCATGTTGTTGCTAGACTCAGCACTGGGGGCATCTGCTGAGCCAGAAGGTAGAGACTGAGCGTGGATCTGAAAGATGAGCTGTGTATTACTCACAGCTTTCTGGAGGAACAGGGCAGATAGAATGAATATACATTATAAAGAGAGTTTATTAACCTCATCTACAGGATACAGGGTAGGTAGTCCAACAATGGCTGTATACATATTGGAAGAGCTAAGAGTCCTGTAGCAGCTCAATCTACAAGACAGGATTCCTCAGCCACCCCAATCCAGTGCTGAACTTATGATATTCTTCATCCGTCTGCATGGGAAGGCCAAGGAGTCTGAAGCTAAGAAAGGTTGGCTGCTGCTGAAGCAGCAGATAAACGTGCCTGCAAGAAGCAAAGGCAGGCAAGTGAGCAGGCTGCTCTTTCCTGGTGTTTCCTTACATTTGGGCTGCTGCTGGAAGCCAGCCTGAGGAAGGGGCTTCCCCAATCCATCCATCCTTCCCACACCAGCTTAGTATAATCACTGGCAGAAAATTGCTAGTTACACAAGAGTCTTAATTTCAGATGATGAGGGCTATGCTTGCTTGTCTGTGAATTCATAAACCCAATGCAGGACCTTAGAAATGTGGTTAGGTTCTGTTCAGTCTTTCTTTATTGTACATGCAGGTATATGATGTGTGAGTGCAGGTGTGTGTAGACCCCAAAGCTACTCCTCCAGGCCTTTTTCAATAATGCCTGCATCCCACTACAGATGTGTGCATGGCATGGTGCATGAGTGGATTTCTGGCCAGAGAACAACTCTGGGGAGTAAGTTCTTTCTTCTCACCCTGTTGAAGTAGGTGTTTCTGCTGTGCACTGTCCTCTGGACTGGCTAGCTTGTGAATATCCAAGCTATTCTTTTGATTTTTTCCAGACAGGGTTTCTCTGTGTAGCCCTGGCTGCCCTGGAACTCACTTTGTAGACCAGGCTGACCTGAAACTCACAGAGATCCATCTGCCTCTGCCTCCTTGAGTGCTGGGATTAAAGTCATGCACCACCACACCCAGCTCAAGGCATTTTTTTTTTTTGTCTCCACCTTCTATTTCATCATAAGAGTGCTGGGTTTATATGTGCATACCACCACATCTGGCTTTTTTTTTTCTTTTTGGGGGCGGTTCTGGGGATGGTACTCACATCAATAGCTTTACCTGGTGCACTGCCTGGCTAGCCTTATGTCAATTCAACACAAGCTAGATTATGGGAAGAGAACACCGATTGAGAAATTGTTCCTACCAGATTGCCCTGTTTTCTTAATTAATGACAGATGTAGAAGGGCTCAGCCCATTGTGGGTGGGGCCACTTTTGCCTAGGTAAGTGGTCCTGAGGGAGTCTAAGAAATGAAACTGAGCAAGCAATGAAGAGCAGTGCAGCATGTCTCCATGACTTCTGAAGTCAGCTCCTGCCTCCAGGTTCCAGCCCTGTCTGAGTTCTTGTCCTGACTGCCTTTGACAAGGAACTGTGCTATGGAAGAATGAGGTAAATAAGCTCTTTCCTGCCCAAGTTGCTTTTGGTCTTGGTGTTTGTCATAGCATCAGTGACCCTAACTGGGACACACGGAAAGGGCTTTGTACCTGCTGGGCCATAGTCTAATTTATGCCTCCAGATGAAAAGTCCAGTAGCAAGGAACAAGCTCCAATGAGACAGCAGGTAGGAAGATTTCCACCTGTGTTGCGGGGAGAGTGCCACCATCCTTGGCAGGTAAGAAAAGGATGCCCCTACTTTGTGAAACTTCCTTCTTGCTGTGTATTCAGCCACAAGACAGTGACATTGGGCAAACAAGGTAACAAGAACCAGAAAGGTAAAATGCTAACTCTCAATTCCAGGATTCTGGAATCTGAATCTAAACTCCCTCAGTTAAGCACATACATCTAAATATAGGGAAGTTATCCCAACAAGGCTGAGTGAACAAAGGGTTGAGCTCAGAATTGCCCTGACATCTTAGGGGCACCCCCATGTTCCCATGAAACCTCATCAGAGTCACATGAGTGATCAGGTAGCTGCTCTAGGTTGTTTTAAAAACTTTTATGTATATAGATGATACGCCTGCATGTGTATCTATGCAGCACATGTGTGCCAGTAACTACAGAAGCCAGGAGAGGTCACCAGATCCCCTGAAACTGGAGTTACAGTTGGTTATGATCTGCCATCTATCTGGCTGCTGAGAATTGAACCCAGGTCTTCTGAAAGAGCAGCCAATGCTCTTAAATGCTGAGGCATCTCTCCAGCCTCTCTCTGGGTTCTTTTAAAGATGCTTTATTTTTGTCGAGCCTTCTTCAGATACTAGAGTTCTTGGAGCAGGTTTCAGCTCATAGGAGAATACGGAAGAGCAAGCAGAGCTCCTTAAGGGACAGCTCCAGTTTCTATGTGAGTTCAAAAGTCTATGGGTTTTGATTCACACGTGATGTCATGGACTCCCCATCACAGGACAGTGAGGAATCCCTTTTCTGTCCTGGAGTCCCACGTGTACTGCCCTTTGGAGGACCCTGGGGCTGGCATTCGAGTTCTAGCGGTCCTCATGTCCAGGTCCTTCCCCCCGACCACCTCATGTATCTAGTTGGGCCCAATCCCGCTCTTTGCTCTTCATTTCTATCCTGCATCCAAACCACTCCCAGGCGTCTCTCTCTCAACCCCCTTTCATGGTTATCTCCTCCTCACCATCTTCTTGGGACTCTCTCTGCATGGTACATGGTCTGAGGGTCCACTGGGCTTGGTTTAATTCTGGTTTGGGAATTGTTAGTTTCCTTTTTGTCTGGTCGATATTTCTCTCTTGGGAGAGGTTCAGAGGCCTTGGCAAAGCATTGTCTTGGCTTCTCCTTGGATAAGTGAAGTTTGTTTCATGATCTAATACCTGGTTCATTCTCTTGTATATCCCATGTTCTTTTCCTTCACAAGGAACTGTCTGGAGGGCTTCCCTGAAGATTCAGAATAACTGATTTCATATGCGTAGTCATTGGCCACATTCAACTCGCCTAAGAATCGAGGACCTGAGTCCCTGCATATGCTGCCCTATTGACAGCATCTCCCCTTGCCACCTTCTAGTCATGGCCTTTAATTGTTTTTCATGTGAGAGTTTCCAGAGAGGTCTTTCATGCTTGCTAGTCTGCATGGCACTGGGAAGGGGCATCCTTCCTTCACTCCAGCATGCAGCCCATGAGGCCTGAGCACTGCTTGTGAGCATGTAGGTGAACACAGCAAAGACCCTTGCCTTTCTGATGTTTGTTTCTCAAGGACTAGTGCAAACATTTGCAGTGATGAGAAGACATGTATCTCACCTTCCTGGGATGAAATTTTATAACAGCTGAGGCAGAAAGAACTGTCAGGAAGAGTAGGGCTCTCAGGACTTGTCCCCACAAGATTCACCAGGTGAGGAAGGACAGACATTAAGGCAAGTCAGGTTGGGAGCGATGTCTCAGGAGTTATAAGTACTTTATGCTCTTACAGAGGCCTGGATTTTGTTCTACATTAGGCAGCTCACAAGCACCTGTAACTGTGAGATTGTGTTGTTTCATTGTAAATAATCATCCCACCCACTGGTTTAATAAAAAGCGCTGATTGGCCAAAGGCAAGCAGGAAGTGTGGGCGGGGCTACCAGACTAAGAAAACTCTGAGAACAGGAAACACAGAGCAGAACACCAGAGAGAAGCTGGAAGAAGCAGAGGACAATCATGCTGCTGTGAGAAAAGGTACCGAGTCCCATGGCTGAACAGGATGAATCATGGGTTAGGTTAAGGGTAAAGAGCTAGCAAGTTATTTATATGCCTGGGCCTTAGGCTGATCAGCCAAAAACTATTGAAAGTGTGTCTCTGTGGGACTGCGGGTCTGCGGGTCTGCGGGTCTAAACCTTGAGGCTAGGCCCAAAAGTCGGCCAGAAACCTCTTACTATATGTAACTTCAATTCTAGGGCATCCAATATCCTCATTTCACCTCCAAGAGCCCCAGGCACATCTGTGGTACCCATGCATGCATGCATGCATACATACATACATACATACATACATACATACACACATACATACACACATATAGGATTATACACACACATACATACATATATGCATACATACATTCATACAGGATTGTACACATATATGCATACATGCATACATACATTCAACATTATACACACACACATACACACATGCATACATACATACATACATACATACATACATACATACATACAGGATTGTACACACACACACATACATGCATACATACATACATACATACATACATTCAGCATTGTACACACACACATACATTCAGCATTGTACACACACACACACATACATACATTCAGCATTGTACACACACATACATATACATGCATGCATACATACAGGCTTTATTAGTCAGGGTTTTCTAGAGTCAACAGAAGTCAGCTCTAGTCTACTTCCTGGTGTTCTTTTTCTCCTTAAATGTTATATTATGTAATTTGCCCTGCTCAGCTTGCTCCATTTCATTGTAAATCTTCTTTAGAGTTACTACTAATAGCCATACGACACTGTTTTGAGATTTCCTCTACCAATGAATTAATCCAAAACTCTTCACTTTCGCTTCAGGCAGGCTCCTACTTTCTTCACCAAATATCACAAGAACAATCTCTAGGAGACATATTAATATTCTCCTCTGAAATCTCTTGTGCCTGGCCCCACAGTTTAATTCATTCTCAGCACCACTGTCTTCCGTGTTCCTACTAGTATGCCTTATTAAGCAGTGCTTAAAAGCATTCCAATGATTTTCTAATCCACAATCCCATGGTTCATATTCCCTCCAACAAAATGCACGTCAGGCCTATCACATCAGTCCCCCAGTCTCAGGTACCAACTTCTGTCTTAGCGTTTCTATCGCTGTGAAGAGACACCATGACCACAACTCTTATAAAGAAAAAACATTAATTGGGGTGGCTTACAATTCAGAGGTTTAGTCCATTGTCATCATGGTGCAACAAGGTGGTGTGCAGGCAGACTAGGTGCTGGAGAAGCAGCTGAGAGTACTTACATCTTGACTTCAAGTCAACAGTAAGGTTGGAGATACTGGTTGGTATCCTGGGCATATATGAGACCTCAAAGTCTCACTCCACAGTGACACACTCCCTTCTCCAATAAGACCACACCAACAAAAGCCATACAACCTAATAGTGCCATTCCTCTTAGGGACCTAAGGACCTTTTTTTCCCCCCCAAAACACCACATAAATGTTCACGTATACGTGTAAAATAAATAAATCTTTCAAAAAGAAGTTAGGGCAGCACTGAAAGGTATTCTGAACCTCCTTGTATTAGTTACTCTTCTGGTTGCTGTGACTAAAGTGTTGCCAATGTGACCATGGGAGGAAGTCCTCACTTCAGTTTGTGACTTGAGAGCATAGTCTGCTGTGGTGGGGAAGGCACTGTGGCAGGAGTGTGAGAAACCCCGTGACAACCTTAGTCAGGAGCATGGAGGAGAATATACTCATGACTCAATTCCTTTTTTTCTTTCTGTTTGGGTCCAGTCTTCCAACCCATGGGATGATGCCACCCACACTCAGGTTAGCTCCTCCCTCCAGAAAACTTCTTTGGAAATCTTCTCATAGACACACTCCTAGGTAGAGTGACTCCAAAACCCATCAGTCTGACAGTGAAGACTACCACACTTTGAGTCCCACAAAAAAAGCAGCATCCTCTTAGGATAAGGGAGTCATTGGGGAAATAGACGTCATATTCTCCTCATCCACTCTATTACCCAGCTGCGAGCTGATATGTCAGCTCAATGGCAGATGAGGCTTCCAAGTTGCTGGTCCCTTTATGCTGATGCTGCCACAGTGGAACTTAGAAACCCCTGGTGATAAGCCAAAGCTTCCCATCAGTAATCACTATTGTGGAGAGGAGTGTCAGTGACCCCTGTACATAACAAGGAATCATGTGAGTCTAGATGAGGTGTGAGGGTGGCAATCTCCTGTGGGAGATTGTGTTGTTACATTGTAAATAATTGTCTCACCCACTGGTTTAATAAAAAGCACTGATTGGTCAAAGTAGGAAGTGTGGGTGGGGCTACCAGATTAAGAAAACTCTTGAGAACAGGAAGCACAGAGCAGAATGCCAGAGAGAAGCTGGAAGAAGCAGAGGACAACCATGCTGCAGTGAGACATGGTACTGAGTCAGGATAAGAGTCATGGGTTAGATGAAGGGTTAGCAAGTTATATGCCTGGGCCTTAGGTCGATCAGCCTAAAAGCTATTGAAAGCATCTGTGTGTCTCTGTGGGACTGTGAGACTGCAGGACTGTGGGTCTGTGGGTCCTAAACCTTGAGGTTAGGCCCGAAAGTCCAGGCCAGAAACCTCATACTATAATCTCCTTGTGCGAGATTTCTGCTGGACCACCAGACTAGTGGTCCTGGAGCACAGCAGCCAGCAGATGTCCAGATGTGTGAGCTGGCAAAGGAGTTCCAGGGTGAAAAGTAGGAAACTGGAACTGACAGGTGACTATAAGCTTGCAGGAAAAGTTGACAGAGAACATAAATCATCAGGGTCCCCATGAAGGAGCATGGTCCACAATGGGAAAGAGCAACCAGAGATAGGACAAGAGGCACGAGTGAGGGAGGCTTCACAGAGAGACTTTAGTGGAAGAATTGGCCACCTGGCTCCTTTGTTTGTGGGTCCAGAATGACATCGGGAGAGTGGCCATGGAAGAGCTGCTTTTGTATGTGAAGAGCAGTGCCCAGATGCTATCACACTAAAGGCTGAGGGGACCTGAGGACATGGAGCTAACGCATGCCAGAAATCCTACAAAAAGTGTCAGCGAAGTGTTTTGAGACTGAGTACTCATAGGAGATGCAGAGGAGAGGATGCCCAGGTACGGCAGCACATAGCTGTCATCCCGGCATTTGGGAGATGGTGTAGGTGAGTCAGGAGACCAAGGTCATCATCAGCTGTGTAGTGAGTTCAAAGGTAGCTGGGCTATGTGAGGAGAACCCTGTCTCAAAAGACAAAGCAGAACAGACAGGTGGGATGGATGAGCTGGAAATGGATGGCATCTGTCAACAAGCCTGAGGACCTGGCAATATGGCAGAAGATAAAAATGGATTCCTACAAGTCGTCTTCTGATGTCCATAATATAATAGGTACACCATAGTATCAATGAGTATGTACACACACAACACAATACACACATACACACATATACACACATACACAACACACACACAGAGATACACATATACACACATACACAACACACACAACAACAACACACACACATACACACACACACATACACACACACACACACACACACACACACATTGATCAGTTTTTTAAAGGAAAACAAAATTCAATCAAAAACAGAACAAAATTCCAAGACAAAAAGACCAAAAATAAGAAGAAGATTATGAAGTCTGTTCTCCCTCGAAGGGTTCACAGCTGACAGAATGGCACATCTGAGCAGGATGGATGAGCACACTTGGACATGGGGTCATGGGCCTGAGCCAGGGCTTTCCTACTTTGTGAGTCATAGAAGAGACCATGTCTTGAAGAGAGCTTTGAAAACTTCCTGGCAAATTCAAAATGAGAACAGCTATCTTCACAGATTAAGTTCTCTACAATGTGTATGTGAGCTTGTATGAGCTAGAGTGATCTGCTCATTTATAATATGCAGGATTGGAACTGGAGAGATGACTCAGCAGTTAGGAGTCAAGCTACTCTTCCTGAGGGCTTGGGTTCAATTCCTAGCACCCACACAGTATCTCAGAACCACCTGTAACTCAAGTTCCAGGGAATCCAATGTCTCCATCAGGTCTCTGCCTATACCGTAAAGATACATGGTGCACATACGTACATCAGGCAAGACACCCATACATACAAAAGAATTTTTAAATTATCTTAAGTGTGTGTGGTCTAGCCAGGGGTTCTTGTAGATGAGTTCCCACCAGAAATGAATAGTTTTAGAAACTTACAAGACAGTAAGGCTGTCCTTCAAGAAGGAGAAGTAGATTTATGATATGATACAGTGATTCTATCCAACTGTGAGCCCAAATGAACTATAAAAACCCTTAGCAGATATTTATATCCTTATGAAGATAGTATTTTTCAAAAAGGTGTAAATGGCCCCAGTGACCACTGACAGATTAGTGGGTGAACAAAAAGTGTGGTACATCTGAGTGGTGGATTATTATTCAGTTTTGAAAAGTAAAATTGATTCTGGGCCCTGGTATACTACCAATGAGCCTTGAAGCCATATGTTAACTGAAATAAGTTGTTCACAGTAGGCATATTCTATATGATCCCACCCATGTGAGCCCTTAGAGTAGTCAAATTCATGTAGACAGGTAGCAGAATGGAAGCTCAAAATTGTCACCAGGCCAAGCGAAGGAGGGGTTTTGTTTTACCCGGGACATACTTTTAGTTTTGCATAGTTAAGAGTTTCAAGGATGAAAAGCTGATGCTTGGTCAACTATATACATGCATGTAGTGTCACAAAACCTCAGAAATTAACATGACAGAGCTGATAATTTGACAGAAGGGGTATTTTATTACAATTTCAAACTTTAAAAAGATGTGGTTTTATTTATATGTGTATGTGTTTGTGTATATACCTTATGAGTGTGTAGTACCCACAGAGACCAGAAGAGGGTGTCAGATCCCACTGGAGCTGGATTTACAGGTAGTTGTGAGCCACCCAACTTGAGTGCTGGGAACCAAACTTGGGTCCTTAGTAAGAACAGCAAGTATTCTTACCTTTTGAGGCGTTTTCTTTTAAGCCCCCTTACATCACAGTTTTAAAAGATAATAAGTATGGATAGAACCCACGAGAGAACCTAAGCTTTTGTGAAACAGGCTTTGAACATTTATGAAGCAGAAAACCACTGCAAAATACAAAGTCTGTTTGACTGGATATCAGATTATTTAGTTGCATTTGTTTTTGTTCATGAATATCTCTGGGGATAAACATTGGGGTGCATTCAGAGATCTAGATGAAACTGGGATAGGTGGCCCTGTGAAGCAAATTGGGCTGATCATAGTTCCTGGTATGGGCTGGCCTCTGATCTTTTCTTGAATTATTTTTCTCTAGCTACATGGGGATGGCTTTCAATGACAGTGCAAGAGGCAAAGCCAATCACCCTAGCACACATAAGGCCTTTGTTCATGTAGTATCTACTGGTACCTTGTCAGTGAAAGCAAGCCTCATGACCAAGGCCAGTGCCATGGAAAGGAAAGTAGTCTCCTCTAGATACAGAGCCTGAAGCTGATCCCCATGGAAGAAGGGCACGTCTTCATATTTCTTGTGGCTTTTTGATTTTTTGCATAGCCTTCTCTGTAATCAAACCCTTAATTCTGGTAAGACTGCTTTGCATTGGATGAAGCAAATCATGGCCTCACGGGGCAGCCAGGGCTTCTGTTTTTTCTATTCTAGTCTGTGAGCCTGATTCCTGGAATCTGAGCTCTAACTTGATGTGCTTCTCCAGCATCCTTTCCACTTATTGGAATCACACTTTTTAATTCATGCCGGTTGCTGTGTTTTGATTTTTCTCACTGAATCGGTTTCATTCCAGTGTGCTAGCCTGACCCAGTGTCTAACTCTCACTGGTTTCCTGATACCCTGTTGGCCATTAGCTGGAAGCAAATCTCGACACTGAGCACTCCTGACCATGCCTCTGATGTGTAATCATTTACCACGCCTGTCATTTCCCGTCATTATATGTCATGTGTCAGGGCAGTTCCCCAATTACCACTGGGGAGGTTAAAATCAGACACATCACCACCACAGCTGGCTCTCATCAAGTCTCACGTGTTCCTAGTAACTACAAGGGAAGATGCACAGATGATATTAGATGGCATGGCCTGGTTTCCTTGGCTTACAGGAATTAAAAGAAGCAGAAACTTGGGAAGAACTTAAAAGGCCAGGGCTCCTGCTCAGCCGCTCATCTTTAACAGAGGCAAATGTCCAGGTGCCATTTTTATGCTTCTGCACATGAAGCCTCACCTGCTAATTAAGAACGTGCTCAAGTTTGTTTTAGCACGGGCTGTCATGATTTATTGAGGAAAGAGCAGATTTCCAAAGAGAGGGCTCCCTCTTTGCCAGGATACATGCTTAGGGAAAATGCACACCTGTGTGCTTGCTAGTTTAACAGCAGGAGAGTACAGTGTGGATGCCAGGAAAGGGCATGGACTCCAAAGATGTTGGGCAGTGAACCCAGTTCTTCAGTGTCAAGTGACCCAGAGAGAATATTGTTCTATGAAATGACAGGCTTTGGTGGAATGTTTTTTGAGTGTGTCATGACACAGCAGAATGCCCTTAGAGGCCTACTCATAAACCACATCTTTGCATAAAACCCATTGACTGAATGCCAGGGTGCAAGAGAAGCAGTTGGTGAAGATAGGCCCAGCAGCTGGTGATCCCAGTCAGCAGACAAGATCTAAACATCAAGTTTATACCAGAAGGACCTTTCCATGCTGGGCCTCTCTGTGATCTAGGCACACCTCCAGCCTGTCCAAAGCAGAGACATCTCCAGGACTGATTGCCAAAAACTCATAGTGTTCAGCTTCCACCTCAACCCATCCTGCTGGTCCACCCTCTCTGCTATATATGGGAGATGCCTAGCTTTGAAAGGACATATCCAAAATGAGAAAGGAATCTAAATAGGATTCAATAGTAAACCTGCAAAATAAGATGATAAAAGGGACATATAATATGAAATATAGTGCACATCACTGAAGAACTGAGCCCTAAAACAGATGTTTGTAGACAGACTTCTGTATAATACCAAGTGAAGAAAAGGCAATATTTTCCTCCCTCCTTCCCTCCCTCCCTCCCTCTCTCGTCTATGTCTTTTTTATTTGTGTGGAATGCATACGTGTATGCATGTTCACATGTGTGCTGTTGCAAATGCAGCTGGAGGTCTGCAGCTGATGTTCATGTCTTTCTCTATTGCCCTCTACTTGACATGTTAAGACAGAGTCTCTTGCTGAATCCAGGATTCCCTGATTTGGGTGATTAAAGCCAGCCAGATTGCCTTGGAAATCTGTGTCTGTTTCCCAAGTTCTTGGTTTATAAATGGCCCCACTTCTTGCCTCCCTTTCATGAGGGTTCTGAGGATCCAAGCTCTGGCCTCCACACTAGCATAGCGAGCACTTTGTCCAATGGAAGCATCCACAAGGCAGTATTTTATGCTGAAATAAGCTCACAAATGCAGATGAGATAAGACAACAGAGGATGACAAGCTAACCGAAAGCACTGAGGGAAGAGGTCAGAGAGAAAAATCAGGTCACCGAACAGAAAAATGTCAAATTGAAATCAGTCGAAATAAGATCAACGTCATTAAAACTGTAATCAGAGACATGATAGAGAAACTCAGAGAAATACAATGGAAAAGAGAAGAATCGAAAGGATTATAGGAAACACGCTGTACATGGAAGACAGACAAAAGAGATACAGATGATAAACTTCATGTGCCCTTTGAAAAAAGCCTAAGTGGAGCTGAAAGCTTATCAGGAATATAGCAGAACTGTCTCACAAGAAGCACTGGCAACAGGGAAAAAATACAGAACAGAACAAAAACCTCAGAGGTTGAAACGTATAGAACAAGTTATATGTGTGCCAGACAAAGGAAATAAAAACCAAGCCTTTATTTGTTGAGAATACTGAGAATATTTGAACTCCTTTGGTGACAAAATCCAGCAAAATGAAAAAAAAAATCAGTCTGAGAGGATGGGCAGTAAAGGACTCTACAATCACGAACACACAGTATTAGGTGAAATGATTAGTATTAGATGGGATGGTTGGTTTCCTTGGCTTACAGAAATTAAAGGAAGTGGGAAGAGCAAGACTCATTTAAGATGCTCATCTTTGACAAACAGAGGCAAAAGTCCAGGTGCCGTTTTTATGCTTCTGCACATCAGCCTCAGCTGCCAATTCAATAATGCAAATCTTAAAACATGTCTGTGTATAGGATAATCTATGGGCTGGGGAGATGGCTCGGTAGTAAAGAGCATGTACTTCCCTTGCAGAGGAGCCTAGCTTTCTTTATAGCACTCTGTCTGTCCGCAACTGCCTGTAAGTCCAGCTCCGGGGCGGGGTGGGGGTGGGAATCAGAATTCTGGTCCTTGGGTACCTGTTCTCATGTGCGCTCACACACTTTCACACAGAATTAAAACAAACGAGTAGGAAATCCGCTAAGATAATCAAAGACACCCAGCTGACCACCACCAAAAAAAATGTGTATATTAAAAATAAAACATATAAGAGGGTCACACATGGTGGATTAACCCTTTAATCCAGCACCCCAGAGGCAGAGGCAGGAGAGTCTCAGTTTGGGGCCTGCCTGGTCTACAGAGCGAGTTCTAGGACAGCCAGGGCTACACAGAGAAACTCTGTTTCAAAAGACTATTTATTTGAAAAGCATGTAATATTGGTCCAGCCAGATGATTCAGCAGGTAAAGGCCCTGGCCACTAAGCCTGATGTCTGAGTTTGACTCCTGAGCCCCTATGGTGGAAGACAAGAACTGATTCCTTCAAGGTGTCTTCTGATTTCTACACATATGCTGTGGCATGTTCATACCCACCCTCCAGAACCAATTAATACATGAAAATTTTTTCTTACTGACATTCAGGGTTGATGGCATGAAATCCTCTTCCTGGAGTAGGAAATGATGGAAGGGTTCCTACAGTGAAAACCCCAGTGCTGACCAGTGGAGAAAACACTAAAAATACTTTTAAGAAAATTAGGACAAAGATACCCACCATATAGTCTGCTATGGTTGCAGTGACAATGACCAAGAGTAAGTGGCTTAAGCAATGAAAAAGTATCAGCTCACACTTCTGGAGGCTGCAATTCTAAGATGGGTGAGTTTGGTTTCTTCGTGTCTCTCCTCTTGGTTTCTGGATGTCCATCTTCTGCCCCAAAGCTTCACATACTCAGGTGTTATCCCTGTCTTAATCCCCTCTTATAAGAACACAAGTCATTGTGAATTAAGGACATTGTAAAATAAGACCTTGTTTTACCTCAATTACTTATTAAAGACTCCATCTCTGATACCATCGCAGATTAAGCCACAAGCATTGGGATTTCAATACATGAATTTGGAGAGGCACAATTTGACCCATACCTTCTGCAGTTACTGCCCCCATGACATTGCTCGGAAGGTGGTAGATGGCAGCTGACAAGAATTGTCAGGTTTCAGAATGCATCTCACCTGTGGGTTTGCCATTCAGAACATAACATTTAAATATAAACTGTCATGCCAAGCTGTCAATCATGCCAGTTGCAGCTGTTTGAATGGCCGTTGGGTAAAGTGTCAATGGCCCAAAGAGTATGTGAACACGATATTCCTATATACTAGGATATCAATTCACCGCAAAAATGTGAAGTTTGCATATACACTACACTATGGATGATGTCTCAAAACATTAAGCTAAGGGAAGAAAATCAGTTACCAAAGGCCAGTTAGTGTGGACAAGTGCTCTCATATTGGATGGGGTCTGTCTGTGCAATCCTATCCTAAATGATGCTAAGTTGTTAAATCAGCTTACAACATGCCACAATAAAGTTTTTTTATTTATAAAATAGCAGTATATTTAAAAAAAAAAAACATAAACGTTTCAAAACATTTGTATGAGTTGAGTTCTTCCAAAAACAGATGGGTCTGTTGTATATCTGGACACTTATAATGTAATATTCTAAAAGAAAAAAGAATCCCAGCATTTAGGAGACAGAGGCAGAAGGATTTCTGAGTTTACAAAGTGAGTTCCTGGACAGCAAGGGCTAAACAGAGAACCCTGTCTTGAAAGAAAAAGAAAGAAAGGAAGGAAGGAAGGAAGGAAGGAAGGAAGGAAGGAAGGAAGGAAGGAAGGAAAAGAAAGTTTTTCCAGCTAGTAAAATGGACAAAGAGGTAATATTTACAATATTAAAAAACTTCATAAATCAATATAAGAAGCAGACATTTCAGCAGACAACAGGTAAAAACAATGTGACCCGGAACCTTACAAGAATGGAGTGTGGAATAGCCAGTTACATATACAAACGTTTTAATCATATAAATTCAGATTAGCACCCTAGTAATCAGCAGAATAACTAAAATGACTAAAACTGAGAGGCAACAGGACCGCTTGGATGCTGTCAGGGGTGGGTTACCTCGGTATATCCATGAAGAAAACACAGCAGCATCGTGGCTGTCAGTGACCCACAACACTCACATGAAGATGCCCCTCAGGGGTCTGAACACACACACAAAGTGTCTATAACAAAAACACCATGATGACACTTTCTGTTAAAACCAGGACCCAGAGAAAGCCCAAAGGGAAAAATAATTTTTATATAGTCCCACGATGAATATTCCTGTATACCAATCTAAACAAAAAAATTCTGTCATAAGCAATTACATGAGGGAATGTGAGGAAAACAAAGCCATATGCCTAAATATCACACTTGTCTGTGGGCAAATGAGTTCAAAATCTGACAAAGATAAATTGTAAATGTATAAACAAGAAAGTAACTACCTTGAGAGATCATTCTTTCAATGGCTGCCCTTCCTGGGGAAAGGATTCTGAGCTCTCTCTGTGTATGAGTGGGTTTACATGTTTTTTTTGTTTTTGGTTTTTAAATAATTCTTCAAGCTGTACTTTTTTATGTTATGTGTCTGATAGTTCTCAGCAGAAAACGGTTTTATGGGCTGTGAAGAGGGCTTTGAGTAAAGCACACAATGGTGATGACTGGAGTTCAAATCCCTAGTAATTTATGCAAGTTCTGGGTGGATCAAATGCTCTTCCTTTAATACCACACTCACAGTTGAGAGATGGAGATGGAGGTTCCTGAATCAAGCTAGACAAGATCACTGTTAAGTGAGAGGCCTGCTTCAATATATAACGTAGAAAACAATTTGAGAAAGACACCTATGTCAACCTCTGACACGCACACAAACACACATACACACACAAACACACATACACATAAAACACACATTCAAAAGCACATATGTGTACACACATGCAAACATACGTACAAGTACCAATGAACATGCCAACACGCACATGTATGCTACATACATACAAAAAAGGAGAAAGTTTTAAAGCAATGTCAAGGGTTCTAAACTGTGGACTGTGCTACTGTTTGCATGAGGGATAGATGAGCCTAGGCGTGTTTTGTTTTTGTTTTGTTTTGTTTTGTTTTGACATGAACACAGACACTATGAAAAAGTGTTCAGAGGAACCTTGAACAATGGCTTCTTCCAGAACCTGACATCTGAGCCTAAAGGAGACTTGTTTTGGTGAATGCATTTGTATGGTCTGAATTTTTAACCTACTTAAGATGTATAATGTCAGTTCTTTGAAAAGCTTTGGCACAACAAACACAAACATCCCATTTAGAGATAAATATTTAAATTGTGATCACTAAGAGCAGCCTCGAGTGCTCTAGTGGGGGCCCCTCTCATGTATTCAGGGAGTGAAACTTCAGACAGAACAGTGGAGAGATCTTGGAAGGCGAAATTCCATGTTGTCCGCCACTGTTCCTGCAAGTTTACTGAGGAGCACTCACGGGTGATAATGTAGATGCAGGGATAGACAATGGAACTGGACAAATAATAAAATGGGATAGGGACAGATGACAAGATGAGGACAGGGACAGATGATGAGCTAAAGACATGGCTGGATGATAGGGTGGGGACAGAGCGAGATGGTGAGCTTATGGTCTTCTGGTCCCCGCATTGGCTTGACTTGAGCAGTCATTGACCACCTAGGATCAAGGAGCCTCAACATTAGACACTGATTTACTCAACACCCACCATCATCTGTATCACATCAGGGGATAATTAATGTCCAAGAGGATGAGAAGAACCCACTGTTGTGAAATATTACTTCAACTACGTAAAGGTGTGTTACATTTGTTTACACTTCAATTTGTTTAACTATGTAAAGATGTGCTACTGTTTTAGCTTGCCTGCCTAAGGCATCTGATTGGTCTAATAAAAAGCTGAATGGCCAATAGCTAGGCAGTGGAGGAATAGGCAGGGCTGGTGGGCAGAGGGAATAAGTAGGAGGAGGAATCTAGACTTGCGAACAAAAAAGAGAGAATGAAGGAGAAAAAGAGAGAGATGCCCAGGGTCAGCCAGCCAGGCAACCATCAGCCAGCCAGATGTGGAGAGGGACATACAGAATGAAAGAAAGGTCAATTTCCCTAAGGCAAAATGTAGATGCAGAGAATAGGTGAACTTAAGTTCTAAGAACTAGTGGGACAAGCATAAGATAAGGCAGAACATTCATAATTAATAATAAGTCTCCATGTCATGATTTGGTCCAAAGAAAGCCTGCTACAAGCCACACTCCTCCCCACGCCTGGAGTTTCAGAGGGTGCCTTATGTTTCCACTTTCCATCTGCTTGGAAGATCAGCAAGTTCTATAATGTTTTAGATTTATGTGAGTATTTCCTGTGACATTGTCTGACACACGCCTTTATCTGTAACTGTACTGTGAATTGGAAGCTAGGTCTAGGACAGGTTAGACCCTGATAACATTTTCAGCAAAGACACCTCATGGTGTCACTGTGTGAAAACCCAAGGTTCTGAGTCCCTCTCGCTAATGTTAAGTCTGGTCGCTTGGTTAAGGGGTGATATCAGGTCTTCCCCTTATAAAGGTTGGCTCCCATTATGAAAAGTCAGTCCCCTGAAAAGTTCAGTGTAACAGTATTGTTTTAGCATCATGTAACTCTCCTTTCTTATATCAACTAATCCATTGAGAATTGGAGAACGGAAATTTTATAGATTGTTCTCCATTTTTACATTAGTTACTTGGTGTTTCTAATATTTACATCATTTAAGATAGCTGTCATTTCACATAAGCTGCCTTGCCACCAATTCTTGGAGTGCAGAGTTGATGTAAAGCCATCTCCAACACTAGAATGCTTTTCTTCTGCCCTGCCCCTCTCAGTCACCATCAGCTTCTGGGCACTTGTTTCTCCTAGGAATGAACCTTATACTGACACTCAGACTGGCCTCCATATAAGGGGTGTGTGGACTCTATAAGGTTTTTTGAATCACTGACAGAGTTCTGTTGTCCTTGGACTTTTGAACATGACATCCCAAGTTTTGTCCATGTGGCAGTGTCTCTATTCATAATTCAAGAGGTAACAGTGTCTCCATTCATAATCCAGAAGGTAACAGTGTCTCCGTTCATAATCCAGAAGGTAACAGTGTCTCTGTTCATAATCCAGAAGGTAACAGTGTCTCTGTTCATAATCCAGGAGGTAACAGTGTCTCTGTTCAAAATCAAGGTGGTGACAGTGTCTCCATTCATAATCCAGTAGGTAACAATGTCTCCATTCATAATCCAATAGGTAATAGTGCCTCCATTCATAATCCAGTAGGTAACAGTGTCTCAATTCATAATCAAGATGGTAACAGTGTCTCTGTTCATAATCAAGATGGTAACAGTGTCTCTGTTCATAATCAAGGTAGTAACAGTGTCTCTCCATTCATAATCCAGGAGGTAACATTGCTGCTTGTGTTCTCAGCTGTAATCCTGATCTCACACTGCTGCTTGAACACTGTCACCCAAGAAAATTTCCTCATTGTGGTTTGGTTTTGTTCCCAATATTTCAATTTTAAAATTGCAAAGATGGGAGCATTTAAAGTATTGCAGTGAGTCTTTCTACCTCAGGGCTTAGGCAGGCCATACTTTCCAGGTCCAAGAGGGTAATGGCCACAGCTCATTCTCTTCAAATGTACGACACCTTACCATGAGTCTATGCCTACTTCCTTCTCAGTTGTGACAATCACAGAGCATGGCAACTATTATTTTGTTGTTGTTTTTAATTCTGAGATAGAGTCTTTCTATGTAGCCCTGGATGGCCTAGAACTTGCTATGTAGACTAGGCTGACCTAAAACTTTCACAGATCCGCCTGCCTCTGCCTCCAGAGGGCTGGGATTAAAGATGTGTGCTACCACACCTGGCTGTCAGGTGTCCTTATTTCTCATCTAGAATCGCCATTAGGGGTTCAATGGGAACACTCAGACCTCTTCTTGCAAAGAAAAGCAAAGAACCCAATTCACATTAGCAGATCATTCTCAGGTCTAGTTTCCTGCTCGTCAGCAAAGCTTAGAGAGAATCACACCATCACATTTTGTTTCATCTTGACAAAAATATGGAGAAAGGAAACATTATAAAACACACACACACACACACACGCACACGCACACGCACACGCACACGCACGCACACAACAATGAAGCTCTTCCCTGGGTCCTTCCATCTATATCAAGTGCTCCACCTTTTGTCATCTATTCATCCTCTTACCTAGGAGCTTAAAGAAGGGTTTTAAGGTTCTTCATCTTGCAACCATCGCCTCGGTCAAGAACAGGACTTTTCCAGACCCTTCTGAGCCTCACCCCCATCTACCCCATTTCTGTCCTAAGCCTCCTTGCTCTAAAAAGTCACTGGTACCTGGTTTTTATGAGCTCTGTCGGGAGACTTTTGATGTGTTTCCCATCCACCTCTTGGCAGACAGGCTATTTTGATTCTAACTATGCTTTACATTGTGTATAAGGGCCATGTCCTCCTTCCTTCCTCTTTCTTTTCCTCTTTGACTTCCTTCCTTCCTTCATCCTTCTCCCTTCCTTTCTCTCCCCTCTCTCTCATTCTTTCTCTTCCTCCCTATGTGTTTCCTTCCTTTGTTTTTTCATCTCCCTCCTTTCTTTCCTTCCTTCCCCCTTCCTTCCTCCCTTCCTTCCTTCTTTCCTTCATCTCCCCCCCCACCTCTCTCAGCATTTATTCAAAGTCATTTTTCTACCCTTCTTCTCTGCCCCTAGGGAAACATGGAGTTCTATACACAGTTTCTCACCAACTCCAGCAGCCAGCAGCATCTTTGTTCATAGCCCCCTTGCATAGCATAACTCTATACACTTGTAACATGTGCACAGAAGAACTGAGGGTGTTTGAGTTATAGCTTCTCATAGGGCGGGATTTGTGCAGTGTTGCTGCTGCTGCTGCTGCTGCTGCTGCTGCTGCTGATGATGATGATGATGATGATGATGATGATGATAGTGGTAATGATGATGGCGATGTAATACTGATGATGGTGGTGGTGATGATGGAGGCTCACCCTGTGCCTAGTTCTCTGCATTTCCCAGAATTTGGCAGCTGAATCTGACTCAGCCTGGACCCTTTGCCAAGATTGCTGGCTGTGTTCTTTCATCAAGGTGGAAGGAGATATGATTTAAGCTCTTTTCAAATTCTAGTAGCCATCATGTTCTTTACCCAGATCCAATAACCCAGGACTGCAGAATGGTGAATCCTGAGACCACCATTTCATTTGCATAGATTTCCTGGGAAGGAAAGCCATACTTTCCCCATATGATGAACAGCTTGTGGCGGGTTCTTACAAGAAAGGAAGAAGAAATGTTTGATTCATTTAATTTTCTCTTATCTCTAGGATAACAAAATGACTTCTTTCTTGCTAAGGAACAAATGGTAGTTTAAAAAGTAGTTATAAAGTAATAAGTTTAAACATAAGTTTTGAAATTTGATCTGCATGTGGACCATCTATGTGGGTGTCTAGAAAGGGATGTTTGGTCCCCTGGAGTTGAAATTATAGGTGGTTGTGAGTTTCCCAAACCTGGATGCTGGGGGCTGAATTCAAGCTCTATTCAAGAGAAGCCAACAGTCTTAACTGCTGAGCCATTTCTTCAACTCCCATTTTAATTCTTATTATTGAAGCTTATTTCCTATGTTTGGCTAGAGAAAGTATCCCTACCAGTTTTCTGTCTATTCTGGGTTACATAATATTCTACATACCTGCCCTAGGCATGGAATATATTCGTTCTCAAATACCTTTCCTTTCACAGAAAAATAATACTTTAAGATCATATTTCTATTCTTACTAATATGTTTTATAACTGCAGTGGAAATATGTTGTGTATATGTGTTTATATATATATGTGTGTGTGTATGAGTCTATGACTCTGTATGTATGCATGTATATGTATATTTGTGTATATGTGTATGAGTGTATGATTGAATATATATGTATGTATTTCCACATGTGTATGTGTTTATGTGTATGAATGTGTATATTTATGTATATATGTATATGTGTGTGTGTGTGTGTGTGTTTTCCCTTCCTCCAAATACATGTAGAGTAACTTAGACTTTCCTACTGCTAGTTACAGAGTCCTAGCTCCGGGGCTGTGACGGCTTGTGCTGTCATATCAAATATCCTTTCCATTAAGAGTCTCGGTTCTGGGGCTCGAGAGAGGGCTCTGTGGTTAAGAGTACTAACAGCTCCACCAGAGGACCCAGGTTCAATTCCCAGCACCCACATGACAGCTCTGTAATTCCAGTTCCAGGGGGCCTGACACCAGTGGCAAAATACCAATGCAATAAATACCAATAAAAATAAATACATTAAAAAAAAAAAAGAGTCTCAGTTCTAAGGTGCCAGCACCGACGACATGAGAGCTCCAGTCCTTCCTTGCCGGCTCTACTTCTACCATCATTTCTAATGATAGCAGACCTAGCCTCATCGCCATGTAGACTTCTGGGTACATCTTAGTTCCTTCATAGCATACTCTACAGCTGCCCTTGTATACAATAAAAATTCTATCTCAGCTCTTTTTTTTATTTATTTCTCATGTTATAGGGAAGCATATAGTTAACTCTCATACTTGTGATGAACTCTCTGGCCATGTTCAGTGCCAAGAGTTTGCTTTCTACTGGCCCCTCAGGAAGCTCTTCTGCAAACAATACTCCTGCCATCTTTTCCATGAGGATCACTTTGTCTGTGCTTCTTGCACTTACAGAGCAGATTTGTGTGCTATAAAATCCTGGCTCTCCTTCCTTCCTTCTTTCTGTCCTCTCCTCTCCTCGTTCCCTCTTTTTCCTTTTTTTCTCTCCCACCTTTTTATCTCTTGGGGGTGGGTGTGAGGATCTGTGATTGTTAGCATCAATTGTTAACTTGATACAATGTAGTTTACAACTTGGGAAGAAAGTCTCAGCGAGAACCCCGGCTAGATCAGCTTGGCCTGAGGGCATTTTTTAGGAGTGGTTATCTTTATTAAGGGAAAGACTCTTCCCTTGTAGGTCCCTGAGCAAGGGGATCCTGAATTTCACAGAAAGGAAAAAGAGCTGAGTGCCAGCATGCGCGAACTAACTATTTTCTCTCGGATTTTGCCTTTGAACAATGTTGCTTCAAGTTCCTCCACCTTGACATTTGTCATGAAAACAGGAACAAGGTTAAGGCTGGGGCTTAAAATGTAGCTGGAACTGACCTCCAACCTGTACTGAACTTCCTGTTTCCACCTCCAGAGTGCAGGGAGTACAAACAGGTGCCGCAATCTCTGACCATTTCTTCCTCTAAATATCTTGAAGATGTTATTTAATTTTCTTCTGACATAAAACAGTGCTAGAAAAATCATTTTATAAAAATCTAATTTCATTTTATTTCTAAACTATATTTTCTTCTTGCCTACATAGCTAAAAGATTTTTTTTCCTTTTAATAACTCTAGTAACATGAGTGAAACGAATTTTATTTGTTGTTCTGTGTCATTATTCTTGGGTAAATAGTGTGCTCTTTCAATTATTAGTTTTGTATGTTTTTCTCTGTCTCAAAGAAGTCTTCCGTGTTGGAGCCAGTTATATTTACTCTGTATCTTTCTTTCCTGTACTTCTCTTCCTTAAGGTTTTCTGTAGATGCCTTTTGTCAGTATCTTGAATTGCTTGTAATAGCCTTCATTTCTTTTTATATATAAGACCTATTTTTACTCAAACAGCATGCTTATTTACGCTTGCATTCTTCTATTCCAATCATCATTTTTAAATTGTGTTAATTTTTCTGTTATGTGTTTATTGAGTTTAGCCTCATTCTGAGTCTTCCTAATGCTGATTAGCACTGTTGTTTGGTGTCTTGTGTTATTTTCTTAATGTTTTCCACTCTTCTTGACCTATTTTTTCCTCACCATAGTGTACAGAGTACTTTCTTTGCCTTTCAGGATGCTATTCTGCCATATATCAGATATTGAACAAGGAGTTTGTTTCCAGACGTCTAAGGAAAGCTTGAGTCAGAGGAAGTCCCCCATCCCTTCGGTCATAGCAGCTTCCTCCCCCTCCTTTTTTCATGTGTTTTTGAAAATGTGGCCTTTTGAGCTCACTCTGGTGGTGAGGACAGGGGAGAGCTGGCAGGCTGACCAACCCTGCAACTACCCAGGCCCAGAACCAAAATTATGGCTTGGCCTACCCCAGTATCCACCTCATCTGTGATCTGTTGGAGGACATGAAGGGTCTGACCTGCAATCCCAAAGCTGCAGGATCTCCACACACAGAGCAACAGCAAGATAACCAAGAGGAGCCCCAGTGAGGGCCCAGTGTCAGCAGTGCAGCAGACACCAGAGGCCTCGAACCACACAATGACTCATTGTCCCAGTGAGGGCCCAGTGTCAGCAGTGCAGCAGACACCAGAGGCCTCGAACCACGCAATGACTCATTGCAATGAACACTCGCATGTAAAGATTTATGGACAAAATCGTTTATTGTGTGACTCACTACGTCATATTAAAGCTGTTATGAAGAGATTCCCCCCTCTTTTTCCTTTTGGCTTTTATTGAGGTGGAGGGCTGCAAGGGCAGAGGGCCGATATGCAGGGACAGGAGATGAATGGGTTTGAGATGCATGATGTGAAAGGCACAAAAATAAATAAATAAAAAGAAAGTTTTTAAAAATGTGGTTCCTTGATTTCTAGTTTTTTATTTAATTTTATTTTATGTTCAGGCTGTTTCTCCAGCACTGCAATTTTGTCTTACTTTTTATTTTGCAATTTCTGCCTAGTATTGTTGCCAATTCCCCCATGCTTTGAACTGTGCTGTCTCTTCTTTGATGATTCTGGGATTGCACTTTTTATTCTTTTGAAAAATAAAAAGTATAAATTATTTTAGATGAATAAAAAAATAAGGAGATTAAGATAACTACTCCAATGTTATCTTAGCTTATGAAGCAGAGTCAGAAAAACAGCAGAGACCTGCTAGGCCCTCCCCTTCAGTCACGTCCCTAGCAGCTCTACACAGACTCTGCCATTCCCATGATCTCTAATCAATAAATGATAATAACCTAGTCACAGAGTAGATGTGTAGCATGAAGTCTGATGGCTAGAGTCACAGGCACCAACTGGGAGCAGGCTTCCAGGTGTTTGCCCCTCTGTAAAATGTACCTTTCTACCTCTACTGATCACATGGGTATCTGCTTTAATATCTTACTTTCCATGTGGGATGCCTATAAGCATACCAATGACTTGCAGCTTCCACCAGGAAGACCTCCCAGTTCCCCCTAATTCACTCAGTTTGGAATTTCCAGTCCACCAGTATTGGTATTTCCCACCAGAAACATTTTTTGGGTTGTAATTTCCACGGGTTAATATGCTGCACACCAAGGAGGGGAAAAACATAATTACTTTGTACCAAGCTGTAAAGAGCTTCACCGACTCAAGAACATAATCATTGCTGCGTTGTGAGCATATCGGAGTTGATTCTTATTTGTGATCTTGAGTTATTATGCTGCAAGGCTGCAAAATTATTTAGACAGAAATAATTATACCCAATGTAGTCAGATCTGGAGAATCACAGATTGCAGTAAATTGGAAAGTCTGATCCTAAATATATATATTATGTTCTCTTGGTTTCGCTCTGTCTTTTCCTGAGTCATTTATTCCCTTTTCCTTGCAAACTTTGATTCACTTATCTGCTTGTTTTTGAAGGTTCTATTTTTTTTTCTTTTTTGCATCATATTTTAACAAGATGTAAATTAGAAGCATCAAATAGCATGCATCCATCTTGGCTGTCTTCTAGAACAGTGTGTGGTTACATGGGTCTTCATTCCTACCCTAGGCACCCACTCCTCACTCAAGTCAAGCCAAGAGACTCAGTGAGGACCTTAAGCAATTCCAATGTTAGGTGTCCCATCTGCTCATGCCTGTAAATTCATTCTTGGAAAGATCTGTGACATTTACGACACAGATTACATGATCACTGTGGGGAGGAGGGGCGCCCTGGCTGGCTGTCATCCTGGAGTTAAACAAAGCTTTTTTTGAGACAGCCTCGTAGGGTCCTGCTCATTGCTCTTGCACAAGTTTTCTACTAATTCACTTCAGTTCTCTGGGCTTGAGTCAAAGACCCAAAGATGCACACCTTCATTCATTCATTCATCCATCCATTCATTCACTTACTCATTCGTGCAACAACTGTGTATTTCATGGTCCTAGGCATCACTCAGTGTTCATGTTTCTGACTCCTCTAAAACAGAGGTACCTGCTGTTGGGAGGTCAGAGTAGTTAACCTGCAACCTCACCCTCAGAGCGTCTACATATTCATGACTTTTCTTGCTGGTATGACCCTACTACCTGACAAAAGGCAACTTAAAGGAAGGAAGGTGTATTGTAGCTCATGGTTTGAGAGAAAGGTCCATCGTGGATACTCCTAGTCATAACTACCAGAGTTCACCTCGCAGCTAGCTATATTTGCTTGAATCAAGAAATAGAGGGAAAGTCATAGGCCAGAAGTTCAGCAGGGTTATATGAACCTGAAGGTCTAACCCCCAAGTTACCTACTTCTTCCAGCTGGCTCCCCACATTCTGAAGGCTACACAATCTCTCAGAACAGTACTGCCAGCTGAAAATCAAATCTCAGACTTATGGGCCTGTGAGGAACATTTTATATCCAACCCCACAAATAACAGCCTGTGTTTTAGTGCATGTCTGTCCCATCCCCCACCCATCCCACACCTGCACTGTGTGTCCTCATGAGAAAACAAAGACGTAAATTTTTTTTTTCAGATGTCCTAAAAGTACAGTGTGATGAATGTGTACATGTCTGGCTATGTTCATGTCCAGGTCTCAGTAATGTGGAGCCCCAGCTTTTGGCCATTTTGAGCTGAAAGATATACCCTGCTGGAGCCCAAAGCTTTGTAGTGTGCTTGGCATTGGAGACATAGAAGGGTAAACATCCATGTTCAGCCACATCTTCTGAAGTGTGTTTGATTGAAGCAAGGTTTTCATAGTACACCCTAAGGGTGATTTCAAACTTCAGGTCTTCCATCTCCACCTGCAGAGGGCTGGGATCACAGACATATGCTATTCCCTGTTCATGTTGTCCTGCAGATGGATCAGATTCATGGTATCATTTCCACTCAACCAGCTGAGCTACATCCCTCTTCTGAATCTTGAGAAAGTGACTGAACAAAGACCAGTGTTGTCACGTGCAGCACGGACCCAGTAAAATACCTGGATGTCTTCTTTGTGAGTTATGAAGCCCTTATCAGACAATGCAGGACACAATTTCAATAAAGGAAAAAATTGTGTCTTTATTATCATTACATATCAGTGGTAAGGTTATAAAACATATGCATTTTAAAAAGCACCATTTATTCATTTGGCAGCTCACAAATTAATCAACACCTCCAAGAGTTGATCAGACAATTTTAGAATATAGGTTATCATTTATGACCATTGGAATTATTGAAGGGTTAATGTCATTAAAACAAATGGGGGTGTTTGAGTTAGAACCATGGTGAGAACCAATCACCCGAGCCCTTGCACCACATTAAAGGAACACTCAGCTGCTTCCTGCCCTAAGTGTGGTCCAAATTAGGCTAGTTACTCTTTGACAATTGTAAAAAGCCTCCTTCCTCTTGTCTTTAGCTCCTTTAGATTGCAGTGTAAACACTATGCCAGAGTAGAAAGAAGGCTCCTTTGTCACTTGGTATCGGGTCTGGGGCCCTTCAGGCTCTGCACGTATTCTTCATGGCCTTCTTGAATGTGGTAGATGTATGGGACCCTGTGCTTATGTGGCTTCTGAAGTCTGTTTGAGCCTCTGGTTCCTCTTCAGGTCCATCTGCATCCATATTGAGAGAAGTAACACCGTATCCGGTGCTTTCTGTTCCACAAGGGTACACAGAAATCCAGTACCTAGGAAGACAAAGGTCTGGGGTGGAGGGGCTAGAAGTCCTGCTTTGCCCAGGATAAGTGAGCTGATAGCTTCCCAGCATGTTGGTGGGCTACAGCCCCATTGCTTATCCTTGCTCTGAAGTTTTTACTTTAGCGTCAGATCTGAACTATGGAATCTTTGGGATCTATTCTCCTAAATTCATGCTAAGACCCTCTGGTCTGTGTCCTGTGACCAACTAGCAAAGCTTTATTCTCCTGTGGACAGAAACAGCTGAATCCTCTTTCTAATCTATTTCATGTGGATTAACTCTATGGCCTCATCTCTCAGATTTCAGCCTTTGATTTTTCCAAATGAAAGTTTTTGGAATTCAAATCAGTCTTCCCTCTCTCTCAAGAGCCTGGTTCTAGTAACAGCATGACTTCCAGGATTGGCATCAAGCCAACCTCTCTCATCTTTCCCAGGCACTCTGGTGGGAGCCAGGGTTCATTGCGAAAGTTTTCATGAAACCTTTGTAGAAGAGTGAGGTAAGAAGTCAATAAATTCCAATGTGAAAGTAGATGATCATTTCTATTAGCTGAATATAGACAGATGGACAGACAGACACAGACACACACATACTCACACACACTGGTTACATATGAATCCTTTGAACCAGTGAAATTACCCTACATGACAAGGAGACCTTCGAATGAAAGTTAAATACTCCGAGATGGTCAGGTCGTCTTGACTGCCAGGTGCCCAATGTTACATGGAGGCAGCGACAGAGTAGGAAGAGAGATAAGTTGGCAATAAAAGCAATGTTTGGAGAGATGTGAATATCGCGACTAAGGGTGTCTGCACCTCCAGAAACACCTCTAGAAACTGGTCAGGGCAAGTACCCAGGTTCCTCCAAGGAATCTCCAGAAAGAACTGAGCCTCTGTCCCACTCAACTTCAGGAATAGTGTCTTAAGTTTTTGATTCATGTCTAGGGGAATTTCTCACAGCAGGAAAAGAGGGGTAGCAAAGGGATGTAACAAATCTGTATTATTTTCTGGTGACTCAGCACTGTTGGCCAGGTGAGTCTTTCTTTTCCTGGGCTCTGAATACCACGAGGAAAGAATGTGGTTCTGTCTTGTTCACTATATTAAATCACCTGGGGGGAGCATTAATTAAATGTTTGTTAATGAATGACCTTGTCCCTTTTCCAAAGGTATATGGGTCATCTTCTGTAAAGATAAGGCCTCTGGTTCCTGCAGGCATATGCATCTTCTTTCCTAGGACCATATATGTTTTATAAGCTCAGAACACCCATCTTTTTCCTCCCTTGCAAGTTCCGTTCCTGTCTGGGGAACATAAAACATCTAAGTCTAGGATGCTGAGCAAGCCTGTTCAAATGTTCCCTCCCAATCAGGCAAGATCACCAAATGCTATGGTCTCAGCCATCCTGCCTTCTACCAGATGACAGCCATGCCTCAACCTTCATCAGCACAGCACCAAGAAATCAGAGTTTTCCAAGAGTGACTATGACAATCCTTCTGAATTCAGTTATTTTGCTATCTCAGCCATCTGGCCTTTGGAATCTCAGATGGTATGGATCTATGGAGGTTTCTCATCCTCATTACAACAGTGGGAATCCACCCAGGAATGACATGTGGGTGTCCTGTGTATGTCAGCTGTCACAATCGATCATGGCTGCATGGGGGACTGGGGTGGAGAAAATGTTCAAGGTATATTCCTGTCCACACTGAGATGGCACTATCTATTAGTGACAGACATGTGCCATAACCGTGAATGGTGAGAAGGTGACATTTCTATTTTCACATCATCAACTTTATACCATGTGGAACCATTTATAGTCTGTGGTTCCCTTCTCCAGATACACTATAAAGTCTGTGAAGTCAAAAGCCAGAACATAGACCGCTTTGTACCCCCATCACTCAACACAATGCTTGACACAGAGGGGTGTGTGTGTGTGTGTGTGTGTGTGTGTGTGTGTGTGTGTGTGTGTGTGTGTGTGTGTGTGTGTCATGAGGAGGCCAGAAGTCAATGTTGGGTGTCTTCTTCTAGTGTTCTTCACCATAGTTTTTGAGACATGGTCTCTTACCGAACCAGGATCTCACCACTTCCACATGGCTGGCCACCAAGCCTCTGGGATAGTCCATCTTCTGGTTCCCATGTGAGCTTCTCTGCTTGACATTTGCATGGATGCTGTGGAGTCAAACTAGATCTTCATGCTTGTTCAGTAAGCACTCCACCCACTGAACCATCATAATAGGGTCTTCATCAATATAAATTATTTTGCTCACTGAATAGTAATAAGTAGCATTGACATGCCATATTCTACATACCAAACCCCTTAGAGAGCCACCTTGCATGGTTTCTGCCCTTTCTTCACTGAAGAAAAAAACCCCAAAGGACTTGAGCAATGACCGTGGTTAATGTCTTCTATTGAGTGTCCCCATCTCATTGGTTCTGCCCTTCACGAGGCAAAACCTCTCCTATTAGGGTCCAAGTTTCTTGCAGAAAGCTGAGATCCAATTCTGGTGTTTGGGCCACTCTGCACACATTAGTTTTCTCAGACAGCACCTTTATGTTGGACAGATACATCAGTAGCTAGCAATCTGGGGGATGCTCTACTGAAAATGTATGTTCTCACTAATCAAATTTTCATTATGTATTTTGAATCAAGCATGTGAAATGGGATGCTGACAAAGTGGTGACTGTGACTCTGGGTTAAGTGGAAATGGTAATCCCCAGCTCTAAACCCTGTTATGTTGAAGGATAAATCAGCCACTGCAAGGGTGTCAGCAAAGAAACTCTCCTTCCAAATGACCCGCCCTTACTTAACTGTCCTTTGCAGGGGATTAGGCTAAATAAATGGATGGAGCTTAATTCTCTCCAAACCTTCCTTTGGCCTGGCTGCTGACCAGATGTTTCACTTCAGAGTTCATTCTGGTCCTAAATATACACCAGATGGTTTAATTCCGTCTCTGACACCCCACAAATCTCAGGAGAAGGGAAGCCTGTACTCACTGATGCAATGAGTTGAACCTGTGCTTAAGAGTTTCCAGGGTTGCTGTGGATGTCAGAGAGGCATAGTTAATGCTGAAAAGGCTTAATCGGGTTTAGCAGATTGATATCCACATTTCATTAATGTCAGGGTTTCCCGATAATATTGCACACTGGCAAATGTGAGTAGCACAGACAGGAAATCTCATATGCCTCAGCTGATCCCAGGACACAAAGGGAGTCGTTTCCCAGGCAACAGAAAATGTCTTCATATTTGTTGGGTTCAGGGTCCCTTTCCCACCACAGTTCTCCCTGGACCTGTGGCTTCTGTTGGATGAGGGATGAGTCTTTGTTGTGGGAGGAAGTTGGGGGCCGTCCCAGCCAAGCTTTCCTGACTGCCCGCTTTCTAGTTCAAGTTTCACTCACAGATGGGATGGGAAGGACAGTGGCTGGTCAGAGAGGGGGAGACTGAACCTGAGCCAGGAAGGTCATCACCATGCTGCTCCACTGCATATTAGTGGATTTTGGAAGCAGATGGTGCTGTCTGCAGCCCAAAGTACAAGGGGCAGACACAACAGTGAAGAAAACTGTACCAGCTCTCTCTGCCAACAGATGGAGATGTTCTCTACTCATCACCCAGCTACAGAGAGGCACTTCCAATTAGCTGTATTAGCAAGGCCAACCTGGCATGGTGATATGGTTATAAAATAGGGGGAGGTGATAGCAAATGAGGGCTCAGACATACAGTAGCAAGGAAGAACTGCAGCTCATTACAAAGTTAATAATTTCAACCACAGATTTCAAAGCAGGGGTACCCAGAGAGAAACAGCATTCATGATAACAGACTCAATTGGCCAGCTTCAAAGAAGTCAGGAGCATCTGCAGTGTGGCAGGGAGGGACCAGGCTTCCTGAGGCTCAGGCATAGGTTCTTTGATCTCTCTTCAGCAACACCTGAGACCTTCGAGGTAAAGTGCTCTGGGTCCTTCAGGTAGGCAATGAAAGTGTCTTCAAGTCTCTTCTGCTAGGCCAGGGGGCCTTGTGGTTCATATTGTGGCTGTTCTTTATGACTTTTTAAATATCAGTTCTGGAAACCTTAACTCAGGTCTTCACACTTTCAAGGTCCTAGCTGAACCATGTCTGTCATTCATATAACACTGTTAGAGAGTAACATTAAAGGAAGGATCAGCAAAGGAGGAAGAAAACCCTACCACCTAGGAAGGCCATATGGATGGTCGCCTGAGTAAGCTCTGTTGTCCAGATATAGGTCTTCCTGTCACTGCATCCTTTCCTATTCCAATGAACACACACAAGTTCTGAAAGTGGAGATGATGTTCATGTACATTTGTTTAACAAGAATGCACCATACATAATGCAATTGCTAAGGGAGACCTGGATATGTAGGGAAGATATGATTTCCACCATTATGGATATTAAAATTACATAGAGGTGGCTAGATATCATTTATATCAACGAAACATATACAATAATCCCCAAGTGCTGTAAAGTCATTGAGAAAGTTGGCATAGTGCTTTGAGTAAGGTATTTAAGGAATTTTCAGAAAAGTGGAGTCTGTACTTCTCTATAGGATGCTAAGAGGTCAAGGTCACAAATAGGAGGGAAAAGTGTTTTGGCAAAAGGCCCACCATGTGAGAGAGCTCAGAGGCAGGAAAGACTAGAGAAAAAATCAGCAGAAAAAGCAGAGATTAGCTCTACTATGGCACTGCTGATGTGACCATGAGCTGGGATCTCACCTAAGGATCACTGAGAGGAAGAACCTCATCTAACATGTAGTTTCTGGGAACTCTACCAGATGGATGGTGAAGATCTACAGAAAAGCAGGGATTCCAGCTAGGAACATGCTGGGATCAAGGTCAGTGGTAAAATGCTTCAACTCGGTCCTGCTGAGTGAATGAACACTGTATTTTGTAGCTGAATGCCTAGGTCTTGGTGATTTGTGATATCGAGAAAGGGGAAGCTTTTAGGTTTTCTGTATGAGCATATGGGTGGTTTTTTGAAGTAAGAAGAGAGGCAGGAGAGTATGCAGAAGGCCAATGTTCAGTTTTGAATATGTTAAGATCTCTCAGAGATAATCATGTGAATAGCTTGAGAGACAAAGCCTAGACTTCCTATATACTAAGGAGATTCTCAGTATCAGGATCACAGGGCATGTTGTAGGAAAAAAAAAGGACCAGCCAGAGAAAAACATCTTGAATGTGAAACTAGAGCCAAAGAAACACACCCTGACCCTGAGACCAGAGCCAATTCACTGTCCCTGAAACCAGAGACAAAAGTTTAAAAAGGGCCGTGAAAGAAACACCTCTCAGGCCTGAAACCAGAAACAAAGAAATACACCTTGTTCCTGACCAGCTCAGCATAAAAGTCAAACTGGGCATAAAACTAACCAATCCCTGAGCATGAAATTCAGCCAATCTCTGAGTTTGTCCAAGCTCACGAATTGAAATCCAACCAATTTCCACCCTAAAAATCTTCAACCTAAAAAAACTCTGCCCCTAAGAAACCCCATATAAGCCCTGTACCTTTTCAGTTGGGAGCTGCCCTTTTCCAACCTGGCAGAGACAACCACTCTCCTGGATTCCTCCCTCCCAATAAATCTCTTGAATAAGGTTTGGTAATGACCTTCTTTTGCCAGAGTTGAGCAAGGCAGAGACCTAACAACTTTTGCTGGAGCAGAGCAGAGCTGTAATAGAGAGGAGAGGAATCGCTACACTCCTGCAGGGAAATCACCTCCCACTGGAATAGGGCTGTAGGTATTGCCTGGCTTCTGATCACCAGGATCCCTTTCCCTCCAGAGCTGTAACACTTACAGGTACTGCCTGGCATCTGACAGCCAGGATACCTTTCCCCCTAGAGCTGTAACATTTCCACACAATATAGGATGTGTCCTATCTCCTAGGCACAGTGAAGATGGAGTAAGGGAAACAGATTTACTTTGAGCATGTGCAGAAATGAGACAGCAAGAGGAAGAAGGCACTTCAGACCACATGGTATCTTAGGAACAAGAGAACCCTACCCCTTCCAGTAGAGGACAGCTTAGTCCTTGGTCAGGAATAGAAAGGATCTAAACAATCCCACCTGAGAAAGGGGGAGGGGGATGAGGCTCCAAAAGTGGACATGCCAGGGGTGGAGGTCTTTGTTACTATAGCAAGAATCTCTCTCTCTCCCTCCCTCCTCTTCCACCTTTTCCCATCTCCAGACTTTCTCTCCTTTCCTTTTCTTTACATACACAGCCTGACTATGTAGCCAGGCTAGTCTTGAGTTTATGGGCCTTCTATCTTTATTTACCCATTGTTGAGATTACAAATACATGCTTTAAAATGCCCCTAAATGGAGAATTTTCTTATGACTCAAGGTAAAAAGGTGCCTAAATAGTCTTTAACCATAAAATAGTGATGAGACCAGGACTTTTGCAAGGTCCCTGGCAGATGTTTTAAGCAGGCGGATGGAGACAGGCTGATGCAGCAGCAGAAGCAGTTGTAAGAAGACTGCTCTCCTGCACATAGAGCAGAGCAGGAAAAGCATCTAAGCCAAGTGCCAAGGGAGACAGCAAGGCCAGGATGGAGGCAATGGCCACAGAATGTGAGGACAGATGGAGCTTGGAAGTGAAGAATCAGAAAAGCAAGGACATTGGAATTTTGAAATGGAATTCTTATTCTAGCCAAAATTCAGAAAGCTAAATCTCTGAGGGTCTGATAGCTATTCAGTCATCAGCGAGTAATTTCAAACCAATTCAAATATTCCATACCTGTGAGCAGCATCTGCAACTTCCCTCAAAACTTTCTCTTCTGTCTGTTTTTATCCTAGGCTCAGGAATATCTGCCCACAAGCCCTTCCTACAGCTTCTCATGTTCCTGCTCTACCACCTTCCAGCCTGGTAACATAGTGCCAAGACCAAAATAAAGATTGGGGACTCTTGAAATGTATCAAGAAGGAAAGAAACTTCCAGAACCTTTTAGAAATAATAATAATAAAGCTGTTTCTTTAGATGAGCAATTAAACTTCCTGAGCTTAAGTTCTCTCTGGATAGCAGAGACCCCTCATGTTATGCAGAAGAAGAGGAAGTTCTCAGAGAGAATGCAGCATCTGGCTTCATTAGCTGGCAATGGGATCTGCTGAAATGATTAGCCCTTCCTAACATGTGCCCCTGTTCACCTGTGTTTCGTGCAGTGCACAGTATTTGTCAGGGAATCACTTCTGGCATGAGAAAGCCAAATACAATACAAGAGGGTACCTGCTAAACTTTTGTGTATCTCTCCAGTTCCATCTCTTTTATGGAGCATGCATGATCACTTGCTTTCTCAATTTCATTTCTTTACTCTTACAATATTCAAGACCCCTGCCTAGGGAATGGTGCTGCCCTTAGTGGGCTGAGTCTTCCCACATCAATTTAAAAAAATCAAGATAATCCCCACAGGTAAGGCCAATGTAGATTACCTCTCATTGAACCACCCCCCCTCCACGCCTGCCCCAGTGATTCTAGGTTGTGTCAAGTCTACAAATCAACCATTTCAGGCTGTATTTGATTCCATCATTGTTTTGTTGTCTTGGGGAAACGACACCAGATATAGAAACAAGGGTACAGGAAGCTAGCTGAGTTTCATGGAGGGAAGCCATTTGTGGATGAGACAATCCAGATCTCATGGGAGAGGCTTTTAAAAGAGTAAAGCTAACCATGAGCTGGAAATGCTGCTGAAGAGGGTGCAACAGCTGCTATCCAACGCATAAGTTAGTTCTCCAACCTGAAAATAAGAGTGGAGAATGTCAAGAGTTACAGGTGATACAAGTCAAAAAAATTCTCCTTTTGTTGTGCTGGATGCAAGATGGTCTGCACAACATACCCACAGAAGTGGCTCCTTCTCCCAGGAATCCAGCTTAGGAGGAAAAACCCCTCTGCCCTGTGTGTGTGTGTGTGTTCATACTTGGTCAAATTTCCACTGCACTATATATATCAGAAGTTGTCAAAGTCTAAGGTCTCTATTAGAGTTTGCTTAAAACTCACTTTGCAGCAGAGGCTGACTTCAAACTCACGATGAGGCTATTGTTGACTTCCCAAATGTTGGCATTACAGATGTGTACCACCACACCCAACTCCATAGTGTTTTAAAGAACTGCGTGTGTTTACATCTAGATTTCATGAGATACAATTTGGGGAGGGGAGCAATGTAATTTTTAATACAACCTTGAATTAATTTCATGTGGAAAGCCCCATCCTCTTCAGAGTCATCACCTTTGGAGGCTCCTCAATCTTCCAAGGCTTCTCTCTTTGTTCAAACAATTGAGCACGGCAGTCAGAGCTCCATTATCTGAAATTACAAAAAGCCACTCTGGTGGCTTCCCACCATGCCTCAAATTCAACCTCATAGCCAGTTTGGTACCACAAGCTCAAAGCCCTGGTTCTTGGTAACCTTGAACCTCTTTGTGAAGTCCAACCCTGCACATGGCCAAATCATTGAGAACACCAAGGACTTTCAAAAGAGTCATATTTCTTATTTTCCCAAACTTGAATGGAAGATTCAGTCAGATAAAATGGCTGGTTTAAAAGGTATTTGTGGATGTACTGACTAATTTTTTTTTTTTTAGCAACTTGACAGACACAGTTATGGTATTCTGAAAAGAAGCAATTAATGAAAAAACTCATCAGAATGGCCCGTAGGCCAATCCAAACATTTTCTTGATTAATGATTGACATGGAAAGCCCAGCCCACTATGAACCATGCCGCTACCTCTGAGCAGGTGGTCCTGGACAATTTTAAAAAGCAGGTGGAGTAAACCATAAGAAGCAAGCCAGTAAGCAGTGTTCCTCCATTTTTTCAATTCCTGTCTCCAGGTTTTCTCCCTGACTTCCCTTCATGATAGACCATAAGCTATATGAGGAAATAGACCCTTCTCTTCACAGGTTGCTTTTGGTCATGGTGTTTATCAAAGCAACAGGAAGCAATCTAGGACAGAGGGCTAGGGTTTGTCAAAAAGGATTATTCTTTTGATAATAATGAATTAATGAATGAGTGAATGAAAGTTTAAGAAGCTGTTCGGGGGGGGGGGGTTCCCATGTCTTTTTATCACAGATCCAGTGCTGTTTAGGGATATGTAGTTAGACAAGCATGGTCCTGATGTTGGGAGCAGATGACCACACTGATGGTCTGTTGGGGAAGGTGTGGGGATGTTAATGTTACAAACTCAATAAAGTGTCTGCTGGCCTGTGTGGAGGTGGGCTAGAGCTCTCAGGAGAGAGCAGCAGCATGAGAGAAGGAACACAAGGAGGAGGAGAGGAGAAAAGTCTAGTAGGCTGTGAGTTCCAGAAAATTCTGGAGCTGTCTTTTTCTCAGGCTGTCTTTTCTAGGCATCCCATTATAGTTAGAGATTTTGGCCCAGGGACAATTCTCTTTAGAACCGGAAGAATGATGATATCTATTTGTCTTTAGATTTGAACAGGCCTATAACACTACATTGTAGATTTCTTTTGATGGACTTTCTGTGTGCGCGCACACACACACACACACACACACACACACACACACACCATGGGGGGGGGGGCGTGTGTTCCATGAAATGTTCAAAAGTGGGACCATAGCAGGCTATGCATGAAGCCCATTCCAATACAGAAGCCCAATGCATTGGCCACAGAGCTGGCAGACTGGGGCTGAGCCAGAGAAGTAGGAGGACTGAGCTGGAGCCCACAAGTCCCTGCTACTATATCCTCTTGGGGACCTGGAAAGATGTTCTGGATGTTCCAGATAAATGAGACCTGAGGAAGAGAGAAGCCAGGCTGAGTTCTTGGATCTGGTGTGGAGTGTGGGGTGGGGAGATAGCCTTGCTTGGCAGTATGATATTCTTGGACAGGAGTCTGTTCTTGCATGGACACCCAGCCAGGAACTCAGAGCCAGCCAGGCTATCACTTGGGCCAGGACTCTGTCTGTGCTGGCTGCCTTTTCTGAGAGGGACCTTTTCATGGACACTGACAGGCATCGGCTCTGGGCTCCTGCTGACATTTACAGTTGTGTGGCTTTCTCTTGCCAGTCATTTCTTAATAAAGCATGTCACCTCAAAATGGCAAGGGGTTGGGCTCCTTTGTTCTACCTGGCTCTCTCCCTGTCACTTGCTACTGGCCCTGAACCTACAAGATTCTTCTCTCTCAGATTCCCATGTCTGAGAGCTTCCAGGACATCCAGCCGACCCACAGGCTGAGCCATCCAGCACCTACCTATCTCCTTTCTCCTTCTGAAAATCAAGGAGTTTGACAGCTTCCAGCTACCTCCTCTGTGTGCACTTATTCACCTGCTCCTCAGAAGAGACAGCCACTTCCCCCAGTGTACTTTAGAATGAGAACACAGCCTCACAGGAGAGTGTCATTGTTGGAGAAACAGAAAGGCCCAGGTTCTCAAGGACACTAGTGTGTGGATAAAGCCTGGCCTTTTGGATGACCCTGGCAGGGCTGTTGCTGGGGATATGGGATACACATAGTCCCATGGGAACCAGGCCTTGAAAGGGCTTCACACTTGGATATTATTTTCTGCTATCACTGTCTGCAATCTTTTGACACCCATGTAGCTCAGCCTGATCTACAATCTCACTAAATAGTTCAGCTGTCAGGATCCTCCTGCTCTGTTTGCCTAGCATTGGATTGCTCTGCCTCTGCCTACCCAGTGCTAGGGTTACAGGTATGAGCCATATTCACATCTGGGAATTCCTAGTAACTATTGAGCAAAAATCTTCTGATCTATACTGGACTTTGCAAATTGTGTCACAGGCCCTGAATCTTGAGTAAAATGTGGTTTTTTTTTGTTTTTTTTTTTTGTTTTTGTTTTTTTTAAAGTAGTCCTCTGCACCTGCTTCTATCAGGTGTCTATGATGACAAGTAGGGTGGCCATCAATTTCATAACAGGAGAAGACCAGTTCGGGCACCCTCTCCACTGTTGTTAGAGTTTTAGCTGGGGTCATCTTGTGGGTTCCAGGTTTCTCCCCCAACTCAACCACCTCGATCCCTCCTGTTCTCTTCCTACCTCCCCTTCCCTCTTTCCCTCATTCTTCCAATTTACTTGGGAATTCAGATACACACACACACACACACACACACACACACACACACACACACACACACACACACACACATATATATATATCCCTTTACCCTGGGAGGAGAAATTATATTAACAAATGGTTTAAGGTCATGATGAGGAAACCCACAGAGACAGCTGACCTGAGCTGCTGGGACCTCATTGACTCTGGACTGGCAGCTGGGGAATGGGCATGGGACTAAACTAGGCCCTCTGGATGTAGAGGACAGTTGTGTGGCTTGGGCTGTTCGTGGGGCCTCTGGCAGTGGGACCAGGATTTATCCCTAGCACACGAACTAGCTTTTTGGAGCCCATTCCCTATAGAAAGATATCTTGCTCAGCCTTGATACAGGGAGGAGGGCCTTGCTTTTGTTTACAATTAAATTGTTAGCTTTGTTGACTTCCCCGAGAGGTCTAACCCTCTCTGGGGAATGAATGGCAGAGGTAGGGTGGGGGGAGCTGGTAAGTGGATGGGAGGAGGGGAAGGAGGAGGAAACTGTGATTAGTATGAAAAGTGAAAAAATAATTTTTCAAAAAATGACCCTGGTATAGAAACACCAGGAGCTGCTCATCCATGAATCCCCTGCAAGCCTATAAGCTGAGGCTGTATTTCCTACAGGCTCCAATTTGCAGGTGCAAACTGAGGTCATAGAGAGGTTGAGCCCCTGTCTGTCTGCACCAAGTTCCAGTTTTATTGTCCCACCCTCCAGTGACTCCTAAGGCAAGCACTAGCCTGGGCTAGCCAGGGCTGTGTTCTGTGGAACTTTGTAGCCTCCTCCTTTGGAGATGTTTCTGGTGGAGTCATTCTAATTTGCTCTGGATCCCAAGGGTTTGTGCCAAGGCATGGTCTTCAACTCATCCTTTGTTTCTGTGAGCTCTCCACAGAATATGTCTAGATTAGCCTTGCTCTGCTTTTCATGCTAGAGACTTCTCTTGTGTGGTACCTCAGGGGTTTGCTTAAAGAGCATGGGTGACAACCCTTGCCATTCTCAGTGTTGGTAGTAGAATGTTGACTATGTATGCCCCTCTCCTGTTCTCAATGTCAAGGACTAGAGACTTCACAACCTTGCAATTTCACCTTGCTCCCGTGGTACTGATAGCCTGTGCTGTGGCCACGGAGAAATTCTGCATTTTCCACATGCTTGGCTGAGAATCCAAAGGAAGCTGTTTGTTCTAACATGAAGTGAGGCTTTATCGTGGATAGACGTCTTCCTCTCCATGATGCCCCCCCTCTCAGGAATCCCCTTTCTGTAGACATTCTCCAAGCAGCTTGTGCAATTGTCGCCATGCTACCTGGCGCTCACAGTCCCTCCAGCTCTCAGTCTGCCATCAGTTAAAGGTGGCACATTTCCGATGTCACACTCCAGCCTGCACAAGACTGAACTGTTTTCTTCTTGAATGCCACACCTTCCTCCCAAACACCAAAGGAAGCAGTTGACTTCCCTACAGGTGGCTCCAATTCTTTAGGTTGAATCGGGCAAGTCTTTAACAAGGCTTTTCATGGAAAACCATCTCAAAAAGAACAAAAAGCAGAAGCCTCTCAAAACTGTCCAAAGCAAGCTGGCTGTGGTATTTAAGAATAGGGCTGGGGCATAAACTGGAAGGTCTTCCAAGTTGGCTACTGCCCAACATGGCAGCCAATGGGAAACATGGAGCAGGTGGTATGGGAACAGAGAAGGCAGATTAAGAATTCTGCCCTGAGCAGGAGGCACCAGGCCACTGTCTCTGATACCCTGCTCTACAGACTTCCTCATTTTCATGTAGTACACTGTTCTCCATCCCACCTGCTTTTGAGGCATCTCCTTGATATCTAAATTTTCAAGAAGGATGCCGAAGCAGCCATGAATGAGACTGTAGGACCAATGAGCTTGGAGGAATCACAACAACTGGGGAAGGAGGAAGCTGGGATGAACATCCAGGTGCCACTTCCTAAAACCCCAGCGAGTTTGCGGGGTGGGGGGGTTGCACTGGGCTGTGCTCTTAGGCAGGAAGCCAATGAGCATCCTCTCAATGCGACCCTCGCTCTCTAGCTTCTTTCGTTGGCAAAGTCCACTTGGTGGCTTAGTGACCTGTTCAGGCCAGCAGCACTCTGATGCAGACTGGCAGAGGCCTCCCCGAAAAAGAAATGAGACTATCAGCAAAATGGGGGAGTCCCTCTCAGCAGGGCGCTGCCCCAAACCCATGTGCTACTGTAATCTAAAAGGCCGCAAAGGTCTTACACAGGTGCGTGCAGGTCTGTGCTGGAGCAAAGAGCAGGCACTCATCCATCCCAAGGAAGCTTAAAAGCAAACAGAGGCCCCATTACTGACCTCCAAGCAAGTCTCTGCAGGCAGGTCCTGCTGAGATCTGAGAACTCAGCTGGACTGTGTAGAATATTTGTAGACTATGTGTGTTGAATGTGGAGCTGGCAGAAGCTCAGATAAGGAATTCTCCAACAAATCTCCTTGGACCACCAGGGGCCTTCTCGGCCTCCTAATCTTTGAAGTCAACTTGACCTTGGATAGGATCACACTGTATCATTTCCAACAATGAAGAGCCGGATTACAGTTTTTCCTTCTCCTGAGCCGTGTGTCACAGCCATGTAAACACAGTTTACAAAACTGAGCCAAGCTCTCTTGACTTCAGTGTGTGCAGTACACTCGCCCCTTCCTTCAAGACACAGAGCTGGGCAATCAGATTTTAGATGCCTGTGACTCTTCAGTCCAAACCTGACCAGGGAGGGAACCCAAATGGAAGGTCATTTGGTATTATTCTGCCACTAGAAAGAATTGAATGGTCCCAGCGGTTTTGAATACTCTCTGCTTCCGCAGAGAACTGGAGTTTGGTGCCCAGTATTAATGCCAGGTGGCTCACAATTAATTGTCCTTAACTCTAGTACTAGGGAATCTGATTCCATCTCTGACTTCTTTGGGAATCCCCCTACACACACACACACACACACACACACACACACACACACACACACACACACACAATCTCCAACCAGAGGCTGACATTAGAACCTGACTTAAGCTTTCAGGTCACATAGTCCATCACTGAGGGAAATCAGGGCAGGAACTCAAGGGAGAAAGTGAAGTCAAGATCACAGAGGGATGCTGCTTACTGGCTTGCTCCCCATGGCTTCCTCAGCCTCCTTTCTTATAAAACCAAGGACCATATTCCCAGGGCTGGCACTGTCCACAAAAGGCTGAGCCTCTTATATCACTTCAGAAATGGTCCTAAAGACTTGCTTACAGGCCAATCTGAGGGTGACAGTTTCTCGAATAATGTTTCCTCTCCCCAGGTGACTCTATCTTGTATCAAACTGACAACCTAACATCACAGATAGAGAGGTACATAGACGCTCTGGTTTCTAGAGGAAGGAAGGAGTTACAGGGCGAGCTCTCTATGTCTCTTTTCTTCTCTCTCTTTCTGCCCACCACGAGGCCAGGAAGTCGATTAGTAGAAAATTCCCAGGTAGATAAAAAGGACACAAAAGCACGGATTCCCCATCTCTGTTCAGTCTCTGTACTGACTGCTTTTGTGTGTCAGCTACACACAAGCTGGAGTCATCAGAGAGGAAGAAACCTCAGCTGAGGAAATTTCTCCATGAGATTCAGCTATAATGCGTTTTCTCAATTAGATCAATGGGGGAGGGCCCAGCTCCCCAGCCCATGGCAGGTGGTGCCATCTCTGGGCTGCTAGTCCTGGGTTCTATAAGAAGGAGGGCTGAGCAAGCCATGAGAAGCAAGCCAGTGAGTAGTGCCTCTCCATGGCCTCTGCATCAGCTCCTGCCTTCAGGATCCTGCCCTGTTTGAGTTTCTGTCCTGACTTCCTTCCATATGAATAGCAATATGGAAATGTAAGCTAAAGAAACCACTTTCTCCTCAATTTGCTTTTTGGTCATGGTGTTTGGCTGCAGCAATAGAAGCCCTAAGAGTGGAAGAGCTTTTCCATTGACTTTGGGCATGAGGGTGGAGGACAGGACATAGACCAGGAAGTACATCTTATTGTTTCTGTGGCCAGAAAGGGCCTCAGTCAGCTTCCCAGCTCCCCAGCGGCCTTCCTGCTGCTCCCAGAAAAAGAAATATGTCTTAAGTACTTCTGAATTTCTATGACAAAACAGCACAGCCAAGACAACTTAAAAGAAAGCATTGAGTCAGGTTTACAATTCCAAGAGGGTCAGAGGGCACAATATAGGAGCAAAGGTACATGGCGGCGGCGGCGGCGGCTCAGAGTTCCTATCTTGATTCACAAGTAGATAGAAGGAGCATCCTGGGAACTGAGTCTTTTGTGCCCTTCAAGTCTGCTGCCAGTGACATACCTCCTCCAACAAGGCCTCACTTCTTAATCCTTATGAACAGTTCTAAGAGCTGGGGACCTTGTATTCAAATACATGAGCCTGGGGAGGGGCATATCATTCAAATCACCCCAAGAGCAGCTGAGTGGAGAGGCTATTGTCCTAGCTGGGATAGTCTGAACAAGGGAAGCAAGGCTCCTTTACAAAGTATAGGGCAAGAAATCCAGGGTGTAGTGGGGTGGTCAGGACAGGGAGAGAACAGAACAGGCCTGTTCTAGGCCAACAATGAACAGCCCTGCTCAAGAAACACCAGCCCATAGCAGGAACCTCCTTGGCATCTGCTGCTGAAAGGCATTACTCCTGGATGCCTAGAATTAGAGCAGCTGCCAGTGTTATCTGCTTGTTAAAACTCAGTGGAGTAGGCATCCAACCCAAGTGCCTACAGCCTAAGTCTCCGGCTTCTGAAGCCCGGAATCTAGTATCTGAGTCTACCAGCCTGGCTCCTAGGGCTTGGTCACTCAAGGTCTGGAAGAGTTTTTGTTGTTGTTGTTGTTGTTTTGTTTTTGTTTTTGTTTTTTTAACCTACCCATAATTCCATAATTATTATTCTATAGAGCCAAGGGACTCTAGCCAGTTCATTGGAAACACTATCTTAACTAGACGTCTCTGGGATGAAGCAAGAGGCAGCCAGAGAAACACACAAAAATAGAGTTAGTCGTCACCCTAGCAAATGCCCTTGATTCAACAGTGCTGCTTAATAGGGGATCCACCAGCAGCTGAGATGGTCTTTAATGGCTTCATATATGGATGCTGGGGATTGAACTCGGGTCCTTACGCTTGTACCACAAGCACTCTATCCACGGAGCCACCTTTTCAGAACTTCTTATTTTTGCAGCATAAAGACAAAGGCCGATGGTGGCTGTCACAGAATCCCCTCCACTTCTGCAGGAGGATTGGATGCATGCCATCACGAAACCTCAGCTAGCCAAAGTAAAGAACAAGAATAAAGACAATTAATTCCTGATTCCCACTCTATTCTTGCGGTCCTGAGTGGGCTGCTCCCCTGCATTGGCTCCATACTCAACAGGATGAAATTCCTTGGCACAGCATCCCTGACCCTCCAAATCATCCTTGTCTCCACCTACAACCTGTCATGTTTGAAAATTTTCCTCCTGGATGCATCTACCCTATATTTCAAATGTTTCTCAGTCAAATATTTAACCATATAGAAATAGTGAGTGATTAAAGCATATGGGATGCTTTTGGTGAATGTAGCAACTTTTCTTTTATTTAAGAGAATTAAGTGCTTAAAATATTGGCCAAATGTCCTTGAAATATCATAGGCAAGAAACTACATTTTAATAGTCTAATATACAAGTATAGTGGTAACATAATTATAGATAACATCATGACTGTAAACAATACACTCAGGTCTGGGGAGATGGTTGGATGAGTAAAGAGTTTGTTATACAAACATGAGAACCCCAGATCGAATCCTCAGCACCCATGTAAATGCTGGGTATGGCAATGCACACATCTATTTCCAGTGCTTAGTGATGGGAGAGAGTTAGACACATCCCCAAAGCTCCCTGGTCAGCTAGTCTAGCCAAATTAGTGAGGTCCTATAGAGAGAAACCCTATCTCAAAGCTAAGGTGCAAAAAGAGATAGAGATGGAACACTCTGGCCTCTCTCTGTACTCACACCTGTATGCAAATCTAAACACATATGTATGCATAGACCACACACCTAACAACATAACATACACCATGATCAAATGTTGTTTAGCATAAACTTCTTACTTAAAATTGGACAGTAGTGCTGATACTTTAAAGAATTATTTTATTTTTAAGTGTGTGTGTGTGTGTGTGTGTGTGTGTGTGTGTGTGTGTGTGTGTGTGCGCCTGTGGAGGCCAGAGGAAGATGCCTGGTCCCCTGGAGCTGGAGTTAGAGGTGGTTATGAGCTGCCCAGTGTGGGTTTGGGGAACTGAATTTGACCACTTAATATAAGAGCAATAAGTGCCCTTAGGTGCAAAACCAACTCTCCAGCCCTAGTAGTGTTCATTTTTATAGAAAAATTAAATATATTCACTTTTATGATAGCTTCACTGCTATAAATCAACTAATTCAAAAGCATTTAAAAATTCCACAGAATATCAAGAGTGTGAGTTATGTAGACATCCATCTTCACCCTTTTGAGGTCTGGAACTCAAAAGGCTCCATCTTTCAGACATAATGACTTGATTATTTTAGCTGGAGATCCAGAGCATTTTGGAAGCCAAAGCAGAAGCTTCCAGTAGATAAATTTTCAAATGCTTGAGATTTATTTGTCCACGAACACAAGCCTAATAAAAGATTATAAAGTTTAAATGGGTACAGAGCTGGAAAATAATCACAGCCCTAGTAAAAGTTAGAAGCTATGGATAAAGGGGAAATGTGAGGGAAGAGACCAAAGCAAGGACACATTTAACAGGATCAACCCTGACAAAAGATGAGATATAAGATGATTGTCACTGAGGCCTGCAAGGAGGCTGCCTCCATGGAAGAGCCCTATCTCTCCTCTCAGCAGTCCTGGGGGAGCTGAATCTTGTTTTCTTCAAAAGCTTTCAGCTAGGCCTGTGGCAGAACAGGAGCTGGTTGGACCTTAGTGGCCCACTAGGGACCGTTCCCTCACCTGCTCTGTGTATGACCACGCTTAGCAGATGACCTGGGGCTCCTGGCGGAAGCAGGAAAGAAGGGCAGGTCTGAGCCCTGGGAACTAGCAGTGACCTTTGCACATTCTTGAGTTTCTTGTGCACAGACATTTGTGGTCCTGACTGGGGCATCAGGAGAGTGATCTAGGACATCAGTGCTGGGATCCAGCTGTGCCTCCACTGAGCTGCTCAGGATGTGATGCTAGAAGGGTTGTTTTTGTTACCTCAGTAGCCTGGCAGTTCCTCCGAGAATTAGAAGGGAACATTTGGTACCTCCCAGCAGGACCTTGTACCTGACTTGGAGCACCTCTCAGCTGCACACAGACCTCTGGAGAGACCTGGCCATATTCTTGTCCACAGATCTCCATTGGGTTTCCCCTGTGCCACCACCACAGCCCAAAACCAGGGACAGAGCGTCTTCCTTGGGTCATGCCAGTTGTGTTTAGCCCACCTCACATCTTAATCTGTATAATGCTGCCCTTCCCTCAAGCACATGGCTCCTCCTGGCTCTTTGTGTCTGACACAGGCTTCTCTGATCATCTGGCTGTTCACCTCAGGAAGCTTTCCTGGTTCCTAAAGCACCTTTCCAAATAATTTAGTGTCAGTTCCCAGGGGAGGGGAGGGGAAGAAAGGGGAGGGGAGAGGAGGAGGCCTGAGAGGAAGGCTCTGAGGTGAATCATCATTTAGGCAAGATGCTTGTTAACATAAACAGCAACATGGTAAGGAGACTCCTGAAATGGTCCCACAAACACCTAGACAAGATGTCTTCTTTTAAGGTTTTCAAGCAAAGGGTGATCTTTCATGGTAGACAAGCAGGCTTAGTTTATCTGTGACTTATGTGACAGTAGCCTTCTTTTTCATGGTAGGCAAATTGGACCCAGTTAATGTGCCACTCAGGAAGGACAATCTATAGCCATGACTGTTTACTAGGAAGTGTAGTATTTTCCTGTGGTGATACCTGAGGGAATCTCAGTCATAGGGTAATGTGGCTTCACTCAAAATGGATTCAGGGACAATCTTGACAGTTGTGTTGGACAGAAAGTCAGAGGGCTTTAGGGAATAATTATGATAGTGGAATGTTTGGGGGCGGGGAAGATAAAGGGTTACAAAAAGATGTTGAATCAAATTATGCTTTAAGTACAAGATTTATTAACACTGTGGAATCAGACAGGCAGCACATCTTTGGGCTCCAAAGGAGGAGGCTTCAGTCCTTTCTGACCAAGCCGATATCTACTCTAGAATGTTTTATAAAGTAGGCTTAGTTAAGTATGTGGCCTACAGGCAAGAGGCTAGGATTTTGAGACCATATGACAGAGGTCACAAAGATATTGGATAGGAGAAGAAAGACTTGACATATGAGTGGTCACAACCAAACCGCCTCAGGCTCCAGGGGGTGGGGGCTGTGTGTGATTTTTACCATTTGCAGTCCTAGGGCATGTTCATTGGGGAGCCTAAGGATTTCCGCCTAAGCAGGGGATTCCTGTGCTAAGTGATAAAGGAAAAAAAAGACTCTGGTGAGTGATGGGTGTTGGGGCACGGAGGTGGTCAGAACAGAGGTGGATGAGTGAGGACATGGTCAGAGGTATAGGTGGGTGGTGGGGAAGTGAAGCAGAGACGTGAAGCCTTGATAGTTAAAGAACCCCTGGAGGAAACCTGCGGCAAGGGGGAAGACCAGGTGGGTGTGGAGGTGATGTTTTAGAGATGGCGTGTTTTCGAGTGAGCACAGTGAGCTGATGCAGAAGTCAGCCCCTTCCAAGCATCTCATCACGCCCACACAGCCAGTTTGTAAACACACTCATTCATCTGCTTCATCTCTGTTGCACCAACCTGTCCCAGCCCCTCTTCTCAGTTCGGATTATCACATTGCCCACTGAAGACCCTCTCTGCCCACTTGCTAAGATGTCCACTTCCTCTGTTTCTGGCCATTTTTTAAAAACTACAACTCTGGTGAGATGCCTCCTCTTCTGTGATCCTTTGGTGGCAGAAGAAAGTCCAGATGCCCACTCTTGGTACATTCTCCCTGCAAGAGGAAAACCTGCTATAATTATCAATTGGCCCCAGAAGTAGCAATATGGAGCCACTGGCAAGGCCTCAGAAATCCTAGGGCTCTGACCCCTTCATTGTGAAGGTGGAGTTCTGCTAAGTGTTGCCTCATGCCACCCCGACCTTGGTATTTCTTATCTCTGGAATTTCATGCCTTGTAGTACTTGACTGGTACTCTAGTCTTCAGTATACAGTGGCCCTATTGATTCTTTGACAAATCAATCCACACATGTAGCTTTCAACTGCTATTATGGAACATTCTAGGAAATCTTTTAGAAGAGTATACTATCTTGGGTAGAGCAAGATTCCTTTCCATAAGTTTTTTCTTCCCACAATGAGCCCTTATAAAGTCTGTTTGCTTATCCAGAAAGATCCAGCTGCTATTACTCAGACATCTAAGGAGTCTTCTGTGGAAATCTTTCATTGGTCAGTGAGGCTCCTCAAACAGAAAGCTCTGATGCACTGAAATTTCACCTCACAGAGCATCTGCCTTTGTAGAAGAAAATGCAGAGTAGTATCAGTAGGGGGAAAAAATCCAAGGGTTAAGAAAAACAGGACCATATATAGAAAGTCTGTAACTAAGAACATATGCAACTGGGAAAATCTAATAGCATATTTAATCATTAATTATTCAATCAACACATAAGCCATTTGTCATGACTGCTATATGCATTTATCTCATAAGTAAATAACATATTTCAGTAAATTCAAGGCCAGACAAACAAAGCATTCACTGCTTAGTTTGTGAATAATCAAGAAAGTAAAGCAACCCTAGCACTCAATGGGAGATGGGCATAGATCTGTGAGTTTGAGGCTGGCCTGGCTCCAGACCAACTTCTAGGTAACCAGGCATACATAGTGAGAATTTGCATGGAGGGAGGGAGGAGGGACATGGGGTGAAATGAGAAGAGTAGACTTTCTACATATTCTCCTAATGTCTGGTTTCACAGAAGACAGTTGGCATTGCCTAGCTGCACTGCTGTGGTGTGTCACTTTGGTGTAGGTATAGGAAGGAAACCCAACCATCTTTCTGTAGATCAATGGAGAAGAGAGTTTTCCTTAACGCCCTTTCAGATAATACCCTACACCTTATCAAACAACAGAAGTTATAGGTGACTAAAAATTTATTCAACATGGCACTTGCTTCTTTTTCAGAGGTTCCCTTTACCCATGTTAGACAGCTCACAACCACTGGTAACGCCAGATCTTGGGCATCCAAGGCTCTCTTCTGATCTAAAGGTACTGCACTCACATGCACATACCCAAACACAGATACACACATACACTTATTTCAAAACTTAATTCAAAATTAAAAAATAAATCTTAAAATAATAAATAAAAGCACTTTAAGATAACTATATATATTACTTTTATGCATCATATCAAATCTCAGTAGGCAATAGGCTGCCAAAATGTATTCATGGTGGACTTAGAAGCCCCACCAATGAACTTCTACCTAGTTATGGCTTTAACTCTATAAGGTTATGGGCTTCAATATGTTGCCACATGGCATCTTGCAGTGGTCATCAGGGAAATGCTAGGTCCCTGAGTTATGCAGACCTTGCATCTGTTGCCAATTTTTTCACGCATGATTAGAAAATTCTCTTTGTTAAATTCTCTACCATTCTCAAGAGGAAGAAGGCGCCTACATACCGGGAGCTGTCAGGCTCAGGGCGGCTGCTACAAGTGTCCCGAAATTCCAATTTTCACTTGAAAGCTTGAATTTTATCTTTGGCAAAAATATACTGTCAGCTGCTCTCCTTGAAGTGACAGGCCTGCTTCGTTCATTTTTGAGAAAATGTCTAGCAAATATCCAGGTCTGAAGAGCTGTGCCGTGTATGTCAGTCACTCTTTGAAATAAAAATGGTGTTCCAAGGCAGGAGAAGTTCATTCAGCTCAAAACACAAGCAATCGCAGGCAAGTGCTTCTGTGGGTGTGAGGGAGAGCACAGAACACGTGGGCAGCAGGAATACTTGACGCACACTGCTCCGTCACCAGGCAGAGGATGAAAAGATGGCATACAAGGGCCAATGCTTATTATAAGTTTTATTGCTTAGTCAAAAGCACTTTTAAATCCCTCTAGTGTGTCTGTGTGTGTGTCCGTGTGGAGGCCAGAGGTCAGTCATGTGTGTCATTCCTCAGCTGTTGTTCACTTTACTTCTTGATAGTGGTCCTTACTGGCCTCTCTCTCATCAAGTAGGATGGCTGGCTGGCCAGAGACCACCCACCTAGCACTCCAACACTGGGATTGCAAACTCAGTACCATACCTAGTCATTTTTATATCTGTCCTGGGGATAGAACGCAGACCTTCATGCTTGCTTGACGTGCACTTTAGCTCCTGAGCTATCTCTCCAGATTTCTGAAACTGGCTTTCAGCATCGTGTTGACAGCTGAAGCTAACTAGGACACCTTCCCACCCCAGAGAAGCTGAGCCAGAGAGGCATAGGGGGCCAAGTCATGCAGAAGGTATTTGTGTCCCTAGGTATTAAATCTGTGCTCTGGATTCCCCATTTAATGTCTCAAATGACACCAAGAGCCAGGGAATACCCTCAGACGGAAAGGGGGTCACAGCAGGTGAGGAAGAATGTCTGGGATATCAGGACTGCTTAAGTGAGGAATCGGTGGAAAGGGCTCAGGCTCTGGGAGAGGCAGTCTAAGTGTGTGGCTGCAGGGCTGAGAAAGTGCCTCAGCAAAAGCAGAGCCAGAAAGACCTGTCCCTGAGGATGAGACTGACAGCTGGGAAAGGGGAATGGGGGTGGGGGTGCTGTTGGAAGTTTCCAAAGGAGCCATCAATAATTCTGAGCTGCAAGTTGCATCCCAGAAAAATTGATCTGGCAGCTCAGTTGTATAGTGAGACATAAAAAGATATAAAGGAAATAAACATATAGGAAATAAATGGCAAATCAATCTATTTGGAGGTAAAGAATAAAGTATCATAGCAAAGAAGATTCTTGAAGCTGTTTCAATGACAGTGAGTGGGGACACAATCCTAGTACAGGTCCTTCAGCAGGCATGGGTACCTGCATGTACACACACACACACACACACACACACACACACACACACACACACACACATGCATGCTCAAGACCATAGGAAAACATCAGGAGTCCTGCTCTGTCACTCTTCACTTTATTCCCTTGAGGCAGGGTCTCTCAGTGAACCTGGAACTAGGTTTACTACCAGCAAGTTGAGTGATCCCACTGCCTGACTTGGAAGTTATGGACACAGGACCACACCAGTTTTTATAGGAGGGAAATTTTCTGAGAACTCAGAATTACATAGTTATGCAGCAAGCCCTGTTACCCACTGATCCATTGCCCCAGCCCATCCGAGGCAAGTGTCTGATTAAACATCACCTTTCAGACATCTTAATTGTCACATGGAGGTGACCTGAGAAAATGCTAGCTGCAAAACAAGAGACTGGAGCGTGTGGTCATGAGCTTGGAGAAGCTTCAGTGGGCGTGACATTTCATCTTGGAACATAGAATCACCTCTGCAGAATTATTTCATCAAGAGGCTCATGCCGGAAGAGTAGGATCTACATCTTATGATTCAGCATGAGTAAGTGCAGAGGGGACACTGCCAGCAGCCACCAACTCGGGGTTACTCAGTGTGGCTCAGCACCCATGGTAGCCTCTGTGGACCGAAGAGGCAGCCATACTGAACAAGAAACCCCAGCCACCAAAGCAGAGAGACAGAAAGACACCATGCGGAGTGGCTCTGGGGCGTAAAGCACAGGGCCCAATACCACTGCCTGGCCACATGCAAGCCAGCTGCTCACAGAAGCATCTGGTCATTCACTAGATACCCCTCCCAAATCCCAAGCTGTGCACTGGGCTCCTAGCTTAGGTAAAGACTAATGAGAACAATTCTTATTCTTGAACAGAGACCAATTTGCATATCTGAGCTCATCATCTAAACTCCCAAAGCCCAGGAAAGGTGATGATTGTGACAGAGGGCTGATAGAGTTTTAGGGGTCACTGGGAAAGATAATGGAGTTTGGTGATGCAGCTTCAGTGAGTCCTTGGCCTTACAGCCGAGCCCTTGGCCAGGGAAGCTGATTCTAGGCATCAGGAGGTATTGCAATGAGTCTCCAAAGTGCACGGCACTTCATAGCTTTTGAGCACGAAACAGTTTTTAACACCTCTCTATGAAGGTGTGATCCTGCATTGAGATGTGCCCACTGCCTTCTCATGTCCCTTAAACAATTGATTTGGAAATCCAGGGCCAAGTCACTGATGCTAAACACTTTTCCATGTCACCTCCAGGTCAAAATGCTACCGTGACTCTGCATTCTGAGTTGTTTTACAAATTGTCAGGCCTGGGAAACATTCAGACAAAAGTGAGACTTGTGCTCAGATGGCATGAGGATTGTCATCTACAGAAAGACTGGAGAGCATAGAAGGTCAGACCGTGTCTATATCTCACAATGTTAAAGTCTGAAGAGTTCTGTGTCCCTCTGTATCCAAGGAAAAAACTGCCACATGGGAAACCTACAGAGAGGCCAGAGAGGAGAGAGTGATGTAGTCAGAAGTTTCAGAGTTCTGTCTAGCTCCTAGGTCTGGACCCACAGTCCCAAAGCAGTGTAGTCCCAAAGAAACACACAGAGGCTTATATTAATTACAAGCTGATTGGTCTATGGCTCAGGCTTATTCCTTGCTAACTCTTATACTTTACAGTAAGCCATATTTCTATTTGTTTAGCCACGTGGCTTGGAACCTTTTTGCACAGTGCCGCGTTCTCGTCCCGCTTCCCCTGCATCTCATTGTTCTCTGTCACTCTGCTCTTCAGCTTCCCAGAATTCTCCTAGTCCTGCCTTGCCTCTACTTCCTGTCTAACTGCTTGTCCAATAAGCATTTTATCAAATCAATGCTCACAATGACATATATTTACAGTATACAAAAGCATCGTCCCACAGCAGAGTGAGGGGAACCTGGCTGGTATGGGGTAGGGGTGCTGATGTGATGAATGTGCAGAAGCTAGACCCCAGAGGAGAGGTGTGGTTCCTTCTCTTTGCAGCCCTCCCCCCACCAGATAAAAAACTAAACAATTCCATTCCTGAGATCCCCTTCCTAAGTGAGTCTAGATTGTGATATGCGGAGATGTAGAACTATTACACCCCCATACCTAACATATTTACATGGAGGAAAGTTCTTCACCTTGAGTTCTAGGATACAAGCTGCTAACAATGGGCACATAGGCACCACTTGACTCCTGGGGATTGCGTGATGGCTGAAGATAATTCACAGGGTGTAGTATGAGGTTTCTGGCCCTGACTTTTGGGCCTAACCTCAAGGTTTAGGACCCACAGACCCGCAGTCCTACAGTCCCGAAGTCCCGAAGTCCCACAGAAACACACAGATGCTTTAAATAGTTTTCAGCTGATCAGCCCAAGGCCCAGGCATGTAACTTGCTACCTCTTTACCCTTAATCTAACCCATGACTCTTTCCTGTTCAGCCATGGGGCTCGGTTCCTTTGCTTAGAGCAGCATAATTGTCCTCTGCTTCTTCCGGCTTCTCTCTGGCATTCTGCTCTGTGCTTCCTGTTCTCAGAGTTTTCTTAGTCTGGTAGCCCCGCCCATACTTCCTGCCTGCCTTTGGCCAATCAGCATTTTTTATTAAACCAGTGGGTGGAACAATTATTTACAATGTAACAGCATATAATCTCCCACAACAGGGCATGTTTGCCACACCTGAGTCACATCATCAGTCAGAGCTACTGATGAGGAAGTGAAGAACTACATACAGGAAACAGCAGCTATGGGAAGATGTAGGAAGGCTCCCTGGAAGGGCAAATGTTTGAAAGGAAATATCAAGGGTACATTGTCGTTAACTAGGAGACTTGGTTGCAGGAGCTGAAAATGCTGGATTAGAACCAGAAGATACAGGAAACATGCTTTGAAACAACCTCAGCACTTCTGGAGAGAAGACTCTGGGGTAGGCGCAGTGATATGGGTCTTTAATCCCAGCAGTTGGGAAGCAGGGACAGGTAGATCTGTGAGATTAAGGGTGGGGTGGTCCACATAGTGAGACTTTGCCTTTAAAAAGCAGAGGGAGGAAAAGAAGGGGGGAGGAGGGCAGAGGAAGGGGCAAGGGAGGGGAGGAGATCTACTGGGGTGAACATTCAGAGGCAACAGAGTCAGATTATGTGGGGTCTGTCTTATGACCATCAGGACTTCAGAAAGGTTGAGGGTTATTGACACAATAAGGCTTATACAATCAGGCTCAGAACTGTTCCTACCGCTAGGGGAGACACAGAGAGCAGGAGTAGCAGTGGGGGACCTATGAGAAGCCACTAAGATCAGCTGGGAGACAGACAAAGTTGGTCTAAATGAGGGCTGTGGCAGTGAGGACCAAGACCTGAGGGCTATTGTGTCAGAGGAGCTGAGGTGGGATGGAGAAAAGGGGGGGCACTGAAAACAATCCCCAGTTTTCTTCTTGAGGGCAAATGGATGCTGGTGTCTATTGTCACTGTCCAAAATAAAGGCTACGTGATCAGATTGAGCAAGGACAAATCAAGCATAGGAGGTGGTAGGGGCAGGAAGAGGTGGCCACAACATCAGGGTAGCAGGGGGCAGGGCAGTAAAGGCTGTGGCGATGGTCTGGGCAGGACTAAGAAGCAATGGTGGGAACTGCTGGAAAACAGGGATGGGATGGCAGCTGGGCTTCAGCTCCAAAAGACACTAACTGTAATCCTAATCCTAATTACTATTGCAAATCCAGTTCCTGCTTTCTGTTTCCTGGTGTGTCAGTGAGATGTAATCAGACAGCTTCCTGTTCTAGCCACTTGTTGCCATGCTCCCCATCATTCCTGACTTAACCCTCTGGAACTATAAGCCAAAATGAACTCTCTTGTTTAAATTGCTTCTGGTCATGACAATTCATCAGAAGAAAAACAACAAAAAAATCTAATAATCTAGGTTATAACAAAACCCAACTGAGCTAACTATGGAGTAGAATGATCCTGAGAACATCTGAGTCCCTATTCCCCAGCTTCATCCATTAGCTGAAGGTCATGATACTCGTGATCATTGTGTAATGGTAACATTGTGTGGGATGAAGATTGTCCTGCTGCAGTCAGGGACTGGTGTATCAAAGTACACAATCATGTGAATTGCTTCTCCTATTTCTGCCAAGGTTTCTGCAAATGTTTACCTTGTCTTCTCCACTGATGAAGAAAAGGAAAATTAAACCTATAAACCCAAAGGGAAGAGCTAAGGGAGCCGAGGTAGAGACTAGGTCGCCCTTCTTTGAAGATAAGACATAACTATGTGCCTCTCTGATGGCTTGTTTTGATCTGCAGTCTTCTTAACAGTGATGCCTAGATCCCCACCACCAACAGGAGAGAATATGCTTTAATGGATAGCATTTTACCGGTATGTTAAAAACAAAAACAAAAACAAAAACAAAAACAAAAAAAAACCAAAAAAACCCCAAAACTGGAATGGCTTTTTAGTTGGGTTAGTGAATCCTTGCTTGGTGTTTATTTTAATTTGTTGAAGCCCCAGCTACCTAAATCAGAATAAAATAAACAAACAAACCATTGTTTGTGAGGGAAAGGAGAAAGAGAGGAGGGAGCAGAGGTCGAAGCCCTAGCTAAGAATTGAAGAGGACAGTCTATTTCTTTTCCCCCAGAATCTTTAAGGCATTCTAGTTTGACAGGAATTATTTTCTCGTCAACAGATTTGTTACAGATTTATGAACCATCGTAACCTCTTTCTGCTGTACTGGAAACATTTTCTGGTAAGGAGCTGGAAGAGATTGCACACAGCACTTTGGTTGTGGCAGCTCTTCTGGTGTCCCTGGAGAGTCCCCAGGAGGACTCAGCTCTCCACCAAACGTCCCCAGCCCATTCCTCCCATCTGCAGATTTAGGACATTTGCAAGTCATCTTTATAATACAATAAACAGAATGAGGGCCGTGCGCTCCTTCATGTCTACTGACCTATGAGAGAGAAAGAAACGGTGTGTCCATATTTTTAAAAAGGGAGAGGAATAGTTTTCTTTACAGAAGTTATTTTTTTAAGCACTTTATATTCCAGTCCTGGTCAAACACGCGAAGATGATTAACTGATGTACTTTTCTTAAGCAAAATTCACTGCTGACATTCTATAGAGGGCAGGAGCTGCATCGATTAGAAAATGCTAGAAGTGTCAGTTGGACTGCAGATTCTTCTGTGCCACAGACTAGTAACCTTTCCAGAGAGTTCCAAAATCCAGAGAAAGGGTTTAACTCCCCACTAGTACTTTTCTTACACAGGGAGTGGAAACATTTACTTGCATGCAAAAGTGTAATCATTTCACTGAATCTAAGGGTCGTAAGAAAAAAAAAATCATTTAGCCAAAACCTGTATCACGAATTCTAATTGTTATTAAATGAAAACTCAGAGCCAGATATTGGGGAAAAGCTGGAATATCAGAGAGAGGATACCGACCACAGTCAATTCTCACCCAGCCAACTTCTCAGGGTAAAAGCTATCTTTCAGATTCCTCAGCCGTTCCTTGTCACTTCCACAGAATAAATCTCTGTCTTCCTACACCTGCCTTAAATACCTTCTTTGCCCAGTTGTTTCACTTCCGGTTCAACTCTGCATTATATTCTATCGTTAATATTAAAGGTGTGAGTTACTACTATTTCATAGCTAGGCCTTGAACTCAAAGAAACACAGAAAGATCTCTGTCTCTGGAGTTATGGGATTAAAGGCATAGCTCTTTTCCTCTTGCTGGGATTAAAGGTGTGAGCTACCACTCTCTGACCCTCCTGCCTTGACTGTGGGTGGATCTGTTCTCTGATATTCCAGACTGGTCTTAGAAAATATATAACATGTTACCACAAAACCTACCCTCTTTTCCCCAGGGAGCTAGATATCTCCATTCATGGTTTCAAGCAACGATTAGCCACCTTCTGTATACCATACCTCTGATCTTATCTTTTCAGGACAGGTTTAAACCAACGAGAATCCAGGGATCCAACAAGGTGCCAGCAGCTTTTCTGTGTTAGATCTACATACAAACAGACCCCAGTGAGTGAAAACAAATTCTTCATTTAAAAAAAATCCTTAACATTATAAGCATAACGAGAATAATACAACCGAAGTCTCAGATTATAGAAATGTAAAAAGAACTGTACTCATGCACTATTCAAAGAAATAGAAAGTGTTCTCTCTTATGAAAATATGCATTTGGTTGCAAGGGGTACATGGAGAATGTAGGTCTTGACTCACTCCCTTGTGAATGCAAAACTGCTCTAAAAGGAAATCCTAGTGTCTTGTATATGGTATAAAACAGGACTTGATGAAATTAGTTAGAATCCTGTATACAGTGAAGGATTTAAGCCTACTGTGTCCTGGCCCTTGGAAGAATTTATTTCATCAATGGCAAGAAGGCAGGGTGTCTGGGAAAGACAGAGGGTATCTCCTTCAGCTCTGCCCAGTAGACTGATCATGAGGCTGGCAGAGAGCAGCTTGGCAATGCACAGGTTAGAAATGCTTTCTGCCACAGATCTGGGGCAGGTCTGAATCCTGACACAGAACTGACACTGTGTTTTGATCAAAACACTAGCTAATTCAGGAATTTCTCTATAGAACATAAGACTGAACAAAGAAAATGTCAGCCTATCTGACATTACAGTGACCTTGGAGGTTTATTCCTCCACATTTACCTGTAACTCCTGGATACTGAGTGCCCTGGGAAGTCAACAGGGCAGGTGACTAGCCAGTCTGGGAGGCAGGGAAGGGACTCCAATCACGGTAATGGCAGTGAATGTTGCCAGGATTCAGAGATGATTTGGGGCATATTTCCTATGCTGAAGGTCAGGAAGACTTTATAGAGATGAGGTTTGATTTCATCTATGAAAGCAGCCTGGAGCCCAGGAACAGCAAAGAAAAAGACAGGAGGTTGCAATCACACACATATTTATAGTTTCCTACATTTATATCAATTCACACAATGAAGTAAATGAATATATAAATAATATCTATTATTTAGGAATATCCATGGGTTTTTTTAGATAGTTTTAGTAGTTAGGTCAGTTTCTCAGACCACAAGATGATAAAATTGCAAAATGCCTAATAATAAAAATCCAACCAGGAAATTAAAATGTTTCCATCCTACGGATAACATCTGAGACAAGGGAAATCCAGACTGCAATTACAGAATGATTGCATGGAAATTCGAAATGCAAAGCCCATTCAGGCCAACTCACACTCACATATGTTCCTAATTAGGAAATGATAAAGTTAAGCGTATGCATGAGTTAGGAATGAGCTTACTATTCACTAGAAAAGTAAGAAGTTTTGAGGATGGTGAATGAGCACCCCAGGGAAACCATGGTAACACAATTAAGATACAATAATGAAACTAGAATGTTTTATATATATATGTATATATATGTATATATATGTATGTATGTATGTGTGTGTGTATATATATATAAATATATATACATATATATATATATATGACCTTGATGGACCTAAGCCATGTTTCTATTAAAAAATCCACTCAAAGCCAAGCAAGGTAGTGCACACCTGTGTTCCCGGTTTTCATGAGGCTTGGGGAGGGGAGTGCCATGAGTTCAAGGCTAGAAGAGTTAAGAGATCAAGCCTTCACCTTGAGTCAAAAACAAACAAAAGAGAACAGCTGTGGCAGCAGCAACAACAGATGGACAACAAAATCCGTGAGACAGAACTTTCTAGAAAACCTGAGCAAGAAAGGATCGACAATGGAACCATATCCTGGTGAAGATCAAGAGAAAACACACAGCCGTTATAAATGTGTGCTGTAAGGAATTCTATTTTTAGACTTTAAAGTGTGAATGAAATAACTGAGTCTTCAGGAAAGCATGCGCAAACCAGCTCAGAAAGAAGTGGAAAGCTCAAAGCAAGTCAAAATAATTACGACATCTCAACCCAAATGATCTGGAGGGAAAATTTAAATCTATAAAGGGTCTCTTTCCAAAGTTCAACAGGAAAGCCCACCTTGTTCCAAAACAGGTTCCAGTGAGTTCTGCATACACCCCAAGTTTCTGTGTACTTATTACCATTCACAATCAGAGGGAAGCATGAAAAATACCCCCACTTATTTATCCAGTGCACTCATCACTACATAGAGAATCATGACCACACTGAGTGTCACGATTAAATGGCACCACTCATTATCACATAGGCCTGTGGGTCAGAAACTCAGTAAGTTTCTGGTGGGCAGTCCTTCCTCGCAGCTAACCCAGGACTGCAGCTCTTTTCCATGGTGATTTATTCTCAGGGCCCTTAGCAGAGCTCCATTCATGCCTGGTTTCTGGCCTCAGGTCTTTACCATGTAAGCTTCCTGTAGACCTGCTGCTGAGGTCCCCTGATGGCATGGTAGTTGACTTGTCCAGGAGGGGGAATCTGAAAGAGAACCCACGCATGATCACAGTGGTTTATGACCTAGGTTGAGCAATCATTCACATCATTCATTAAAGGACAATCACTTAGCCTAGTCTACTCTCAAGGAGCAATTTAAAAATAAAGTCTAGCTGTTAAAGGAAGAAGGTCTACCAAAGACTCATGGGCATATTTTAATTGTTGGAAATGTTCATGCATATGTAAAATGTATTAATCATATTCTCCATTTCCCCATTACAGATCCTCCCAATTCCTCCACCATGCCCCTCCCAACATCGTATCCTAATTATTTTACCCTCTCTCCAGTCCAATTAGAGCTGAGCATGAGTGCAGGGCCCTCCACCGAAGCACAGGCAAGAACCATCCTTGAAGAACATTAAGGATTTCCCTTTCCTAGCAGCCATTTATTGAGAATAGGCCATGTGCAAGGGGTGGGACATTTGTGTGTGTCCCCATCCATGCTGGAAATATGACTCATTTGTGCAGGCTGCCATAGCCACTGTGAGTTCATGAGTTTGGTGTGGCCTTGCCATGTCCAAGGAATATTTCCACCGAAGTCCTCTCTAAACTCTGCCACCAATTCTGCTCCTGATTACACGACAGAATGTGATAGAGATGTCCCATTTGTGGCTGAGCACTGCATAGTCAACTGACTTATTCCCTGCATTTTGACTAGATGTGAGTGTCTGTATTAACCACTGCCCACTGGTGGGAGGGTGGGAGGGGGGGAGGGGGGGAGGGGGCGCTTCTCTGATGAGGACAGGATGATGATGACAAAAAATTTTCAAACCCCAGCATAGCCTAGCAATTGGCTGCAAACTACTTACCTTTCTCTCATGTGCAAAATATACTCCACTACCCATTCTTTACAGCCTTGGCAAGCAATCCAGGCCGTTTTCCTTAGGCCCTTATGGAGGGAGGCCTCTTGGGTGTGACTTGCAACACATCTGGAACACATTTTCTACTACTGATGGAACTTGTGCACCAACACATGCAAAATGAGATAGGTGGAACACACAGTTTCTATCATACGCTCATTCAGAAGGAATTCAGAAGGCATGCATGTTTAAATCCATCCAGGAAAGCTGTGGATTTCTTGTTTGCAACTCAATCTTGTTTCCACCTGGGCTCTCTGACCCACCCTCTAGTCTTCTGCTTTAGGTTTCTCAAGCATACTTCCTTCCTCATAACAGGCAGTCATGCTCACACATGTAAGATGTTGGCCCCTTGCTGCCAGGTGTTGGAGCTTTTTGATCTGAAAGTCTCCCCTCCCCCCTTTGCTATTGCTTCGATCTTCTTCAGCTCAAGCTAGTGACACTTACACCACATTTAAAAAACAAAAAAACAAAAACCAAAAAACCAAAAAACAGTCTTCTACAGTCTTATTTGAGATTGGGTTTGTTAGGCCAAAGTCATAGCCACAAATGTTTCTAATCTCTGGGTTTCTGCTAAGAGATGCCTCCCTTAAATTTCATGGGAATCCTCCTACTGTGTTGATCCATTTTCTGAGGTATTGTTCTGTTGCATGAATTCCGGTTGTAATAAAGGAAACTCAGAGCCAGATCTCAGGGAAAGGCTGAAATATCAGAGAGAGGAAACACCACAGTCACATCTCACCCAGCTGTCTTCCAGCTTCCTCAGCCTCGCTCCTCATGGCTTCTACGGCCTCATCTGTCTTTCTATGCCTGCCTTAAATACCTTATTCACCCAGTTATTTCACATCCAGTTAAGATTAAAGGCATTGCAGCACTACTGCCTGCCTGGGAGCCTGGAACTCCCTCTGTAAACCAAGCTGGCCTCAAACTCAGATCTGCTGGGATTAAAGGTGTGAGTTACCACTCTCTGACCCTCATGGATTGACTGTGGGTGGATCTGTTCTCTGATATTCCATACTGGTTTTATTAAATATATGGCACATCACCACATTGTTCTGTCTTCTCACAACTACACAAAGGACTGCCCGGATAGGTAGGTAGGTCCTCCCCTGCCCACCCTCCAAGAATGCAACCAGGCAGCTTTGTTGGCTTTGTCGCTTGAAAGCTAGAGTAGGAGGTACCCTAGACTAACCAATGATTCTCTCACTGACAGATGCTACACAGTCTCAGCACTGTGTGTTCTTCCCTGAAGAACTTGTCTATTAATATGGTCTGAGGACACAGCTTTCTGACATCCCGAGAGCTCTGTGTTCATGCTGGGCAGAGTGCACTTAATGATCCAGCCAGTCTCAGGAGGCTGTGCAGGAAGGGACCACTCCTGAGATCAGAGACTAGGGAACCCTGGGAAGCCTCTCTGCTTCTTCAAAGCTCAGTGTGAATCAAATTCAGCATCCCTGTACATATGGGATGTCATTCACTGCATGTTTCTGAGGAGCTCCTGCCTTGAGGGGCATGGTTCCAGAAGGCCTGCCATGGAGAAATGGACCTAATGGGTTCTTCAGAAGTCCTGTGAAAGAATTGGAAGCCATAGTGCTAATGGTCATAGCGTTCACAGCCCCTAGCTGGCACTGAGCAGGACAGCCATCCTCTCAAATGCCAGGGTTGGACTCTCTGTGGCTCGTTCAGCTTATCTTCGCAGTGCCAGTTTTCACCTGCTCAGTCCTTGGAGCACACTCTCTCAACAAGCACACTCTGGGATGGAAAGGGGGCAAGGACTGGAGTTTGGACCACAACTTGGTTTGTGAAATGAAAGGCCCTGGGTCACGAAAGCCAGACTGTGGCTATGGATTTAGGCAGCATCTCAAAGAGCAGAGATGATTGTTAAAACTCACATTGTCTGTCTAGCAAGGCAGACCTCAGCATAGATATGCTTTAGAGTCTACGTTTCATTTCTGAGGACCTTGATATCTCACTATGAGAAGTTCATCTGGAGAATGACTTAGATCTTTCCAAAGTTCTTTGCCTCATATAAGAGTCACGAGCTAGGGTTTGACTGATGGAGACAAGATCTTACTATGTAGCCATAGGTGTCCGTAGACATACTAACTATGACTTCAATTCATATATCTTTCTGCTTTGGCCTTACAAATACTGGGATTATAGGCATGTACCACCCTGTCTGATTGGTGATGTTTTTGGCTATTACATTTTTTGATGGTGTACTAACTAAATATGATTGTCATCTTGCTTGGCTCTGGAATCAGCTAAGAGGCATGCTTCTGTGTGGATATTTCCAGGAAGGATTAATTAAGGGGAGAATTAAGTAGAGAGCTGCCTCCACTTCATGCTGGTGAGTGAATCTATCCCATCACCCACCATTCTTCATAGCCATCAGAATCCAGATCATTTCAGGCTTCCATTAGGGACAGAAGACCAGCAGCTCTCCACAAATCCTTCAAGCCTTCATCACCAGATCTGGACACTGAGGCATCTAGCCTCATGCATGACTGAACAGCTACTGGGTTCCTGGCCTCTCAGTGCACAAATGGCCATCACTGGGCTTCTCAGCCCTGACCTGTGACCTAATTTAATAGGCCACTTTTTATATGTAATATATATAATATGTCTTTATTCTATATGTCTTGTTCTTCTAAAGAATCCTTACTAATACAGAGAGTCTGCCTTCTTAGTGCCAATGGTTTCTGATTCTTTTTCCCCCTCATAATTTATCACAATGGTTACCCATCCAAACCATGGGTTGGCTAGTTTTTGCTGCTGTTAAGCAGCAGCCTTCCCTCTGTGGCCTTCACTCACACAGGATGAGGGCAAGTGTGTGTTGGGAGTAGGTTACTGCACTTTCAGAACAGTTTTCTGAAATCTGTGGGAGCACAGTCTCTGTTGGTCACTCCCCCAGGACCATCTCAGAAGGATGAGTGCTTGGGGCTGTGGTGTACCTTAACATACATTCCTGCTAAATTGCTTATGATTTTTGAGTCTCCACTGGGGGCTTGTGTGTCTTGTGTAAAACATGACCTCTCTTGTGAGTATGTCAGCAGGGACCCAGTTTCAGCTGATGGGACAATTATTCACAGTGAGTACTATGACTCAGTAATGGCTGAGCGGGCCCTAGCAACTCTTTAGGATTTCAGGAGTATATGTGTTCCACTGATGTGTAAGATACTTGCTCAGACACTTTGAAGAACTCACTGCCATGTTAAAGGCTCTCCAAGAAAGTGGGGGAAATCACAGGATTTCAGAGGTCTTAGACATCCATGTCCCATCTCAGATAATAACAGCCTCCCAATGTGATGGGATTCAGGTGTTAGCTGATAAGGTTGGGAGGTGTGTCTCTAGCATCCTGGGAGCCTGCAGGGGGTGTGCCCAGCCCCATTGAAAAGGGGCTGCTGGGCTCTTGCGTGCCCCGTTTTGTTCCTGTTTTCTTGGAGATTGGATCAGCATCCATCGTCTGGATCCTCCTATCTTCAGGAGTCATCCTAAGGTTTAACTTGTGTCTGTGAGTGTTAAATACCCTCCAATAAATATTAATCCTGTATTTGGTATATATATTGCAAATGAGATTTATTGCAATATCCCACCCCTGACATCTTGTAAAGACAGGTTTTTCCCTGCATCCAGTCCTCTTGCTTAAGAGAGCACACACAACCACACAAGACTGAAGGCAGGCGACCAGTCACTTCTAATTACACTGCCCCATCATGTAATAGTCTTTGCCAGGTAGAAGAAGAGCAGTAGAGGCAAGGCCAGTTATGAAGAAAATTGTTTCTTTTGTGTAACTGAGACCTGGAAAATAAGGAGCCATTCCAAGGAAGACACATAATGACGCCTTAGCAAGCACCGTCAGAGCTTGGCCATGGCTGCCATCCTGCCATCAGCTTCCTATCAGCTCCTGTCCATGAGAAAGCTGTTATCCTGCTTGAGGAGACTCCCTACTCATAATGGCAAGGGAGGAGAGGCCAGCCTGAACTAGAGACTCTGTCAAAAAAAAAAAAAAAAAAAAAAAAAAAAAAAAAAAAAAAAAAAAAAAAAAGACCAAGAGACCAAGAGGAAGATGAGGAAGATGAGGATGAGGAGGAAGAAACTAAGCTTAATCACATATCCAAAATCAAACATTTGCATGCACATGATAAGTCTCAAAGCTAGAATTCTGACTAGAATGGGGTTCCAGAGTTGGGGTCATGTCCACTGTACCACAGGGAAGGACTTCTCTACTTACCACCCTTCCCAGCACCTAGAGAAAAAGGTATGTGTTGGACAGTAAGCAAGGCCAGGTCCAGCTACATGGCAGATGTTGAGAGAACTCAGTGAGACAGGATATGCCCTGAGCATAAGATGCCTGCCTAGGCTTGTCTTCAGCTCAGAAAAAGTCACAGCCACATGCCACTCAAACTTTCCAGGAGTCGCACTCTCCTGATAAAGTGAGAAGGAAATATATTGCTCCTCTTACATATCCATGACAGTTGTAAGAATCCAACAAATTATTAGATGTGTTAAGTATTTTGGAAAGTATAGAGATCCATGATAAAAATAAATATTCTCATTTAGACACAATAATAGCTTGCCAACATTATGATGTTCCCAGCTTACCACTAAGTGGTTCTAGGAAGCTGATGGGAGCAATTTAAGGTTTGGTTAGAATTTTTCTACCTTTCTCCCCTTCCCCGGCATTCAAGATGGCGTCTCTTCTATCACCAAAGAAATCTCTCAGCAGGAGAAAGTATGAGGCAAGGTGAAAATTAGCCTTTCCAGAGAGAAGCAAGCCTGGGCACTTGGTGGGCACTGGCTGGGGCTTGCCTTTGTCTGCTTTTCTCCAGCTCTATGCAGCAGACAACAGGTTACAGGATGTGTGAATTAGGTGAGGGCTGTGAACTAGGGGCTCCTTCACTCTCTCCCCCGCTTTTCTCTCCCTTTTCTGTCTAACTTCCTATCTTCTCTGCCTTTCTACATTTCCTCCAATCCCACCTTCTCCTCGATGGACTGGTTTGTGATCATTGTCAGCTGATGCATCAGCAGGGACTTTAGAGCCTAGTAATTTTGTTGATACAGGTATCTTCATCAAAGTAGCTTCCTGAGTACCTTTTGCAACTTCGACACCTTCCTGAACTGGGTCTGGATCATGTGTGGGTTAATTATTGCAACATGATTGACTGCAGGGTGCTTTCATGGAAACTACTTCCTCCCACCCTCTAAATATCTTAGTGTTATCAAGGGTGGTGAGGGTGGAAATTGTGGTGCTGATGGTGATGGTGATGGTGGCTGTTATGGTTGAGATGGTGGAGGTAAGGGTGATGATAGAGGCAGTGATGGCAATGGCTGTGAATATGGTTCTGGTAAGTAGAGGTGGTGATGAGGACGGTGGTCATGGTGACAGTGGTGAGGATGGTGGTAAACATGACGGTGATGGTGACGGTGCTGGGGTAAAGATGGTAATATTGGTGACAGAGGTAAGGATGGTGAGGAGAGTAATTATGGTGATGATGGTGTTAGAGGTGAGGGTGGGGACAGGGGTGACAGTGCTAATGATGATGGGCATGGTAGTGATCATGGTGGCAGTGGCAATGACTGTGGAGCTGCTATTGATGATGGTGATGGTGGAGTTGGTGGTAATGAAGACAGTGTTAACAGTGGTAACGCTGACAGACAACTATCTGCTTCCTCCTCCTAGTTACTTCTTCCTGATCACAACTCCCATTTTTCTTATCCCAAGGAGCAACTAGGGCCAAAGTACCCACCTTCCACCACTACAACCATAACTGCAATCTTCTGGCCCTGGTTTGTATGTGGGAGTGAAGACCTTATCTCAGTAGGCAGGTAACATCTCTTAATCTTTTGTCTTCTTCTGAATGTCTAATCTTCTTCCTGCATTTCTAGATGATCTGGACTCTGGTGTGCTCTGTTTCTCGACTCCTCAAGGCCTGTCTTTATTCCCTGGGTTATCACTATTCCTGCCGAACCTCCTTGCTTTATCCTGCACACTTGAGCTGATGTCATCTACCTCATTGCAAATGACAGAGGGTATTCTCAGTAGATCATGCCACATTCCCTGGCCCAACTATGATGTCATCACAGCTTAGGCACTAACAGTACCCACTATCTTGTGTTTGCAGGGCCATCTCTGAGACTGCAAGGTGTGAGGCACAATGAACATCTAGGAATAGCTCTTAATCACTGGGACCGGAGTCTAGATGCCCCAAACTCACTGTGTGTAATCAGTAAGATTTGCTTAGGGCTAAAAAATAAGGATAAAGAAATTACTGGTCATGAAAAGAGAAGATGACCTCAGGTTTGGACATTTGGGACAATTGAACACTGTGTGTTAAAAACTACAGTGTGTATAGATTTATGCTTCCTGTATTAAGGTTGTCCATACCCCTGTGAAAGGATCTCTATAATCACACACAGAGGCTATACCACCTCTCCAGTAGAAGTGTGAGAATTTGTGGAAGGTTAAAAGTGGGTTGTGCCAAGTGGAGGGGAAAGAGAGAGGGCTTCTGGATGATGGGGGGAATAGGAAAGTTGGGAAATTGAGAGGCACCTACTTTCTTGCCATTGCCCTTCCTCCTATGCTTCAATATATGGTTCTCTCCCTGTGGTAACTGCTCAGAACTCCTGGCTCTCAGTCCTATTCTGTGGGCTTCCAGCTGTGCTGCCAGAGGCCTGGGACCTGAGATGAAACCTGGAAAGAATAGAGGGCCTTTGACAGGGGCAAGGGACAGGTGGAGACACAAGTTAGCCATCTAGAACAGAAAGGGTGTTGTAGAGAGACTAGATGTGATGCCAGTCTACCTCAGTATACTAGGGTACAGCTGTTGCTCAGGGTGAAGACGAGTTGGGATGGAGGAGACAGAGTCTCTGCAGAGAGTTTCTACTGTGTCAAAGGGATGTAAGAACTGTTGCTCCTAACTCCTAAATTCATGAACTTTCTGCAAGCCTTGCTGGTTTTGAGTACTTTTTAAAAATTGAATGATTTATTCTTTGAATTCAAGAATTCAAAGACTTGCTCACTATAAGACTAGTTAAAGAACTCCTGCCTGGATTCAGATTGAGTAAAGACTTCCAGGAGGCCTTGCTTCTCCCCCAGTCAAGATGGAACAGCCTTACTAGCCTGCTGGAAGAAAGTGCTACCTACATGTAGCCAGAACCTTCTCACCTCACACACAATGTGGTCATCCATAGCAAGTTATAAAAGGACTGATATTCTTCTCATCGGTAGAATAGAGGGTAATTTATAGCCACATGATGTGGTAAATCGTGCAGAGGGAGCCTATGATCAATGATCATCTCTGATAGTTATAGCCTTGGTTTACACTAACACACTTGTCAGAAAGCAGTTGTATCAGGTAGAGAAGCTAACTCTGTGGGTAAAGCACTTGCTGTGTAAGCATGAGGACCTGAGTTCCATCCCAAAGAATCCATGATTTTTTAAAGAAAAAAAAAAAGGCTGAGCCTGGTACACATATATGTAACTCCAGCATTGGGAAGGTAGAGACAGGTGGATCCTGGGAACTTTTTTGCCAGACAGTTTAACTAAAACAGCAAGTTCCAGGTTCAGTGAAAGGGCCTGTCTCAAAAAATAAAATTGAGAGCAATAGAGAAAGCAAATAGGTCTTTCTTGAATACACATGCACACTGGAATGCACGCATAAAAGCTGCTGCAGCCTGGAGGGCTGCTTCATCGTCTTGGTATACAAAAGGAAGATGGCAGCCTGGTATCCACCATGTAGATGACTGGTGAAGAATGAGTTGTGCAGGACATCTGTAGGAAAACTGAGAACCTGAAGGGAAACAAAGGGCTGCCCATTAAACCATCCGTCTCTAATCCAGCATGAGTTCTAAAGATGCCTTCAAATAGAAAACCAGTTGTGTGATCCTGGAAATTTGCATGACCATTCTGTACCTGACATTCCAAATACAGTGATGAGTAAAGAATCTAAAACTTGAAGACACTGCCCGAATCCCAGGAGTCTTTACTCAGAGAAACCCACTTTCTCCTTTTTAACACTATGAGCTTCTTCCAGCTGTGGACCCAATTTCCTTTCACCTCTGGTCCCAACAAACTGTAGAAGGACTTAAATGTGAATATGTCTGAGAAAGGGCCTTTGACTGAGTGAGAGATTCAAAAGCAATAGAGGCCAGGCTCTGAGGCCCTATTCAGTCTCTCTGGATACATGCCTAACTCTGAGCTGTTGAGATCTGGGCCTGGAATCAGAACTCCTCAATTGTTTCTGTGCAGATCTGTCACTGCTAGGATGTCCCAGGCACCAGACCAGTCACCAGGTTTTACTTCCGTTCCTGGCCATCCTCCCTCAAGGGAGTCCACAGTCAAGGTTAGGAGAACTGTGATCCTGACTCCTTCTGCCACCGGTCATCTGGGCTGCCAACCAAGCACTTTCAAGCCATCAAAACCAAAGAAACGGTGTAGTCTTTACCCCAAGACTATAGTAATGGGATGCTCATATCGAAAACCACTCATTTCACTAGCCCTTCTGAAAAATGGGGGGATGGTTCTGCTCTAGCTTTGCCATTTTAATTGCTTTGCTTTTATAAAGTTTGCTTTTCATGTGAAAAAGCCTCTGCCAGGCAGTGAAAGCTGGCAGATGTTGTCTGTATACCCTGCCGAGGAACTCAAAATATGCAGGTGTTTAAAAATAACCCTGCCTTTTGCAGGTAGCTCCTTATTCAATATTAAGTGTCCTCCTCTCCAACAAGAGTGTGCATAATGCTAAATTAACTGTTAACAAGTATTTTTAAATAGCCTAATTTATGCTAATTCAAAAATATTCCGTTCCCAAACTGAATATTTTTGCCTCCCAAATTGCTGCACCTTTTCTTCAGCAGCTGAGGAGTCTGGGTGCTGTGAGCCGGCAGCTTCCTGGGTGGCGTTCTGGATTCAGGTGGTGTCTGTGGATGCTTTCCACTATGGCCATTGCAAAGCTCACTTCAGAAGCCCAGAGTGACGATCGATTTGTACATTTAGATGGGGGCAGTGGATGTGAACTGTTGGAGCTTCTGGGGGCCTAAGGAATGCTGTCAGTGTGGTGGAGGTGGAGGCTCACAGCATCATATATGAAGGTGTCCCTTTATTTCTTTATGGCTAGAGCACCCTTGGACATTCTCTCTTACTCCACACTCCATCCTCAGCAAGAACACGCCCAGTTCTAATAGTAAGGACAAAATTGCAAAGCCAACTTTCACCTCTGGGGCTCCCTTTGCTTCCTCTGAGGTGTGGATGTCGGCTTCATCTAGAGATGGTGGTGATGCTAAAGTCCTCATGGTGTGTCCTTCCATTTCCTCACAAATGGCAGAAGAGCAGCCTCCCTCCTACAGACCTCTCACCTGGGAAGAGGGGCCACATTCTTCTTTGTGCCTTTGAATTGAAATCATGGACAGTATCCCCCTCCTGCAAGGCCTGGTCTCACTAGATCTGGGCCTGCGGCTCTAGGGACTCCTTCCCTTCATGTCTCACTCATTTCTTCCTCCTGCTTCAGAATCCTGGTACCCTGGATTCTTAGTTCTTTCCACAGTAGCTCAAGGCTCCATTCAAACAATACAGCTTCAGAGAGCCAAGCTCACCCTTCCTTCTCACCCAGGAGAGCCACCTCTGGAGGAACTTCAGAGACAATGTTAGCTCTGCTCACAGCAGGCCAGGAGAATGAAGAAGGAGGAACCCTGGAAACATTTGGCAGAGACAGGAAAGGACCTCTTGACCCTGACTTCACAAGCTCAGGAAGGGATTCATCCTTGCTCCTTGGGGTTCTGAGTGGAGCCTTCACTGTTCCGAGGCCTGTCAGTGGTGCTTTGGATCCATGACTCCAATGACATAGAGCCTGAGGACTGCCCTGAGGAAACTTGTCTGTGGATGTGGTTAGGAGACTCTTTCAGAGAAGTTGTTGAAAATCCCATCAGTTTTCCTGAGGGAAGAGGAGCCTTGGCGTGATACTCTGTGGTAGGTCACTGTGCATTGCTCGCCCTGTATCATTTGACGTAAGTTGTCTGCTGGGACCACACTACCCTCTCCTGCTGTGCTGTGGCTTTTCTTCTGCTGAGGATATTTTCGTATATGGCCTCAGGGCAAACATTAAAGCCAAGAATTCAACATTGGCTGTATTTTAGCTGCTTTTCCTTTCCTGTAACCAAGCATCCGATGGGAAGCTACTTACAGGAGAAAGGCAAGGGGAAGAAAGGTAGAGAGAAGGAGCAAGGTATAAAGAGTGAAGGGGGGAAATGAATAAAGAGTAGAAAGAAGGCATGGGAGAGTGGAGAGAGTGTGAGGAGAAGGGAGAAGGTAGGGCAGGAAGATGACAGAGAAGGGAGAGGAGAGAGAAAAGAAAGAAGAGAAGGTAGATAGGAGAAAAGAGAGGAGGGGAGGAAGGGGGGTTGTCGGGGAAGAGGGAAGAGATGGAAATGGGAGGTGAGGGGAAGTGGGAAGGAAGGAGATAGAGATGGGATGAACACACACACACAGACTCACAGAGAGAGAGAGAGAAGGGGGAGAGAGAGAAGGGGGAGAGAGAGAAGGGGGAGAGAGAGAGAGAGAGAGAGAGAGAGAGAGAGAGAGAGAGAGAGACTGACTGACTGATTGACTGACTGACTGACTGACTGACTGACTTCGGTTCAATTCAAACTTGCAATGGGCAACTAACCACAACACTGGGCCAAGGATATCTGGTCTTAGGGCTGAAATTCTTTTCTCTCCAGAAAATTGTTTTCCTTGTAAGATCTTAGACTGATTTGCTGACGACCACCCACATTATCCAGGGACTCCCCTTTACTAAAAGTCAATTGATTACGATGTTGATCCAAGAAAACAAAAACCTCAATGAAACCCCAACAAAGACTGTATCCGACCTTTAACATCCAGGGCTAAAACAAAGTTAGTGAATTTGTCCAATTGAGCTTCATCTGAGTCAAACAGAAGGACCTACCGCCTTTCCGGCCTAGGACACTAATTTAGGTCCCAGGGCAAGTGACAGGGACAGCAGGTCATGTAGATGAGGAATCAGCAGGGTCTGCCAAATTTAGGACACTTGAGTCAAAGGATTAAAGAGCCCTCACCCTCCTGAACACCACCCAGACAGTAGGTACTTAAAGAGTTTTAAAGGCGTGCTGAGAAGACAGAGGGAAAGTCACCAAACAGACTTTTAAAAACAGAAAATAAAGCAATTAAATATAGAACTGAAAAGGAAAGGCTGAAAGGCATTAAACCCACAAAGACTTCCAAGAACATGACCCTTGAAGTCCAGTGCTACAGAGGAATCCAGAGCAGAAGATAATACAATCTGTAAAGAATTAAAGAGATCAAATCTTTACATAAAAGAATAATCTTAAAATTGATTTTTAAATAATTTCTTTAGGTACTAGGTGGCAATCTTCAGGCACCAAGGGTGGGTTTTAAATAGGAAAAAATTTTTTTTTCCATTTATAGGATAAAGCTTATATACTACTCACTTTGAATAAAGATCTGGGGGAAGTGCATATTGAATTGGGTAGTTAAAAGTAAAGGTGGGTTTTTAATAGGCCAGAGAGCATTTCGGAAGGCCAAAGAAATAAAACCAAAATGTAAGTAACTCTGTGAGAGCTAAATTTGGCCTTGAACTTCCTAATGATCCAAAGAAAAACAGAACATAAAAAACTCACCTTTCAGTTTTAGAGTTTACATTCATACTGATGCAATAATTCACCCCAGAGGGTAAAAACTGAATCTTGATGAAAAGCATCTTCTTAGTCAATAGATATTTATAAGCCACACACACACAGTATCTGTAGTGGTTAATTACAACTGACATCTAGACAGGATCTTGAGTCACCTAAGAGACAAATCTCTGGATATGGCTAGAAGGTATTTTCTAGGCTGGGTTCATGGAAATGGAATAATGTCCACTCTGAATATGGACAGCGCCATCCCATGGGCTGCCGCACTGGAGTGAATGATAAGGAGAAAGTGAGCACCTCTATTCATCTCTCTTGTGCTTCTGGACCACAGATGCAATGAGACCAGCTGCCTCATGCTCTGACTGACAGGCCTTCCAAACTGTGGTGGACTGAACTTTCAAACTGTGAGCTCAAATTCACCCTTCATCCCTAAGAACCTCCTGTCAGGTGTCCGGTCACAATGAGGAAATAGCTAACAGAGAACATGTGAAGAAAATTTACCATGGGAAATGGTGAGGAGGAAAAGAGCATATTGAAAGGGATCTTTTGCAGGTCACTATGAAGATCTTGGGGACCCTGTGCTAGAGAAAAGGGCATATCACTGTATCCAGAGGCTAACCTTCCAGGCAGCCTCATTCCAGAAGTCGGCAAGCCAGGGAACTAAGGACACAGCAGGAACTTTCTCCTTGATTAGGGCTTTGGTCTACAAGCTGAGCCCTGTGGTTTGAGGTTGGAATGTTCCAAATATGCCTCTACATTAAAGGCTTTGTCTCTGGGCTTTGATAGTATGGGGATGTGGTAACTGAGTTGGGGCTGAGTGGGATGTGCTCCAATCACTGGAGAATGTTCAAAGAAGATACTGGGTTCTGGGCCCTCCTCTTTCTCTCCCCCTTTTGCACCCAGCCATGAGGAGAATGGGTATCCTTCCTCTACTCACAATGTACCACGTTGTCACAGGCCCAAAGTGTCACAGCTGAAACCTCAATTGCAAGCCCAAATCACCTACCCCTGTATTTAGGTTCACCTCAGACATTACTTACAGAAGGCAGACACAGGGAGGAAATTGTGGGACTGCAGAATTGGAGACCTTCCCAGGCCCCCATCTGTGACTATATTAAGAAAGTTCTGTGCCATGCTGACTGGCTCCCCTCCTTCCTCAGTAACTGTGCTATGTTCTCCATGAATGTCTCAGCATGTGACCCTGGAAGATGTTTTGGTTTCAATGAGCTTGTCCCCCATAAACTCGGGTATTGGAGCATTTGGTGCTGTTTAGGCAGGCTTAGGAGATGTCACCTTGCTGGAGGAAGTGCATCCCTGGAAGCGGGCTTTGAGAGTTTAAAGTTTTGCATAGCTTTCAGCTCATTCCCTCTGCTTCGTGCCTGAGGTTGACAATATGAGCTCCCAGCTTCCTGCTCCAGGCTCCATGTCTGCTACTTGAAAGAGAACCTAAAGAGTTTTCTGCTGCTAGACAGCAACTAAAGAAAAAGGGGGAGGCGAGACCCCATCCATCCAGCTAAGGTTCCAACTTCTGAAGAATCTCCTTCTATAAATTGTCTTGAGCACAATGTTTTGACAAAGTAACAGAGAAGTAACTAATACAGAGGTGTGTGCAGTGTGGTGGTGGGGACTCCAGCTGGGGTAGGAGGGTCATCCTGGGAGATTAAGAACAGCCATGGCAGATGATACTCCCACAGTAAAATGCTATTTTCACGGGGGACTGATTCTCAGTTTTTGGTGGCCGCATGTATGAGACAGTGTAACGAGACCATCATCTCCCAATCTCAAATGACCCACAGCCAGTGGCTGGACTCTTGACACTCTCCTATACTGGTCTGTCAGAGCTTTCTGTTTCAAGATTGTGGGTAGTCTCCTGTTTCTAAACATACAGGCTAGAGGATGAACATTTATCTTAGTGGGAGAAAAAAGAGTTCACAAAAAATAAGATCCAACTTTGACAACTGTCTACAGAGTCCTAAATATTTTACACACACACACACACACACACACACACACGTACTGCTCACAAAGATAACCAGTGTCCTGTTCTATGACTTTCTTTCTCATTTGCACAAGTTGAAAGGGATGTCTCTCACTGAACCTAGAGCTGAACGGCAGCCAACAGTCCCCAATCATCCCCCTGCCTCTGCCCTCCATACTGCAGGGGTTATAGGAATACATAGACATTCATGGTTTTTTTTTTTTTTTGTATGTGTGTTAAAGATTTATGTTGGTGCGACAAGTGTTCTTACCGACTGAGGCATCTCTCCAATCCCCCAAACAGACATATTATACTTAAAATTTGTTGTTAGTTTGAATGGGACAGCTACCACACATCAGAAAAATGGCCCGGGGCATCTTGGCTTCTGCAGAGGCCTCTTCTAAGCTGGTGAGGGAAGACACACGAGCACTTTTTTATGGACTAAACCTGTTTTCAAAGGAGGGAAATGAGAGCCCTTCACACTGCATGAGGACTCACTGTTGTCTAGGATCTAGCATGGTGGGTCCCAGAGAAGGCTCTCAAGCATCTAGGCCTCTTAAGCCCAATCACACATCTCATGACAAAGTCTTCTCTCAAATTATTGCAACAGAGACAGGAGAGAAAGGCATCAGCCAGGCCCAGCTAGAGAGGAAGCCTTGCTGATAATCAGCGGGGAGCCCACAGGTCCAGCAGAGGGATGAAATGTGGAGTGGTCTGCTCTGGTGTAGACTGTGAGGACATGAACATATTCAAGTGGATGGGCATTGTGACATGGGCTGTGAGGACATGTTCATGAATGGCGTTTTTTTACCTGGGTTCCAAACCAGAGGTAATAAAATGGGGATGATTAAAAATTATAAGTATAAGCATACATATTTATAAGGCACTTTGACAACATGACGATTTGGCAAAATGTTATGGTAGGTTCTATGCTTGGGCCTGTGACCGCCACAGCCTTTAGACCAGGAACTGTTTATGCTTATACCCATAGACTGGGGCTGCTCTCAACCTTGGTTAGAGAAGCTTCTTTTGGCAATGGACAGCAGCCAATTCAGAGGCACATAACTCATCAAAGTGTGACATATAAGACTGAATGTTCAGCCCCGAGGGAGATGTCTACATTAGCTTCCCACTCTCCAAAGGAAGGTCCAGGGAACATCACAGATGAGGAGGCAGAAAGAAAGTAAGAGTAAGAAAGGAATTGTGGGATGTATGCTGTGAACTGCTTCCTCTGGACCTGACACCACTAAGATAGTCTCGGGCACACAGCAGCTGTGGTGACCTGTACAAGATGGGGTAGATGATCTCCAGGCCCCACCTCTTAAGGAGGAGCTATCGGCAGTAGATTTGCCACTGGTAGAGGTGGAATAATTATTCTTTTGAGGCAGTGGCCACTGCTAGGTTTCCCATGCTTCTGTGAATGGCCTCACACTCATGCACATACCAGCCGACTTAGTAAAAGAAAGACATTAAGTTGAGCTAGGTTATGTTGGGAGGATTATGTATGGGGGGGGTGGGGAGTGGGGGACAGCTATGGTTATATGGTTATATTTCACTATATGCATTTGGGAGATTCTTAGAAATAAAGAAAAAACATTCAAGATTAAAGAACAATGATGTTTGAGAGCTGACATGGCTCAGTTAGGAAAGTGTTTGCCACACAAACATGACAGCCTTAGCTTGAGCTCTATGACCCATACACAACAAGCTGGAGCCCAGTCATGTGCATTTATTGTCGCAGATCTGGGGAAGCAGAGACAAGTAGATCTCTGAGGTTTGCCGGCCAGCCAGTACAGCTTAATCCATACAAGGTTACTGCATAGCTTCACTGGGGGGGGGGGGGTATCACTTTAGGACCTGCCTCAAATAACAAGGTGAAGAATAACTAAGTAAGACACGTGGGGTTTACTTCTGACCTCTACACTCAAGCACAGACATGTGCACCGATGCACACAATACATGTGTGTGCACATGTGCAGGCACACACACACACACGCATACATTTGAGGAAGATGCGTGGGTACACATATAAGTGTGTTTTTTTTTCATTAAGAAAGTAGCATCAGTATTTTATGTTAAATGAATAACAAAAGAGGCCAGACACTAGGAGTCTGTTTTAAATAACATTTATTTTTCATTTGTCAGTGATTAACTTTGAACTCTCCTAGAACAAACAGTATCATGATCATAGTGAATAAAAAAATATAGATGATCAAATAAAAATATTAGGTTATACAAAGTTAGTTTTTTTTTTTTTAAAAAAAAAAAAATCATTGTCCACCAACATTTTCAGGACCTTGGGAATCTGGAAAACAATTTAATTTGTGAGATTTAAAAAAACAAATATTTCCAGCAGTTAAACATGGAGAAGGCACACTGGAGATCATTTTCAGAGGCCTGCTGGAGTAAACAAGGGTCAGAGACACTCACAGGATCTCTGAGAACCACGGTATATACAAACTTCTGTACAAAATTAGACCACAGAGAAGTCACCCAATTAAAACCACCTCTGGTAGCATACGGGGTCATATTTTAAAAATAATAAAAATTGATCTTCCTATGCTCATATTCATTTTCCATTTGATCCAGTATTCTTAATGGTGTCTCCACTCCATATATTAGTATCTCTTTAGTAACTGAGAGACATCCCTACTTTAAATTATGCCAAGGGAAATCAAAATCTTCTCTGAAGGGGTACACTTAGTCACTTGATGTCAGCTGAAGTGACACTCCATCACACAAGTCATACCATAAATGCAGCAAGGATGGGGCTTGAGCAGCCATCCCCTGGGGATGAGCTAGAGTCTGGGCTGCAGAGGCAGTTTGAGGATCCTTATAGGTCTACTACAAGGCTTCTCACCAGCTGGGGCCAGGATGAATTAGCTAACTCACATCAGCCAAGCTCTCTGCAAATGAATGTACGTCATTTGGCACAAAGGAAAGGATGTGAGGGCAAGACCCAGGCCATCTGAAGGGCTGACATGCTCACAGGCCCCCAACTTCAAAAAGAAAAAAAATTCAGAGTATGTATGACTTGGCCCCATTGCTACTGTGCTCTGAGATACTTCAAGCCTCTGGCCCAATGCTAGGAAGGACTCCTTTCCAGGAAAAGGCACCACACTAAGGTGAGGCATCCCAGGTCCTGGAGGACGTAATTGACAGGCACAAGGGATGTACAAGGGAGAAAAGAAGATAGCTTCACTGCACAATCCCGGAGTCCACTGAGGTCTGCTTGCGGGTCGTCTTCGGAGGGGGAGGAGGTGGCGTTTTGCTGGGCAGTGGAGGTGGCTGTTGCTAGGAAACAGAAATATGAAGGAGCTGTCATGTTACTGGTGTCTCAGAGAAGTACCTGTTTTGTTTGTTTGTTTGTTTTTCTGAGGTCTTATTTGACATAGCAGTGGGAGGTCAGGTTTGAATGCTTATGATGGGGCTTGACCCTCCCCTGGTGTCCTGTCTCCACCCACCTGGTTTAGAGCCAGCCTGTCAGCTGCCCCACCCTGGCTGCCCTGCAGTCATCCAGTTTTCTGATATCTAAGTCTGCATAGATGGTGAGTGCTTGAGAATATTACTGTCTGTGATTTTAGATTCTGGTATCATTGACCTAGCAACAGATCTGTGCCCACAAAAAAGTCTCTCCAGGGTATGGTGACAGACCCGCCTTTGTCTTCTAAACTGACAGCCCAGGTCAGCAAGCTTTCTCTGAAAAGTAACATTCTACAATTTGTGGGTCATGTTGCTCTTATTCAGGCTGGAAAACAGCCAAAACCTGGACCAGCAGAAGCTGTGATCATAGTTATGGTGAAGGAAACCTTATTAGCAAAAGCAAGGGGCTGGTTGGATTGGTCCATAGGCAACAAAGTCCTTGGGTTCCTGTTATGGTTTAACTGTAAATGCCCCTACCCTTGCAGGCTCTTGCCAGCAGCACTGTTGTGGGTGGGGGATTGTGTCAACCTTTGGGAGACAGAGCCTTGCTGGACGAAGACGATTGCTGGTGGCAGGGGAGGCCTTGAGGTTTATCTATAGGTTCACCTCAGCTGAGATATGAGCAAGCATCTTCCACAAGCTCCAGATCACTTCAGTCCCTGTCATAATGCCTTCTCTTCCATGATAGACTGTGTGCCTGAAAACTGTGAGCCAAACAACCCTTCCCTCTCTCTGCTTCTTAGCATGCATCATGGAGATTTTAAAAAGGAACAAATGGAATATATCTCCCAAAGAAGAAAATGAACGCACAGCTGCAAAGCCAACAGAAAAACCATGCCACCACCTGTCGGCTGTGAATGAAGCAGGTGGCCACTGCCCTCAGGACCCTCATGACCATCACAGACACTGACAAGAGATGCTTGGGAGATGTGCCTCCATCATACAAGGGCACAGTGAGTGAGCAGATAAAGAAACTGGCAGAATGGGGGCGGGTTGGGGAGGGGAGCCCACTGCAGACAGAAGTCTTGAGAAATGTTCAAGAGCCATCGCATAATATAAGTGCAAGTGTCACAGTCTTTCAGCAGAAGCTAGAAAGTAGCTTCTGCTGAGAATGTGAGAAAAGTTCTCAAGGGCAGAACCATGACATAGGAGTCTCCTACTTACTGCCCAGGCCTGATCTTGAGTCATAGGCAGGTAAATACATAGTCTATAACACTAGCCATTTTACAGAGGGAAGTGAGGGGCCTGGGAGCTGGCTCAGTTGGGAAGTGCTTGCCATGTAAGCATAGGGACCTGAGTGCAGACACCCCCCAGACTCATGTAAAAACCCAGGCACAGTAGAGCAGGCCTATAATCCCTGTCTGAGAGACAAGGATTCATGGGCTTTGCTGGCCATCTAGTCTAGCCCAATCAGCGAGAGTCAGGGTTAGGGGGAGAGACCTGTCTCAAAAAAATAAAATGGAGAGCAATTAAGGAAGACACCAGATGTCAACCTCTGGCTTCCACATGCCCAAATGTCCATATGCACCCCCCACACACACCAAAGGAAAGTCTTTTTAAAGTTGGTGTGAACTATGAAAAAAACAAAACACTGATGTGATGGCCTGAGAACATCCACTGTAGGTGTGTTTATAGGCAAATCTATGGTGATATCCAACAGAGAATAACTGCAGTCAGGACCAACATAGTCTGAGAAAAATACTGTGTTAGATGCAGAGGTATCACCAAGCAGGAGAACACTGGGTTTATCCCCATTAAGCAAAATTATAGCTCACATGACTGGTCATAAGAGCTATTCCAAAATGAGTGACACCTTAAAATGGCAACGACTAGAGATAGAGTCACTGACAAGCCTGAGGCCGATCGATGGGAGTGACAGGAGGCTATCGATCACCTCCCACAACAGATGAACGATCATTATCCAAAAATGGCTCTCAAGGCCCGTGCAGAGGGAGGCACCTGAGAAGATGCCTTAACTAATTACTACTCACTAACCACTGGCCTGTCACCCAAATTTGAGCTCAGGCTACAAATTAAACCAGAAGCAAATCGCAAAGAGGGTTGGGTAATTAATCTAATTGAATCTGCACCCGCTTTATAAACGGAACCGCAGCTAGGGCATGTCGGTCTCTCACTTAATCACAGTGCCACTGACAACTCCGGATGATGGATCTGTCACCCCTGGGTGGATGTGTGATAGAAATGGACTTGTTCACACTTTCAAGTTCAGTGTTTTTTGACTATATAGGTGGACCTGGGGGGGGTGTATTTTTGCTTTTCTAATAAAATAAGAATATAATCAACTAAATAGGATGCAACACCCTAAGGAAGTGAAGGTTTCCTCCTTGAGGCTCCTTGGGTCCCCCTTTTGTGTCGGAGAGGTCAAGTTTCCATTTTAGTAGCTGTCTGAATACCCACTTCTCCAGGGCTAGAGCCCCAGCTGGTATCTCTAGGGAGACCTATCTCCACATAAATCACACTTTGGCTTAGGAGAGCCACCTGTCTCTTGCATGTCAGAGAAAAAGTCGGACCGTGTTTTCTTTCATTTATACAATCAAATGCACAGTTAACAAGCACTTTCTTCCCTCACTACTTTCTTTTTGCATGTGCATGTATGTGCACATGTCTGTCTGCATGCATTTAAGTGTATGCTATTGTGAATATATGTGTGAACATGCATATGGCAGCCAGAGGTCAGCATCGGGTGTCTTCCTCGGTCGCTTTATTTATTTGAGGTCTCTCACAGAACCTGGAGCTCACCAATTTGGTTAGCATGGCTGGCCAGTGAGCTGTAGGGCCCTTCCTGTCCTCCCCCACCCCAGCCCACCCCCGGTGCTAGGGTGACAGGTACCTGCCAACATGCCTGGCATTTTTACATGGGTTCTGGTGGGCTGAACACAGGTCCTATTATTTGCATGGGCCATCTCCCCAGCCCTCCCTTCCTGCTTTCACAAGGAAAAAAAGTTTGCAGAGTACCCAGTGAAAAGTTTCCTCAAGAAAGAAAAAGAAATGGTATGAAGAATTTACTTTTACCAGGGTTGAAGAAAAAAAAAAAATCTGTCAATCTCTGTTGGGCTCCTGGAGGGAGGAGGGGGGTCTCTGGTGGCTATAACATTACGTTATGGAGGCTGAACAACAAAAAGTATGACCAGCTATACAAATATGGACAAATATGGAATGGGGTGTTTTATTCTTTAGCCTGAGTTGATTGAACTTTGTAAGGCCATGAATAATGTGGCCTGGGAATGGGGACTTTAGAGTGGGCATTTCTGCCATGACTGCATAAATCATATATGTACCTCCTCTCTGAGCTTACCTTCTCTATTCACGGTTGAGCTCTAAACAAGTGATTGGCCAGGGCCACAGGACCTAAGCAGTGCATGACAGTGCTGTGAGTTCATGCTGCAGAGTGACTTTCCAGTGACTACACTGTTTTCATTAGCAGGCAGCCCCCAGCGACTCATCAGGGAGCACATTAGACATGATTAATGACTTTAAGAACAGTTTCTGGTAGGGACCAGCCTGGGGACAAGTCCTGGAGAAGGGTTCAGGCTGGCTGCTCATGAGTGCTACCAGAAGAAGCCAGGTCTGAAACTTGAACCTAGGTTTTGGGGGGAAACTTGAGGCCTAATGAAAAGTGAGGTGGGGCATGCAGTCTCTCTACCAAAGTAAACCCTTTCTGACTGTCCTGGTAGCAGCAAGTACCTGTGGTCACCAGGGACCTGTCAGTGAGACAATAACATTGTCCAGAGGAACTACAGGGCCAGGATGGTGGGAACAAAGGTGGCTTCCCTTACTCAGAACAACACCTTATTTTAGTGTCCTCAGACAGACCTCTTTGGCATCAAAGCCACTGGCAGTATTAACAGCTCAAAGATTGGCATTTCCATCAGAATGACTTGTGAGCATGGGCAGCAATAGGGATGGCTGTAGCACTGTGTGGTAGGCAGGGCTGCCTGCAGTTAGAGCTAAGATGAAGAGTAACAGATTGTGCATATCTCAGTCCTTACTCCTCAACCTTTCTCTCAAAATCAGATCCATGACCATCCTGTGGGTTTTTAGTTTGTTTGTTGTTGTTTTTTTTTTTTTTTTTTTTTTTTTTCCTCATGGGTCCAAGATAAAGCCACTGAGATTTGGAAGGTTGAGGGCAGTAACTAAAGATCCATGGTTTAGATTCAACTTACCCGCTGTGGGGGGAGAGGAGGTGGAGATGTGGGTGAGCCCATCAAATCCTGGTTGTCCATCAGATTTCCATAATCTGCCATGTTGCCTTTGAGGGGCAGAGGGGGTGGGACATCGGCCACATCCATCCCTGTCATGCCGTTCAACTCCAGACCTGGAATATGGAGAGATGGTTACAATGGAACCAAAGAGTCTCCTGGGCCTGAAGGCTCTTGGCCTCTTCTGTTTCCTCCACAGAAACACCTGCCAAAAGAGTAGAGAAGTAGGCAAAGAGGAGTAGAGAATTCAGAGTGGAATTCCTTCCTGGTAGAATGTTCTAGAAAGAAAACTTGAGAGTACCAGCATGTGAAACAATGTATCAAATAACTGTGTACATCCTACTGTCCATGATCCTCCTTCTCTTTGGTGGTGGCACCCACATAGTTGGTGTGACAAGGGCTGTGGACAGTGTGCTACTTTGAGAGCCTGACAGGCTTTGTGGTCAGCCTGTCACTGTTGCTACTGGGTGAGCTCAATGGGTAAAGTCCACTGATGGGGTACACGGTCAGATACTATCTCACACAGCTCACCCACTAGGGCAGTCCCATGACTCCATGACTATAGACAGAAAGAGGTCAGCAGTTGCTTTCCAGAGACAAAAGAGGTATGATGGTTGTTAAAGTGTCTATTTTCATAGACAGAAGGAGGATCTCTAAGGCTAATGTCATCAGCCTTTGTTAAAACTCATGGAAAGGGTGTTTTATTTTAAACCAAAGAGAAAAATGGACACATTTACTAATGAGTATTTCTAGAGTTTTCTTACATGGTTATCTGATGAAGGAAAATAGCAGGGTAGTTGAGACATGAATTCAGAAGCCCTGACATAGAGCTGGGAGAGGAGTGGTCCTCAGGAGTGGCTCTTAGGTGCCTGAGTCACTGAGGTAAACTAGATGTGACATAACACTTGTCATTTAATCCTCCTTTAGTGTGTGACCCTCAGTGGTGACAGGCTGACAGTGCTGTGCAGTCCTCTGTCATCCCTAGTAGAAATTTCTATACATTAAGCAACAAGTCTTTCACTGTATCCCACTAGGACCCAGAGTTCCACGGCTCCAGAACACACTGGCATCCTGTGGCTCTCAAGACTCCTTTTTGTGATAGGAGCGCTGGTCCTGGGTTGAGTCCTACACTCTATTTGCTCAGCTCTGGCACTGAGGGTAGGTTTCTGCTTGAGTTGCTGAAGTCTAGCTTCCCACTGTAACCTGAAGGACTCCCCTTCATTGTGCTTCAGTGAACAAAGGTGCTCATTGACCTTCAGTCTGCTGCTGGGGAAAAGGTTCTGAAGAAAGCACCAAGGTCAGGGGGACCTTAAGGAAAAACATCTTAAGTACCACTTACTAGGTTGAATGCTGAAGCTGAGTTTGGCTCTTGGTGTGACTGGAGGGGGCGTCTGCTGGGAGGAAGGTGACGTTGGAGATACAGAGAAGCGCCTTTCACCTCCAATGACATTGATCACCTGGCTTTTTGGCCTTTGAGGCCGCAGGGGACTTATCTATGTGGAGGGATAGAAAGAACAAAGTTAAGGTCTATAGGGGTTGATTGTATCCTCCCCAAATTTCTGTGGTAAGGCCCTGACCCCAGTACCTCACAAGTCCATCTCGATGTAGAGGTTTTGTAAAGATTAAGGACCCAGTTAAGATGATGTCAACACAACCCCTAATCCAACAAGGCCTTATGGACCAAGGAGGTTTGGATAGCATACAAACAGGGAAAATATGATGGGGAAAGCAGAGGTGGGCATTGCTGCTAAAGCCAAAACACACCAAAGGTGGCTAGACAACACACAAGCCAGGGGTGGAGTGGAACAAAATCCCCGCCTTGGCAGCAGGCAGCCCCATCCACATCTTGATCTCGGACTTGTAGCTTCTAGAACTGGTAGAATACAACTTTCTGTTGTTTGAGTTGCTCGCAGAGGGTATAGTAGTTTGTGATGGCAGCCTGTACCCCCCTAACACAGAACTTCATATGAATCCTCAACACAGTCTTTGGGGGCCGGCTGGGCTGCAACTTGTTATGTACCCAAGGATGACCTTGAACTTCTGATCCTGATTGGATCCACCTCCTAGATGCTAGAGTTACAGTGTGCACCACTGTGGCAGTTTATGTGCTGTTGAGGATTAAATTTAGGGCCTTGTGCAAGCTAGGGAAGCACACTACCCACCAGGCTATGGCCCCAGCCCTTTGCAGGCTACTTGACGTGAAGGTGGAAGGATGTACACGAGAGCGACTTATGTACCTAGTGACAGGACCCAGGGATGCCCCCAAAGGATCAGAAATGGACCAGGTAGCCAGGCCTGTTGGTGCATATCTTTAGTCCCAGCACGGAGGAGGTGGGGGCAGGTAGATCTCTGTGTGTTTGAGGCCAGCCTGGTTTACACAGTAAGTTCCAAGAGAGCTAGGGCTGCACAGGGAAACCCCCCAACAAAAAAACGAAAGCCCCAAACAACAAAACAAAAACCTAAAAGAATGGAATAGAATCCAGAGGCCATGGCAGGAAGGGAGGGGGCTTCCTTCCCCTCACTCAGGCTCCTTGAATTGCATTTCTATCAGGCAGGAGTTTTCTTTTCTCTCCTCTTCCTGCTGGCCTTGAGCTTTTGGGTGTACTTGAGTTCCCCCACCTGAGCCCTTTCCTGTTAGTAACATCAGGAAATTTAATTTATGTATTTCTTACAGCTTGGTCTCAGATCTTACACATCAGGGAACACCAGCAATTACAAAATATTCTGAGGTAGGATTATTCAGAAATGCTATTAACCTGGTGAAAAAGCAGGAGGCAAGGAGGCTGTCTCTCAGAGGGCCTGGCTTGGGTATTACAGCTTAATCCTGGGGCATGAGCTGGTTTTGCGCGGGGGTGGGGGCTCAGACTAGAGCTACTGAAACCAGATGCAGGGGTGAGGTCCTGGGCAGGGAAAAGTCCCTCTGATAAATGAGCAGCACGGAGCCTCAGCCTGCGTATCAGAAGCATTCTGTGCAGATGGTGTGGGTGCCATGCCCAAGTGCTGCCCCTTCTCTGGAAATGAAGAGTCCTCATAGCCTTGCTGGGTAAGGTCAGGACTGGCTACAAGCCTGGCTCTTTCTGGAAGATGTGCATATGGGCTGGTAACAAGATTGGGACTGGTAGGAATTTTTCCTCACTCTCTCTGCTCCAAACACAAAGCTTCAGGAGGATTTCCTGGGGAAAATGGTAGCCTGGAGGCCCAGCTTTGAGAGGCTCAGCTAAAGGTCAGGGCATTGTTAATGATGCAAATCAAGAAGGAAGCTGAACTCAGCCCCAAAGGGAGAGAGAAAGCTGCAGAAACAGGGAGGCCAGTTTATGTGTGTAGGTGTATTGAGGGGGAGCCATAGCAACATCAAGAGTTCTGGGAACACTAGGGGGCGCTAGAGTCAGCATGGACCATGCGATTGCTTTTCGGTGTGACTCTTTTCAAGGTGACCACACAAACACCTGTGCCCAGCAGCCTGGGAGAGGCCTCCATGTGCACAGATGTGCTGTGCACCACACCTGACCTGTGGGGAAGACTCTGCTGTGGCAGCCATGGTCATTCTGAATCTCAGGGGTAACATCAGCTAACCTTTACACTCAGGAACCTACTGAGAGCAAAGTCAAGGTTCCATGCTCTGACCTTGTGCGGTTTCTGTGATCTGAGAGGCCCACGTGTTGTTGCACCTGGCCATGTCATTAGCAGGTGTTGTCCCGAGGAACACAGTCATTATTGAAAAGGACAGAAATTGTACTGTGATGGCTCAGCATCCACTGAGTCCTTGGATTTGTTCTTGGACAAATCAACTGTGGTCTTTTTGGCTAATTGGCTCTACTTTCCTGAGGCTCAGTTTGAATATCTTAAACCAGAGCTTAAACAAAAATGTCTGCAGGACCACACCGTGCCTAACCCTGAGTAAATGCTTTAATGAAGGAGGCTGAGCTAATCAGTTAGGATGTTATGGAACCAGAGTTTTTGGCTTGTGAAGGTATCTGGAAATACCTCTAGAATAGAGGGCAGAAAAACATAGAGTGGTTCACTAGAACCTCTCATGTAGTGCCTGAGGCCCAGTGCCCAAGCATTTAATGCCAGCCTGACCAGTGCTTCCTGGGCCTGATGCCCTTGGCCATCGATGTCTGCACAGAGACACCAGAGTCCAGCTCCAGTGACAGCACATGTCCACAAGCTGGAGAGCCAATGGCCTTCCTGAGCCATGCCACAGCTCTGGCATCTACATCTGCCTTCCACCGTGAGGCAGAAAGACAGCATATGACTGTTGTTGGTGCTGGATTGGTCCGTTGGACATGTTTTCTCATGACTTGTTAAGAAGTGTGCCTGGTTCAGAATTTTGCCCTTAATCACAGCCAAAATGGAGCTGCTGCCTGGGGAGACATGTTCCAACCACTTACCAGTCAAGCACTGTACATGTCTAGGGGAGGTGGCTCTGAGGTTATGTCACTCTGGACACTGGTGATATCTGAGTCTTTGTCGCTCCCTCTCTCTCCTCTTCCCACCCCCTCTCTCTGAAACACTCTCTGACTCATTTTACACTTAGACCCTAAATACTATGGTGTGGTTCTGGTAGGCCTAAGTCTAAGATGAGAGCATGTTTACATTTACTTTACTTATTTTGTGTGTGTGGGGGGGGGGACGTTACAGGGCAACTTGTGGGAGTCAGTTTTCTTCTACCACATGGATTCTGGGGATCAAACCGAGATTATCAAGTATGGGGCCATTTCACTATCTGGCCCACACTGAGCAGATTATAACCCCCAGGCAGTTACTCTGGCTTAAGAATTCCATTCATGAAGGGGTGGATGGGACATTTGCTACCTGTGAGCAATGATTTGTGAAGGCAGTGTACTCTCTGTTCCCTGTGGTACTAACATATTGGAGGGCACCAAGTCCAATAGAGCTATAAGGAGTCTAGACACGTGAGGGCCCTGCAGGAAATGGACCCATCCAGCCCCTTTGAAAGAGGATGAAGGCCAAGACAGCATGTGTCCTGGGAGAAAAGACAGCTTGGCTCTGCGTCTCTGACTGTCGGGTTATTTGAGATCAGAGATGAGAAGACCTCAGGCTTTCAAGTTGCCTTTTTTTTTTTTTTTTTTGAGAACATTTTATAAAATCCAACCGACAGCCTCCTCAGTTAGACGCAGCCTAGGTGGGTCCCAGGCAACCCTGTAGAGTTCCTCCGATCCTCAGGTAAATTACCGTTTCTGAAAGGATCACAGCCTCTGACTGCTGCAGGGAGCTGTCTGCAGGCTTGAGGTCCTTTTCAAATATCTCTTGGTGTTTGCTATTCCTCTTCTCCTTCTTCTTGTCGCGCTTCTCCTTATCTGGATCGTCCCTGTCCAGCTTGTCCTGGGACCGGGAGTGCATCTTCTTCGGTAGCAGAGGCTCTAGGGCAAACCTGGAAGAAAGAGGCATCTGAATCAGTGTCTTAACAGGACAGTCCCTGCTCCTGACCTGACACAGACATGTGAGGTCAGGCATCATTTGCCATGGACTTCCACAAGGAAAGGTGTGGTTGAGAGAGGGAGCAGGGCCCTTCCGCTGCACTGTGGCCCATCACGGACGATGTCACAGCAAAGCACCAGGTTGCATAGTCAGTCGGTTAACTGCACGTATTGCAAGCACAAAGACCGGAGCTTGATCCTCAGAACGCACATGACTGGTATGAGCTTGTTTCTGGGTTTTCTCACCAGCCAGCTTGGCCGAGTTAGTGAGCTATAGGCCAATAAGAGACCTTGTCTTTAAAAAAAAGAATAGTAATTCAACCTAGATAGATCCTGAGGAACATCACTTGATCAGTTCCTTCAGCCTCCACGTACACATAATGCACTTGCATATGGACACACATACTTGCACATGAATACACATGCAAGATGCATGCATGAACACACATGCACATCTCACACATACAAACCCATCAAACACACACACACTCACACATACACACAAACACATAAACAAATGCACAAGGTTATCTATTGGAGGTAAAGAACAGAGTACAAAAACCTGTTACACACCTGTCGCCTCTCCCAATCTAACAGGGCTCTGTGATGAAATTCACCGGCCAGGTGTACATGCTATTTAAACTGTAATGGTGTTGAATCTGAGCAATGATTATCAAGGGCCATTAACGTCACCAAGAGAGAGAAAGTGAGCTCAGATGTGCCTCTGAAGGAGAGGAACTATAGCTGCCTACAAGGTTAGCTGGCCCCAAATCAAACCTGAATTATATCAGACCTTTACAGCCAACTCCCAATATGTTGTTAGTAGGGAGGGCAGACACACATCAGACAGTACCCATACCATAGGGCACAAAATCAATACAACCCACTCAGTGCAGGCACAAAAAGGTAAGCAATCTGGATTTTTCAACAAATTACAAGAAAAAAACGACAGTTTTTTAAAAGTGGATAGAGAGACTTAAGGAGATAATATCAGCCAAGGGCAAGGTGAAGGCTTCATTTAGTCTAGTTTCAAACAAACTAAAAAAAATAAAAATAAAAATAAAAAGCGATGTAGGGCCAGGGAGATGGTGCTGTGTTATGCTCTTCAGCATCTGTGAGGACCTGAACTCAAATGCACAGAACCCTTTGAAGATGGGTGTGGGGCTGCCCATCTGTAATCCTAGCACCCCAGCAATGAGATGGGAACAGACACAGAATAGCCAGAAGTGAAAGGGCAGCTAACTTGGTGCACACAGTGGAGAGCAAGACGACGAAGAAGAGACCCTGTCTCTAACCTGGTGGAAGGTAAGGATCAGCAAGTGAGATGGTACTCTGACTGCTACATGCATGTCATGGCCTGTGCATACTTGTATTTATACATGGAAGCACACACACAGACATACTCACACACACACACACACACACACACACACACACACACACACACACACACTCACACATACATACACATGCACACACAAAGAAAAAAATAATGAAATAAAAATATGTTGCATATAAATTGAGAAACTGATACCAATGTCACGGTGATTAGGAATTCATGTCAATATGTTATGTGATGTTAAAGTACACAGCTGTGTTTTACAAAGGGGACTTCTCTTCACTTAGAAACTCACATAGAAATACCAATGGAGTACATGATACAAAGCTTAAGGCTTGCTACAGAATAAAGACAAAGTCTAGAGTAGGTGGGATACAGACAGAAACAAGATGGGAAGAGAGACTATAAAGTTAAGGCTGGGGCAAGACACCCCATGATAATATCCAGTCCACACTCTGCAGGCCTGGAAAATTCCCAAAATAAAATTCAAGTGAAAGCATTAGAAATGATTGGTGATATACATATCAGCTCTTGACTTTGGCCATGAAGGTTATGGTGGCTGACTGAGAAAAATTCCCCATAGGCTCATATATTTAAACACTCGGTCCCCAGTAGGTGGTGCTGTTTGCAGAGGTTATGGAGCCTTGGGGAGGTAGAGCCTTTCTAGAAGAAGTATGCCACTGGGACCAGGCTTTATCAGTTTATGGCCTTGACCACTACCTACTTCCTGTTCTTCTCTTTCCTTTCTAAGTGCAATGTGATCAGCCTCCTCCTGCTACCATCATGCCTTTCCTTCCTGTTGTTACAACTTCCTCGCTATGATGGCCTCTATCTTTCTATAACTGTGAGTCAACATAACTCTACTTTCCGAAGTTACTTTAGTCAGAGTATTTCATCACAGCAACAGAGAGGTAATCATACAAAGGCACTGTTATCTATCTATCTATCTATCTATCTATCTATCTATCTATCTATCATCCATCTCTACCATTTATCATTTATCCATCTATCATTTATAGCTATCAAGTACCTATAATCTGTCATCTACATTTACATATCAACAAATCAACATTCATGAGGTATGAAGCATTATGCCTAAAATATTAGAAGCAACAATATAATTTATATCACTTTCTTCCAAGTTTTGCTGAACTTGAGACAATTTAAGTAGGCAAAAGGAGGGTTTGTGCCCCCTCTTTGGACTCTAGGGGGAGGGTCTCTCCTGGTGAGTGTTCAGGAACTCAAAAGACTCAGACGGCTGTACGTGTCTCTGCCTTAGGAGGGGCCACTGCAGCCAGGATGAACTTTATTCTGCATGTAATCTATGCCACCTGAGAGCACCTATTTTGTCCACATTAGTCAGACAGCAAAGCATGGCAACCCAAGAATGAACACAACTCTGGACTCTAATAGAGACACTTTCCAGTTAAAGGTTGAACAAACGCCTCCTGGGTGAGCTGACTGTAATACACCACTCCATCTAAAACCTCTCCATCAATTTCCACCTAACCTCTGTGTTCTCAGGAATATAAAAACCGTTTTCTAACTAGCCTGGGGATTCTCTCGGAGGGAAGTTGCATTAAATTTCCTTAGCTATCTTGTTCTAAGTGACAGGCACACATGATTTAAATACCTCTAAGTGGAGAATTTCCATATGGGTTTGGCCTAAATATCAGACACTGATAAAAATTACTGTTAAGAAAAGAACATGGGTAGATTTTTCAGTTTTCCATTGGATATGTCAAATGCTGGAAAGAAAGGGTGCTTAGAACTGAGCTGTCCCTGGAATTTTCTGGAAGGATGTGACTGCACACCACAGAAGCCAGAAGCCCTCAGGTTTGATAGTGATTGTATTGCCAACTGAAAAGGCTAAAATAAACTGAGTAAAACTAAATATCCAGAAGGTCTTTTCTGATATGAAAACTATGCGATATACTTTTTCTTTTTATATAATAAGACATTTTTTACATGGACTGGGATTCAAAAACAAAAGGAAAATACAAACATCAAGGTAGTCTTTGCAACAGTCTGATAACTGCCACACTACACTGAGGGCTCATGAATGTTACTTAGCTTGTAAATTGGCAGGTTCATGCTTGCTTTTAGTTCCTATGAGGGGGTCTCTAAAATGGCCTTGCAGAACTAAGGCAGCCTACATCCTCTGTTATGGGTGTGATGATATATTTTATTTTTAATAAAATCAGCCTGGAATATCAGAGAACAGATCCACCCACAGTAAAACCGGAAGGGTCAGAGAGTGGTAACTCATGCCTTTAATTTGCCAAGGTGTGGCTATCATTAAATGCTTGGCTAGGGTGGCTGACTCTACCCAGCTCCCTCTAATTGGTAGAGCATGAGGCTTTTAATCTCAGGGTTGTAGGTTTGCTCCCCATGTTGGGCGCCATTTGTAATAATACGTTTCTGGCTAAGACTAGCCCCAAGATCTGGACCTGGCTGCAGTTGCTGAGCTCTGTATAGCACTGAGGTCTGGACCAGTAGTCCCAAAGTACCAAAGAAACACCCAGAAGCTTACATTAATTTCATGCTGATTGGCCTATGGCTCAGACATATTGCTAGCTCTTTCATCTTAACTCAACCCATTTTCATTAATCTGTTTATCCATGTGGCCTGGCACCTTTTCTCACAGCTGGATTTCAACTTCTTTCCTCTGGATCTGCTAGCATCATTGCTCTGCTCTTCCTGTTCCCAGTAGTTTCTTAGTTTGGTAGCCCTGCCTACACTTCCTGTCTGCCTTCTGGCCAACCAGCATTTTATTAAACCAGTAGGAGGGACAAATGTTTACAATGTAACAGAACATAATCCCACTAGACTTGGTAACAGATTCAGCAGCAGAAAGAGGAGTGGCTGCTGTGGGGAAGCCTGAGTGGGGGGGGGGGCAGGGTGTGTGTGGTTTAATGATGTAAGGTTTAGTTTTGTAAGATGAAAGTTCTAGGGAAGGGTGTTTATACAATAGTGCAAATGTATGAATATACCTATATACTTAAAGGTGTTTTTATTTATTTTTTAAATCATGTATTTAGCTGGTATGCGTATATATGTACCACAGCATCTATGTAGCTAGAGGGCAACTTGCTGGAATTAGCTCTCTCTTTGCATACATGGTCCCAGGGATCAGACTCAGGTCAGGCTTGGCAGCAAGCACCTTTACTTGCTAAGATACCTTGTCCACCCACAAAGGTGGTTTTTAGGGTGCAATTGACTATAATTTTAAAAAGGGGGAACAGAGAGGGGGTGGGGTGAATAATACGATTTCTATTCTACAGAGTAGCTAAATAAAGTAGGGGACTTTTTAAAGCATGGAGATTTTTCTTAGACTTGTTTAACTACAAAGACTTTCTCTTTAAAAAGTAATACCTGGGGCTGGAAAGATGCTAAGCGCCTGTAGTATTCTTGCAAAAAATGTGTGTGTGTGTGTGTGGGGGCGGTTATGTGTGTCTGTGTGTGTGTGTGTGGGGGGGAGTTATGTGTGTCTGTTCAAATCCAGCATCTATATGGTGGCTTATTGCCATCCGCAATTCCAGTTCCCGGGGATCTGATGCCCTCTTCTGGTTTCTGTGGGTACCAGGCATGCATACGGTAGACATAGACGTGTAGGCAAACACCCCTTTATATAAAATAAAACAAGTCATTTTTTTAAAAAGTAAAAATTAGAAATAAGCAATTTCTCTCTCTCTCTCTCTCTCTCTCTCTCTCTCTCTCTCTCTCTCTCTCTCTCTCTCTCTCTCTCTCTCTCTCTCTCTCTCTCTCTCTCTCTCAAAAAAGTGAGTTAGCCAGTCATATAAGCCTGGTTGTAATTGTTAGTATGGATAGTGGTGGAGCTGAACTTTTAAGATTTGGCAGATACCTTTCTGGAAATGCTACCTAGAGCAAGATATTGCACAGAAAGGCAAAGCTTCCATTGTCATATCAGGTACCACAAGTAAAGTGTCTTGGAGAGTCTCAGTTTCCAAAACAGCATGTCCAGGGATACTAAGTAAGCCCAGGGTACTGGTGCTAGCCCATGGTACCTCATGCCCAGCCTTCCCTACCTGGTGATCCCAGATGCTAAGCCCACTCACCCATCAGAGCCTGGCCTGGAAGGGGTGCTATCAGAGGAAAGAGAAGAGACGGAAGCCACAGACAGAGGCCGGGAGGATGATGGCATGGTGAAGGACCGCACCATGGAGCGTGGACGGCTGCCTCTCCTGTCATCCAGACCTGTGGGCTGAGAGAAGAAAATGTGTTAGCTCCAGGGCTACTGTGGCCAGATTCTTGTGCTGAAGCATCATGCAGGTCCACACTTCATTTCCTTTCTTGTTCTGAGCTGAGAGGAAAGAGAAGACAATTTCAACATTTTCTGAGACCTGACTCAGTTTTGAAAAGAATATCAGAAAGAACTTTCTGGCTTTTATTTTATTTTATTTATTTTTTTTTTATCCAAGACAGATCCACCTATCCTACATGGTATTACTCACCAGGGAGTTTAATGCAGGGTGCATTTAGGGTATGGCTAAAGAATATGTAAAATCTTTATATGCCCATTGTTCAGCTGCACATTAACCCCCCAAGCCAGATGTCTAGACTCACTACAAAGTCTCAAAGTCCTCACTACAGAGGGCGCCTCCCACACTCAAGGTAGGATCTTCTCTGGTGAGGATGGTGATGGAAGAGAAGCCTGAGCTAGGCTGGGGGGGTGTCTCCCTTTTCCCACAAGAAGAACAATGACTCATTATAAGAAAACAGTCACAAGGTGGAATTTTCTAGTCTTTCTTTGACAACTTACTGTACATTACCCAAAACCAATGCCAACATGATACAGTATTTATCTACATCTAACTAGGTAAGAAACACCAATGCACCTGAGCCTGGATTCAGATGTTGGCACATCTGGGTCACAGCTGTTTCACAAACACTTTCATTGGGCTGACAGAAATCATATTTTTGTGGTATACTCCCCTTGTGTTGCCTTAGCCTCCCCATCCAACCCTAGGATACTGCTATGTCACACAGGCAACAATCACCTACAGGACAGTTGATCTACATCGCAGTCCCAACCCTTGGAAGTAGCAAGGTGTTGATTATATATTCTTTAGTGCCTCTGTTCCTCTGCTGAAATTACCCTGCTGTGCTATGATGACACTAACATGGCCATGGGTGATACAGAAAGGAGTGTGGTTGTCTGTTAATAAAACTTTATAAAGCAGGAGGTGAACCTGGTACAGTGCAGGCCACTGACTCAGCAATCAGCAGAAAGAGTCTATCTCCATGTCTACTGTAATTAATCAGCCACCAGGAGGAAGCTGCAAAGGGTAGGGTGACATGTAGATTCTCCCCACATGTGGAAATGTTTCCTGTGTAACATCTGGAGACTTTGAGTCTATGCTATGTAACATTTGGAGACTTTGAGTCTGTGCCACATCCTCTCCTAATTCTTTTGAAGCACTGGTGATTTGCAGAATAATACCTTGATCTATAGTCTCCCATGTGTCTTGGGCTAGACCCAGAGATACAGTTGTTTGTCCTTACTGTTTGTATTACTTCCAGAGTGGAGTTTTATCTAGGTCCACTCTGACCTGCTCATTACCTTGCAAACCCTGCCCTACCCACCCAGGATGCTATCTATTCTCTGGAATCTAAGGGGCCAATGGGTAACAAGCTTTGACTCACTTTATATTTTGAATGAGACCAGGTCATATCTTTGGCCTTCTCAAATTCACACTGAATCTGGCCATTCTTCCACAGGGCTGGAGACAGAGGATCAGTTGGGGAAGGTGATTACATTTCTGGACACCTCTCTAGCTGGGGCGAGGGACTGCCTTCCTGACTCCACTGAAAGGGTTTCAAGCTTGACTCTCTTACTATCCATTTGGCACACAGGTCGAGGGAGAAAGGAAGGCTTTGCTGACTTCTGTAGCTTGGGGCTCTGTTGCCTTGTGCTTCATCACCACTTGGGCAGGTGAAGGAACAGCTATGGAGACAATGTCAAGCCAACAGGTGGGAAGAAGCTTGACCTCCTAGGTATGGGGGGAGGGACTGGGGCCCTGGCACTGTGTGCCCCATTCCTGAGAGCATCCAGCATATGGATTACTATGGTTGTTGTTTTCCGAAAAGACATGGGTACTCATGAATGGGTCCACAGAAGACCACGGGGGGGGGGGGGGGGGGCAGAAGGTACAAAGGTCAGAGAAGCAGTCTGTGTCTCCTATTGACAACCAGCAGCAAGAGCTGGCAAGGTAGCCTTAAGTCCTGGTTGGGATTGCATATGCCTTGAAATGTAAAGAGGAGAATGTCGGGGAGGGGGGTAGGATCTGGCCAAGGGGGGACAGGACAGCTGGAGACTTGTATTTAAGGCACACTCACTGAGGGGAGCTGGGGGATCCTCTGGACCATCTGTCTCATCACTTCTTCTTCATTGAGCAGAGCCTTAGAATTCTGGAACCAAGAGGACTTTCATTCATTCCATCTGAAACAACTAGAATCTCTCCCAGGGCCAAGAGGTAGCTCAAGGCCACAATAATAGGAATGTCTTGTTATCTGCGTGTTCCAGTCACAGGGCCACACAGGTTAGAAGAAGAGCGTTAGAGCAGGCTAGATCTTTGTCTCTAGCAATAACTGTGTGATGGTGTGAAAACATGGAGCCCTAGAAGCTTCTCTAGGGACATGCAGACAGCCCTTCCCCCACTGTGGGTACAGTGTGAAGATTAATGATGGACACACGAGGGCTATATGGCTTGTCACAAGGCTTGTGGCAGCTTCTTCTGCCCTTGTCCTGTTGCTTTGATATCCGGACAGAAAATTCATCTTAATCTTCTCAGCCAGTGTCCCTCTGATCCTGTCCTGTACCTCTGAACTTTGTATCTTTGCCTTCTGGCTGAAGTATACTTTCCAACCATTGCCGTAAGTGTTGACTGCTCACCAAGCCATGGACAGGTAACTGGATCAAGGTGACTTCATGAAGGGAGAGAAGTAGGTGTATTTTGGTTTACTTAAATGGCACCTGTGTACTAGAGACCAGAGCATCCTGTTGTTCCTGGAGGGAGCCAGGTGTGGGCCCATGAGAAGCAGTCCTGGAGCACAAAAAAAGTGCCCAGCACTTCCCTGGAGATGCCATTAGAGCCAGTATGAGAGGCAGATGACTGGACTCTAAAGCTGATATGTGAAGCGCTGGGCTGTGGGATGGTAGGCACCTCACAGGGAACAAGTAGGAGCCACCTGAAGTGACAGGCCTGGAGGCCCAATCAACAGCTGGTCTGCACAGTGGTTTATTTCAGGTGAGGAGATGGTAGAGGAAAGACAGCAGAGCCAAGAAAGGTGCCCTGGCCCTCACCAGACTTTAGGAAGAGGGCAAGAGAGACAATAAACAGAAAAAGATTGTGTGTGTGTGTGTGTGTGTGTGTGTGTGTGTGTGTGTGTAGAGGGGAAAGAAAATGCCCTTAAGTGCTGTGGGCAGCAAGGGTAGAGGCCAGTGCTTACTGTTTCCATTCTGTGAGTCTCTGGGAGTCTGTACTATGTTCAGCCAGGAGGCAGGGTCTCCTTGGCTCTCCAGAATTGACAAAACATATGCAGAGGAACAAGCAGGAGAGACCCTTGCATTATGTAGTCAGAGAGTGTCCAGAGCTTCCATTTCTGGGGCTTAGGCTGGCTCAGAAACATTGACAAAATGGCTTATGTCCTTTCTGAGCGTTTTTAATTTTAAAACCCATCCTTTTGGAAAGAGGATGACATAATTTTGCCTTTGAAAGCATTCGGAGATGCCTGTAGGTTTCCAAAGTAGGGAAGACAAGACAGGCACCTCCCAGACTGCCTTTATGACCACATTTCTTATAGAGTGGCAGGCTGCAGCCTGCACCATTGTCTACCCAGAAAGACCCACTGCAGAGCCTCCTTCTGAGGCACAGGATGGGGTAGGATTTTTCCTGAAATGTAGTACCATGGGTGCAAATGCTCCCTGAATTATGTCTCCAGATTGCACTCTTAAAGCTTCACTGCCTCTGGCTGAGATATCTGACTGCTCCCACCAAGAGAAGCATGACATTTGGAGAAGGTGATGCAGAAATTGCTTGTCTTGAGCCAAGGATGGGTGCCAAGGTACCTGGGAAACCTGTCTAAAAAGACACCAATAACCTTCATAAGTGCACCCCCACTACTGCCATTTTCCTACCCTAGCTTTCTATTTTGACCTGTAACTGATAGCAAGCTTTCTTGGTGATATTTCATAGCAGAGGAGAGATGTAAAAAGTGTCAGGCAAGACCAATAGGTTTCTTTAATTGTGGAAGATGCATTAAATGATTGATCAAACAGAAAGCTTTGCACATGGTTTAAAAAAAAAACAAAAGGAGCCTGAGCAATTGTTTCATTCTTAGTCAATGTCAATGCGGCATAGAACTTTGGAAGTACTGGCTTCTGACACACCCACAAACATTTTGTCACTCAACTCTAACTGTGACAAACTGTGGACTTCAAGCCATCAAGCACTGATCAAGGATTCTGACTCGTAGCAGGGTCCTCCTCCAGTGCATCAGGGCAAGGCACCCAGTGGCCTGTACTGGGATGTCAGGCTCAGACTCAGGTTCTCATCTTCTGGTTTGCAGACCACAACCCAGCATGATTTTCTTCTGTCAGACCTAGTTCTGTCTGGTCCTTGGGTCTGGAGATACAGGCTCTGCCGTGAGCCATGCTCAGTGGGGGCTTGTCTATAAGCATATTTGCAGGGTTCTTTGCATTGCTGGAAATCAAAGCTGTCTGTCATGCCTCTGACCCTAGCCCCAGTCCAGGAATTTCTCAGGAACTCATCATTACCAGAGCCATTCGCTCCATATCCTGAGCACGGCCTGCTGTTCCTGAGTGGTGCTCATGGTTCTTGAAGGCTTCTTGCCTTTCCAACTACAGCGTTTTGTACCTTCTTCTGTCAAACATATGTCTTTGTCTGCACTGGCTCCAACCTACCTATCACTCAAATCCCCACCTGCCTTCCAGCCTGGATCATTTCTATGTCTTCCAACAGCTATGATTTTAGCAATAATTTAGAACACCAGTAACCCATGTATTTTTCCCTTCCTAGCCATTGTGTGTGTGTGTGTGTGTGTGTGTGTGTGTGTATGTGTGTGTGTGTGTATGTGTGTGTGTGTGCACATGCACTGATGAATGAAAACACATGTGGAGGACAAAAGACAACCTCAGGTAAACTTCTCAGGTGCTGTCTACCTTTTATTATGATAAGATCTCTCACCTTGCCTGGAGCTCTACAAGTATGCAGGGCTGGTTGGCCAGTGAGTCTCTGCCTTCCAAGTATTGGGATTACATGTGTGCATCATTTCACATGACATTTTGGGGATTGGAACTTTGGTCCTCATGCTGCAAGGAAAGTTTGCTACTAATAAAGCTATCTCCCATATCCCACTGGCCATGGCGTACTCTCTGTCTGGTTTTTGAGACAGGGTTTCTCTGTATAGCCTTAGCTCACCGGAAACTCATTTTGTAAAGCAGTCTGGCCTTGAACTCACAGAGACCAGCCTTCTTCTCCTTCCTAAGTGCTAAGATTAAAGGTGTGTGCCATACTTCAACCTCAAACTAGGCATTGACTCATTCTATCTCTGCTTTAGGATTCCATGAGTGCTATTGCCTGAGGGTTATACAGCTCTCCAGGCGTGGCTTGAGCTCTGTAATCCAGCTGAGTCTCAAGAACCCCTTTGAGATTTCTCCATGACCTTTGAGGGAAGGATTCAGAGTTAGACAAACTCCCTAGTAGACAGACAGACAGGGGGAAAAGCCATGACTAGCAAACAGTCCAAGGCTGATTTATTCTTCACCCATTTGACCCAAGACAAAACAGTTTGAAACAAAGGCCTTGTATGCTTTTTCTCCATCAGCAGGGCCCTGCTGATGGATTGACCCGGCAAGTTCAAGGCCTGATGGGGTGCAACAGTTTTGGGTCAGCCATCCCGTCTTTCTTCAAACTGACCAACCCTAAATTAGGAGACGAAGACTATTCAGAGACCAACCAACCAACAAACAAAACCCCCAAAACCCAGCACTAGAGCAGAAGAGCCTGGGTTTTTCAGCCTTCTGATTCCCATCATGCTTTGCGATGGGCCTTTTCTCTATGTTCCTGCTGCATGTGCTTCCTCAACCCCATAAATGACTTTCTTCAGCTGCTCTCTGTGGTGGTCAGGATGTCTCCTCTGCTACCTGTCATACTTTAGATTTTTTTTCTCCTTTTTAATTCTACAACTGGCCCCATGAAGACCCTTGGACTGCATCAGCCTCAAGAGCACACTACTCTGAGAAGATAAACAAGGTATTTAGTAATTGACAAACCTAATAAAATGGGCTGATAAGGAGGCTAAGGTCTCTAACATCCCATTCCCTAGCATGCAGACAGAGGCCTCAGCCCCTCTGCTCCAATGGGACACTCCTGTAACCTGCCCACTTACCATGGTCCTGACACCATATTGCTTTTCCACTTTTTCCTTCAGCTGCTTGAAGCAGGCTTCCATGCGCTCATGGAATGGCCTCAGCGCCTCAGTGACTTTGTCTCCGTGAATTCTGATCCCTTCAGCCAAAAATGGAATCTGAAAAACACAGGTTGGTGTTCTTGATTTGGGAGAAACAAACTAGACAGAGCAATACACACCTGCTTTTGTTCCCAAATCAGGGTGACTAGTTAAACTCATCAGCAGTTAGGATTCCATGAGTGCTATTGCCTGAGGGTTATCTCAGAGATAGAAATGTTTAAATAAGAATTGCTTGGGTCTTGAGGGGATCATATCCAGGGTTGAGCCCCCAAAATGAGGCACTTTGTCACTTGATGGGGATGAGAGGAGCCTTGTTACCCAACACATCCCAGAACAGATTTAACTCCTACTGTTTCTCACTGGAGTTTGGGGACAGACGTGCTTTGAATGTGTTCACATGTATCTTGGTCTGGTAGCAAAAGGTCATACCAGAGCCCATTTATCAGCTGAGAATATTGTATTTATAGGCAATTGAGAAGCCTGCCCCAAACATAACAATCCAATTATAGGTGATCTATAGTCCTGACGCATTTTCTTCCTTAGAAAGGAAAACTAAATTTATTTTCCCTTAAAACCAAAAATAATCGCTTCTCTGCCGACACCACTGTCACAAGATACCCATGCCAACACTTCACTTCCGTGGAGATGATGCTGACCTTTAAAATCGTCACACGAGACATTTTCATTCTCTCAGCGGCAGAGACCCCTAGAGCAGCTGTGACTAGTGGGTGAGTGTGGGAGCAGGCTCCATTCTATCCCTAAACTCTGTTTCTCCCCTGGTACCCAGACTGGAAGTTAGTCAGTCTTCAATGCAATCAAGCTAAGAGGCTTCCTCTTAATAATTTATAATTAAATTAAAATACTGATTAAAACCAGATTTTCCTAATAAGATAGAATACCATTCTGAACCAGCATATTTATTAGTAGAAGGGATAATAAGTACACAATTGAATTTCATCTGAACAAACTCAAGGAATCTCAGCAAGATGAATCAACTCATGTGCTGTATCTGCTTCCATTTATAGTACACAGCTGCTGCTTCTCTTGTACACTCCAGGAAAGGGGGGGGCACACAAGTACCCCCATATTCAAAGCACTGAGCCTGCTCTGGAGGCAGACAGAAAAGTTTGTTTTTCTGATATTTGGGCCTAAACCCAAGGCATGAGACAGTTGTTATCACAGGTGAACTTTCAGAACAAAGGTGTTTTCAGATTCCCTATGTATTCCTCTTGTGGGTGGCAGCTTGCCCAGGGCCATCATGCACCCAGGACTACCTTAGAAATGTTCACTGCTAGTCTTTGTCCTTCTGAGTTCTGACTGGGGTGGGGTCGAGGGGGGGGGAGGGACAAAAAAATTTACACTGTGAAATCTTTGGGCGGCATGGCAAATGTGCTATCTATGGAAGACGGGGTGGTGAGCACATGTGGGGAGGCTGTCTCTCAGTGAAACTGTGGTCACTGTACATACTGAGAGCATTTCTGATTTTGAATGGCTGTCTCAAACATGCAAACTGCAATCTACTCATCCTGTGTTTTGTGGTGGTGATAGTTGGGGGGAGGGACAATAAAATTATTCTTTGTATCAAAGAAGCCACTTGATGGGTGAAGCGTTGAGACCCTTGTTTGCATTGGGATTGCTGCAACCTGTGTTTTGGCAGGTGATACTTACACAAGGAGAGAATACAGGATTCTCAGTCATCCCTGACACTGAGCAGATAAAGCCTTCTCACAGAATAGGATTTGGCCCGTTTCTACATCTCTTTGGAGCTGAGCTGCAGCTGTGATTCTAAATGGGAGGAAATAAAAAGCTATTCTGTGCAGCTCAGTCCAACATACAAGATGCTGAATATATAGGGGGAAGCCATAGGCCTGGGGCCTGAAATGGTCTTTGGAGATCTTTTTGTTCCATATGTTCAAGGTATCTCTGATAGGCAGATTCCTAACCCCATTCAGGATTGCCACTATTGTCATAAGACCCAGAAATTATGTCCCAGTTTGAGTCACCATGGGTACATTTTGGGATCTGTTATTTCTAAAGAGTCCTAGAGAGAGAGGGCTTTCCCAGCCACACCTCCAGCTGTTCAAAGTAAACCTTTGAACATGAATGTTCTCCTCAAGTACTGTGTTACGTATGCCCTGCACAGTCCAAACCTTGCTGGCAGTGGGGGACATCAGATAGCTTTGTTCATTGCTCTGAGGGCAGCAGCCCCTGCAGAAAGGGTGATGCCTACAGCCAGCTGGGGATGATGTGTGAGGTTTCTCTCTCATCTTCGTACATTTCAAAGAAAATAAGTACACCGTGTAGCAGCTTAATAGGGGAAGGCATGGACTCATCTTTGGACACTCTGCAGGTGTATTTAAGGAAAGACAGAGGTGAGCATTTGAGGAAGTAGCTCCTGACTGAGTATCAACTGCAAAGTCTGCAAGCCCCGGGCAGCCTGCATCATGCCTAGTCTTCCAGATGGTGAGGGCCAGGCCATCACTGTCCTTGCCTTCAGACATGAAGCAGAATTGAAGAGCAGGCCAGGGTTGACCAGCTAATCTTACTGGTACTGTAGGCACTGGAGACATTCTTGCCTATGGCTGCACACCTGTGAGGTAACTCAGCCAGCAGGGCCTGGAACTCCTTGCTCTGCCTGGATCGAATTTCTGGAAACCCTCAAACTGAATAAAGTAATAAGCAAAATGAGAACAAGGCTAGCTGTAAAGCTCTCATTTTTTAATGAACATACAACTCAATTACTGATACTAAGATATCAAAACACTTGCAGATGAGAGCAAAATCACAGGTAATGTTCTGAATGTGTATTTTTCCCTTTGCTCTTTGATTTAATGAAGTTGCTAGAAAACAGATTCTTTCAACTTTACCATGAGCTGCTTTAAAATTCATCTTTTAATATAGTTATTAGGGGCGATGACATGGTGTGGGCATGAAGTCTCTCTCAGGGGAACAAATTATTTTCCTCTGTATGACTTGAAACTTGTAAAATCCAATTTGCTGTAAAAGCTTAGAGGGGGAAAAAAATCAATAGAAGTTCTACAGACCAAACTAGTTTTTTGTGATACAGCATTCTGGGGGTATTTTGAGCTCTGTGCCCCCTTGGTTTCTAAGGCCTCAAATAGAATTATCCAAAATTTAAATTCTTTCCCACTTTTTCTTTTAAAGTAAAATTCACAGGGAGATTATGGATGTGACTTACATTCTGTGTGAAGAAACCACTATTGACCAATAGTGTCCCTCCCTTGGTTCAGAGTTCTTATTAGTCACAAAACAATCTCAGGGCAATCGGACTTCAAGAGATTTATGGAAAGAATCAAAATGTCTGTTTTTCACGTAATTTTATAAAATGTATAAAGCTGTACATGCATGAAAATGACCATTATATGAAAAAAGGAAAAACTCATAACAAGTCTTGTTGAAGAATCAGAAATTGGAGCCTGGTACTCTAGGGTTTAAGATGATTTGGGCCACTGTAGGAAAGTTTGGTGACGGCTAAAATCTCAGACCAAGAATTTTATATACCAAAGAAAACCCAACTTATGGTATATGCAGAATACAGAAAGCAGGGATATGGCTGCTATTTGTGTACTCATGTTTATGAATGGTTAATCACACCAGTTGCAAGGTAGACACAAGCCAAATACCAACAGATAAATGGATAAACTGGAGCATATTTACACAGAAGAATATTACTGAGTCTTAAAAACGATATTCTAACATAAGCTACAACATGGATGAACCTTGAAGTTATTATGTGAGTGAATTAAAACTTCCAAAGAACCACTCATACATAATTCTACTCATGAGACTGTCTTAGAGACACCAGGTTTATACAGACTAAAAGTAGAAGGAGGTATCACATTGGGCACGTGTGTGCGTGCGTGCGTGCGTGCGTGTGTGCGTGCGTGCGTGCGTGCGTGCGTGTGTGTGTGTGTGTGTGTGTGTGTGTGTGTGTGTGTGTGTGTGTGTAATGTTTCAAGCTGAAAATCCTCCACCTTGTCTACAAACCGTAACTGAGCCCTGTACCCTAAGTGGTCTCACTGGCCAATGTGTTCATGACAAAGATGTCACAAGAATGAGACTCTTTTAGAAGTTGGTATAGAATGCCAAAAAGGATCTCCTAGGAGGGGCAGCTCTGTGCTGAGCCTAGGTGTTGTTAGGCCCACTCAAGAGACGACGGCCAGGCTTAGCCATGCATACAACCTGGGCGTCTGTCCAATTCTAGCACAAGTTGGCTAGCTCTTCACTTCCTACAGTTTGAGCATATTCCTAACTCTAGCACAGGCTGGCCCTTCTACAGTTGGGATAGTGGGGCTACACATGATGAAGATCATGGCGTAGGCATGTCCTTCCTGACTGTGTGAGGAGATTTGTAGCAAGCTACTTCAATGGCAGAGCAAATATAGATGGAGAAAATATAGAATGCTCAGCCTAGGAGTTCTAGGAAACACAGACACCAGAGAAATACAAGGAGCCCTCTGGAGCTCCCTTCTCTTGAGGTAGACAGTCCAGAAGAGCTCTGTCTAGAAACAAGAATGGAAGCAACAGAGCCACATCTGGGCAAACACAAACAAAGATATCATTCTTTAGAGTATCTGCTAACATATATCTGCTACTCTACAATCTTGCTCTCAGAGTTCACAGTAACTGAGGCATGAGTTTCTGCTGCTGAATCCAATTTGATACTTGATATTCTATTAATTCCAGTCACACATAGGTTTCCCAGCAGATCTTGTTCATTAATAACTCTGGGGGGTACTTAAGTGACTTTTGTATTGCCAATGTGCTAACCCAGAGGCCACCATGCTGGTAGAAATTTACTTAAATTACTTAAAGAGGCCAGGCCACCCATCTTCCCTTCCTAGCCATACGAACCTGCCAGGCTATCAGGTCCTTGAGTTTCTCAATCTGTCCATGGGCCTCGGGATGCTCCTGCAGGTATCGGTCTGTGAAGAAAGCCTGTAAAGATAGGAAGAGCTGTTTACATGTGATCACCTAGCACAGCACTGCGACTAGGAGCCTTGGGAAGTGATCCATGCAAAAACCAGTCCCAGAGCCCCCTCATGGCACTCCCTGCAGACCCCAAGTTGGACCCTCCCAGGACCCAAGGTCAAACACAATACAGGGAGCACACAGGCACCAGGGGTCCTGAAAGACCACAGTGGATCTAGATTGCTTGATCCTATTGAGTAGCATGGCTATGACCCTCTCAGTTATACCAAATGCCTGGAAGTTCATTCTTATAGCTAATATTCTTCTCTTCTATTGATTTCAGGCAGACAAATATTTATCTGGAAGACATAGATGTGGGGGGAGGGGCACGGGTAGTGACTTTTCTTCCACGATCTCTGTCAGCTCACAAGAAGATCCTTTTGGTCTCAGGTTTTACTGTCTACATCTCTGTCAACACATTTTTGTGTTGGGCCAGCAGACAAATGATTTTGGTCTTGTGGACCATATAGGCCTCTGTTTAGTGGCTCAAATATGTCATTCCTATATGTAAATAAATGCACGCAGCCCCAGCATTTGCAAAAAATGGGCAGTGGGCTATGTTGGGCAGACCTGATTTAGCCTATACCTCATGTTCTTTGACTTCTGCTTATTCCCATTAAGGGAAGTCAGAGACCCCTCCACTGCACCCATGCTGTCTCTCTAGAGTAAAATTGGGACTCTTGTTTATCTCCAGGATGGGGTCTTTAGGTCCGTAATGACTCTAAGAGTTCTATAAAGTGAGGGTGACTCTCTAGGATAGTTTTTGGGTTCCAGGGATGGAGGTGGGGAATGCTCAGCTCATCCCAGGTATGTCACATGCCTTCTCATAATTGGCAAAGCCACCCATGACGGCAGGATCCACAATGCCATTCAGAAGCATGGACAGGGGGTTGATGGGAAGGCCCGGATCATCCAGGTGCTGCTGAACCATGCTGCTGATCTTGTCATTGGTCAGCTGCATCGTCTCAATGGCATTTTCCAGCGGACTGATCTCTACCTACAAAGAAGAAAGCATGGTGTGCATCACTCCAGCTATTGTAGCGTGCTCAAGGGATGTAGCCTCCTTGGCCTCCTGGTCATTTTTCTTCTAACACCCGACTTCTGTGCAAGTACAGGTACTTAAACTTTTGAAAATCCAATTGTCTTATGCATGTTAATGCAGATTTGGAGGACTTTAACTTGGCTTCCCACCAGATCTCAGCCTGGTCTCATTGGCTAATTCCTGACTGCTTTCTGCCTACTTTGGTGGCTTTGGGATAGAAAATGAAGGTCTCAGGATGAGAAGTGATCATGTCCTCAGAAGGTGCAGGCACAGGGTCCTGGGGGCTCTGAGTAGGAGTGTGTGTGTGTGTCTCCATCTTGCTGCTGAGGGGTGAAGAGGTCTAGTGGAGCAGGAAAATACATGTTCATGAAAGGGCCCAGAGCTCTCATTGGCATGAATGAAGAAGAAGGGAGGGCACCCAGAAGGGAAGAGCCAATTGAGCTGGCAAGCTTAGTCAGGTCCTTAAGCCAAATCACCAGGTGTTTCAGGGGCTCACTATTAATTGATGGCAAGAGCCATCTCTGAGGTGGGATTCAACCAGGGAAGATACATGAACAAAAGCATATTGTAATAAGGCTTTTTGCTTGTTTGTCTGTTTTGAAACAGAATAGTAAGTAGCCAAAACTGGCTTCAAACTTAACATACAGCTGAAGATAACGTTGAAACTTCTGATCTTCCTATGTGCTAGATGTGTGCTAGAATTATAGGCATGCATTGCCACACCCAGTTTATGTGGTCTGGGGGACAGAACCTAAGAATTTGTGCACACAGAGGAAGTAGTCTACAAAGTGGGCTACCCCATCCTTATGCTTTTATTGGATCATTTTATATGCAATTGCCATATGCCTCATATTTCGGTCTTGGCAATAAACCTATGACACAGCGCTGATAGTGAAGCAATCATATCACTTCCCATAAATTTGAGTTTCATGTAAATAGAATCATCCCATAATACTAGAGATAGCTTAGTGGTTAAGAAAACTAGCTGCTCTTCCAGAGGACTTGGGTTTGATTCTGAACATCCACATGGTGGACTTACAACTACCTGTAACTCCAGTTCCAAGGAATTCAACACCTTCTTTTTTTGGCTTCAGCAGGCATTGTATGCAAATGGTGCCCATAGGACATATATACAGATAAAAATTCCAATTCATAAATAAAATCAAACAATAAAAATAACCCTGTCCCACAGCAAGGCAAAGTTTGGCTTATAAAATAGGAATCTTCATATCTGTAAAAATATGTCAATGAGGAATATATTTTCATGTGAAATGAATTAATTTTATTTATTATTTGTCATGTAAATGGAAAAAAACTATCAGGAAGAGGTTTTGTAGATGTTTACATCAGCAGGAATGTACTTCACACTTCCCATTTATTTCTAAGAAAGAACTATCAAAGTATGTATCGCAGCTACGGCTGACATTACTAATATGTGAGAAGAAATGGATCTCTTGTCAGCTAGCCCTGAGAGTGGCCACACAGCTTTGGGAATAAGATGCAGAAGGCAAGAGGGAGATATTGATAATCTGAGGTAAACACAGGGTGGTGACAGGCACTGAAAGGTCTGGAATATACCATAGGCTCTTGAAGACAAGGAGAGCATGCCAGATGTAATAGGAGAGAAAGACAGATACTCCCTTCTGGGGCATCTCCTTACCATGAAGACAGATTTGACTTCAAACCACCTTAAAATTCCTGGCAGCTTATAGGCTGTAGTGTAGATGGTTCTTTCGATCCACATATTCTGTAAGAAGAGCCCACACAATACATGTCAGAAGGGGGTGCCAATAGGAGGGGGCTCTGTTTTGTTGGGTATCTGTGTGACCCGAGCATGTAGGTCTTCTAACAGGACAAGGTCTGCCTGTGTTCATTTGGGCCGATTTGTGCTGTTGAGGGAACCTCGGGAGCTGTGTTCTACTTGACAGTCACACCTCATTATCAAAGCACTGTATTTCCTGTTTATCAAATTTGCCTCTCTGCTGTCTGGCACGGAATTGTTGTGGGTGAGCAGGGGTGACATAAATACCTCAGAATGACAGGTGCTCCCTCTTAAATAAGTGGGTTGGGGGAGGCGTTCAAGTGAGTTTTGTGTTAGTCTTACCCATGGTTTGAAAGGAATTCAAAGGCACAAATGCATCAAGGACAATGTCTCTTAAAACTGACTTCTCCAATGCTGTGGAATAATCCTTTTGTGCACTGTAAAGATTTGCCACTCAAATTGGTTTAATAAAAAGCTGACTCTCAGGTAGCCAGGTAGGAAGTATAGGCAGGACATCTAAACTAATGATGTTGGGAAGGAGGAGGGCATTTAGAGGACATCCCAGAAGACGTAGAGGAGCAGGTAGTGTAGAAAATGAAGTAACAAGTCGTGAGCCACATGGCAAAGGGTAGATAAGAAATATGGGTTAATTAAAAAAATTTAAGAGCTAGTTATAAGCCTGAGCTACTTGCTGAGCATTATAATTAAGACTCTGCTTACTTGGGAGCAGCTTGTGGGGCAGAAACTTCTGCCTACACTCTGGTATTTTAATAAAATCATTACTTTAAACAACATAATTACTATGTTTATTTTCTATGGGAACGTAATGCGGAAGAGACAAATACCACAAAGTACTGATGAGGATCTACACCCTGTAGTGTTCTTTGTTCAAGGATTCTCTTTCAGTGTTATGCCTCTTCACATGTATATTTTATTTTATATTTTGAGACAAGGTCTCGTGTATCCATTGCTGGCCCAAGCTTGGTAGGAAGTTGAGGATAATCTTGAACTTCTGAGCCTTAGTCCTGGATTACAGGTATGCCCCACAATATCCACTCAGTTTATACAGTGCTGAGGATCAGACCTAGGTCTTTGCTTATTTTAGGTAAACATCCTACTACCCCAAGGTACAATATCAGCCCTATGTTAAACAGAAGTCTTTTTTAAAATGTATTCTTTATAAAGCTACATCTCACATATTGCAAGAAATGTTTTTAAATCAATGAGACTAATTCTATGCCTCTTTAATGGCTGGTCTACAGCTCTAGCAGAGGGGCATACTATCGCCGTTCAGACTGCCACCTTCTCAGGACTACAGATCATAGGGTTACAATTACAAAAAGCTAGCCTGGCCTTTAGAATTTCTGAAAATTCAGAGGGGACCAAGGGGTCTTCAGGAGCTTCAGGATCACAAGCAGATCTTGTCTCCCCGGCCAAGTTCTTCTGCCTGCACTCTTGGGAACTTGCCAGAGAAAGGGTAGACTTTTAGAGCCTGTCCACTTTCCTTTTCATGTCAATACCCATGTGAATGGTGTGGATTTATCTCAGGTTTCATGGTCCGTTCTAAACTCAGGCCCTACCTTGGCTAGCTCCTCCTCAATGGCCTTTGATCCTGAAGTTTCACCCTCTGTCAGGCTTATAGATGCTGAACAAAGCTCTTGGCTGCATAGGGCACTTTTTTCTAGCATTTGCCTTTGGGGTTAGAAGCCTGTAGAAGGGGCCAGCATCAGGCTTCTCACTACTGTGAAACACTCTGCTCTTTTTGGAAGCCTGAGCCTCTGTCAGAATGTGAAGGGCTAAATCCCATGGCTTCTTAATGCTTCATCTATGTGTAAGGACCCAAACGGGGCCATCGGAGGATTTTAGGGCCATCTAGAAACAGCACAAGCTCTGAGGCTTAGCACAGCTCAAAATATCAGGTGTCTCAGTTATTCTTAGCTCTGCTGCCAGCTCGCTGAGCACTCTGCGGCAATTTGCTTGGCCTCCATGTGTCTATTCCTTACAATGTAAGAACATACATACTGCAAGATGGGGGAGGTATAGGGAGAGTTAATAATCTCCTGGGTCCCAGACACTGCAGAAGTCACAGCATGATTTGTGATCGTGAAAGAAATACTCAGAAAGCTATTAATTCATTGTTAGCATGCCCAAAGTTGTCTGGGCCTAGGCTCTGACCCTAATCACAATGCAAAAACCAGCCACTAAAGGGTTAAGATGTTAGCACTGGTCAAGGAACACAACCTTTATGTTGAAACAAGGAGTCACCTCATTCCAAGCTACTGTCAACACACAAGGACACTGGCTTGGGGGCCAGAGGGGACATCACTAAGGTGACTCCCAGAAGCTATGAAGGAAACTCGGGTTTTCCCTACAGAGGATCACTGGATCCAGAGTTTCAGTGGGAACCCTCTGCAGTGTGATGATTTCCAGGGAGGTCTGGTGCTGGCATCACCTGACTGTCATTGTCATCCAAGGCCAAACAAACCTCTGGAGTTTCTGAGCACTGAGATTCACTAGAAGGGAATGCCCAGTGCCCTAATGCCATTGGTCCATGATTAGATGTCCCAGCTTCCCACTAATAAGCTGTATGAAATGCCACTAGTTTTACTAAGTCTAGAGTGTAATGCATAGGATGTCCTCATGTAAGGGACAGGGACATTTAACACTGTCTGTGGTGGCCTTGTGGGGATGTGCTCTCCAGGTCCTTTTGTGGCTGGGAAAATAGGTGAGGATTTTCAAGTTTGGTTAGTGTTGTAGGTGTTGGTTTTTAATTACCGCAAATTCATTGTCTGGGTTTTTCTCCCCTTTCCGGATGGGTCGAGAGTATTCAAATCGCTGAACCTCATTCACCCTGTAAAAACTGCAGAGAGAGAAAAATCATGTGGAAGGCAAGTTGACTTCAGAATACAGTATTACATTTTAGGAAGCGTCCCCAACCTTGACCTAAAGCCACAGCTGTGGCTCACTCTCCAGAGGGTCCCTGAAGGGAGATGGTGGCAGCAGAAGGACCAACTGGAGACTTTTACCCCATCTTTGTCTTTATCAGTGCTCAGGGGAGAGATGCTGAGTTAACAGGTGCAGGCGGGTGGACCTGGCAAAGGCTTGGAAAGGTGATATGAAAGAGAGAAAAGTGCTTATGAACTCAATAGGTGTGCTCAATATTGCAAAAAATCAGTGTGCCATTTTAGTGATATGTACACACACACACACACACACATATATATAGAGAGAGAGAGAGAGGAGAGAGAGAGAGAGAGAGAGAGAGAGAGAGAGAGATGTTTTGAGACGGAATTTCATTACGCGGCTCTAGTTGGCCTGTACTTTGCTATGTAGACCAAGCTGGATTTGAGAGACCCACCTACCTCTGCCCCAGCTAGAGGAATAATTTAACTTTAGATAAATTGACAATATGTTATCTTTTAAAAAGAAGGTGCCATGTTCTCTAGTTACAGACTTTTGAGACATTGATTTAGGAGATTTCCAGAGAGAAGTGCAGGGCTATAAACAGCCTGTTGCCTATCTTCCTTAGGGTAGGAGCAGGATCATGCATGTGAGGGTGAGTACGTGTGTGTGTGTGTGTGTGTGTGTGTGTGTGTGTGTGTGTGTGTGTGTGTGACTTAATCCTCCCCAAGAGGAAATGTACACAGTGTCATCTGAGAGGCTCTTAATTCTCTATTTGCCTAACACTGCCTTTCTGTGAACATACTCACTCAAACAGGCAGAGCTGATTTGTTTCTATGACCGCCAAGGCAATAGTGATGAAAGGGTATAGGGCTCAAGGAGCTCTGAGATGCCCAATAAACAGACCAGAGGAGGAGCAGGCATTAGAGGGTGCAGCTCTCACCAGGATAGAGATCAGAGAACTCACCACACCACAGAGCTACTGGAGATTCAGAGCTGCCCCATCAGAGTCAGGTGCAGTTCAAGTGCAGATATGGGATCTCATCCCACAGCGATGTTTAAATGCCTCTGTAAGACCCTACCGGTGTGTTCATGGTGGGAAGGTGAATGTGTGCATGTGGGGGTCAGAGGACAAGCCTGAGGGTGATTCTTCAGGTACCTTCCACGTTTTGTTTGAGACAAGGTCTCTCGACAGCCTGGACCTTTGCTAAGTAGGCTCTGCTGGTCAACCAGGGAGTCTGCAGGGATTCCCCTGTTTTTCCTAACCATCTTGCTATTGCTGGGTTAAAGCATTTATGCATCATCCTACCTGGCGGTTTTTTGTTTGTTTGTTTGTTTATGTGAGTTTTAAGTATTGAACGAAGTCTTCATGCTTGCAAGGCAAGGCAGGTGCTTTATCAATGGACTAATTCCTCTAACCCTAGGGCAAAAGGTTTTACTTTGCCCCTCAGTTGGGGAGCAAATACTGTGATCTCTGTTCATAAAAGGCAGTGAGTCCACATCTGCACAGCATAAGGGCAGGGAGGGGTTTGAACACTGTTGGGGACTCTACTCTGAATGTGTGGTCTCTAAGGAGAACCGAAGACTACCTTTTTCCTATTGGATTTCATCTTTTCAGGCCCTTTGTACCTCTGTAATTAATTCCTTTCCCCTTTATGAGTACCAGAAACCATTCCCTTCCCTTGTTCTTGGGAAAAGGCAGAAAAAAAAAATCTAGGATGTTATTCAAAGGTTAAAGTGCACATGTAAAAAGGTAGAATTATTAGCAAGAGACCCATCACTAGCATCTTGCACCTTCTATTGGTAAGAAAGTAGGCATGGTTACCTTACAATCTGTTCAGACACCGGCCGGTGAAATTTAGGGGGCAGATCTAGCTTGGGCTTCACTGTGAAGCACTGGATATCTGAGGGCAGAGAGTTAAGGACCAAATGACAGCATGCCTAACAATCAAGAGAAGCTCTGCCACCCGAAGGCATCAGTGCATCAACTGTTCCCATGAGTGGCCCCTCCTGCTGTCTTAAAGGATACACTGGCCAGGAGAAGACTTAATGTCATCACCTGGTGGAGATGTCGTCTTCATTTTCTCAGCATTTGGGAACTGAGTTAATAGCCGAGCTTCAAAATCTTCCCGCCGCTCATATTCTTTTCCGCGGTAAATGAACACTTTCCCCTGGAAACAAGGGCTTTTGTTAAATAACACCACATGTGAAGGACCAAGGAAAGTTCACACACAAGAGCGCCGGCCTTCAAAATGTGTTTGACAGTTTTGATTTTGCCCTTTTAAATCACTGCATTTAAGAATAACTTGCAACTGTGCCCTCTAATCAAGAGCACCCAAACACACACGGCTGAGCACTCCCCGTGAGCTTCATTCTTGGTGATGACAATCAATTAGAAAACCATGGAGGAAGCCTACAAGATGGCTTAGCAGGGAAAGGCACTTGTAGCCATGCCTGACAAGGCTGACGACCTGAGTTCAATACCTGGAATCCGCATGGTGCATGGAGAAATGACTCCCACAAGTGATTATTTAAAGCTGAATCCCCCCATAGAACGATGGCCACTGTAGGGTATGTCAAATCTCTATTTTTCCTCCTCCTTTTGTATTTTGAGACAGTTCTATTATATATTTCTGGCTATCCTGGAACTCACTATGTAGATAGAGCAGGTTGTCCTCAGACTCAGAGAGCCACCTGCCTCTGCCTCCCAAATGCTGGGATTAAAGGCGTGCACCACCACACCTGTCAGCCTCTACTGTCATTTTCAAGGAAGCAATAGGGTTCTTACTTGGGGAACCTTTCACACTCCACCACAACCAACCTGGATAACCAGCTAAAACCCAGACCCTCCCCGAGCTGTGCCCTGCTGTGCCCATCTGCCTTAGTAACATCCCCAGAAGTTACTATCCAGTAAGACAGCTACTTACTCTGCTTCCATTTTGTTCATTCATTGCTCCTTGTCAAAAACAGCATCAACTCTGGTCATATACTTGGGACTTACTCTCTTGTGAAAATCCCCATGTATATGTAAAACTAATTAATATTTAAGCTTCTCTCATGTGAACTGGGTCCTGTGTCGGTTGGGTTTCCGGGCACAGCAAAGTGCCTGCATGAGAATCTAGAAGGCGGCAGCAGCTGCCTCTCCCCTGTAACACTCATTAGATCATCTTTCTCCTGCCCCAAAGAATATAGCTCTGCCAGGAACTAAGGGGAGGGCCTCAGAGCAGGACCTGACTCCTGGGTGTCACATGGAGATCAGCAGAGATGGAGCAAACGTAGACCAGGGCAGACAGGAAGTCCTGGCTACTGGCCTCCCTGAAGCCTGGAGGTTGGTGATGAGTTGAAAGTAGGAGCTCCTTCTGACAGAAGGAGGGCACTAGGACCCTTACTCATCAATGACAAAGTCTACATAGCCCTTATGTTTGCCATTTCTAAGAAACATTCTCCAATCTAGATTTCACTGGGAGCTTTTATCAAAGGCCAGTTGGCTATGATGTGGGTTTAGGTGGATGGGCAACTCTCCTTACACAGACTATACCGGGGAGACCTTCTCTCTGAGGTTTTGAGGCAGTCACTCCACATATATCTGAAAGGAAGGGCCCTGAGATGTGTAACAGAGCTCTTCAAGGACTGGAGAGTGTTGTGTATGTCAGCTGAGTCACACGCACGTGTCAGTGGCTGGAAGACTGCAGCCTCTTCCACCTGCCCAGTCCTTTCCTTCGAGGCTTTTGTCTAACCAAAAAACTCCTCTGCATCAGCCAGTCATGCTAGGTGCAGCCTTGGCTTAGTGGTTGTCATTGGACGGACATCGGTTGCTGGCAGTGAGGAGGAGGAATGCTGACAGAGGTGTGAGAATGAGGCAGAAGTGCAACATTTTGCTACACATTCTTAGATCTGTGTTGACTCATCCATAATCTAAAACGTATCTAATTAACACACTTTCACAGAGATAAGGGGAGACTCCTAGGGCATGCAATAAACTACCCCTGCTGTGGCCTGAATGCACCTGCTGTCCTTGTACTCTTTATACGCTGAAATAGAATCACCAACTAATGGCAGCTGAGTGGGTATGGGCATTGGGAAGGAACTAGATTCACAAAGATCTCCAGAAGTTTTCTTCTTCTATCCTACAGAGACAGAGCCTCATTAGACACAGAATCTACTGATCCCTTGAGCATGGACTTTCCAGCCTCCAAAACTGTGAGCAATAATTTTGTGTTGTTTATAAATTACCCAGTCTAAGGTGTTTTGTTATAACAGTCCAAACAGGTCTGAACAATACCCTTTTAAATCTTAATTTATTCTACAGTTTAAAAAATTACCAAGGAAGTAACAGTTTAAGGTTTGGATTTCCGCCCCCCCCCACTCCTGACTGTGTGCTTAGTTACGGCTTTAAGTATCATTATGGAAGAAAAAAAATGCCCTATTTTTTTTTTCTGGAAGAAAAATGTCAAGCAGAAAGCAAAGTAATATGTAGTCTTAATTAGAAATATAAATACAGAGTCTGGGCCTCCTGTGAGGCACGAGGAAGCCAAACATCTCAGGAAGGCAAAGATTTACTAGAGAGCAGACCACTCAGAAAGTAGCATGCATTTATTAAGCTTTACCCTCGAAGAAGGCACAATAATAAAAATACATAAAAGCTTTAATAGAAAAACACTAGAGTTATAGATGAAAACACTCCATAGTATTTTCCAGAAACGCCTGTTACTTTGCATTCTGCAGTAGTCCTTCCAAACATGAAAATGGAGGAGAAATGTACATACAGTCAAAGATATTTATTTCTCGTGAGAATTATAAATATTAATAAGAATGCAAAAAAAAAAAAAAAGCAATGAGCTCGATTTATGGAGAGAACCAGTGCTAAGGAGACAGCGAGAGAGCTCAGCGTCTGCTCTCTTGGCAGCGTGGAGTCGCTAAACATTCCGCCCACTTTTTTGGTAACTGGTAATGTCATTGTCAGACTGACCCCTGCCAGGTGATCTGTGAAGCGTAATGAATATATTGCTACAGCCCAACAGAGTTATTCAGGTGTGTCGGGAAAGTCAGCTCAATATTAATCAAGCACGTTAAACTCTTTACTCTTACTTTACATTTTGTCCTTTGATGGTGGAAATGACCCAGGAAGGTCCCTGGAGCCTGCAGAATCCGTTGCTCTAGACTATATTGCACCATGCCTCCCTGGGGCCGTTTCATCACATGTTCAGGCTGCTGCCTTGCTGTTGGACTTAGATAACTATATCCACGGTTGGTGGCCACTGTATCATGGGGGAAGGGGGAATTCTGTGCCTGATATCCAGACTCTAACACCCCATGAGCATGAGTATGTCTGGATCAAGGTTGGCCTCTCTCTTCCTTGGGCCACATCACATACATGTTGGGGCACATATAAAGACACGAATGTTTTAGTAAAATAGGGCAACTTTTAGATGCTTTTTTGTGTATGTAATTTATATGTGCATTTGTGTGTGCGTTTGTATGGGGTACCCACGTGTGTACTTGTATGTAGAGGTCATATGTCAACCTTGGATGTCCTGCACCAGGTTTGTTTGAGGCAGAACCTTTTCTTGATGCATACAACAGTCATAAAGACATGTCATGAGATAATGACATCAAGACCAAAAATGCCTTCTTCAGAAATGTAAACCAATTTCCCAGTTGGCCAGGCAACATTTATTTACATATTCTAGCATCACCCAGATATTGGGAAAGCCACATCCTAAAAGAACACCATGGCTATTGCTCTGGCTGTGTCCAACAACACTCAACTTTCCTATGGAAGGGGTACATTCAGTTTTAAGCATGTGGCTGTGAAAATCCATTTCCAATTTCTCATAAAATTAATTTTTTTAATATTCACAGCATCACTACTTACATCAGTCAAAAGGTGGAAATAACTCCAATGTCCATCAGTGGGCAAATGGACAAAGCATTCCAATGTCCATACAATAGAATATTAGCCTACTTTGAAAAGGACTTAAGTTATGATACAACATGGATAAACCTTGATGCTATTGTGCACAGTGAAAATAAGACACAAAAGGTGAAACACAGTATGATCCAAGTTATATGAGGTAACTAGGGTGGTTGACTCCCGGGGGCAGACAGAACAATGCTAGGTCCTAAAGCTGGGAGTAAAGAAACAGGGTTCTGTTGTTAAGGGGTATGAAGTTCTATTTAATTTTTTCAAAAGATATATACATATACATGCACACACAGATGTATACATACACATACATACATAACATGCACGTATGTATGTATGTATGTATGTATGTATGTATGTATGTATGTATGTGTGTATGTGTGTGTGTGTGAGAGAGAGAGAGAGAGAGTGTGCCTGTGGAGGCAGGGGGAAGGTAGCTGATCCCCTGGAGCTGGAGTTACAGGTTGCTTTGAGTTCCCTCACCTGGGTGTGAGAACCTAACTCTGGTCCTTTGGAAGTGCAGCAAGCACTCATAACTGCTTTCCCGTCTCTCCAGGTCTAAGCCCTAGTTTTGTTTTGTTTTATTGGTTTTTTCTTTTAAGACATAGCTTTCTTTTTTACTTTTATTATTTTAATTGTGTGCAGGGGGAGGAGGCATGTGCATATGAATACAACTGCCCCAAAAGGTCAGAGATGTGAGGTGCCCTGGAGTGAAGGTTACAGGCAACTTGTAAGCGGCTTGATATGGGTGCTGGGAATTGAACTCAGGTCCTCAGGAAGAGCAGTACATGTTCTTAACCACTGGGCCAGCTCTCCAGCCCCAGGTTCTAGTTTTGTAAGCTGAGGAAATTCTGTAACTAGATGGTGGTAATGATTTCTATGAGTGTGTGCATATATGTGTGTGTGCCTGTGCATATGCTTACACACTGAACTGCACAACTAAAATTGCCCTGAACAGTATATTGTATGTGTTTATGTATATGCATGTTTGTGTGTATGTGGGTGTGTGCATACACACCATAGAGTGTATGTGGAGGTGAAAGGAGCCTTGGGCATAAGTCAGTGTTCTGTACCTTATTTGAGGCAGGATCCCTTTGTTCTTTACTGCTATACATACAGGACTAGTTGACCTATGTGCTTCCAGAGTCTTCTGTCTCCATTTTCTATCTCTTAGTAGGAATGCTGGCGTTAAAGATAAGTGCCAGTAATCTGGTTTTATATAGGTTCAGGGGATCTGAACTTAGGTCCTCATACTTGTGGCAAATGCTCTGCCCACAGAGCCATCTCTCCAGCTTGTTATGTATACTTTGACACAACTAAACACACATATAAATCTCTGAGGAGAGTTCTTTCAGGAAAAAAAAAAAAATCACACACAAAGCATATATGTAACCAGAGTCTCACATAATTAAAGAAAATATTCTTGGTCCTCTGTGGCACATTAGTTAGCACATGACTTTGCTGCGTAAAACCCCAGGATTGGAAGGGGTCTCTCTGCTGAGTGAGTAATGCTTATTCAGAACAAGAAGACTCAAACTTACCCGAAGAAAAGAAGGGAATCCTTGCCCATAGTAGCCAACAGCAAAGTAGTCCGGCTTGGGTCTTATCACCTTGACAATATTCTCATAAAATTGTGCCTGCTTTTTCTAAAAGAAAAAAACAAAACAAAACAAAACAAAACTCATTTCAGGGTTGAGCAGAACACTGGAGCATCTACCCTTTGGGATTAATTGGGGTCCTGAGGCCTGCACCTGGGAGAATCTGGTAGTTTTGACATTATTTTTCATACTGTAAAGCAAGGTATCCTAAACAAGCCGCATTTGGTCAATACTTGTGGATTTGGGGGCATTTTCAATAATACAAGGAGATTATTTTCCTTCAATTTTAGTGGGTTTTTTTTTTCTTTTGATGCAAATCAGATACTGGGAGAGTTTGAAGGACAGAATTATTCTGCTCCAAATTACAGACAAACATTCCAACATGAGCATGGTCTGTTGTGCAGCAACTGAAAACTTGGAAGATGTCCTGGCATGACAAATTTCTGGCCACTACCTGTCCACCTCCTCTTGTGGAAAAGGTGAGGGCTATAAACCAGATGAAACTCTCAGAGACTCTGGGCTGTCAAGACCCCTGTATTTAGGATGTCAGTATTTATTATGCCTCACTAATGGAACTTTTAACGTCTTGGCCAATTTGAGACTAAAAAGTGAATGCTCATGGGCCGGAATCAACTAGCAGATAAAGGGCAACCATTTCCCAAGATAACAAAGAGGGAGCAGGTAAAAGCCAAGAGAACATCTGAGGTAGATCCGGATGTGAAGACTGAAATGAGGAAATCTAGGAAAAAAAACCAAACCAAAGCAAAAGTGAGGGCCTACCAGCAATTCACTCAGCTGTTCATAATCAAACATCTCCGTTTCGTATTGCTCTGCAAGTTCCTTGCCCAGGGCGATGGCCTCTTCCCACATCTGTGTGTGGCATAAATAAAACAGAGACACCCAAGCATGAATCATGCATCCAGCCAAACAGTAGCATCGTTATTCACAATGAAACATCCAGAAATCCACTAAATTAACAGATATGGTGGGGAATCTTGCAAGTATACAAGCATTTTCTTGAGGTATCAGTCTTTGGTTCAGGACCTGCAGTCTTGACTAAACCGCTCAACACCAGGCTCAACCATCACAGCAGCTCTTTCCACAGCATGGCGGTCTGCTAGCCCATCATCACCTGTCCTCACTGTCCTACTGCCAGTCATGGCCGCCAAGGACCATCGTCAGGGGAAGAAGCCTTGGAGCCAGGGAAGAGACACCACAGAGTGAAGACACATTGCTAGGGACATCTACTACGTGGCCACTTCCCAAATGTCCCATTGTATAACTGTCGTGTTTCAGAATGTACACTGCCAGAAATGCCCATTCAAAGCTCCAGAATTTTTGCTTATCAAAGATGTCAATCCTGCCAGTATTTAAAAAGGACTTCCTTATGGAAAATAGTTTTAAGGCGCTTCTCCAAGTAACTTACTTTTAAAAAACATGGACAAACTTTTATTTTATTTTCAAGTGTGTGTGTGTGTGTGTGTGTGTGTGTGTACACATGCCAGTGCCCTCTGTGAGGTGAGAGGTGATAAAGCCCACCAAAGCTGGAGTTATGAGCCCAGTGGGTGCTGGGAACTGAATTTTAGACCCTGCAAGAACAATGCACACTCTTAATAGATGCCCATCTCTTCATCATGATCATTGTTAGCATTTTTTTTTTAATGTGGATAAACATTGACACACCGTAGTTTTATGCTAGGCCTGAACTCTCCCGGGAAAGGTAAACTAGGCGGACTGAGAAGCATGGGTGCATTTGGATGTAGAAGCTCCCCTAAGATGGCTCTCCTCCTTTGGGGTTCAATGGCCCAGAACTTTCTCTAACATCTTTAAAGTGGAACATGCTTGTCCCCCCCCCCCCCCCGGAATGTATTTCCCCAGGGTCAAGGGCTGGGTGTTACTCATATGAAACTTGAGGACATTTGCTACCTGCTCTCCAATGCTCAGCACACAGAACTTAAGGATGGTAGGAAAGGACAAAGCACAGCCATTCTCCACAAACTACAAACCTAGCCTCAAATGTCTATATTTCCACAGTGCTGTCATTTCTAGGAGATCACGGGGCTAATCCTCATGGAAGCTACTCATTCCTGCCTGCTAATAGCTAGAGAAAGACCAAGACCTACTGGGGACAACTCATGCTTAACAAGGGACATACATAGATCAGTGGTTCTTAATCTGTGGGTCAAGACCCCCTTTGGGGGTCACACAGCAGATATCCTACATGTTATATATTTACATTATGATTCATAACAGTAGCAAAATGACAGTTATGAAGTAGCAACAAAGTAATTTTATGATTGGGAATCACCACAACATGAGGAACTGCATTAAAGGGTCACAGCATTGGGAAGGTTGAGAACCGCTGGTAGAGATGATCATGATTGGAGCGAAATAAAAGTAGGACCTTTAAGTAGCTTCTAGCTAACATGATGTCCAGTCACCTGCGTTCCCTAGTTCAAGGTCTCCAACCACCTTTGTAGGAGAATACCATTTCCAGGCTGCAGACAGGAAAGTTGGGGGTCAGAGAGAGTAGGAGCTTGCTTAAGGTCACACAGCGGATGCATAGTAGACCTGTATTCTTACTCTCAGATGACAAGCCAGCGCTTCTGGGGTTGTCACCAGCACACTCTTGGCACAGAGCCCACTGCCCTGCTAGCGTGGGCCCATCACAGGTTTGGGGTATTGACTCACTCAACTAACTGAAGGACACTCCTACACTTATATCCACCTGAGATACCGTTTTCATACCCACTACTTTATAAACTGTTCCTCTTTGCCTCATTGTGAGTATTGAGATAGCATCTCTTAGAGTCCCAGGCTAGCCCCCAAATCAACAAATAGATGAGGATGATGTTGAACTCCCAATTCTTCTGCCTCCACCTCCCAAGTGCTGGGATGGCAGGAGTGTGCATGTATATCCAATACCACCACTAGGTATTCTTGACGAAGAAGAAGAAAAAATGTGATTCTGGATTAATGGTTGTACTTTTAATAGTTTGAAAAGTAAAGTAAAAGTAAGTTGCTTATATACAAAAGTAAGTTCTAATATAGGGAGACCTGCCTGAAGAGGAGTGGAAGGAGGAAGGGACACCCACGGCATCTGTTCCCTTTGGTCTGTTGTTATCTCATATTCTCTGTGAACCCATACCTGCCCCTCTAAACCTCTAATGCCTTTTTCTGGAGCCGGAGCTCACATCCGCTGAAGTACACTCTCCTCTGTAATGTTTCTTTTAGGCACCAGTAACCCATGCCTCCCTTAGTACATTTCCATTTCAAAGACAACATCCCTTTCCCTGTAGGCCTCCTTTAGTAGGTGTTCTTTAGTTTCTGCAAGCTAATATACTTTCCCTTAGATGCTCAGTTTTCAGCCTTCTAATTCATTCCTGAGCAAAAGCTTAATCTGTCTTGATCCTAAATGACAGATGAGGTACTTTAGATACATAGCCAAGTAATTGTTTTTAAAAGAAATATAGGTCTCGAGTAAATATCTTATCCTGCTCACCCTGAGGTCTCTTGGTTGTATTTTTTTTTTTTTTTAAATCAGATTCTCTATATACACAACCCCCATCCATGCCCCTTCACTTGTGTTAAAGGAGTCCACACTGGGCAGGTTTTCATCTATCTTTAATTGGACCAGGGCTCTACAGGGAGTGTGGGCAGTTCATACTTCCAACATGAACGCCTAGGAAAATATTTCAGCGTCACAGAAGAAGCAAATTCAATATGATCCAGATTTAGATTGTCCCCGCAAAAGAATCACTTTGACCTTTGGTGAATGAACCCGGGCTCAGCTCATTCTTACAAGGGCTACAGGCTTAGCAGGTTTGAAGAGCTCCGAATGAAAATGTCTGGACTCAAAGACAACTTTATTTTCAGATCTGAGGTCTTTAATCCAGTTTATGGCATCTGAATTGCTGCCTACCGTCTGGAGCGACACTTCGGCCTCTGTGCTCTTTTCCACGGGGTAGATTCTTCCCTCTTCCTGAGATGGTAATCTTTACTATCTTCCTGGACTTTGGTTTCAGAGTCTCCCATTTCATCAAGCCCTGCCTGCAGAAAACTTGCTTTTCTGATAGAACACCTTCCTCCGTGTCATAACAGTGGCAGCAGAAAAGGTGAGGAGACAGTGCCGTAATGATAGTGGGTGGCAGCCATAGAAGCAAGATGGCCTGTGTTCAACTCCCTGAACCCACATACAAAATCAAGCATGGGACTTGGAGACAGCTCAGCAGGTCAGATCACTGTGTGTGCAAGCTGGAGGAGCTGAGTTCAAATCCCCAGCACTGATGTAAAAAAGCCTGGCATGGTGTCACACAAACATAATGCCCAGCTTTGTGAAGGAGCAGGGACAGGAAGATTAATGGGGTTTGGTAACTGCCCATCTAGTGCTAGTCAGATGGGAGATCTTGTCTCGTGGGAATATGGGGAAAACAACATAGCAAAGTACCACACGCTCCCCCGAAAGTGGTGGAAGAGAATATACTAGGTACTGATTTCTCACAGGCAGACACAAAGTGGGTGACAAGGATGCAGACCCTCCAGGATGGTGGAGCAGCAGCACATGAAGAGACAGCTGTCCTCAGAGCAGGTGTTATCCTTAACATGGCTGACTCGCCGGGACTCCCACGGGCAACTCAGCTTTAGTGCACTTACCAGCTGTGAACAGCTCACTTGCAAAGGTGTTTTATGTGAAGCTTGACTTTCGGCCATTTTTCTACTGCTCATCCGTTTTCCCTGGCAGTTATTGGGAAGAGTCATACTCAATTACCTCCTGAATTTCCAGAGTCCCACACAGCTTTCTGGTGTTTAATGGATGAGGACCAATAGTGTGGAAGACTCCTCGGCTTTCTCTGCACAGGAGGAACCAAGTGGCCAGGACCAGCAGGCTTTCATGCTCGGTGAGCATCCTTCTAGTCTGCTAATCTGAACAAGGAACCATTTGCACATATGAAGTAGATTTACTCATGTTTACCTGTATGACAGGCTCAAGGAGGGCTTTCTTATTTATCCACTCTTCGGGACATCTGATGCTAGCCACGAATCTCTTGAGTCTAACTCTCTGCTTTTGTCTCTGTCCATCAGGGCACAGAACGGTCTGAGGCACATGATAGCCTTGTTAGTAGACACACTTCCCCTGATCCAAAGGCTAAAGAAAAACAGCACTGTTCTTGGCCCTAATGCTTTAACAAAAAGAATTCCTTTTAATAGCATCAAAGCACAAAGATCCTAAGAGACCCGAATACTAGACTCAGGTTTGGTCCTGATGAAACAGACTGGCTCACCCTGAGAACTTGCAAAACCTGAGCATCAACTTAAGCCAGGGTTCCACAAGGCCTTCGAAAGGAGGAATTCACGGGATGTGAAAATGGCACCCTACTTAGAAACAAAATCCAACCACCTCACCCAAAATAGAAACGCATCTCCAAACTCCTATTGACAGCTCACAAGATGAGGCAGGCTGCATGCCCCACCCCCCACTCCCCAGTTCGGCACAAGGTAAAGCATGAACTTCATCAGCAAAATATTATTTTAAAGAGGAAACAGAACTCCAGAGAAAGTAGTCGTAGCTCCACACATCATCCGGGCCATAAATCACATATCATCCTTGTTAACGGCCAATGGGGTCCAGGCTCAGACTCAGGGTCACAGCCACCTGGGGTAGGAGCAGTTCTTATCATCTAAACTCTTCCAATAGTGTGGCTGCTATTTTCAACTCCCGTCCTCCACAGAGAAGCCTGGTAATTTTCAGTGAAGTACTCGGATTAAGGGCTTTATTGAAAATTACTAGGCCTCAGCCAAACACAATAAGACAGACAATTTGGAGAAGCTTCAGAAAAGAGCACTTCACCTCCCCGACAAAGCTGAACAGAGGGTTTTGAGGGGGAGAGGCTCAGGTGGGGGTAAAAATGGAGCGGGAAAGGAGTCTGCAGTGATTGTTGGGCCAAGGAAAGAAGAAATGTTGGAGAACGAGAACTAGAGTGAATGGAAATGACATTTTGTGAGGAGAAAGGGAAAGATTAAGATGCCAAGAGCTAGGCAGAAAGTCATTCAACACTTTAAAGAACGGAAGAAGGGCAAAAATAGAAAAGAGACTTTGTATGGGGAAACACAGAAAGCAAACAGGCCATAATTTACTGGCCAGAGTGCTCAATATAAAAGGGCAAAAAATCCCGTTGACCTTGCTGATGTCATGGTGGCGAGGTAGAGAGAATCATTCCGAGAATTTGACTCCAGCTTCAGGCCAGCCCCAGGGCCAAGGCTTCCCGCTCACAGGATGCAGTTGTGGATCCAAGAATGGGGCCCTGCTTTAAGACCACCCCCCCCACCCCCCAAAGCCCCAACAGTGCATCCGCTCGAGGGTTTACACCATGTTCATACAGTAAGCACAGAGTGAAGATTTCTTTAAGTGCAAGGAAAAGAAGAAAAAAAAGGTGACAGACTATACCCATGGGGCTATGCTTCAACCGTAGTTTGGTGCGGCTGGGGTATTATTTAGCTTCAATTTTATCACCCTGTTAAAAATAATGTTTTAAATATCTTTATTGTACTTTATCTATTTTATGTATACACAAATGTGCAAACAAATGTAATAAAAATTTAAATACATTTCTAGGTGCAAGATCAAAGAAAGCTTGAGGTTTAAATGGTTGTCTGCATGCATGCACACATGCTCAGACATGAGCATGGCCGCGCCTGGGCCATGAGTGCAGTTGGCAAATCTCATCTGTGTCGGGTCCTCCTGTGGACTGGTCTGCTGATCAACCCACTAAGCTGCCTCCATTACTAAGACTGAAGGTGGTGGCTTTTACCAGACAAACAGGACTCTGTAGAGAAATGGCCAGCTCTTCTCTGGCAAGGATCCACCTTTCTCCCATTAGCAGCCTCTTCTGTGAGTGAACATGGGGCTGGGTGCAATGCTGGCACAAAGTTAGGACAAGACTCTGTATGGAGGAGAATGCTAACAACATGAATGGCTAGGACACTTGTCAGGGGACTGAGGGGGCAGAGCTGATTATGACAGGGTGTCAGGTGTCAGGGAGAAAAGTTAGGCATTTGAGCCCTCCCTGAGACTCAAAAAGCAGCAAGATCATGCAATTGTATGTGAATTTCATGGAATGCCTAAGTGATGGAGCCTCTTCAATTCCAAAGTGTTTGCTGCTCCAGCAGTGGCCAGTGAGGACCCAGTTGCAAAAAAAAAGTGAATGTGTTGACACTCTGGAGCACTGGAGTGTTGGGCAGGGGGAGAATGACAACTCTGTACTTTCTGCCCAGTTTTACAGTGACACGACACTGTGGACAGAAGCCCTTGCTGTTAAACTAAAGGACAAGTGTTTGACCCTGGAACCCACATGGGGAGAGAGAACCACTCCTACAAGTTGCCCTCTGGGCATGTCTGTGAGGGATTGCCTTTATTGGTATGGGAAGCCCCAACCTAAATGTGTCAGACCAGATAAAAGTACATGGAAGAAAGAAAGCCTTTTTGCTCCACTGATCTCTAGTCTCACTAGTGAGATCATCTACTCTGTGGCTGCTGATTCCTTCCCTGACATTAGAACGAGCTTCTCTGAAAACTGGTGGTTCTTCAAGTATCAAGCCTCATTTGCTGAGCAACTACTGGGTTTCTGGCTTCTCTGGTATGAGAATGGCATTGCTGGACTATTCCCAACAATACCTGAAGCCAATCTAATAAGTCCCCTACTACTATATGTTCATTCTGTTGGCTCAGTTCATCTAGAGGACCCTGACTAATACAGTCCCACATAGGCTCATGTGACCTCCAGATGGTGATACTGTTTTGGAAAGCTGAAGAATCTTTAGGAAGTGCTTAAGGAAGTGAGTCACTGACTGTGGGCCTTGAGGTTTGCTAGCTCAGCCTCACTTCCTGTCATCCCTCTGTTCCTGCCACGGGTGTTGTAGATATGCTATGACCAGCCGGAGCACATTGGACCGTATTCTTTCTTAAACTGTAATAAAAAATACACCACTTCCTCCCCTAAGCTGCCATTTGTTAGGTTCTCAGGCAGAGCAGGAAGAAAAATAACTAGTCCAGTGCACAAGGCAGAACCTAGTGAAACACGGAGGCAGGGATTAAGAGGAATCGGTGGGTGGATGGTGCCAGGAGCCCCTCATCCTCTGAGGTAGACAAGAATGCAGCTCTTCAGCAGACAAGGGAACTGGTCTTAGCAGCCCAGGAAGTAACAATTGATCATGATGGGCTCTGGGTCAGCATAGGCAAATACACCACAGAGGGACATGATTCAGGAATGTTGCAGAAAATGCCAACATATTCAACAAAATAACCTAGCATGTCATGTGTACACTTGTGTGTGAAAATAGATACATATACATGTATGTATGGAGGCCAGAGGTCAGTGTCAGGAAAGTTCTTATGGGTCCCCACCTTGGTTTTATTCTTTCCCAGAACCTGGAGATTTCCCATGCTGCTAGACCTCCTGGTCAGGAAGTCCAAGGGATCCTCCTGGGATTTCTTCCCAGTGCCGAGGTGTGCAATTGTTCCATGCTTTTTACCTGCATGCTGAGGATAGGACTCAGGTTGTTGGGGTTGTATGAAAACATTTCACCGCCCACAGCATCTCCCCAGCCCTGGTGTTCAGTTTCACGGCTGCTAGTCACTGTCACAGTGGTCTGCATCACCCCTTCTTTTTCCCCAGCCTCTACCTTGCCCTTGTTTTCTGTGGGGCCCCGAATTCCCTAATACTAAAGACAGTTGTTTCAGAATTATTGATATTGGGGTACAAGAGAAAAAACCCCTATTATTCTGGCACATGCTATGGTTTCAGACTCTCCTGACATAGATTTTATAGTTTATATCTTTAGCCTCCTCTATCTCCTTGATACATGGTCTTCCTATGTAGCTCAGAACATAAACTCTGGCTCCTCAGCTCCCACCTACTGAGACAACAGTCATGCACCATCAAGTCCAGCCCATTTTCTAATTTTTAAAAATATTTTAATGACTTATTTCTTATTTTATGTGCATTTGTGTTTTGCATGCATGTATATTTGTATGAAGGTGTCAGATTCCTGGAGCTAGTGTTATAGACAGTTGTGAGCTGCCATGTGGGTGCTGGGAATTGAATCCAGGTCCTTAGGAAGAGCAGCCAGTGCTTTTAACTGCTGAGTCATTTCACCAGTTCGAACCATTTTTACAATTGTTTTATACAGTTTTCAGCTTTTCAAGTACTCTAAAGTATAGAGAATATATGCTGATAGGCACACATGTGGTTCTGACTGCTTGTCATGGCACCAAAAGTCATGCAGTAGAAGTGTCTAATGGCTATGTATGTGACCTTAACTATTCTACTTTTGACTTTAGAAAAAGTAATATCTAATATACTGAAAATACCATTTAATGTGTAGTAAATCTAAACAAATTAAAATAAATCTAAAAATATTAATACAATGCTTGACATTTGTATTTATGTGCCAGATCTGCTGTAACAGAACCCCGATTTGTTGCTACATGATTGGGGCAAAAGAAATTCATTTTCTAATAGTACTAGGAATTCAAAGTTCAAAACCTTCCTTCTGTGTGTCTTTACATGGTTTTCCTTCTGTGGTGGACAGTCTTCTGTTTTGATGAGGATGGTCAGGCAGACTGGACTAGCATTTTTCTAATGATCTCAGTTTGCCTTGTTTTACGCTTATAAGACACTGTTTCCAATACACTCACATTGTAAGCTCTCAGGGATACTTCTCACATATAATCAAGCATATAAGAACACCCATTTTACTTACAGTGTCTTAAGTGATAGGAAGATGGAACATTTGATAAAATACTTTTCACAAAAGCATGAGGCCCTGGGTTAGGTTCCCAGAACTCATATACACCTCACCCTCAACAAAACTGGATGTGGTACTGTGTACATGTAATCCTAGGCCTGGGAAAATTGAGATAGGTGGATCTCTTGTGCTTATTGAGCAGCCAATCTCGCCAAACTGGTGAGCTCTAGCTTAGTGAGAGACTGTTCCAAAAAACATGATGAACTGCCTTCTCTGAGGAATGATATCTAAGGCTGACTTTCGATCTTTATTTACATAGCACATATGTTCATGTATGTACAAATACAAAATAAGTCTTAGAAATAAATACAATGAGAACTGCATGACAATGAGGACTGATGACATTATCTCAGCTTGGACTGGTTATACTGAAATGCCCAGTGGCCCAAATGTGGCCAGTGACTCAGTCCCAGACAGCACAGATGGAGTCCTGCCCAAATCAATGTTCTCATGCTGTTTTCTCTTTTTGGGTGTCAACCTCTGGAGGAGGGGGGGTTCTCTTATTGACCATGACCCTCTCTCAGGTTCCCAATGAATACATCACAGGATGACAATCATCTGTGATCCATTTGGGACTATTTTATAAGTTTAGTGCAGGGTGCAGGGTGGAAAGGTATGCCTCTGGTCCCCACAAACATCAAAATCCTGAGTCACCAGCAATGGCCTTGGCCACTTGTCTCTTCCCACTCCTTTAGGAAAGGTATTATAGTCTGCTTTCTATTGCTGTGATCAACACCCTGGCCAAAAGCAACATGGGGAAGAAGGGTTCATTTCACCCTACAGTTTGCAGTCCATCCTCCAGGGGAGTCGGGGCAGGAACCCGAAGCACAGGACCTGAAGAAATGCTCCTTACTGCCCTGCACTTCATGGTTTGCTCAGTTTTTCATACAGCTCAGGACCACCTGCCCAGGGATGGCCCCACCTACAGTGGGCTAGGCCCTCAGCATCAATCATCCATCAGGAACATTCCCCACAGCTTTGCCTACAGCCAATCTTATGGAGACATTTTCTTAATCAAGGTGCCCTCTTTGCAGATGTGTCAAATTAACAAAACAAAACCACAATACAACAAACACAGGCAGGACAACAGGCCTGAAGAATGTTGGTTCTAAATGACTACCACTCATTCCAATCTGTAGCTCAGACTTGTTTCCCAAATGAAAGTGAGTCAAAATCTTGAATAGTGTGTCAAACTGTCAGCATCTACTGTGTGTCAAACTGTCAGCATCTACTGTGACCGCCCCCTGATCGCTGCCCTCACAGGATACTGGGACCCATTTTGCAGCACTTTTCCTATGTAGTCCTGCCTTCTAAGATCCCTTAAATGGCAGAGAGATACCTCAGAGAAGCCAGATGCTCAACAGAGCCAGGTGTCTTAGATAGCACCTCTTGTCCCTATCTCTAACTGCGAGGAGACATACCAATGGATAACAGACATGGGCACTTTCCTTAGAACATATATGTCACTTGGACAAAAGTCAGATTAATAGTTCTAGGGCTGAGGAGGTAGCTTAGCAGGTGAAGGTCTTGCTGAACAGACAAAGAAACCTGTGTCTGGACCCCTAACACCCACATAAAACTTTTGGTGTTGCAGTATGCATCTGTAACCTTTGTACTGGGGAGACAGAGACAGGGAGACTCAAGGGGCTTTCTGGCTCCCCAGTCTAGTTAATTATTGAGCTCCAGATTCATTGAGACACCCCATTTTAAAAGAAATTGGGTGGACATTAATAGTGGAGAACATCCCTGAGAACCTCTACATATGCCCAAAATGAGTAAGTGCAACTACACACACACACACACACACACACACACACACACACACACACACACACACACACGCAGGCGCACGCTTATGTGCCATGAGCACACTTGCCTAGAGTCACCTTCCTGCCTTCCTGATCAAATGCTGTGGTGCATGGTGGGAGCACATTCCCCTCATGCTGTCCTGTACATCTAGGCACTTGCCCAGCCCTGGAAGGTCTGTATGGTCATGTGATTTACCTCAGCAGATGACAAGAGCAGATGCAATTCAGGAAACTGCCCCTTCTATTCATTTTTGGTTGCATCCACCTGAGCAGAATATCACCCTTCTTGGGCTTAGTGCAGGAGGCTGGCCACATAGTCTGAACAGAAGTGGACCAGATCAAAACTCCAGAATATTCCTGGTCCATTTCAGCCTACATAAAAGATAATATCTTCCTAGGACACATCCTGCTTGCTGACTGTGAAGATGAAACCTTTGCTGTCAGAGAATTACCCAGGCACTTCTTGCTCTGTGCTCTGGAGTTCTCCAGCATCTGCATTGTAGCTTCATGTGGACAGGTGGCTTGGTTCCTTTTTAGCATTCTGGTGGAAATCACAGGCACTCAGAAATGGCTTTCCAATCTTGTTGTTTTATCAATACAACTGGAATGGCAGCTGGGAACACAGCCCTTCCCAGCTCACTCTGACTCAAGGTCAGCCAATGGAATACATCACTGTGGTTTTTCTTTCTGTTTCCCCAACAGAGGGACATCTGGGGACAGTCCTACCAGCTTGCTGACTTGGTCTATACTACTTTGTGACATGGATTCTTTAGGTTTTTTTTTTTTTTTTTTTTTTTTTTGGGTTGTTGTTGTGTGTTTGTTTGCTTTAAACCTCAGCAGTACTGAGAGTCTGTGCTGGATGTTCTCTGTGTTGGGACACCCTGTGCATTATGGGAAGCTCGGCTCCACACGCTTAGACACAGCCACGAGATTTCTAGTGACACTGGTTCTCACTCATGACAGCAGATGTCCTTGCAGATTGCAGTTGGATACCAACAGTCCAAACTGACTGCATCCTTTTATGTCCTTCGGGTGATTTTTTTTTTTTAAAAGATGAGCTATTGTTGTATAGAACAGTGATCGGGTTATCTTTCCTTAAAAAACAAAAAACAAACAAACAAAAAAAAACCAAAAACATACAAACAAACAAAACCAAGGAGTCTTCTGTCTCTTATTGCTGAGGGCCAATGTCCTACTGAAAATGAGCCATTCTCGTGGCAGGAAGCGCTGATAAATAAATGCCTCCACTCAGTAAGCTTGCAGCAACCATGGTTCTGGGCATGAGGCATGCTGGGAGAACAAACAAGGGAGGCTTCTGTTTCTAGTGCTCATGGCCTCTTTGATGAGTCACTACAGAAGCAAGCATGCAAACCTCTTAGAGCAAATTAAAATACGTACTCCAAGGGGAGATAGAAGGAGGCTTAAGGGTGAGGAAGAGGTGACATTTAGGTGGTGACATAAGGAGAGAGCAATAGATAGCTATTAGGCAGAGTAGGGAGGCTGGTATATTCCAGACTCCAACAAGTTTGGCTAGAACATAGAGGAAGGTGGAAACCAGAGAAACCACAGGGTCTAAGGCCCTTCAGAGCTGCTCTGCTCACAGAGTCTGATTACAGCTACCCACAGAGGCACATGCTCCTCACACGTGGTGGGCCCTTGCTTTCCTTGGGACTCCTGACTCGGCTCTCTACATGTGCTTCATAGTTCCAGCATACCACAAAGCCACAGCCAAATCCATTGTGTTTCTCTAGCAATTTGTTGAGGAACGACACGCCCTTAGTCAAGAAAAGGAAACATGAGTAGAGGCCCAACAGAGAAAGCTTCCCATTTCTACATCATGATCTATCACAGGGCTAAGCAGAGTCTACCTTCCAAGTGGCCTGGGGGGAGAATTTGGACTTTTCCCAGTGTTAAGAATGACAGATGGCATGTGCCTAGTTGCTCAGAACACTGAGACAGGAAGATCACAGGTTCAAAGTCAGCCTGGGAAACTTATTGAGAGAGTATTTTAAATAAAAATGTTAACAGATGGAATGGATATGTACCTCAGTGGCAAAGCACTTACTTAGCATGTATGAGTCCCTAAGTCCAATTCTTAGCAACACACATACACATCACACAAGAAAAAAAAAAAAAAAAAAAGACAACACCATTATCTCAGATATAGAAAGAATCAATCCTGAGCTTGTGCTCTCAGAGTCTACTAAAGGGTCACTTTTAATAGGATTTGGTTCCTGTGAATGACATCAAAGGGAGCAGTGTCCTTCCGTGCAATGTAGGTGCTGCTGTGGATAGAAATGCCTTTTCCCCAAAGATACTTGCAGTCCTAAGTCTTGATATCTGTGAGTGAAAGCTGCATATAGGTATTTTCGACATGGTTCAGTTCTATGAAACAAGGTAGGCTCCCAGTGCCTACTGTCCTCACAGGAGAAGACATGTAGACACAGACACACTGAGAGCATGGGGAGGACCCAGACAATGGGGTGATGGGTCAACAAAGCAGCAAGTACCAACAACTGCCCACTATGCCTGCCATAAGCCACAGGCATAAAGCATGTAGTCTTGGGAGGCCTTCAGAGGGCTCACACACACACACACACCCGGATTCCAGGCTGAGCTCCAGGCATTGAAAGCATTATGTTTATATTGTTCAAAGCATTCTGTCACAACAGTCACAGGAAACAAAACACAGGATCCTTTGGGAACCTGCTGGAGTGACACAGAACAACTTTGATATGACTAAAAGATTCAAAGGAACCTGAAGTTACCTTGGAAAGAGCTTGGAATTTATCTTGACTTTATACATTTATTAAGCCAGAGTGGCTAGTTTTTATATAATGACTACACATCTGGTCACAAGGACAGTGACAAAGTATATGATGGCTGATTAAAATGATGACAGCTTTCCCTTAGCAAAGCCAACTGAATATATCGTTTTGCTTAAGCCAATTATCTATAGACTGCCAAGGGGAAACACAGACCGTCTCATCATAGGGTTAATTTTTCAGTGACAAGAGAAAAATACAGCAATCCAAAGGCATACACCAGCTCCAAGCATACAGATATGTCCAAGCCACTCTCCCAAACCTTGTTCCCCAAATAAGAGTTATTAAAATAGTTGGATGTCTTCAGGCTTTACTATCCACAGAGGATCTAAAAGAGCTATTGATTTTTTTTTTTAAACAAAAAGGTTTCTTATAAGTACAAGCTAGAGGAACATGCATAAAATACTTCTGCACACAACATATAACATATTTGTGGTTCTGCAAAGATCAGGTGTTAAGAAATGTGCTTCCAGCACTATAGGAGGCACATGTGAGAAAGAGACCAAGGTAGTGTACGTCTTACCTTGCCTTTGTCAAAGTAGTGGATGATTTCTTGGTAGAGCTGCTCCTTCAGCTGGCCTTGGGTTGTTGCCTGGAACCCGTCCCGCTGAGTGAGGTGGGCTGCACACACATCCTCTGACCACTGAGGCAAACACAAGGAATGAACAATGCTGAGGCAGGGCATGTTCAATAACACCACTGAGCACCAAGCCAGGCATTAAGCGTGTGTGTATGAGACTGTGATTCCAGGGACCTGGGGCTGCTGCCATTAGGTTACCAAGGCCTGGGAATGCCAGGGGTGCAACCTGTCTCTGGAGGGCCCGAAAAAGACAGATGGGAAGGCAGAACCAGATATGCAGCAGCTTCATAATAGCAGGGGAATTGGTGACTGTTTTCAGTGGGAACTAGAACTCTTTTTCCTTGGTCAGAAGTCACTCAAAACTTTAATAGACAATGTGTGGGTATCACAGCAAGGAACTCCATAGGCTATCAAAATCCTTAGGGAGGGAGAAGCATCTCTTCACCACCAGCTGTGGGCCTGCTGCCTGGCACAGTTTTCATCAGAGATTGTGGAAGTGCTGGCCACTTTTTGTGTGAATTGATAAAGATACCAGAGTATGACCTTAATAAACCAACATTATTGGTACAGGCTTCAGTAACAATGAGCAGATGGGGATGTTTCTTGAGGTCTTTCCATGTGCCTACGGGTCAAAGATGGGTCAGGAGCCTCACCCACAGAACTCTGAACTAACCAAAGACTGTGATCACGCAAGTGCATCGTGGGATATAACAACCCTGAAGAAGATACCATAAACCTCTAAGGGTAGGAGGTATAACTTTATATGGGGTGGCCTTGGAGGCTCAGAGGAGGGCACAACAGGAATGGGCTTCTCAGGTGGACCTTTGAGATGCAATGTGACCTTGTATTGAGACAGGACAGTGAGGTATTACAAAGAACCAATTGACTCCCAGGTCATAGCTTCCAAACAAATGTGGGCGGGAGCACTGTAGTTAAACCATGGGACCAGGTATGATGACACTTGTTAGGAACATGACAGTAAAGGAGAATAGGGCAAGGAGGGGGGGCCTGGGTGGTACTGTGACATAGGACAAAGGGCCAAATGAACTGGCATGGTGAAGTGGGGAGTGAGGTTCCAGTGACAGTGGTGACATTCCAGGGGATGCTTATTTTCTGGCACACATTTTTTCCAAAGCCCTGGACTCCCTTGAGTTGAACATTGCAACGCTGAAGGGGCCTCCCTAGTAGCAGGAGCAGAAAGACCTTTATATGGTCCATAAGATGCTCAAATTTCCAGTGGACCAGCAGATTCCACCTGCAAGCAGAAATAAAAAGCTCCATAATGTGAGTTGTGTCAGAGTTGGCTGTTTTGGAAGCAGACTTATGGATGTAAATGTAAATCTCTGGAGATTCTTACATGTATCTAGTAAGAACCAGAAGGTTCAGGCTTATTTTATGATTTTGAGCCATAAAAACAACATATTAAATAGGGATGGGGATGTCTCCTGCACTTCCCACTTACGGCTGGAAATGAATAAATTTGCTGCTAAGTTAAATACTAATGCTTTTAATCATCCTTATTTTGGACCGAAAATATAGTAAAAAAATAGGACTGCATTTAAGCATCTGTTAGTTAACAGAAACAACAATACAGCCCATCTTGTTTAGTAAGTTGATTAACCAGCACGAATTTACATTGATAATAATATCAAACATATTTATAGGGGAAAAAAATCACAAAATGTAATAGTTTAAAAATATGGAGGCAGCTCATGTTGCATTTACTGCTTAATTGGCAAATCTGGAGCCCAGTGGAAAGGATAATGCAATTGAGCCCATTGATCTAGGCAGTGGAACAAGCTATCACACAGCCTGTGACAAACCCATCTGTACTCAATATATCCTAAGATTAAACAAATGGTATGCTTATGCATATATGTGTTTTACATACATTCAGACTCGCAAAGTTTGTGTTCTAAGAGTGTGAGCAGTCTGTCAAGCCATTTTAATTTCCCTGGTGTGAACAACAAGATCTTCACATTTTGCAAAAATACCCTGTTACTGACATTTGGATTTCTAATAAATACAGACATTGGACTTTACAAAGGAAATGGCTGGTTCCAGAGGCATTCACCAAAATCTCTATCATCAAAAATGTTATTCCCTGGGAGAGCTTTCGATGGCCATAAGACAGGAAAAGTCCTTAGGCATCCAGCCTCCAGGACTATGGAGGGGGAGTCAGGATAAACCAGCTCTTTGCCTTTCACCTGCCACAACTCTTTCTGCTCAACCCAGGCAAAGGCAAATGCTGCAGATCCGTGTGTGTGTGTGTGTGTGTGTGTGTGTGTGTGTGTCAGAGAAAGAGAGACACAGAGAGAGACAGAGAGAAAGAGAGCAGATTTCAGAATGAGGACAGAGGCTGATGGAGTCTGTCTGAGGTTTAACTCTGTAACACTATCTTCTTTGACTCCCACGACCCAACACACATCTCAATGCTCATTTGAGTATAATTTCTCTTGTGGGTTTATCTCTCACTTACTTTTGGTGATGTGAGTGTGTGTGGTGGTGGTGGTGGTGGGGTAGCCTAGATTTGGAAATAAGATTCCTTAACTAAGCATTCTAATGGTTCTTGTTTATCTAGTTCAGGAGTTTTTGATCTTTTTATAAGCATGTCATGAGAAAAATAATCAAAAGATTTCTTGAGATTTTCAAATATAAAACTTGAAATTGCATAGCAGTTTCTCCAATTATCTCCTGTCTATCTACATCCACTACCATTTACCCATGCATCCTCCAATCTTTCATTTATCTATCCACCCATCATCCATCCATCCATCATCCATCTATCCATTATGTATCATCCACCCATCTATCCATCCATTATCTATCGATCCTCCCCCCTCCATCATCCAGCCATCCATGCATTTATCACTCTCTCCACTTTCTTCCCCATATCCATCCATCTTCTTATTAATCCACCCATCCATCTGTTCATTTACCTATTCTAGTTATTTTATGGGGAACCTACTCAGTATTATTAACTATTCTGGAATTGGCCATGGGAGAAAACACAGACACATCAGCACAAGCAAAAGGCCAATGTCTTAGAGCAAGCTGAGTAAAAAGGGAATCACCTGGAGATGAAAGTTCTTATGCTACTCATCATTAGCAATGCTCCTTACACATCCAACACAGACACTCTAAGTGTGGCCTGCTCTGTGGAAATGTCAATCTGTTTCCTCCCTCGGCCTATGTGAGGAGGAGGATGACTTATCCTTCCTCCCGGCTGCTCGACCAGGGTCATTCCTTCTTACCAATGTTGTTCTCCATTCTCACTCAGTGCTGTCAGCACAAGTGAGACACTGTACAATATCTGACTCACTGCCGCCTCCCAGCCCACTGAAGGCTCACAAAGCTTGACACCTTGTTAAATCGGCATTCAACTGGGCCGAATCTGTAATCAGAACACTTGTAGAATATTTTTTGTTTACATCACTGACTGTAGCCAATATCCATAAAAATCCCATGCAAGTGGTTTATTAAAATTTGTCATGGGAAAGGAAAAGTCGGGGGAAACTCAGAATTTATAAGAGCTGCAGAGGCACGAACTGTGACGTTGATTACCTTTAGAAGCTTTGCGTGGAGAAGCAAGGTGTAAGCTGCTTCTGTGTAGTTGTCACACTCTTTGTGCAGGTCGCAGAGCTTGTATAAGTACCTGGTGATGAAAGAAGGCGCATTCTTAAAGCGTCACAAGGTAATTTGTGCTGAGGACTGCAGGTGCTGACTTCGACATTCAACAGTAACTCATGGCTATGCTTTCTTTTTACTATATTCATAATTCACAATGCCTTGAAAACTGTTGGTGCAGAAATCACCAAAGGATCGAGAGGAATAGATGTGGTAATAATACACACATACATATATATATATGTGTCATATGTATAAGTATATATTGACATATACACAAAAAATATATATAATTTTAAGTCATCTTTGCAGAAAAAATGAAGATACCACATAAAGGTAAAAATCCCATTTCAAGGTTCCTTATCTCTTTCATCTTTTCCAGTTTTATTTCTCAAACATTTGAAATGAGATTAGACAATCTAGATTGTGCATTTCTCTTGAGTCAAAATGTGCATGCTCACAAAAAATCCATAAAGATCCAAATCCACAAGATAAAAAACCCCTGTGATGAGAGTGGATGTGATCAAAAGGATGGCTGTGCCATAGGAAGAAAGGGATACTCTTTACTATGAAGCCAGACACATTTTGGATCAAAGAGGCTGGTTGTTTTCCTAAGTTTATTATATTCATATGGTATGTTTTAAAAGGGGAAAAAAAGGATAAGAACCAAAAGAAGCACACACACATACACAAGTACACTCTGTAGCTAGCAAACAGTAAAGCTTTCTGTCATGTAGACGCCAGACTAACCCTATTCTCTAAAGTGGCCCTTGCTGATTAGTGACTATAGAATCTAAGAAGTGACCATAAAATACAGTGACCCACTCTAAGAAAGTGCTTTGATCTCCCAGTGATGCTGAGGATCAAACCCAGGTCCTTCCAAGCTCTACTAGTGGACTACATCCTCAGTTTACCATAAAAGCAAAGGGAAAATAATCAAGTTCAGCTGGCCACATGAAACATTGTGTGTGTGTGTGTGTGTGTGTGTGTGTGTGTGTGTGTGTGTGTGTGCGCGCGCGAGAAAGACATAGGCATGTGGAAGTAGGGTACTAGTTAAAGTGGACTGCAAAATTATATTGTCTACTTTGGAAATTTTATATTTCTCATTTGATTATATGACTTACTATAAAATTTTAAAAATTGTAATATATCCTTTTTCCCAAAAGGGCAGCATTTGTTGATCAATAGGCATGAAAACCTTAAGTAAGCACAGAGCTTGGCTTCCTAGCTGGCTAAATCTTGCCCCCTTTCACCCAAACTTTACATAAGTATGAACATGCTATAAAGGACCAAAAGCACATCTGAAACTTCACCAGATTTCATCTCAAGGTCATCATGATTTTCTACAAAAGACCCTCAAAGTGTACACCACTCCTTCACATGATTTGACACACAATATCGATAACATGCACAGAAAGAGTGTGTCCTGTAGCACATACAGGGTGCTGGCCAGCACGGCATATATGTACCTTATATACATCTCAGAGTGATTGCATTGCACACAGAAGGTGTCAGTCAGCACGCTTGTACATCCCTAATATACATCTCATGGTGATTACAATACACACACAGGGTGCTGGCTAGTGTGGCACACACAGAGGCTGTGAGCCAATATAGCACATGCCTACCTTATATACATCTCACAATGATCACAATACAGAAGGTGCCACTGGAGTCACTCACGTACCTTATATACATCTCTTCTCTTTCAATTTCTTTGTAGAAATTCTGAAAAATTAAGCCATAGCGTTGCTTTAAGGAACTTCATTATATAACACAATACAGAGAACAACAAAGCAAAAATTAAAATGACAAACAGCAAAATGGTCCTATATTGTGAATCCACGGTTCAGTTATGATTGGCACATCCAGTGGACGAAGTCTATGCAGAGCAGGGCTCTCAGTTCACAAGAGCTCTGAGCACCTCACAGTATTCCTGACTTTTGATTACGTAGTGAGCACATCTCCAACACTTTATACACTTGAGGACTCAATCTATAGATGTCATTTGAAAGTCACCTGTCTTCAGTAAAAACAAGGTTCTAGCTGAAAACATGTCTCTTAAATAAACAATCCAAAACTGGGAGTGAGGAAAGGCACCATCACTGATATCAGCATGCTGGGATCACCCTTTGTGAGACGCTGAAGCATGGGGACATTCTTGTATTCACACGTCCCAAAACCTCCAGCCACATATACTTAGAGGTAAAGAATGTTAATTACATAACACTGTCACAATCTGATGTTCTACAAGGGGCTATTGTCACCGTGTAGTGGTGAAGCAGAACTCCAGCCCCATCAACCCAAAATGTTTCCTAGAGAAAATCCATTGGTTTAGAGAGACCGACCTTCCAAACCACGGTGAGAAAAATGGGTATTCACTTAAAAAGGAAGGCAGAGAGGAAGGAATCCCCTTGTATACAACCCTGGTGGATTGTGACTTCCAATAAGAGGGCTATTTCTACACATTACTGAAAAATATCGTCTAACTCAACATATATACCTAAATCACACTTCCGATGAACATGGCAATAAACATCTGTAATGCCAGCACCAGGGAGGATGAGGCAGAAAATCATGAGTTTGGGTCAGTGAGGGCTATATACAGAATCCCAGACTAGTCTAGGTGACAGTGAAAACTTGTCTCACCCTTCCCTCCTCGTAACATCTCTTCTTCATGTAGACTACGTTATATACATGAATCATGCACTGGACATCACAAAGGTACTAGAGTCAACTCACAGGGCCCATAGGATGGAAAGAGGATAGTATTTCTTTTCTGTATTAGTTTTTTCCATTTTTCTTAAGAATTTCATACATGCATGAAATGAAACATGATCATATCTAATGACCATTTATTTCCCTTTGAAATCTTTCCCATTCTCTCCCTCCCTTCATGTTTTATATTCTTTTTTGGAGAACCCATTAAACCTAATTAATGCTGTCACATATGCATGGGTAAGGGGCCCTCTGCTGGAGGGTGCAAACCGACTAGCGGTCACATATTCATTTTTTTTCTTTGGAACTTATAGATTTGTTATTTTTAAAGGATGATTTTCCCAGCCAGGCAGTGGTGGTACACACTTTTAATCCCAGAACTCAGGAAGCAGAGGCAGGACCGAGGCCAGCCTGGTCTACAGAATAAGTTCCAGGACAGCTGGGAAGAAACCCTGCCTCAAAAACCAATCACACCAAAACAAAAAAGAATGATTCTCCTCCCTCAACAGCTATCATCCTTAGTAAAGGGTGGGGCCTAGGGAGCATCTTAGCAGGAAACTTATCGTCTAAGAAAGATACTCTACAATCCAGTACCCGAGGGAGCTGGCCAACATCAACATTATAAAGGCACACAGTGACCCAATAAAATAATTTAATGTCATAGGTCAAAAAGGACGCTGTTTCCAAGGCACAATCTCTCTGGAAAGAAAAGATGGAAATATGTAGAGAGCAGCAAACTGGGTCATGTTCCAAAAAACTGCTTTTCCCCGGTGCTGCACCTGACATTGGGAGCTTTGGCTCCTGTGACGCACGTAGTAATGAGGATATTTTCAGCTACCAGTCATAGACAAAACAGAAGACTCAGAGCTAGCAAAGAGCTTCCTTCTCACTCACAAGCATTCAAAAGTTATGATGTCACAGCAGCCTCCTGTGCCCATGCTTTCAACTCCCTCCTACTATTTTAGTCACTCGTGAATTCTCCCTTACAGTTCTCCAATGATCTTATCTGTGACCTTCACTTGCCTCTCAGAGACATGCTCTGCCTTTTATCTTCTGCCCTTGCTAAGTCTGTTATCTTCTTAGAGCTCAATATGTAATAAAAATGTAGTAATGTAATACATAATACCACATGTAATTATGTATTACATATTTCTCTATTTGAGCTTGGCAATAAATGTTGTTAGATTTTTAAAATTTTTATTTTTAATTTGCGTGTGTTTATGAGTTTGTACACTAGCAGAATGTGCTCGTAGCTGCTCAGCCATCTCTCCAGCCTCTAGAGATAGGATTCTCATCTGTAATATTCTAGCTTCTTGTACCTCTCTCTCCCACATTTATATTCCACATGGACATGCTCGAACAGGGCAGGATCCATCCCATCACCCCTGGGGGATGGTGAAAGACTTAATGCTTCAGTTTTCAGGCAATGACACAGACTGCTTCCAGGTGAAGAAGTTAATAATGTGAGATCACCTTGGGAATTCTGAGTGGCTCTCAGCGTGAGCCAGAGATGACTACAGCAACAGTAGGTGGATACTGAGTGAGCCTCCAAATAAAGGAGGAACACAGGTCAACATCTGACACATGGCTGCGGGTGTCATTCCGAAAGCATGTTTCAAGTTCAGCATGGTGCCATCTCTCTACCAGGTTTCATGTCCCCCTGAGCAGAGATCATGCTTTAAAACACACTGAAATCTTGGTCATCAAAGTTGAAAGCCTAATGAATCCGTTAATACTTCTTCCTTCTAGACGCTAAGTGAGAGACCCCCTTAAGGATCAAAGTTCCCATGTTATGAAAAGATCTCCATATTTTTCCCAGAGGAAAACGCCAGTCCGTACTTGACGCCAGCCTCACTGGTACCAGGAAGGCTCATCACTTAGGGCAGAGGTAAAACTCACGAAGATGCTGAAACCAGGGCCAGTGGCTCTCCTGTGTCTTCAAACCAAAGCCATCTTAGCAGGCAGTCTACGTGAACATAATGAGCCAGCTCTTGGATTTCAGCTCCGGCAGCAGTGACTGTGGATCTCCCTGCCTCTCCAGATGCAGGAGCATTTGCTTGTCTAAGGAAATGGTGTTAGAAGAACTGCTCATCTTTCGGTTTGTTCCCTTTTGCTGAGAAGAGAGTGACCATTCCCAAGCTCTTTCCACAACTGACGGACATTATAGGGCCCATGTTTATGGAAAGGAAAACTTGTTAGCCAAAATGTTTGTCATCAGCCCTAACAGCTTGGCCAGACAGCACACAGGGGCACTTTTAGATGTTCTTCACAGCAAGACAGAGACTCCGCTGATGCTAAGGGAAGCAGAACATAAAATGACCCTCCTGCTAATCTTTTTAATCAAGTATCTCGAGGGCTTTTCTGCCTTTTCCTTTCTTTTTAAAGATTCACTTATTTATTTTTATGAAAGTATGTATGTCTCTGTCCACGCACCACGAGTGTCTGTGGAGACCAGAAGAGGGCATTGCATCCCCTACTGCTGGAGTTCCAGGATGTTCTGAGATGTCTGATATGGGTGTTGAAAACTGAGCCCTTTGCAAGAGCAATACTCACTCTTAACCACCAAGTACCTCTCTAGCCACTCCTGATTTTTCTGAATGTAAAGGTGTGTGTGTGTGTGTGTGTGTATACCCTTATACATGTGTTCAGAGCCCAGAGAAGGATGTCAGGTTTGCTGTTCTTCACCCTATCCCATTGAGATAGGGCCTCTCACTGAATCTGGAGATATGCTGGTAGGTGGTCGGCAAGCCCAGAGATCCTCTGTCTCTGGCCCTCACAGAGCTGCAGCACATGGGTCATGCTGCCCAGAATTTTTGCTGGTACTTGGGATGTTAACTTGGGGTTTCAGGCTTGCACAGCAAGTACCATTAGTCACTGGGCACTTCTCCAACCCCTTTGGAAGAGTAAATGCTGCAGCACATTCCTCCCGGCAGAAAAGTCCATTCCAGTGATGCCAGAGCACTTGCAAGTCATACAAATAGAAGATATGAAAGTGAGGGCTAAGTGCTTGCATGCTACTCAATCACTAGAGAGAATAGTGAAGAAAGTTTGGCATGTGGTAACAATCTTGTCTTGCATTTCTGCCTAGAGAGAGCTGAGAAAAGCAGAGGCGAGCCCCACATGGCCAGGAGTCATCCTTTATGGTTCCTTGCGCATGCAGGAGGTGGGGGGGGGGTAAGTATTACAGAGGAGCAGAGAACTCAAAAGGCAGACTGGGATGTGAATCCCCATAGAGAGGCATGATGTTAGCTAGTCACTCCCTGAACTTGCACTTGCCATCAAGCTCCCTAAAAGTGCACTGGGTCTCCCATTCTTCCCAGATACACCTCAAGAAAGGAGTGCGCCAGCAAGGGTATCCACAGACCTAACTGCCTTGAAGTCAGAGCAGGAACATACAAGATCAGTGATAACCAAATTCGCCCAGCCACCCTCCATCTACGCTGTCCTGCACTGGTGTCCTGCTCTAACACATGACCATCAACTGGATGGCTTCAAAGGACACAAAAACCATCTTCAAAGAGATGGAGTTCTGACGTCAAGGTGTCAGTAGGCCAGCCATTCCTGTGAAGGTTCTCAGGAGACTCGTTCCTTGACTCTTCCAGCATCCAGGGATTCTTAGAGTTCTGAGGACTGTCTCTCTCACGCTGATTGATGCTCTGTTCACATGGCTTCTCTTCTGTATGTGTTTACTTTCCTTTTCTAGGCACACTGAAACAAGGTCTTCTGTGGTCTACATTGTCTCAAATATGCTACATAGCTGAGGCTGGCCTTGAACTCTTGTGATTCTCATGCATCTACTTCCCAAGTGCACTGCCATGCCCAGTTTCCTCTTTTCCTTTGCATGAAACTCCTGTGAACGGATTTAACCTTTTCTCACTTAGGCCTCCCAGATTAATCTCAAGTCAGGCTTTGGTGTGGATGTGTAAGTGCAAAGTGAGAAGACATAATAAGCTCAGCTGTCAGTCATTCCTCAGCTGCTGTGCACCTTGGGTTTTTGTTTGTTTTAGGAGACAGAGTCTCTCATTGGCCTGGAGTACAGCAAGTAAGGGTATGCTGGCTGCTCGGTGAGACCCAGAAAAGCTTCTGCCCAACTATCTTTTGTTGACCAGTGCTGAGGTTGTAAGCTACCACCATACTATTTTCATGTGAGTTCTGAAGGATTAAACTCAGGTCTTCAGGTTAGTATGGTGAGTACTTTACAGATGGAGCTATCTCCTCGGCTCTCATCGGCAGAGATTCCTTTTTCCAAAAAGAGCCATATCCATAGGGCTAAGGACAAATATATCTTTTCAATGCTACCATTCTGGACTTACAATGGTACATGACTCTGATCTAATAAAAGTAGAGTCTTCTGGAACTCATGAAGTGTTACCTTGGTTATGAAACTAGAAGGCTTGCCACCCTCAGCCACAGTGGGTACATTATGAAAACATTTAGAAGGGAGCCAAGTTCTCAGCCTGGCCGAGAGCAGATACGCAAGCAATTCTCTGTCCTTCCTTCCCTGCACCAAAGAGGGCTCCTGAGGGGGGAAGCTATGCTGTGCTGTGAAGTGTTCTATGGCCAGCTGTCCTCTGGGCTCTAAAGTACCCTGGCTTCATTTCCATTCGGCATGCTGTGAAGATGGAAGGTTTAATTAACTTTTGGCTCACCAGCACGTTGACCGTGCAGCTCATGCGATTTTCTTTGTTTTCGTCATGCATGATGGTCCTGTAGTCCAGGAGCCTCTCCATCAGCCGCACCACGAGCTTCACAAAAGTTTCTCCTGTCTTGGCAAGGTATTTATGCTTCCTGCAGTGCTCCAGGAGGCTGAAAAATAATTATATACACCTTGTTAATCACACTCCAAGAAAGAAACTTGAGGTGCAGTTTAAAATATTTCCCATTATTAACACATTTTAATTATTTCTGGGCTACAAAGTTCATTGTAGTCTAATTACAAGTCTCTCCGTCTCTCTCCTGACATAAATCCCACCGCGAATCAACACTTACATTTTATCAAATAACACTTTGTATTGCTCGTCTCCTCGGCCTCCTTCTACTTCATGATCCAGCTTAGTGATGATCTCATTTTCAAACTATAATTAAACAGAGGAAGCATAAATAATTATCATTTGGCAGCGTGGGCCTCAATCACGGCTACCTGTTTGGGATCACTGTCGGATGGTTACCCTCTGCCTTGGAAACCTGTCCCCGAACCCCTGCAGACTTCCGATGACCCCCAGTCTCAGGGAGAACCTTTGCTTCCTCTTCCAGCCACTGGAATGCACTTAGCTGACGGAGATGGAGTAAGAGGCACAGACAGAAAGTGAGGCAACTGTGGGTAGGAAACAGAATCGAGGAGTAACAGAAGGAGATGCTAAACTATTTCCACAAACAAACAACACGTGAGATGGGAGGGAACAGATGGCATTTCATTTGCTAGGTTCGTGTTCTTGGCGATCTGAACACATCCATGGGGCCCATAACTGCCACTGTCTGTTTCTCCTTTTCTCTCTTTCCACCAGCCCTGTCTATCCCTCCTCTGCCTAACTACTGACTGTCTGACTTTTTATTAGACCACTCACATGCCTTAGGCAGGCAAGGTAAACAGTAACACATCTTCATGTCATTAAACAATTATTCTGGAACACAAATATGACACATCTTTACATGGTTAAACAAATATTTTATTCCCTAACACTCTCCCACCCTCATCAGGATGCCTCAGTACCCAGAGCCTCACCTTCACCCTGCAGCACAAACATAAGATGGGTTGGGGGGTGGGGGCATGCATCTTGCTTAGCACTAAGGACTTGGCAGTCTCCTGGCCACCCTGGCCTCTCTGAGCTGCTCATTCTTTCTGATCTTCTCACTCTCCTCCCAGGTAAATACCACTTTTTGATTGCCAGGCCTAAGAAGTTCAAGGCTTTTAGAAACAGACAGGTCCATTGAAGGAAGAGATTGACTTGGTTTTTTTCCTTTTTTTACAACATGGAGTCTTAAGAAAAATACTCTCGCTGTAAAATGACCGTCTTTTGCTATGAGCCTGCAATGACTCTACTCTTTAAAAAGAGATTCCTTCAAGCAGCCATTCAGTTTGGACTCCAATGCATGAGAGATCTCTTGCAATTAGCCCTGAGATGGCTTTTCAAGGTAGCCTTATCTTTCAGGGGAAAAAGAGAGCGAGCGGGATGCCAAAGATCAAAAGTGTGACATGCATGTGTGATTCACAGCAAATAGTTGAGATCTAAAAGAGAACCAAGCATCTTAATTCGGATACTTGCTTGAGGAATATAGCTGAGAAAGTATAGAGAATTCAGAAAGAATGCACTTCCCCTAACACTAACAGACATACACATTTAAAATTGCTCACCCCTCCCCAGTCAGAAGGTAGCGGGATGCGGGTTCTACTTTATGAAAATAACATGCTTTCTTTGCTTCCGTGTGTAAACTTAGTTGTCATATAAATTAGGACAACGAGGATTTCTTGGTTCCTTAAACGTGCTGCTTATCAAGCTTGTCTGAGGAATTTAATGTTTTCCCGAAAAAGTGGCTGAATGGTCAAAGTGGGCACAGCTAATTCTAGAGTCATCAAGTGCCAGTCCAAGGTAAAGCATTTGCACAAATACCTGGGAACTGTGTCACATATCAGCAAGGCTCACAGCACCAGGGCTCTTAAGCTAGCCTCTCATTCCCTAGTCTTCATTCATTTTTACAGAACATACTAGGATCAATATGCTAGTGTACTGTGACCTGTTATCATAATCAGAATGAAGCAGCCTCATCCCAATAAATTGGAGGCAGTTCATTTGCTGACAGAGCAGGGCTGCTTTTTATAAAGGTTGTATTTATTGTGTCCCTTGTCAGCCTGCACTGTGGTAAGAGGCAGCAGGGCTCTGTGGCTAGGATAAAATTAGAGTGTGTTTATTGTGCTACTCAAGAGGTGGCGGAGGCTCACTCACTAATGTAATAAGCAGAGTCATTATATTTTCTTCTCTTTTCTGAATAACCAATATTGCTACAAAAATATCCACAAATACTTTATTCCATATCCTAAAGTATGGAATAAAGTAGCTCGTCTCCGATAGCAGTATCCCTTTGAGAACATTAAATGTAAGAGATCATCACTTGAAGACATTTGGAAGGATGCTTTTCAACAGACTCCAATGGGCTAATCTCACAGTGGCGTTGATGTTGTGAATTCAATTAACTTAGAAAAAGAACTTACCACCAAAGTCAGCTCGGGGCTACTGAATACTATACTAGAAACTGCAAAGTGGGGATCCCAGCGATAGATACTCTTAAAGCCTATGATAATACATTTGAAATGTGTAATTTGGGGTTTGCTTTACTGCTACTAAAAATCATGTGTGTGTACTCATGTTTCTACCCAATGAGGCACCTTACCAGTCTTACTGCTATCACTATAATATTTACACATGTATATAATCAGATCTGCACTGTGTCCAGGATTACTTATCAGAGAGATCTGGACACAACTAATTCAGCATACAGACAAAGGCTCTAACCTTATCTTGAGCTAGCTGAAATCATGAACCTCTGAGTGTACTTGTTGCATCTAATGTGAAAAAGTTTAAATATTACTCTTTGCCCAAGAGTGCTCTACTTTTCCCTTGTTCTCATGAGAACAAGCTCAGAAGACACTGCCAGGCAGAAACTTGGTAACGGCTACCTCTTGGTTTCAGAGCACACCAAAGAATCACCTCTCCTGTCTCCTCTACCTCCAGATGAAGCTGGGCCAGTCTACTAGAGCCTTGCAACCTTCCTCATGGGATTTACCAAACGGTACAAGAAACAAAAAGATGGTTGACTGAGTCTGGGTGGAAAATATGTCCGTGAAGAAGCCTTAGCAGACATAAGCCAGTGCTTAAAAACCTCTGTCTCCCAGCTTTCCTGATCAAATTCTCCAATCTGACACTTGGCCTTTAATCCCGGTGCTGAGACGCACTATTTTTGTGTAGATTGCATTTATCTTCCCTAACCACTGTGTAAACTTAATTACACAATTAATCTCTAAGATTCATCCTATATTTAAAAACCTCCATATCCACTCCTGACCTTGAAGCTTCTGTGACCTGTTCATGGTCTGGAAAACCCCAAAACTATACCCTGAGGGCAGAAAGACTGAGGTGCCTGCACTGTCTGGCTGAGATACCCTGCAGACACTCGCAACAAGAGGGACTTTTGACTGAGCACAATTACTATGAACTTGGAGAAAATGGCCTCAGAGAGACTCAAGGTTGATTTAGTTGAGGGAGACTATGGGATGTTGAATATGTCTTTGCTGGAAGGCTTTAAAGAACAGAATTCAATATGAACTCTTGGAGTCAAACATATTGGTTGTCAAGATCTCTCAGACCCTTTGGGAAGGAATTCAATGAAATCAAATCTACTCCCCATGCTATGGTTCCTCTAGAAGCATCCAAAGCAATATGACCATGTATTCTTTATAAACAAAAAGCACAAATAAACAAGGCAACAAATAAAACTCCCAATGTATAAGCAAGATAAAATGTCCAGCAAACTTATTCACATTTACAGTACAGTACAAATTGTACTGGCTTTTTAAGTAAGTGGCAGAAGTTTCCCACATTCACTTGAGTTATTCAATTATTTGCTTAAGGTTAGCAGCAAGCAGATTATTCAAACTCAGGAAATGAGTTTTAGAAGACACCAAAGCTACTCATGTTTATATTGTTATTATTAAATGGAAGTGTCTGGGGGTGGTGGAACAGTTTACTAAGGCTCACAAAGATGACGTGAAACAATCCCATAATTGAGACTATAATTTCACCCTTCCCAATGTAGATTTTATCAATGATATGTAGCCTGGGTGGCTATTTGCTTTACACTCCTCAGCTGTTAGCACTGTATTTTCCAAAGCTGTAACAAATGGAATCCTTTAAAATTATGTCAGGAGAGAATTTACAGGGTTTTTTTTTTTCATATTTATGTTTTGGAAGTAAAATGCAGTGTGAGGCTGGGACTCTGAGGGTTATGCATCTCAAAGGCTGTCAGGAAGATATCAGAAAAGTCAGCATAAGGCCAAGTGATGGTTTATCATCCCTTTACCAAGGCCGAGTGTGTTGAGATGGGTGACAGTGGGGTAGAACAATCTGGACACCTACTCACCTCTCTCATGCTACTGTAGGATGTGGTGGAAAGAGGAATCAGACAGAGGACCATGAGAACAGGGATGAGTTGAGGTAATCCTGGAGGGAAGCCAACAGGAGGAAGTGGATGGGTGGGACAACCAGAACATGAAAGGGTCTTAAGACAGACTGAAAGAAGCCGAAAGCTGGAGTTTCAGAAACAGTCAGAGATGAAAGAGGTGGAGGGACAAAGAATGGATTTCTGCTGAGGAGAAACTCATGTGGAGAGGGTAGAGATACAACAGGAGGGGGGAGGGGGTCCCCCTGCCAATGGCAGCTGCTACAGGGTCAAGAGGAATCACAGGAGCACATGAGATGTCCCCACACTGAGACTCTTACATGTATTCTTGCCCCTGCTACTTGGGGCACTCCCAACCAAGGAGGAAAGGACATGCTCCCAAGACAGTCTGGGGCAGGAGGAGTAGTGAGAGAGAAGGGATTGGGGATGGCAGAGAGCATGTCTTCCTTCTACTGTGGCACTTGCCCATAAGGACATAGATACCTATAGCCAGGAGGAATTTGCTGAAAGAACCCTAGGCTGCCTCATATTTTATATGCTTCTGCCTGGTCGATGACCCTTCACACTGGGTCAGAGCTCCTCCACTCACTGGGGTCCAGTTTCTGCACAACTTGGCCATAAACAGGTAACTTTTACTAGCATGAGGGACTCTGCATTCACAGACTTTCCTGTTATAGTTATTGTTTGCTTTTTTGTGTGACATTTTTTTGAGCCAGGGTATCCTAGGTTAGCTTCAAACTTGCTAGATACTTGAGAATATTGAAATACTGATCTTCCTGCCTCCACCTCTAAAGTCCTGGGATTATGCACATACTACTATGCCTAGTTTATTCAGTGCTAGAGATCAAACCCATGGCTTTGTGCATGCCAGGTCAGCGCTCTAACCACTGAACCATACACCCAGGCCTACAGATTTTCAGAGAGCTGATGGTTCATGGTGAAATTAGTCCAGGACCGAAGAAACTAAGATGGCTAAAGGACCCAAGGTAAAGAAAGGAATGACTCCAGCCCTAGGAAGGTTGTCACAGGCTACAGGAAGTCATATTTCTGAATGGCTAACTCTATGTCTCCCTAGCATACCACTATAGGAATCCAGTCCAAGGAAGGACCTTGCATACGTTGGCCAGGGCAAGGGCACAGGGATCCCGGAGGAAGTTTTCTGTTCTTCTAAGAACTGTATTGGAAAGAACATCTAATAAAATGCTACCTACCATTGTGGCCGAGGAATAACAGGACAACTCCAGGTAACTCTGGGAAAGCCAATTTGCAGCATAGACTTCTAAAACTCCAGTGATGGTTACATACAATTTAATCTGGAGTCAAAAGGAGGTTGTTCCCTGAACCCGGTAGGTCACCTCCAAACTCCAATTACAAGTCAACAATACAACCTGGTTATGATGCATATTTCATGAACATCAGCATATCAACTTCTCGGCTATGAAAGCACAAGCTTTAGAAGACGCTGTGTCCTGTGACCAAAACACTAAAGCTGTCTAAAAACAAAAAAAACCCTAATGCTTTCCCCTCACTCCATTAGGTTTGTGCATCTGCTATAAAAGTGGAGGCAATTTAAGCCCTCACTGATGTGACTAATCAGGTTAGATAATTGCATTTGTGGTGGATTAGTTAAACAGCAGCCAACCATCTCCATCCCAGCAGCTCCTGGATGGAGAGGCAGGCTGAGCCAGCTGTGTTCTGGAGGCTGAGCATGCACCCAGTCAGGAGGTACCTGCAGGGGCTGCCTTCTTCTCTAAGACAGGCTGACAAGGACTAACCAGGCCGAAAGCCGGAAGGTGCCAGAGGAACAGAGGATGTCAAAAGACAAGTGTTGTGGTCCAGGAGAGCCCTGGTGTGAGGGAGCAGAGATGGAGAGAAGGGTAAAGGTTGAAGATGAGAAGGATAATGAGTCTTCTCACATGACTGTGATTAGGAGGCAGAGAGGACAAGCAAAGGCCACTGTAACTGACTTATGCTAGAAAACCAAGTGACCAGGGGACCCGCAGAAAAATAAGTGATGGGGAAGGTCCAGGGCACAGCATCTTCCTGGAGGCTGAGGTAGCTGATGTTTTCCCAGCCTACAGGAACAGACTGGAACAGAAGAGTCCTGCTACAGTTTGCATCTCTAGAGTGCCTTTAAAATCCACGTGATAGGCGTGTGGTCTCTGGGAAACCTTTAGTGTGAGAGGTGTGTAGGTCAACAAAGTGCACCTTTGAAGGAGATTGATTTCTTTTCTCTTCCTGGTCCTGGGGTACAACCAGACACAAAGACCACAAAGAGAAAGGGGAAATGCAGAATCCCACCTCTCATTCATCTTCATTTCAGATACCCTTGACCTTTATTTTGACCCAAAGACTACGTTTAAAAATGGAGAAATAGAACGAATGATTTTAATGACTTTTGATTTTGGTTTTCTGGACTTGTGACATTTATCTACATAAATATGTTCTCCCCCTTTTACCCGAGTTTCTTAATTTAATAGCAGGTTTCACAAGTCTTTCTCTGTGCTTGGTTCATATGAAATTAAAAAAGTCAGATGAATCTTATACCTGGGCAAAGTATTTTAGGTTATAATTTATACTTTCAACAAGCCTGGAGTGAAACTGGAACCGGGCTTCAGAGGCAGCAGCAGTGGGGGCAGGTCAGAGCTTGTAGCAATATCAAATAATCTGGCAATAATGTCAAATGGTACAAAAGCATTTTGATTCCAAAATTGCATTTTTGAGTATGTATAGTGGGGAAACATTCAATATGATTCAAGCTATGTGAATGAGCAGGTGCAGAGTATACTTATCGGTAGTGAAAACTGAGTAGCCTAGGGCAAAAAAGTAAATGTTTCCCGAAGCGTTATATCTCCATTAGATTCATATTTAAAAATTACACATACACACCCTACATATTTATTATGTATATATGTCTATGTTGTGTGTATATGTGAGTGGGTATGTACACGTGGGAGTGCACAGCCCACCTACAGAGGCCAGAAGTGTTGAGTATCTTCTTCTCGGTGAAGATTCTCTGAGACAGATCATCTCACTGTACCCAAAGCTCACCTTTTTGGTTAGACTGGCAAGTAGAAAGCTCCTATGACCCATCTGTCTCCTGCCCCAGCATTAATGAGTCACTATGCTGGGCTAGGTTTTTTTGTTTTGTTTTGTTTTTAAACAACAACAACAAAACCAAGTGTTCTAGGGATTAAAACTCAGGTCTTCATACTTGCACAGAAAATTCTCTAAACCCATTAAGCCCTCTTTCCAGCCTCAAGGGATTTTAATCTGGGATTTAATATAAAGTCCATATAAACACCAGGAAGGAACAGCTAGAAACCAGGACCACATTCTCCAAAGAGAAAGACAAAAGGCGACAGATTCAAGCTGTGGAGAACTGTTCTTGTGTGTTTCCTTTAGTTCTAGAATCATCTGTAAGGGCTTCTAGTTTTTTGTCTGTCCCTCCAGACCTCATGCTCTTTGCACACTTACCATTTGGAAGCTCCGGGTGGAGTGGAATTCACACTGCATCATGTCAAAGAAGATGGGAATGGTGGCTTTCCGAAGTTCCGTCTCGGGAATCAACGTCATTTCCAATATTGGGCCGACCATCTCTGGGATGAATTTTATCTTGTGTTGACCTATCGATAAAGAAATGTGACACCTATTATTTTAAAAAGAAGAGGTGGAACTTCAAAGTGTTTAAAAACGCAGCACAGCAACACAGACCCTGTGATTTTGAATGGGAGTTTCCATGGTTGGGAACCCAATCTTGCTTGTAAGGGATTTGAAAACTTCAAGTCTTGTATGGACTGATGGCTGAAAAGATGGCTTAGTAGATAAAGCATTTGCCATGTAGGCATGAAGACTGGAGTTCAAAACCCCAGTACCCACATAAAAGCTGGGGAGGCATGGCAGCACTCTGGAGGCAGAGACTGGATTCCGTAGGGCAGAATGGCCAGCTGGACTGGCTGACCCAGAAAGCTCTGAGTTTAGTGACAGACTCTGCCTCAGGAAATAAAGTAGAGGGCATAGAGAAATAACATTTGAGCCTTGATTTCTACACATATGGAACACATGAGCACACCATACCCATACATGCGTGCAAAATAAATAAATAAGTAAATAAAAATGGACAGAATTCCTAATGTTACATGGGAAGCAACTTAAAAAAAATTTAGTCTAGTACAGAAGGGAAGGAAGTGTCCTCATCCATAAAGTGGAGTTGACAAGGTTGAATTATGAAGAAATCAGGAGCAAGCAATGAGGCACTATCCTCTAATGTGTCTTAGGTCAGCAAGACAGCAGAGTCGGTAACAGTGTTTGCCACCAACCCTCATGATCACGTATGATCCCAAAACCCACATAAAGGTAAGGAGAGAACAGACCCTACAGTGTTACCCTGTCACCTCTATTCACGTGCCATGGAATGTGCCCCCCATCATGCATACGCACATAATACTACTGATAAAAATATTTAAAAACTTGTTACCCGGGACTGGAGAGATGGCTGATGGCTCAGTGGTTAAAAGCACTGACTGCTCTTTCACAGAACTAGAATTCAGTTCCCAGCAACCACATGGTGATTTACAACTACCTGTAACTTCGGTCCAAGGGATCTGGCACCCTCTCACAGACATACATTCAGGCAAAAGATAAATGCACACAAAACAAAACTTGTCACCTATAGGCATGTCTTGTTCAGTGTGTTTAGTGGTATTCAGTAGTACTATTGTATTCTTTTAGAGTGGTTGTTTCGATGTTTGTTTGGAGACAAGATCTCCCTATAAATTGACCTGACAGGCTGGTTTCACAAGAAGTCAATTGTAGCACATAAGTCAAGGACATGCTCACCATCTGCTACTCAGACAGAGCAGGGGACAGGAGCTGAAATATCCAGCATCTGACAATATGGGAGTTGACACAGGGAGAGTGCAGATGGTCTCCTAGGTCCCTTCTGTCTCCAAGATGCTGTGGAGAGGTGTAGTCCATTTGGCACCTCTGTGAACTATACAATGACTTAGAAAGCACTCTGAATGGTTATAGCACATGGAGCACTTGCTGGGATATGGGACTGCAGAAATAATAGGGTCTATCACCTCAGGCTGCTGCTTGATGGAGATGCATTTGTGTAAAGAACAGCTTTGTTGGGCTAAAGAGATAAAGGGCCCACCTTGAAAGCATGAAGACCCGAGTTTGATCCTTGGAACTTAATGAAAAGCAAAGGTGTGGTGGGCTACACAGGCAGTCTCTGCACCGGGGAGGTGGAGAGAGGTAGATTCTTAGGGCTCTTTGGCCAGCCAAACCTACCTGGTGAGCTCCAGGTCCCTTTGTGCTGTCATTGAATTCAGGACACTTGGGAAACGGCACAGATATATATGGCCCTTGGGAGCCAGGGGAAGGCAGGGGAAGAAAGCAGTGGCAAGCAATCACACCCCTGCTGATGTGCTGAAGTGAGGCTTCTGGGAAGCTTTCTACACAGAGGCAGGGCTGGCTATGATGGCTAATCTCTGTGGTCAGCCAACAACGTCTGGAATCAACTCAAGCAGCAGGGCACACCTCTGAAGGCCACCCTAAGTCAGGGCCACACTTTCTGGTGGCAGTCCATATAAAAAGGGACACTGAAGAAAGAAGCTTTTACATTTTGCCTGCTTGACCTCACTCTTGCTGGCAAGTTCACCATTCTGTTACTGAGGCATTCCTCTGCTGGTGTTACAATTTACTTCTTTGAGATTCCAATATAGACTGAAAACCAGCAGCTCTCTAAGTCTTCCCTAGGATGCCAGCACAAGACTGGGGCTGCTGAGACATCCTGTTTCATTGACTGGGCAATTGTAAGAGCCTTGGCCTTTATATCATGAAAACATCAACCACATGGGGCTACTCGGACACAGCCGATAAGCCACTCTGAAACACACTCATACACACACAGACACACACACACACGCACGCACAGAGACCTACACACACCTACAGACAGACAGACAGAGATACGCATAGACAGACAGACACACATAGGCAGACAGACACACAGACAGACAGACATACACACAGACAAACATGCTCACATGCACATGCGCACAATTGTTCTATCAGTCCCGTTCCTTTAGAGAACGCTGACTAATACAGCGGCTTGCTGAGGGGACATGATGAGGCAGGAGTGGAGCTCTGGCAGCAGTCTCTCATCTTTCATTTTAGAACGGTTCCTTTATCTTCGAGCCACTGCACTGTAACTAGCATTGTCTCGTTCCAGAACGCACAGGAGGGCACATGAGAAACGATACGCCCGAGTGAATTATTTGTGACATTTTCCTATTAACACCAGCCAGCTGATCTGGAGTTAATTAATCTTATTAATACTTTGACACAATCGGGAAACACAATACGAAATTTGCTTTTCTTTATAGCTCAACGGATGCAGATTTCTGTCAAGAGAGTCATTAAGCAAATGTGTCTATTACAAATAACCATACATAAGAAAGTAGACCAGTCTCATAAGCCGAAAGATGTTCTTACGGAATGGACACAAGTACAGAATGGAATCTCTGATAAGGAACCTGAATTTAACTAGAATCCAAACTTCCAACTTTGCCTCAATAGTTAGGGTCTTGTCTGAAGCAGCATTGGTGTGATTCTGCCCATTCCTCTTCATCCTTAACACTTCTAAAGGCATGCACGTGCTGCAAAGTGGTCCCCTGAAAGTGACATTATATTCAATTTCTCAGGTGACATTTTCTTTGTATTATGCCTGAAAGATGTCAGAGCCAATGCTTCAGAAAACAGGAGATCGTGACAGCAAGTTGCTCATCAATTGTAATTTCAGTGTCATAAAGTTCTGTCTCTCGCAGCGTTTATTTGTTCCAAGCTGGGGAGATCATACAAGGCAGAGCAAGTGGTGGCAGAAGCAGCCATTGGAAAACTAAGCTACAAAAAATAAGGGCTACAGACCCATGGATTTTCACCCTTCCTTTTGGTACAGAAAACACACTGGGCTGGAGTGGCATGAAACCTCTGATCAGTGTCACCCCTGGGGACCGAGCTGCCAAAGTCCGTAGTCCCTGAGTTAGTGAGATGGGTAGCGCTTTCTGATGCTCGTTATTTGTTTGTTTATTTTGGACATCCAAATTTTGAGTTTGCCCTGATGCACATCAGGCTAAAGCTAATGATGACCCTGAGAATCAAAGAAAATTCTGCAGTTTTCTTTCCCTTTGGAAGGGAAGGAAGAAGAGGATGTTTGTGATGGCTGGAACGAGCAATGTCCCCACAGCTCAGGTATTTGAACACTTGGTCCCTAGTCAACAGCTCTGTCTGGGAAGATGTGGAAACTTTGGGAGGTGCCGCTTTGCTGGAGGAAGTATGTGTCACTGGAGGCAGGTTTTGAGAGTTTACATCCTCCTCCACTTCCTCTTGTTTCCTCTGTGTGGATGGAAATATGATCTCTCAGCTTCTCAGTAGACTGCAGCCATGCCTCCTCTGCCATTATGGATTGTCTTTCTGGAACCTTAGGTGGAATAGACTGTTTCTTCTATAAGTTGCTTCTGATCATTGTATTCAACCCCGTCTCCTAGTTGTATTCTCTACCCATTTTAGACCTGCCTGGAGTTTCTATTCTAGAGACAGGATGTTGTGCTAACTCCTCTAAAAGTGACACCTGGCTTTCTCTGGAAGCCAGACATATCCCAGTAAGCACCTTCCCCAGTATCTGGATGTTTGCCTTAACATCTCTGATGTTTAGGAATCCAGCCACCAAACAGGGTCTTATCATAGGAAAATTGTGCTCATACCAAGACCACAGAACAGAACCTTCCACCTCCTTTTGCTAGGCTCCCGCATGCAGTATCCGGGTGTAATGAAAAGCAGTCAGTTTACACATTCCCAAAACACCAGCGAAGGGGATCCTTCACTTGCATGAAAAATAGCCCAAGCAGAAATAAGGCCAAAGCAAGACTTCTCTGTGAGTACTTTTGTTTAAGCCAGATTGGGTCAGGGAGCATGTGCTGGCTCCTGAGAGCTTCGTGTAATAAACAGAAATAGATGGTGAAGGCAAAGCGAGAGGGAGATGAGGTGGCCCCATAGCCCACCTCACTCAGTTCTCATACATAACGAAGAAATGAACACATTTTCTCCTACTTTTCTTTCAGAAGAGGATGGTTCGACTTTCTTTTTTACATCCTGAGTTTGGGGAAGAAAGGGCCTGTTGGTTTGGCCCACCCGACAGGGCTGCCGGGGCACCTCTGTGAGACACCCCTCTCCAAAGACCACACACGGCACTGGAAAGGTAGAGGGAAGGCATCCACCCCAAGCAGTGGCGGAGTGGCAGGTGACTAATTCTAAGGTGAGGAACACATCTGATCCGACTTCTATTTTTATTTTCTTGGCAGAACCAGCTGTATGTGCCTGCCAACATATTCCCAAACCTGAGCCCATTGGAAAAAAAAAAAAGAAAACAGGAAGCTATGTGGAAAATAGGTTGTGCACGTCCTGGGAAATCATGATGGGCTGCTATGAGATTGGAGAGTGGCAATCTGCATGGTGTCATTGGCAGGCAGGCCTGAACACTGGAGAACCACAGCAGGAAGGGTCCTTGCTGGCTATGGTGACCCCACAGAGTCATTCTTAGAGCCTGCTTGGGGAAGGGTCCAAGAGGAGCAAAGGATGTATTATTTGTCAAAACAAAACCAAAAGCAAATGGAATCCCACAAAATTCTCTGTTCTTTGCCTAGCAGATGTAGTTCTTGGGGATCACAAATCTTTGCACTTCAACTGGCCAAGGTCATGGCTTCCTTGTGATCTCCTGCTTGTTCTTATGCCCAGGTTGATGTTTGCTATTGAATAGCAAGTTTTGAAACACTTAGGTGTTAGTCATGTGTCCACATTGGTGAGTGACAATACGGAGGTGGGGGGGCTTCCTCAGTTAGCTTCATTCTTGACATGATGAATCAAAGCTCTCTATTGCTGGGCTAATCTTATTAGAACACAGTGACAGACGATGTCAAGAGAGTTCCCCACTCTGGGACACAATAGAAAAGTCTGAGAGCAGAGGCTTCTGAAGAGGCTCTGTGGCGAACCTCACTCTTACCAAAGCCCATCTTTCTTTCCTTCATGGCTGTCGTGGCAAATGGCATGGAAAGAAATGAGGCAGGGTTCAAGGTCAACCTCGGGAGCATCAGAGATGCCATTGACAATACTTTCAAGTGAGCATGTAGTTTGGTTGCTGAAGGAGGCAGAGACATCTGCAAACAAAACAGCCATGGGCAACACGAACATGCTCTTGGAAATAATCCGTACTCATGTTTCCGAAAGAGCCTTAATGAAACTCACTGAGTAACCCATAAAAGATTGAGGGGGGCATAAAAGTGGGTAGGGGCAGAAGGTAATTAGTAAAAGTGAGAGGGAAAAAGAGAAGGTATAGTGGCAGTAAATATTTTTCAAAAATCATGTGCATGTATAAACCAATAAGCCCAATATTGTATAATTGAGATATAATAAGACTTTAAAAATAAAAGCACAAATATCAGGGTTAGTATTAAAAATATAAGAGAGAAAACATACTAAGGTCACTGCTAAAAGCAAAACAAAACCAAAGCATAACTCTCATAAAACATTAAGACACAAAATTGGAAAGGCAAGGAGACCCATTGGTTAGGATAATCTCTGGCCAACTGGAGCCAGAGTTCTAACCAGTGCCCCTGTCACTAGAGGACCACGGCAGGATGCTGGGGATGCCTGGGGCTCTGCTTGGGTGACCTTAGGATTTCTTTTCTCTTCTTTTGCTGTACTAGAGATCGAGGCTAGGGCCTTGTGCATGACAGCCTATGTCCAGAGGAGCCAAAGGGACAGACCCACAGTGCAGCATGGCAAGTGGAATGGACCTCATGGCATCTCCTTGTGAATGCTGGGCCTAGAGAGGAGCTGGACTCCCTGTTATTCAGCAGAGAACTATAGTGTAAGCCTGCGCCTGCAGTATTCTTTGCCTCTCATTTTCTTCTTGTCATAGGTTAACACAGTTTCCTACCTGGCCTGAGTCTGGTCACCAGGCTTCCCAGGTCAAGTGACATATCTGTCAGCATGTAGTTTTGAGAAGGAACAGAAAAATTGTTTAAAATGACCCATGGATGCCCCCTTTTCTGCTTCAATAGTCTTGGAATCTGGCTTCTGAGCTCATACTATGTACATATGACAGGATTAGTTGGTTTCTAGATTGGAAATCTTCTGATAAATTCTGTCCAACATTTATAATGTATAGACTAGACTGTTGAATTGAGGGAAGCATGAAAGGGTCTAGTCAAATGACAGAGGTCACACAGGTATGGCAGGGTAATGGAGAAAAATACTTAGTATGACTTAGCAAACTATCCACTCCATCCTCAGGTTCCTATGCCCCCAGAGATGGCAGAAAGTCTGAAGCAGCAGAATCATCCCTGCAGAGATCAGCAGGCTGGAATGCCCAAGAGTCAGGACTTAGGTCTGCCATATACAGGTTGCTGTGTTCAGGTTAAAGTCTTACAGGGAGTGTTCCTGAAGGGTCCTCAGCTTGCTCCAATTCTGATACCCAATATACATGAGGTGGTGAGGTTCTGCATGCATGCATGGGTGCCTTGACAGCACTGTACTTCTACCAGGGAACTCTACCTTGAAGTTCTATGCCCAGGAACTGAGCTGGGACCCCAACGGGAACATGTTATTAGCATTGCCTACAGAGTAATATCCCTACAGAATAATATCACCTACAGAGTAATATCACCTATAGAGTAAATCACCTATAGAGTAAAATCACCCATAGCGTTTTTCAGTCTCATTTCCCCACATGCTTCATATTTCTTTTCCGGGTAAAGATGGACTTTACCTGGAAATCAAAACCCAAACCAAAATATCTATCTAGGTGTAGTGGCACACATCTGCAAACCCATCTGCAAACCCAACTCCTGGGAAGCTCAGGCAGTCTGAGTGGGGCACACAGTAAGAATCGTGTCTCAAAATCCTAAAATAACAACAATAAGAGGAGAGAAAAGAGCTCCACCTTTCACCGAGGCAGAAAGACAAAGCACTGGAGAAATATGACCTCTGAAGACGAGACAGGGTTTCCCTTCCCACATCTGACACCAACAGCTCGGAAGGGTGAAGAGTCTAAGGGACAAGGAGAATCTTGTTCAGGCTGCCAAGATCCTGCTGATCATAGCAACAGGTGTGGCCCTGCAAAGTCTGCTCTTTTCTGTCACATGGTGTCCAGGTGTGTGATGGAGCCCAGCATCACATTTCCACCAAAAGCCATGTTTCACTTTTGTTTTCCAGGTACTATGCTGATCCGTGATGATCTCTAGGTACCTGGGCATTCCCTGCATGTTCTGGGACACGTTGATACAAAGTCCGAGTCCAGAAGGCCGATGGCCATAAGGACCTAGTATCATGACCAGACTCACAGTAGGAACATTAAAGATAGAAGTCAACTTCCTGTTGGTCACTAATTTCTTTAAGAAACTTATCTATGAGAAAACATGTCTTACAGGTTTTTAAAATAATTTTATCACATTTATATATTTTTACAGTTAGGTTTTATGTGTATGGGTGCTTTGTTTGTGTGTGTGTCGGCACACCACACGCATGCAGAGCCTGGGGTGGAAGGAAAGAATGTTGGATACCTGAGATTGGAGTTAATAGATAACTGTGAATCATGTGGGTGTTGGGAATCAAAACCAGGTCCTTTGAAAGATTAGCCCATGTTCTTAACAAGTGAGCCATCTTGCCATTTATTTGTGTGTGTGTGTGTGTGTGTGTGTGTGTGTGTGTGTGTGTGTATGTGCGCGCGTGCGCGCACGTGTGCATGCGCACACAGCAAGAAAGAGAAAGAGAAAGAACATATTTGAATACATTCATGGCGCACGTGTGCATGCGCACACAGCAAGAAAAAGAAAGAGAAAGAACACATTTGAATACATTCATATCATAGTGCAAGAAGAGGAAAACTTGCATGGTTGGTTCTTTCTTTCAATCACATGGGTCTTAGGATCAAATTCAGGTCATCAGGCTTGTTGGGAAGTTCCTTTAACCACAGGGCCATCGTGCTGGCCCTTGGTTAAGATTTTAATAGAGAATTTCTTATTGAGTGATGAAACGTACTGGGAACATTGTTAATGAATTAATTCCCGCATAAAGTTATATTTGTTTAATATTATCATTGAACAGATTTCTCAAAGTTTTGACTGCATCAGCACACCATGCTATCACCACCTGGTGGCAGGGTGAGTATATGAGTAAACCTTTTAGAAGGTAGATTCTGCCCAGCTGAACACAATGAGAGACAGCAAATGTCACCGTCTGGTTAGGGACTTAACAGTGAATACAAACCTACGCAGAACAGTACTTAGAAGCAATAGCAGTCCAAGCTATGTGTATACTTGATACCAGAGTTTGCTTTCTTGATTTCCTTACTTGCCATGGGGATGCATTTTTCTCCCCCTTTAGTCCGTTTTCCATACGGAAAATGGAACTAAGCAAGGGACAGTGACTGCTACCCCAGGAGAAGGACTTAAGATCTTTGAGGTATCCCACAGGGGCTAAGGAGAAGGCTTAGTTGGTCAAGTACCTACCAGGCTTCCACGAGGAGGACAAACAAGTGTGGGCAAGGTGGTTCATACTCATAACCTCATGGCTGTGAAGGTGGAGACAAGTGGATCGCTGGGTTCTGATAAGCAGGCACCTAGTCAACTTGTCAAGTTACATATCAATAAGAGATCCTCCTTTAAAATCAGGTGGACAGTACTAAGGAAAAAGGTTGAACTATGGCTTCCACATGCACATACATACGTGGGCACATATATACTGTCTCAACACCGAAAAGTGGGACCCAATGTAACAACACAGAGGGAACTCAGAGTGCTTACTTCCTCAAGAGGCGTCTAGCTACTCACCCAGGTTGTACCACATGTCTCTGATCTCGAAGCCAATCTGCCTCCTCATGTCTCCATACCTAGAAACCAGGGAAAGAAAGATGCCATGTCAGTCTACAGAGCCTCTAGAAATCAAACTCCAAGCTTCCATCACGGACTAGATGATGGCTGTGTCAGAGTACCAACAACATACGCCACCAGCAGGATGTCAAGGTACACTCTAGGTGGGAATCAGGCTCATTGTAGATGACAATGTATTCCTGAGGGAGCCCAGAGAACCTGGGAAGAACAGCCAAAGCATCCTGTGTTCTCCAGTCACATGGCTCCTGGGCCTAAGGGAGTTCGTTTTCCATGCATGCTGCTGTTGGCACATTTGGGCACTCAAGAGCATCCTGTCCACAGAGGTAGCAGCCTCCCCACAGGAAAATGAAATCCTAGAGTTGGGAAAGGATGCTTCCAAATTTTCCTCATTCTTTTATATCATTTTAAATGTAAGCAAAAGCTTAACACCTAAATATGTCAACAAACATTCTACCAGTTTTTGTTTATCCGGGAAAATAAATGCTAATTTTCCTCCCAGTGGGCAAAGAGAGGAGGTGTGCGTTTCATGAGTAAACAGAGTTTGATGCTTCAGAAGATAAACCTTTATTAGCTTGTGAGCAATTTAACTTTTTCTTTTAGTGCCTAAGGAAAGAGCTGATTATATTAAAAATAATAATTTGCGAAATTATCATACAGCATTGCAGCCAAGCAGCTGTACCGTTGAGCTTGCTCTGTTCATCTTGTGGCAGCTGAGTTGCCAAGGAAAGCTGATCACAGATGATGGTGTCCTGGCTCTTCAGGCAAGCATCCTGGCTGTTAAATCAACAACTCTCAGCTGGCTGCCACCTTATTAAAGTCTCTGGTGCCCTAAATACCTGCCTGTCACTCATAGTAGCATGGTCATCTCAGCAGCAGAGAAAAAATATAATCCACACTACATTCACATGTTTTCTCTAAGAGGAATCTGACATAGACACAGATATATGTATGTATGCATGTGTAATACACGTATTTCTTTCTATATATATGTATGCATGCAAATATTTACACACTCCTCTCCACATAATGTATACATATATAAAGAAAATAAAGTGGTTATGGAGGGGGACGAGAGCTAAATAGGGCAAAATAAGAGTGGGTAATAGTATATGTAAGGTAAAAATATAGAAGGGGGCTGAATTGAGGGTAAGAAAGGAAATCAAAGGAGGGGTCTTGAAAAAGGGCATTGAGGGTGGACAAGAACAAAGTGGAATGACTACACACACACACACACAAACTCACAAACTCATTACTTTGTATGATGACTAGCATGTATGTATATGTAAGATGTATATCCTTCCCTGGCCCCCAGCCATGAAGTGTAGGAATCCAGGTGTAGGTGGACCAATAGGATTGGGAGGGCAGCTACTTCCTCTAAGGCTAAGTTGGGACTTACAGACCCAGCCAAGCAAGCCAGTGAGAGCAGGCAGGTATTCGAAGTAAACCAGGGGATCTCAGCCAGCAGCTGATTCGCTGTCAAGGACATTCATTCCGGTGGTGATGGAAGCCCTGATCCAGCCAGTAAAGACACACTTCTAGCAAAGCCTGAGGGTCTGGGGTCCTGGGTAACAGGGAGATACCCTTCCATGCTTGATTCTCCCTTCAAATTATTTGAGGATTCTGGGACCTGAACACATTAAGCTGTCCATCATTTTGAGGTTTTTCAGTAGCCACTGCCACCTGAGCTTGGGCAAGACACAGTTGGCATTGTGGCAACCTGGCAACTTGGTATGTTCTGGCATTTATTGGGGTGTGTGGGGGGGAAACAATCACATTCAGACCCAGCTCTGACTTTTTTCTTTTTTTTAGGTTAATGGACTAGTCACTTGACAAGACTGGGACACACATCCTTGTGGCAGGTGGCTACACAAGACAAACACCCTCAGCTCTCTAGCCCTCTATGATCATGTGTTCATACCCTGAACTCACTAATGATGTTAGTGGTACCAACAGTGGTATCATTAACTCTGGCTCTGAACATCTTACACCCAGGCTATGAGGAGGATTTCTTCTCGAAACACAAGAGTGTCTAAGAAGCCTTTCATGGGTGTCTCTGTTTCCCTGCCCTTGACTCAGGCCCTCTACTGATTATAATTCTAATAGTTTAAAGGAAGGCCTGAGATTTATTTTGCCAGCAGCAGGTTTAACATTTATGACTCTGGGTGGTGACCTGCCATTCTCCAGCTGCTGTGAAAATGAAGTGTCCTGTGCCTGCTACTCAGTACCATGCCTCCCCCTTGCTGACGGATGGCGGGGCCATGGGTTTCCCCCTCACTTCTGCTTTCTGGACTCAGGTGATGACTTAGCATGGCAGCATTTGAGAACCAGAGGATTGACAACGATCAGGGCAGGTGATTCTCCTGAGAGACAGGCCTATAGCACAAGGAGCTGAAAATACTGTTTAATAGTCAAATAGGACGAGATGACTGGAAACCCAGAAAAGAAGATGGAGACCCCATGGTAGAGGGCAGGACTGGAGTTTCCTGCCAGTGGGCTTGATTCTTCCTTTACATTTAATAAGAAAGCAGATCTGATGAATCTATATGAGCTTCCTAGGAATTCTAAGCGAAGCAGCAAAGAGGGCTTGTGGAGAACACGTCTATCTTCTCTTGGAAGAGAAAAATGACAGTTGAGAGTACTTGAAGCTCATTTCCTGGAAGCAGACCTTGGAGCTGGGGACAACCATGGAGATCACGGTTAAGTGGCTCTCTCACAGTGCAGAGTCAGGAAGCTGGCCCAAGCCTGGAGGGGAAAAGCTGGATGACCTGGTCTTGGGTTATGGGGCAGAGAGAGAGTCCATGTCCTCAGATCACAAGCCCACATTGTTCCTTACACTGTGCACACTCCCGGGTCCGGGCATCACATTTTCATCCAAAGTGCTTCCATCTCATATCATTCTCACAGTGCCGTGTTGCTCTTCCAATGAGGAACCCAGGCCACATGGTGCCAAGCAGATGAGTCTAGCTCCACTGGGTTATATGGACAAAGAGCTGACCTCACTCCTGTGAGTCTACCACCAAGTGAGCACAGGAAAGTTGGCTTGAGAGCAAGCCCTTCCCTTATTCAAGGAGTCCTAAAATCCTATATTCAGGCTTAATGTTAGCAACTGGACTTCTGTATCTTTCATCCAAAAATAAAAAATTGTATCTACTACATTCAGCCCTCATAAGGAATAAGGCTAACCAGAACTCAAATCTAAGCATAGCTGGGCGAAGTATGTGGTTCCTCTGAATCTCATTGTCTTTCATGGCATAAGGAAACAGCTCTTAGGCTTGCCTTGATGGTGTTCTGAATGGTGAGAGGAGGTGGGGGATTCTCACTCTGTCCCAGTCAATACCAGTGAGGAAATGCTGCAATTTAAAAGGCTTGCCTTAACCACAGCACCTCACTCACGGGTGCCAGGGCCATCAGATTGATTGATTCAGTCATCACTTACTGAGAACTCCAAGACCCACAGGCCTCAGGACATGTATGTCATGACAGGAGAGACAGACTTCAATCCCAGAATCGCACAGGTTATCTGCATATCTCATACACACAAGTCCTGTCTGTGTGATCTTACTTGGAAATAGGATCTGGGCAATGTAACCTAGTTGCAATGAAGCCACACTGGAGTAGAGTGGGCCCTAAATGCAAGAAGTGCTCTTCCTATGAGGAGGCACACAAAGGGTCACCGACACACAGGAAGGCATGGAAAAAAAGCCTAATCTGGAGAGGAGCAGAGAGCAGAGTTACAATACAGGCTAGGTAATGCTGAGGACTGGGGACAGCCAGCAGACATTAATAGAATCCTCCTCTCTGCCAGAAGGAGGATCCTGACCATCACTAGCTTGATTTCAGGCTTCTGGCTTCCATAACTACCGGACAACAGATTGTGACTTCCTGTGCCCACTGTTAGGATAGGTGAACCTAGGGGTCATGTGCAATGACCCATCTACTTAGTATCTGGAGCAGTAAACAATTAGAATCTAGAATATAAACAAGACTTTTCTAAGGAGAGAATAAAACAAGGGCACTAAGACTGAGATTGGAGGACACTGGCATGTGACGTGTGGGTATAGAGGTCTAAACCAGACAAGGAAGCAGGCTGGAAAGACAGGAACAAACCTAAAATGGAGTTCTAGGGGAGAAGGAGAGCAAGCTCTTGAAGATGGAGAGAGCTGTGATTTTGACGTTTCTGTCCCCAAAGATCCATGTGCTGCAAGTTTGGTCTCCAAGGTAAAAGGACAGAGAGATGGCAGACATGAAGACATTTAGATATAGTTATGTCATGAGACTACTACCCTCAGGGATGGATAAATGTCTTTCAAGAGACTGGCTTTCTTCTCTCCAGACTGAATTAGTCAGATCTCTTGAGAGACAGATCTCTCAGGACAGAGTTAGGTCTCCAGGAATAGATTAGTCATGGGGAGAGTATATATTTATAAAGCAAGTCTGCCTGTTTCTCTGTCATAAGCACTCTTCCCTGTACTCCTTGCTTCCTCTCCAGCTTCACTACCATACTGTTTTGCAGCACAAGACTCTTAGCAGAAGCTGGGAAGATGCTGGCCTCATGCCTTACCTCCAAGATGATGAGCTGATGGCAGCCTACAAAGCACCCAAACTCTGTGTTAGTGACCACGACACAGGTGAGGAACAGCAGTGTTGAAGGGCTTGGGGAGCAACCAGTAGCACTAAATGCCCTACCCTGACTTAGTGCTTTGTGCTGTGGTCAGATGTTCTGGGGAAATGCAGTATCTGTGGACAGAGTGCCAAAGGGTGGATGGCTAGGACAACAGAGAAGAAAGGAGAGATCACTAAGAAGTGGGCTCGGGGCAGGATGGGAACAAAGGAAAACCAAAGGGAAAAACAAGCAAACAAAATATAACAGGTAGGAGGGGAGGGGATGAGCCCTGTTAGACACAAGGCCGTGTGAACATTCTGCCTGCCTTCGCTTCTATTATGATCCCCAAGGACAATGCCTCATCAATGCATCTAATTAGCTTCGCCAACGCAAAGGTGGCACAGGGTGACTGCTTATGGAGTCTGGTTCCCTGAGTCCTTCTCTAACCCTTAAAGGGAATTGACACGGAACAGTTTGAATCTTTCAGAAAAAAATAATTAGCATGAGGCTTGAATCGATCGAATTCTGCAATGCAGAATCCTACCTTCTGATTAGACCACGCTGTAACACAGGACTTGTCACACCACATTCATCCCTTCTAAACTTCCCTCAAAATCCCACCTCTAGTTTGGCACCTCAGAAGCCATTGTCAATGAAATGAGGATAGTTTTGTTTTTTTGATGTTTTAGTTCAGCTGTAAAACATGTCCTCTTAGGAGGTTATAGACGACATGGGGGAAAATATGGGTAAGTAAAAGAGTTGGGCTTACCTATCTAATGTCCCCCCTGCTGTGATGCCACTGAAGAGAGACTCTCTTACAAATACTTGCAAAAGCATATGCTTAGTGACATATGCCTTTAATCCCAGAACTATGGAGGCAGAGGCAGGAGGATCTTTGTGTCTTTGAAGTTAGCCAGATATACATACACAGTGAATTCCAGGACAGCCAGGATTACGTAGAAAGACCACATCTCAAACAAACAGACAACAAAACAGAAACAAACAAAAAAATGCAAGAGCAACTCATGAATCCTTTCTCTCCCAGAACTAAGTTGGGTCCTGAGCATGGAGCTATTGATGTTGTCCAAATGGCTGTGAAGTTAAAGCTAATTCTTCTGAATTGTATTTATATTTCTTGAACCCCCTAAATGCAAAAACCTTGGGGAGGGTGGATGACAGTCCACATGGCATTCTCCTGATGTCTGTCACTGGACATCACTAGCACCAAGGATGTGTTAAGGTGGAATGGAGCATTTTCTTATTATGGACTTGGATTCCTTGAGGTTCTTTACTTTGAGGCTTATAAGCAAATCCTTCCTCTTATTCGGGGTGATATACTTGCTTCTGGGAATGAGGAATGGTGTGTCTTGTTTACTTGATTTATTTATTTTTGCTTTGCTTTGCTTCGTGTGTGTGTGTGTGTGTGTGTGTGTGTGTGTGTGTGTGTGTGTGTGTGTGTTTATTTTACACCCAGGTACTTAAGGCTTAAATAAATAGGTCTGCTTCCAGAAATCTCTACTTTTCTGAGTCACGGTGAGGCAGACCAGGCAGGGAAGAAGAAGACAGAGGAACTCCACTCAGATGTGCCCTAGAGAAGCTGACAGGCCACACATGGACAGTCCTGAGGGCATGAGTTGAGGAACCAGAATCTACCTCAGACTCAAGACTTTTCCCCAGACATAGTGAAACATATGCATTATGCCCCAAGTGCCTAAGGTCAGCTCCTACTTCAGACTACTGGAGCTAACTTCATATCACTTCCTTGCATGTTCTGCCCTTGGAAGAGTCAGCAACCCACCACTCTCTTACACTTCCAAATCGGTGCATCTCTTAGAAGGTTGGGCCTTGACCTTTGGAGTGCAATGTCAGTCAAAGGGCAAACATCTCACCTTCTATCTAACCCTGTCTGAAGTCCACACTACCTGGTAGCTTCTACTCCCTAGGCTGTGCCCTGAAGGCTAGTCTCTAGCTTTCAAGGCCCTGGTGATGGTCTTATGCTCTCCTGACTCCATTCACTGCTTTAGGTTAGCTTTCCACTAGATGGATGTCTTCACCTTGGGATCTACTTTCCCTTGCTCCCCCGCATCAGGACCATACTTGCCTGAGCACAGAAGAGGCCCAATCCTGTTCTAACTAAACTAAAGGGTGATGTATAGGTACAAAATATACCCAATAAATTAAAGAGTTTGGATAGGACACCTGAGATATGTTTTAAGCTATTTGTTATTTAAGAATAATGTTTGCAAACATATTATGAAGTGACTAAATTCTATAAAGAGGCACAGTTATCATGAAAACTGGTGACATGCTGCATGATGCTGATTATAAATGATGTTAAGAGGCACACTGTGCCCTCAATGGCCAGACACTGCCACATGTAGTCTGTGACCTAGTGAGGCCCAATATCTTATGGAGTTTACAAAGACAACTTCTAATACGGTCAGGTTTTTCCCCTGAGAAATCCTTGAGAATAAACACAAGCACAGCTCTGGAGTCTCTTGTTCTTGTGTCTAAGAGAGACAGGAAAGCCTAATCCAGAGTCCCTGTGGGCTCTGTAAAGGGAGACACCAGATGGCTGTGTTTAATTTCCTTTAGCTCTGTGGCCTTTGAATCCATAGAGCAGAGACTTTCTCTGGAGAACAGGGTCCTGCTAAAGCAATTGCTGCTGCTGTTCTTGTTAACATAGCAGCATGAGAAGAACCCAGCACAGAGCTACCATCCCGGACTCCGGACTCCTCTGCAGTGCTCTGCATCAAAGCCGCCAGAAGCTGCATCCAATTTAAAAGCATCCCTTCTCCAGTAAGCCTCTTTGGTGATGTGAATGAAAATGGCCCCCATAGGGAGTGGCACTATTAGAAGGTGTGGCCTTGTTGGAGTAGGTGTGGCCTCATTAGAGGAAGTATGTCACCTTGAGGGTGAGGGGTGGACTTTGAGGTGTCATGCTCAAACTCTGCCCAGTGAGGTACACAGTTTCCTGCTCCCTGTGGATCAAGATGGAGGACTCTCAGCTCCTTCTCCAGCACCATGTCAGCCTGCATACTGCCATGTCCCACTTTGATGATAATGGACTAAACTCCTGAAATGGTAAGCCAGAGCCAGTGAAACGTTTTCCTTTATAAGAGTTGCTGAGGTCATGGTGTCTCTTCACAGCAATAGAAACCCTAACTAAGACAGCATCTATCTCTAAGGGTAGGAAGTAGAGGCGCTTCTTATTAAATGGGTTCTAAACTCAGCCAGCACTAGGTTTGGTTATCAGAGCCTCCTCTCAGTGAACATAACCCATGTGGACTGGTGAACAAATACAACAAATGTTAGGAGCCTGTGCTTCGAGGAGCTGAGCTAGCCACAGTGAGCTACACTGAGGGCTGCTGAGGGAACTCTGCTTCCCAAAATAAAGGTTTTTACCATGTGGACAGAAACAACACAAGCAATCATTCTGCCTTTCACACATGCCCTGTGACTGTCAGGAACTGGAAACTTCACGTAGGGCCAGTCTCCAGCACACATAGCTGGCTAAAATCTGTCCCTGGGCACTAGGGGCCAATGAGCAATTGCGTCCTGAAAAGGTTCCAAAGAGAGGCAATGTGCCAGCAGTCACAGGTGGGTGCCACTCTGCCCCCTCTGTGCTTGGTTTGACAGGTACATCTGTCACTTCTAAATAATAGTTATTGTCTACAGTTGTGGCTTTTGGGGTCAACCATCTGAGGTAGCCAAAGGAGATCTGGTCAGGCACAAGAAGATTTGCAGACACGTTCTCTCTGAAAGTCAAGCAGCATAAGTTCACCTGGGCACAGAACTGCCTAGTCTGGAATTCTGCCACCGTGAGCTGGATAAGGTAGGTGGTCCGTGATGAGCTCTCCATGCTTTCTTTACCTTGCTCATAAGGAAAACATGGATGATGGGAGGGGCTTCCTAGACGAAGAGTCATGCTCTTTAATGATTATATGTGAAACACACACACACAAATATATGCATACAAACACACATGTACATGCATACACAGTGCTTAGTGGGGTGATGGTATGTGAACTAAGCTAAGCATTATATGCAGAAATGTGTTCTACAGTCCAGGGATCATGTGCTTTCTTCCATTTCCGAGTAAGGGAGATAGAAACTGTTGGACTATAAGGCGCAGAGCAGCTTCTCATTCCAAGACCTCTTGTGTACCCTCTAACCTCAGCAGCTCATGGGCACTATGCAAAGCACAGACACACTGAGAATATTGCAGAGGCATTCTAGATATGTGACCCAGAAATATGGGCACCATTTCATAATCTTCTAGGGAGTCCCCATTGAAGGGACAGCTGGAACAGGGTGACGTTAGTGGAACTGAGGCAGGAGAGACGTTAAACTTTAGGACACCAAGACCTTGGGAAGGAACCTAAACAACCATACAACTGGTTTTTTCTTTCTCTACAAATTGTGTGTGTGTGTGTGTGTGTGTGTGTGTGTGTGTGTGAGAGAGAGAGAGAGAGAGAGAGAGAGAGAGAGAGAGAGAGAGAGAGAGAGAGAAACATGTGAGTACATGTGTGACAAGATAGAGGCATTGGACCTCCTCTCCATGTGCTTTGAGAAAGGGTTTGTTTGCCTATGTAAGCCTGAAGGCTTCGGAGATTTGTCCTGTCTTTTTCATCACATCTTATGAGCTCTGGAATTACAGATGTACGCTACTGTGTCTGGCTTTAAATGTGTTCTGGGGATTTGATCTCAGATACTTATGCTTGAGCAGCAAGCATTTGACCCACTGAGCCGTCTCCTCATCCCATGATCTTCTTTTTTAACATGGGAACAGGATTATTCAGGATGGCCTCTGGCACCACCGAGCTGCCCAAGGATCCTGGCCTTCATGAAGCTTCTTCAGTGACACACAGGCTAATCTAGTCTACTCAAACTGGGAGGGAAGACAGGGGACTTCTGTGCCAAGACAAAAATGACGGATAATTCTGCTTCAGCAGGCTGGCCAGTCCCAGCAGAGCTGATGACTTTCAGCATAACCCTCTTTTGTAAAAGGGGAATTGGGGAACTAAGCAATAAAGTAAACCACATGTATAATGACATCAGAAGAGTACTCAGCAAAAGTCATTATCTCCAGAAACTCAAATGCTGTGTAGCACTAACCATCTCCAATCACACTGACTTTGAACCTAGCAGGGATGAATCCTGCAATTTTTAGTTCTTGATTCGAGGGTTACAAAGGCAATGCCGGATTTGTGACTTGAAACCACCCTTTCATTACATCGTGATTACATCTCAATTTGTACCCAGTTGGCTTAGAGGAGACACGGAAATTAGGGTAATAAGCAGGAGGCTCCTGCCTTCAGCGGCAGAGCTGGAAGACAACTTACTTGTTGAAGATTTTGGCTCTCTTGGCACTTGAAAAATTCTCCAGCTGCAGGGACTCTTGAGTAAGGAAGGCCACAGCCAGGTGAAAATAGTTGTTCCAGAGCTGAAAATGAAGAAAACGGGAGACACTAAATTGAGGAAGAGCTTAACAATGGATCTCAGAAAGGCTTTGGGCAATTATCATCCTGAAATGATTAAAAGATCTAGCGCTGCAAGCCAGCCCCCAGGGTCTGATTTATGACCAGTATGAGGCTCAATTTACCAGGGCAAACTCCTCTAACCCCTGCTTGGGCCTTAGTTTCTTCGCCAATAACACGAGGTTGTTAGTAGTATCTACATGAGTAGGTTGGAAGGCACAGGGATTATGAGCAGAAGTAGTGGCTACAGATTGGATGATGCTGAGTATTACATGCTTTTGGCTCTGTTAGCATGTGATGGAGCCCCTCTCTGAAGAACAGTATACACTTGCATGATTTATGACTTTTTATTATACCAAAATTATGCATACACCAGACAATTAGGAAAAACATGTAAAAAGATCAAACCTCCATTTCAAGGATTTATGAGCTGTATGTGATTTGAAGGATGATCTTTGGAAGACATTGTAGATGCCAGTTTTTCTCATTTACAAACCAAGGATAATATTCAAATGCAATAGCTATAGAGTCACATAAAGATAAGACGTTCCCATTACCAACTCTGAGTTTAATGACGTGTGAAAGGCAGGAATTCAAGAGCATCCCTAGGATTTGCGGCCCTCTTTAACTGGCTCTTCCTAGGAAATGGGATTGCCTACAGAGCTACTGACCAACACAGAACTAGCCCAGGATGCAATGTTCACCCATCTCAGGATGCTCACAGCTACAACAGGGTTGGAGCTGAGCAGATGTCCCTAACCTCAGAGCACTGAGAGTTTCATGAAAGGTAGACCAAGAAGATCAGCAGATAATGGGAGAAAGACGGAGCCTGCAAAAAGTCCCTCAAATGCTTTAACTTTTCTAAGTTCCCAAGTCCAGCAGTTCCACTTAACACCCAAGCAACTTGGCTTTCAGAAGAGACGTTCAACTAGCTGACTTTAAACTACATGTGCAAGCGCAGGGGGGGGGGGGGGGGATTGCACAAAAAGAGTCAAATCAATTTCATTTATTATTTTAGTTTTCTGAAGCAGGGTTTCTTTGTGTAGCCTTGGCACTGTCCTGGAACTAGCTCTGTAGACCAGGCTGGCCTCAAACTCATGGAGATCCTCTTGTCTCTTACTCCAGAGTAAAGGGATTAAAGGCATGCACCACCACCACCTGGCATTTTGGGAGGGGGGCGGTGGGCAGGCCAATTCTTACAAGAAAATAAACTGGGAGATGCAGATTCCACTGTCTCGCTAAAGAGCTGAAATACTGAAGTTACTGTGGTAACAATGTAGAAAACAGAACCCTTCCGAAAGCAGATTTGCAATGCAGGCAATACCTGCGTGTCAGTCAATTCACTGGAGACAGAGGAACCCAAACATGAACTAAAAGTGGGGAGACACTAAAAGACGCCAGCATCCTAACACTAGCTACAAAGATCTTCGGTGGATTAAATAACCGAAAAGAAAGAGAAATCAATCCATGGAATTCTCAAAGAAGATTAATACAAGTTTTATAAACGCACACACGCACACGCACACACACTTTTTAGGAAGGCATTTCAACACTGCCCATAAAGCTTAAATGTTCATCCTGTTTTGCTAGCAATCAGTCCTTCCTGGGGGGGGGGGCATGCACGGACATCCATGGATGTGGTGATATATTTTATATTTAATATAATCAGCCTGGAATATCAGAGAGAGGAAACAGACCACAGTCAATTCTCACCCAGCCAACTTCTCTGGCTGAACAGGGTAAGTGCTATCTTCAAGAGTCCCCAGCCTGACTGGTCACTCCTACGGAATGCCTGAATGAATGTCTGTTTCCTCCTGCCTTAAATATCTTCCCTGCCCAGTTGTTTCACTTCTGGATTCAACTCTGCATCATAATCCTAGAGTTAAGATTAAAGGCGTGAGATACTACTGTTTGGTTGTTAGGCCTTGAACTTACAGAAATACAGAAAGATCTCTGTCTCCAGAGTGATGGGATAAAAGGCGTGAGTCACCACTCTCTGACCTACATGGCTTGACTGTGGGTGATTCTGTTCTCTGATATTTGAGGCTGATTTTGTTAAATATAAAATATATCACCGCATATGGAAGCTTGGCTCAGGTCAGTGAGAAGCAGAAACCTCTGGGCCATTTTGAAGGGGCAGCTTCCTAAGTGTAGACATGTTCATGCTGTGGAGCATTGACAAGATTATAAGAACACTTGGCAGGAACCAACACATGTTAAAGGCATGCGATGAAATCATACATCAGCCCACATAGATGTGCCTGGTGTCAGGAAGAGAGAAGAGCAGTTAGTGACGAGTCACTCCTGCAGAGACGGAGGAACAGTGCAAAGGTGGAGCGAATCTTCCTAACAACTCATTTACCATATGTGAATCTTTGTTTATGACATATGAAAGCAAGCATCCAGCAGAGAAAAACTGGTTCCTGCCCCAGCACCTCTCCACACACACTTAGTCAGGGGATATACAGACAGGTATTTAAGAAATAGAAGGACTCACTATGGACACTACAGGGGGGCATGAAGCCAGGAGGGTGTATAAGGGGAGAGAGTTTCAGAAGCAATTAGCTCAGTGAAGCACACCGATTTGCCTCCACTGAACCCTTCATCCTGTCTTAGGACAATTTGAGATGAGGCTGGCAGCCAGGCATAGTGGCACTCGGTGGCCTGCCCGCCTCCTGCCAGGAGAGTCCCTCCTTGCCACTGTGATTCAGTACTTTCTCTTGGAAACAACTCTATTTCCTAACTTGCTAAATGGAGCAAATACAATGGAGCATAATTTTCACTCCTCAGGCTCCATTTCCACACCTCCAATGAGAGGCCGATTGGGATCCAGGGATTAGAGATATAAATGACTGAGGCTGACCAGCATTTGTTTTAACATGATTCTCCTACAAAGGCACTGTCTACCCCCTTTTACCTGCAGCTCAAAGTTGGCTTGATCCAGAAATTTCTTGTTCAGCATATCTGCATACTGGTTAATTGCTCGCAGGAAGACTCTGAAAGACAAGAGAAAATGGCTTACTTAACACACTTAGGCTCTGGCACCTTTGGAGGTTGGCATTTCAATTGGCTAGGATTCCAGACTGTCAAGAATGTGAAGTCTCTAAGTCCTGTGTGAAGCTGGGAGGTTTTGCCAGTGAAAAGCTCTCAGAATTATATGCAGATGTTCTCCAAATTAATCAAGAAAATTAGCTCGTGTTGAATGAAAAAAAAAAAAAAAAGACCAAAATAGTAGCCTCTGGAAGTAACATTTTAAAATGTTTCCCGAAAATACTCTACTTTTCAAAACAGGAAGAAAAGGTGTAAATAAAAATCCTTCCCTGAAGGCACAATGTCTTATACTGCCTCATAAGGAAACCCTTCAGTTAGTTGGCCTCGGGTTTGAAAGCATGTGCAAGCTATTCGACTTAGTGTGGTTTGCAACAATGTTGCTTTACTTGGAGGTACAGCCGTTTTTCAGTACCATCTTTTCTTTAACTAATTTCAACCATTATTCTCTTAATAAAAGAAAATTTAGAAAGGCTTTAGTAGATAAAAAAAAAAGTGACTTGGCAAGGATTTGAGAGGCATGTGATGGCTCGCTGACATGTAAAACTGGCACGAGTGGTGTGGGCACAAGGAGGTCAGGTAAGGCCTTTATCACTCTCTGCCTCGGTCCCTTCAGACAGGGAATAAGTCTTTGGCTAAACTTGGAGCTAGGATGGTCTCCCGGGGACACTCCTAAACCCTCTGCCCACTTAGTACTGGGGTACAAAGATTTGAACCCAGGTGTAAAGCAAGTGCTGGACTCCACTGAGCCATCTCCCCAGCTCTAACAATGTTCAGTTTCCAGCACATTTCTCAACACCTTGACTTCTACTTTACTATGATAAAGTGTGCGGAGGACTCTGGAGTGAAGCCTGTTCACGCGGTAGACTTGTTTTACAACCCTTGGGAGCACAGACAACAGAAAAGCTTAGTCCAGCTAGTTCTTTGTAAATGGCATTCTCCCTTTGCACAAAGCAAGGATGCAAGAGGAATTAGCATTAGGTCACAGATAATAAACTTAATTACCTCTCCTCATTTAGACAGCAGGGAGCAGCTCCAACATGAGGGAAATCTGCGTTAGTTGAAACCCCCATTCTCTGACAGCACTGTCTCTTTAACTAAGCATGCTTGCAGAAGTTCCCTATGTCCTGCCTCCAGAGTTCACCAAAGGCCAGTGGTCTTAGGGGAAGAGGAAAAGACACTCCACCTGCGGCTTCAAGAGGCCTCTGGCAGTGCCCTCTCCACAGCACTTCCTATCACTCTTTTGCACTTTCTTACTCTCTTGAACCAAGCTCTGTGAGCCAGGAGCTGAAGGTGTCATTCCATCAGGACGCCAAACAGTGGGATGGAGGACCTATACGGGTATGTTGCACGGTCCATGGGGGAGCTTGCTATCTCAGTCACTAAAAAAACCAGAGTTATCTGTATTCTTCCCTGGGGACATGAGGACACAACCAGATTGGAAGAATGGGTCTTTTTAAGTGTCTTGTAATGGAGGTTAATGGACTGTCTTGTCTATTAACCAAGAGACCAGACTAGGCAGCAGCAATCATTGGCCAGGACATTGCAACTAGGATGGCCAGTTACATTTGAGATATAGCTCTTGGTGATAAACTCTCTACTTGACTTAGTTATCACATTAAATCTCGATGCAGGGTATTTGCACTTCCTGACAGATTTCTACATGGAGCACAGAGCTAAGGCCATGCCTTGTGTATGTAAGAAGCATGTAGACGCTAGCTAGCCTCTAGTCTTGGGCTGGGACTTCTCATACCAGACTCAGCCCTCAGGAGTACAGCACAGGCTAAAAGAAGATAAATCTCCTTATATGATGATCTCCTTGGCCTTTGTGCCACATGCTGCAGGAACAGAAACCACAGACCTGTCCCAAGCCTCAATGAAACACAATTTCCTGTTCTTACAGTAATGGACTTACATCAAATTCAAAACCTCCAAGCTTATATAGCCACAGTAACTTTCCTATTATTTTCCTTGAGCTTTTATGGACATTCCCTAGAGTACTCCACTACCCTTAAGAGCTATAAGTTGCTGTCCCCAGCCCTTGATGACAATAATGATGGGTTCAGCACAACATGGATTATTATTACAGGGTAATTATTTTGCCTCTAGATAACACCCAAACAGTTACAATATGCTACTTCTAATTAAGCTCTGGAACAGTTTCAGACTAGTTAAATAAAGATATTTCTCAAAGTGTCCCTCCCCTTTAAAGAAAGAAAAAAAAAAAAAAACCATGTCAGGCTGAAACAATGTGAAGGCTGAAAAAAAAAACCTTTTTTTAATGAACTGTCAGCTGAGAAAGAACAGCACTGAAAGACAGGTTCTATAATTTAGATTCCCTATGAATTTTTTAAAAAGCCAGGACAAAACTCCAAATAACATAGAATACAAGTTGCATGAACACAACTAGGGGGTGATCAAATAAACACTACAATCTGCTGTAAACAAGATAAAATGGAACCCGGGCTCAGTGCATCAGGGTAGGGCAACTTGCAAAGACTCACCAGGGGCATGGGCAGATAACACCCAACAGTTCACAGTGAGGGCTAAGAAAAAACTGCCATGCCCCAAGTCTTCCTGAAATAAACCAATTAGCTAACTAGGCAAGAGGAAACATAAGCGGTGGCTATTTTTGGTAGGATGACCTATGAGGCACTGCAATCCTATGTTGTTTCTAATAAACCTCAAACTAGGGAGCATACACGCAGAAAATAATATTAGAATCTTTTGCACAGTGCTTGCTTTTGGTCATAGTGAGGTGTGAAAAGGATCCCAAGTCATTTAACTAGGCAGATTCATGATGCCTTATTAGACTATATAGAATAAAGGATTTCCTCCAAGTGTGCCCAACACAACAAGATCTCAGTTGGTTTTAAGATAAAGTGACCATAGGAAAGGTGAACAGTTGAGTAAACAGAGGGGCTTTTACACACTGGTGATTCTCTCTCTGCTCTACACTGCTGGAGTGTACTTAGAGAAGAAACAGAAAAAGAAATACTCTCTCTGATAATGGGTAAACTGTAGGGACTCAAATACACGAGTTTTGTCTGCTTATAAGGTTTAGATGGATAGGTAGGTCGATAAACAGAAAGGTAGATAGATGCATGAGTGGGCAGGCCAATGAGTAAATGGATGAGTGGGTAGGTGGGTGTATGATGAGTGGCTGAATGGTAATTGAGTGGGTGATGGATAGAGAAGTGAGTCTATGGCTGGATATGTGAGTGGATGGACAGTAGAGTGGATAAATAAATAAATAAATGGATAGGTAGGTGGGGAGATGCTGTGGGATTATGTTCTGGTACGCTGTAAATATTTGTCACTCCTACTAGTTTAAGAAAATGCTGATTGGCCAGAAGACAGTCAGGAAGTATGGGCAGGGCTACCGGATTAAGAAAACTTTGGGAAGAAGAGCAGAGAGAGACATACCAGCCAGCAGATGCAGAGGAAAGAAGACGAGAATGTTGCTCTGAGAAAAGGTACCAAGCCACGTGACTAAATGAGATAAGAATAATGGGTTGAGTTAAGATACAGAAGCTAGCTAGTAAAATGTCTGAGCCATAGGCCAAGCAGCATGAAATTAATATAAGACTTTGTGTGATTATCTGGGGCTAAGTGGCAGTGGAGCTGCAGGTGGGTCCGGACCAAGGGGCTAGTCTTGGCCAATAACTTCTTATTACAGGGAGATAAGTAGTTGAGTGGGTGATGAGTGGGTAAGTAGGAAGTGAGTGGGTATGTGGCTGAATAAATGGGTAGATGGATAGGTGGGTTGATGGCAAACGAATGGGTAAGGTAGCCTAAAAGGCCAAACTGATTCAGATCAGAGGCTCAAGTATGGCATTTTCTTTCTGTGTCTGAAGCTCCTGCTTTCTATGGTAGGATTCAGTTATTTTCAGGTTGTTGTTACCCAGGTTCCTGATGAGGTTTGGCAGCTGTAGCTGGGCATCACTCCCCTTTTCTCTCCATTCTCCCCTTTCTCCCCCAGGGCTCATTCTATTACTCTCGTTATCTCTGGCTCATTTCTTGATGGAAAGAGTCTTGCCTTTTCTACATTAAGAACCCCAAGGCATCTCAGTAGATCCCTTGCCAGCCTGTATATTCTGAAAGACTCTGTTACAAGGAACCATATCTTTACAAGTACAGTAAGAGATGTCCTTAAACCTAGGTGAATGTTAGAAAATCTCACCAACCCAAACAAAATCCTTCATCCCACAGTTTGCTCCAGGACATATCGGTAGAGGCCAAGCACAGTGTAAAAGTACGAAAAAGATGCTTGCAGGGAAGAAGGAAAGAAAGTATCAGAACAGGCAGGTGATCTATTCATGCAGAAAAGCTAGAGGCTCAGTAGGGGAAAACCACCAATCATCAAACAGATCAAGCTCTGTCTTCTTCAGAGCCTGGGTGGGATACTAGGTGATAACTTCTAAACACCTAGCTAATGGTGTAAACGTTCAAATGTGTTCATAGATGCTCTCCCAAATGGTTCAAATGATTAAGAAAAGGGTAAGCTTGCATTTAAACAGAGCTCTTTCCAATCATTTTTAATCTATGGAAGGATTTATTTATAATCTAAAACTTTGGAAGATAAAACCCTACACAGAGATAAATTATACAGAGAGAATCAGAGGCAAATCATGTCATCCTAAAAAGATTAAAAAATGTCATCAAGTTGAGAGCCTACAAGTTTTATTTCAAAATATCCAGTAGAAAGAAAGTAATCTCTGGGTACTTGGTAAGCTAGTCATGTATCTAGGAATTCAGGCTACTATGCTCAAAGCTTTTACAACATAATCTGTACACTCTGTGTGTGCACATACACAGCATGTGTGTAGAGGTCAGAGGACAAAGTAGGGTATCTGTCTTCAAGTGTTTTCTACCTTTGGTTTGAGACAGAGAGTCTCTTTGGTTAGAACTTCATCATGTATGCCATGCTATCTGTTACAAGAACTTTTAGATATCTTCCTGTCTACTATTGGAATTACATGATGGTAATTGAGTGGGTTATTGATGGTACAATATAGCTCTTCTTATATGGATTTTAGGGATCCATATGTAGGTCCTCACATTTACAATAGAAGGGATGCACTGAGCTCCTTCCCTAGCTCACATTATGTAGCTATTTTTGAGAATTGTGTCAATTGAAAAAAAAGAATTAATTTCTAAGGCAATATAATTAAACTAACCAAGCAACACGGGAAGTTTCTCTGACAACCTCTTCTATCTGAGGCAGCCATTGCTGGTGGCTTTCTACCAAAAACAATGCTCAATTCTATTCTGCCAGTCTCAACTAAGTTTAATTGTAGTTGACACATTTGCACATTTGTACAGTTAAAGTATTAATCTAATTATAGCTATATATCTGTCAATCAATGGTTTCCTCTGCATATAAACATTTAACTATGCATCAAGTAGATCAATATCACAAAGACACGGGGAAGATGTAAGGTGACAGATATATTAATAAGGCTGATTTTAACCACTCCACAAGATGTACATATACCACCAGAATACTCTACATGTTGTGAATATATGAAATGACTGCCAATTAAAATTAAGTTTAAGAAGAAAATGCTACATTCATGTCTCTCAGTGGTCATTGAGAACACTGAGCTAAGTTACCACCAGTTCTTTGGAACTTTCAACCTACACAGCTTACGTAGCTCAAGATTTCTGAGACTGATAATAGAGACATCCCTACATGTCTCACAGTCACTAAACACTGTCATCTCCTTACATGCCACGATGGATGGTTAAAGACATCACTACATGTCTAACAGTCACTAAACACTGTCATCTCCATACATGCCACGATGGATGGTTAAAGACATCACTACATGTCTCACAGTCACTAAACACTGTCATCTCCTTACATGCCACGATGGATCGTTAAAGACATCACTACATGTCTCACAGTCACTAAACACTGTCATCTCCATACATGCCATGATGGATGGTTAAAGACATCACTACATGTCTCACAGTCACTAAACACTGTCATCTCCTTACATGCCACGATGGATCGTTAAAGACATCACTACATGTCTCACAGTCAGTAAACACTGTCATCTCCTTACATGCCACGATGGATGGTTAAAGACATCCCTACATGTCTCACAGTCACTAAACACTGTCATCTCCATACATGCCATGATGGATGGTTAAAGACATCACTACATGTCTCACAGTCACTAAACACTGTCATCTCCAACAGTCACTAAACACTGTCATCTCCTTACATGCCACGATGGATGGTTAAGCCTTGTTTTTAACTTGGCTGATTCTGGAATCTACTGAGACGCACTTTGGGTTGGTCTGTGAAGGCATTTCTAGGAAGGGTTAACTGAGGGGGAAGATCCTCCCCCCCAAAGTGGGCGGCATCTTCCAGCGGCAGCCCATCTGTGCTCTAGGGCAAAGTGGTACTGTTTTCATCCTTTGCTGACTTGGGAGCTCAGCTTTTCAAGCCTTTGAATAAGGACTACAGACCAGCAGCTCTCCAGGAATTTTCTAAACCTTCAACACCTGATGGGACTACTATACATCAAGCCTTATAGACTGAGTAGCTACTGGATTCTCAACTTCTCCAATGGGTAGATAGCCAATGTTGAATTACCCAATCTATATTATCTAAGTCAATCCAATTAATCCCCTTGGTAATATATATTCACTCCATTGGTTCTGTTCTGTGGCTAATAGAAGACACTACCAAATCTTAAAGTTATATTTGATAAAAGGAAGTTGTACTCTTAATTATTTCTATGTCTTGGTGGACACATCTGCCAGAGAGATGTTTGCTGAAGTTTGTAGAGAGCTGCCTTTCTGCCTTAGTGCCTATCATGACTTTGCGCCAAAAGTCAGGGTTAGGAGATGCTTCTGCTTTGGTAAAAAAGATCATCTGGAAAGAGCTGGCTGTTGGGATAAGGCAGGTGATGTATGGAGCACTAAAGGTAACAGCCAAACTCAACTGAGAAAGGAGCTTAACAGTTGGAAAGTCATCAAAAGCCAGTTTAAGGACTGCAAGGCCTGGCTCTCAAATGACTATGGTGTCAGAGCTACAGATATCACCATTGTCCTTCAGGATGAAGTGCTTCATCACTAAAAAGGAGAAGAAGTGAAGAATGGTAGAAAGCCTCCGGGAAACGCAAAGCCAGTTCCAAAACTGTGAGGCTGAGGGCTTTCCTAATTTCTTCCCTAAACTCACTTTAACTCACATAATTAGATTGCACAGTTCAATATGAGGGCATTTAAACACTTCTGGCATCAAAACAAGTCGCTTTGTGGAGAAAAACTGCATCCTTTACTAAAACATTTTGCCTAAAGTGGGTAGAAAAAAAATCCCAACAAAATAACAACAAAAAGAAACAAATTAGAAGTGACAGATCCCATCCCAGCAGGACAGTGAGTCAAGTGCAGGAGCTGGAAATGTGCCTCAAAGAATTTCTGCAGAACTCAGGAATGCTGGGGGGAAAGAGGCAAGCTAAGGAGAAGTGATGGAGAGGCAAAGAAAACCACCTCAATTAAACAGAAAGGGGAGGCCATGGATGCTTTATTTCGCAAATCAGTTCTGCTGTCCAGTCCCTAGCTTGGCAGAGCAGCTTTCCTGTCAAGTTAGTGACCAGCTAGGGTCAGTGGCTTCCTCTTGAATGACCCCTACTGAGAAATGAAAAGAATAACACATGTACATGAAGTGATTTCTAAGGGCACCCAGTGCAGGAACGGTGAGGACTGCATAGAAACCAAAGGCCTGGTGATCCAACATCACCTCAGCAAAATCACATCACAAGATCACTGTCACCAGGCAACCAGTTCAATATAGTTAACACAAGTGTGGGGTGGAGTCCTGCTTGCAGGTGGACACTAGAGGTGAAAAGAGGTCCAAGGACTTTAATGCAAGGAAGGATCACAAGTACTTGGGAGCTCCATCATCACCACTTTATGTCTGCACAGCTCTTGCTACAGTTTCCCAAGATTTCCTCATTTCCTTTTCAAATCAATAGAGACTTAAACATCCGTCAAGCTCTTAACTAAAATTGTAATTGCCTTGAGACTCCCCCACCCCCCCCCCCCCCGGGGACCAGTGCTGGTAGAAGACAGGGCTGAGTTGTAGACTGGAATACAGAGAATTTTCTGGTAGGGCCCGCCCTGGATTTAGGGTTGTATGATCTCCAGGAGCTGAGATAGCTGGGCTTTCACCCCCCTATTCCTGTCCTTGCTAAAGAAGCAGGGCAGGATTCATGCCCTGTGTAACCTCTCACTGGAGCATACTTCTACTCAAGACATCATTGGGGCTGAAAGGACTATGCCAAGTGGTTACATCCTGCCTGCACCTCATGCTTCCTAAGACCTGACCACTCTGCTTCCTGATGTTCCAAGTTATAGGCACTGCTGTCGCCCTCATACAAATCATGTTATTTATTTGAGTTCAGGAGTTACGTGTTGTATGATATTTTGTTGGTGTTCTGACAAATAAAGCTTGCCTGGAGATCAGAAGGCCAAGCTAGTCACTAGTTAACCACAGAGGCTAGGCAGTGGTGGCTCACTTCTGAATACCAGTTATCACCCAGAGTCCATGGCTTACATCCCCGCTCACTCCTTGTGTAGTGTGCTGTCCTTCATAAATGTATGGGAGATAGCCCCTATTATAGTATCATAAAAAGCATGCTCCCTACCCCTAAGATATGCTCTGATCCACTCCATCCATTTTTCTTCTCCATCCTTGGCAGCCATTAATCTCATTATTTTCGGCATAGTTCTCTCAAATTAAGGGAGAAAGGGTTTCTGCTGGCTTGCAGTTCAAGGGTGCAGCCAATCATGGATGGGGAAGTCAGGGCAGCAAAAGCTTGCTGGTCCCATCACATCCATAGCCAGGAATCAGAGTAATGAATGTGTGCTACAGTTCAGCTCCCTTTCTCTATAGACCAGGAAGGATTCCAGCCTGGGTGTTGCCCACAATGGACAGATCTTCCCACTCTAGTTAATGGAGTAAAGATAAGATAATCCCCCATAGGCATGTGCAGAGGCCCAAGTCCCAAGTGATCTGAGAGCCCATCAATTTGATAGTTAATACTAATCATCAATCTGGGTATATGTATGTGCTTACTCTTCTAAAAACAGTGTAAGTAATGTGCATTTGATCATCTTGGTCATTTTAAGGCATGCATCTCAGCAACAGTGAACACACTAACATCACTCTACGCCATCATTGCTGCTCATCTGCAGAGCTCATCTTACAGGTGCAAAGCCGCAGCCATTAAATGGTGATTCCCTACTGTATCCATCTCCCTGTCCTTGGTAACTACCTTTTCACTGTCTACGAATCTGACAGCTCTCACTAACAAATATGAGTGAAATCATAAAGAATTTATATTCCAGTGAGTGGCTTCCTTCACAGGCAAAACACCCTCAAGGTTTGTCTTTGTGAGTGCGGGTGTCACATCTCTTCTTCTTATGGCTGATAAAAGTTTATTGTAAAAGTCATATTGTGTTTGTTACTGACCTGCTGACTGGACATGAATTGTTCTCAGCTTTTGGCTGGTGTATGGATAGGTAGGAAGCTCAAGGTAAAAGTATCTGATCAATGCCTTTGGGTGTCCACCTGGAAATGGTATTGGCCACTGTAGTGATGATTCCATTATAGGCTTCCAAGGAATTACCACACGTGGCTGCACTATTTTATGTCATCATCAACAGAACATTAATCTTAGCACTTGGGAGGTAGAGACAGGTGCATCTCAGTGAGTTTGGGGCCAGCCTGGTCTACAATTCAAGTTCTAGGACAGCCAGGGCTATTACACTGAGAAACCTTGTCTCAAAAAACCCAAAAGCCAAATAAAAAAGGTGTTGGATTTAGTGACAGACTGAATGATGAGGCAAATGTGATCCTCCAGTGAACACTGCAACACTGGGTCTCACACTGGGTCTCTAGTGAGGGTGAAGGTAGGGAAGAGACTGCATGGTTTGATTTTAAGAATCAATCAAGGTAATGGAGAAGGAAGGGTCATGGATGTCTCACAGGGTACCTTTACCAACATCCCAATGCCTTGCTCCCTACCTTCTCAGACTGCTCTGTGGCTTCCCTCATCATCCAGCTGTTTGATTAAAGGACTATAATATTAAATGATAGAAAATGGGCTGGCTGAAGGCAGAGGCAGAGGGGGAAGCAGTAATTCCTCAGGCTTACGTACAAGCCCACAGATTTTGCTAGGGTGTGAGTAGCATCCTCACCCACAGGGGAATCTTTTCTGATTTCCAGATCGATGCACATGAACGTAGGAGGGCCATAACAGAGAGTTAGGCATTTCTGTTCAAAGAGATGAAATGTTTGGGGAATAAACAGCAGTGTTGGTGGCACAACACGGCAGATGTAATTAATGCCGCTGAACTGCACACCTGTAAATGGTAGAAAGGCGACTTTTATAGCATATATATTTTATAATAATAAAGAAGAAAAACAGAAGAGGGGAAGGAAATGGCATTTTCTAGAAACTGTAGCAGTGGGAGTCATGATTTTCTTTCCCCCATTGCTGTGACTCAGTTCCATGCTTAAAAACTAAACCAAAACAAACCAAGAAACCTGGGAATAAGAATGTGTTCTTTCACTCTTCAAGCCTCAGGCTGTTCAGGTCGGGGAGTGTGAGGGGCACTGATAAATAGGCACACACAAAGACAACACCTGAAACTTAATGATAACAACCACAAGCCTGGAGCTTTGGGCCCTGCGGTGCCTGTCACATAGCTTAGGAGAGGGGTCAGCCACATGCCTTGAGCACTGGATCTTATTATCACCACAACTGGCAGCAGGGGATGCTGTACAGAATCAAGTCTAGTACAGATGAATGCATCTTGTGAGGACAACCCCCAACCCCGCCCCAGGTGCTCTGTAAAGTTCAAGGTGGAAATTCTTAAGAGAAGCCAGCAGAACAAAGGAAAAGTCATCTTTCAAGTCAGCTCAAGCTCGCATGGACCAGCTTTGCCTAAGACTAGTCCTAGTGCTTCCGCAACACTTGCTTAAGGGCACTTTAATCATTTAGCAAACTAATGTAACTTGCTTCAGGCTCCTTTGCCACAGGCTAAAAACTGGGACAAGAATCTTTGGCCACTCCAGGGGCCTAGGTGCCTGAGAGCGGTTTGTGAGCGGCTACCTGAACTTGGCATTTTCTACATTCCTCTCATCCTCCTCACTGGACTGTGGCTAATTCTCACTACCAGTTCTGTTTCCCATGCACAGCAGCCAGCTGGGTCTCTGTGTGAGAGGAACCTGGAGGAGGTAGGAGGTAGGGGAGGAAGGTGGGAATGGGGAACTTTCATACTCCATAGTATTATAAAGACATACCTGGACTCCATATTGCAGAAAGAAATACTTTGTTAATAGCTTAGTGCTTTATAGCTAAGCTACTTCTTTGTTTTGAGTTAACCCCATCCCGCCCCAGCTAAGGTAGCTTAGGAGTCCAAGGTCACTAACACCCTACTCTCAGGAATCAAGAACTGTCAGATTCCAGACAGATAAAGAACAAGGGAAAGCAGGAGAGGTAACAACCAGAGAAACATGGACACCTCAGACCTCAGAAAGATGGTCCCCACCTTGATTGCTTTTCTTGTTAGCCTGACAAAAATGATTGACAAAGCAACTTATGGATGAAAGGGCTGCTTTGGGTCTACAGCATGCCACAGTGGGGAAGCCACAGAGACAAGAGCTTGAGGAGGCTGGTCATGTCACACCCACAGTCATCAAGAAGAGTGAAATTTGCTGGTGCTCTGTCTACTCTCTCCTTTTTCTCTAGTCTAGGACCCCACAACATCAAACAGTACCCTCCCACATTTAGGGTTAAGTCTTCCAACGTGAAATTAATTCAATCTGGAAACATCCTCACAGACATCACCAAAGGTGTGTTCCTATGGTGATCCTGAATCCAGTCAAGTTGACAATGAGGATGAACCATCATACCTCCTGACCAGGGAGGGCAAGACTGAGTTCTGGAGTGATTGTCTGCAAAGTTGATGTCAGAAGGCTTTCCTCAATCATTTCTCTGCTTTAGTTTTGGAGATGGGGTTCTCTCACTGAACCAGAGCTTTCTGTATCAGGTAAGATGGCTGGCTAGTGGGCTTCTGGGATCCACCTGTCTCTGCTGCCATCCCTGATTTTTATGTGGGTGCTGGGTATCTGAACTCAAGGCCCTCATGTCTGTGAGGCAAGCACTTTACCCACTGAGTGGTCCCCCAGCCTCCACGCTGCTGGTTTTAAGATCTGCTAATTAGTGATCTTAACATTGAAAGCATCCTTTCAACGCAAGGACCATCACTAACATGACAATGTGCCTTACCTATGGTTATGCCCATACCCAGGTGGTGGTGGTGGACTGCCCAGGGTCCTTGTGGTCATGTTGGAACTCTGCTGGCCATGGAAGACTTGCTCTTTTCTGCCCTGGTCACATGGAGCCACAGAGCTCAAGGCCAAATGTGTTTTAAAAGACCAGCTGGTATTGTCCTGCAGCCTGGACATACAGAGGGAGGCTCTCCTTTCTTAACCCCAGTGCTGACAAGAGTCTTTGAAAAAAAGTGGAAGAGAGACCAGGAAGATAAAGCAAGAAATACTAATGTGTACCAGGCTTGAGAGAAGTGACTGACCCTTCCAGAAGTGGTTGTTCTGCAATCCTCTGAGTGGCACTTCTTATTACCAGGCATAACCTTATTCTATTCTCATTCCTAGCTCATCTGCTGGCTGGATTCAGTGTAGCAGCCTAGACCATAGAGCTCAGGCATTGAATTATGATTTTACTTTTCTTACAGTCCACTGCCCCTGCCCCCAAAGTTGCTTGTATTCATATAATTGCTCAGAGTCACAAGACAGAGAGAACAGCTTTTCTTCTTCAGGGTGTAGTGTTACCTCACACACTAAGTAGCTGAGTCAAAGTACCCTGTGCCATGCATGTTACAACCCTAAGCAGACAGGAAGCTGAATAGAATCATGTCTCTGTGGTCCTCACATTACATCCCACAGATCAAGCCCACTGTCTGCTTATATCTGTAATCAAAATATTATTGGCATAGAGTAAGCCTGCACAGAGCTGCAGATGTGACCAATCATTTGAAACAGGCTGTTCTGAAACCCTTGTGTAGCAGAAGATGACCTTGAACCCTTTATGTTCTTGCCTCCACTTTCTGAGTGCTGAGATAAGAGATGGATAATGAAGTGTGCTCAGGCTCTAGTCTGGGGCTTTATGCATGGCCAACAAGCAGTCTATCAGTTGGACTTTATCTTCAGCCCTGTGGTCTATAAGTTTAACAAATTTCATTTAGCAATTCATTTAACAAATTCAAGGAAAGAAGATATAGCCACTGACCCCAAACCTAAGATCAGGTTCTAGTACTTACTCCAGTAAACTCATGAATCCATCCTTATTTTCAGATGAAAATTTGCTATCTCTCACTATTAAGGCCACTTGACCCTGCTTCATGTATCCCAGACATAATCTTCCCATCCTTGGAATACAGCTTGACTTTTTGTCTCATGAAGGCCCAGTCCTGAGATTCAGAAAATGGACTCCAGTTTTGCTTAGGGTTGAAAGTCAAGTCAGTGTGGCAATTAAATGAACAGCTTGAGATGCAACCCCAAGTGTCTTTATGAACCACCAAGCTGAGTGCCCTGACCATGGTCCTTCACTTCTTTTTCTATCAGATGGATCCCAAGTAGCAGCCAAAAAAATGAGCTAAAAGTATGTACAGCATCTGAAACAATGCACTGCACATAGAACAAATTGTAAGTGTGAGGAAGTGAGTAAATTGCTTCCACATAAGCAATTCAACAGAAAGTGCTAGTTTAGAGCCATGGCATATGTTGTGAGTTGGCCAATGACTTTTAACTAGAAAAGTACATTCTAAAACGAATGAGCAAGTGCTTTGGTTGTGTTTCTTCCACTAAAAGTTAAAATGCTAGCATGTTGTTAGAAATTATTTTATGAACTTTGAGCTTTCTTGTGAGCACAACCGATTATAAAAACAGTCATCCTAATTGAAATTGATGCTATGTGAAATATGTGGACACCCAAAGATGTATGAATCCTCCAGGCTTTTGTGGAAATAGGTATGGGGATCTAAAGAGCTCAAGGTCTGGAGATGGTACCCAAAGCCTGATCATATACTCTAGCATCAAGCCATGGGTCTGGAGGACTCAGTTGGCCTGATGATAACCATTAGTTGAAATCAATCTTGCATCTGGCATACTTTCTCATCTGCCTGGAATGCTTTCCTTTATAAGGCACAGGAGAGTAGCCATCATGACAGAAGGGGCTTTGGGAAGCCCCCAAACACTGCATATGCATGGACAGACATACTCAGCTGATTTTGGCCAGAGACCATCCTTCATGCCTGGTATCAAAGTAATGAGGACAGAGCTCCGTAGTGCCATTTCTGAAGACAGGCAGCGTCAGGCTGGGGAGATGGCTCAGCAAGTAAAATGCTTGAACCAGAATTTGGATCCCAGCACCCATGCAAAACCTGGGTGGGTTTGGATGACCACCTGTAATCCCAACATGAGGGAGGGAGAGACAGCATCTCTGTGGCAACCTAAGTAGCCAGACTAGTTAAATTGGGGTTCAGCAAGACACCCTTCTTCAATATGTAAGGTGGAGAATGATCAAGGAAGACACCCAATGTCAAGCTCAAGCCTCCACATGCACCCACACACACGTGCACCTACACACTCACACACACACACACACACACACACACACACACACACACACACACACACACACAGGCACCTCACAGTGTCTTAGCAGATACCAAATGTATGCTTCAGCTCTGTCACTGTAACAACATATAACTGAGAGAAATGACTTAAATGCAAGATTAATCATGGATCACAATTCAAAGGCATAATGGAAAGGCAGGCACAACATGTCAGAAGGGTGAGGGAGGAAAGTTGCTCACCTCTTGGTGGCCAGAAGACAAGGAAAAAGCTAGGGAAGGGCCAAATGCAGGATAAACTCTTCAAAAGCCCCTCTACAATGACCCACTTTCTCCTAAGAGGCGGCATTTCCTCATGGCTCACAGTTGTAAACCCATCAAAGAATTAGCCCACAAAGGAAGTCAGTGGTCAGTCGGTTCCGTTCATGTCATGAGCTGAGCATCATGCCTAACACACACAATCCTTTTTGGTAGATACATTCTGTCTAAACCTTAATAATGATCAAATTTAGGCCCAACAAAGGGGCTTTCTCTCACACTGGCATCACTTGGGGTGCACAATGGGCTTAGAGAGAATACTGCCTGAGATGACCCTGCCCGGCCCCAGAACTTTACTGGGACCACTGAGCACCAGTCCCTCATTCTGTCCCTTAGAAATCCACCTTCCAGATGTTTCTGAGTTTTGATATTGGCATACTTTAATAACTGGTTGATTAATGGTGAGAATGAGACAGGTGGATGACAGTGAAACTCACTCATGTTTCTCAGGAGACATGGTTCATGCTTGGTTGTCAACTGAATTTGCAGTGGCTGATTTTTGCTCAGCCCATCTCTCTGTCATCTGAGGCTCAGAGGTAGAAGGCACCTCAAACAGACTTTCTTTACACAAGGGGCTCCCATGAGACAGTTGTTTCTTGATCCCATGACAACTGACAGCTATCAGCTAAGCTATGGAGAGTACACAGCTCCCACCTCTCCAGATCAACCACTTGAAATGAATAGCCTCTGTTCACACCTCACCCCGAAGTGGACTGCACATAGTTAAAAGGTACAGTGGCTCACTGTGCAGCTGACTCTGGCTCCGTCCACCAGCAAGGGGAATGCTGGACACATGTTCAGGCGCTGAGATAAACCTGGCAGAGGGGCAGACTGTTCTGTAGCAGAGAGGATAGCTCTGCTTGCCACTCTGCCATGTCACCTGCTAAACCCAGGGCGCACACAGTCTTCCCCTCATTTTCCTTGATTATCAGTAGGAGGAGGCAAAGAAGGTTCATATATGTTTGGACAACCAAGCCTAGAGGTAGCAAATACTGACCAAGCCTCTCACCTCCTTTTTCTGTACTTTATGGATCATTGCTTACAAGTATGAAAGCAGTGATGAACTCCTGGCCTAGCCTCCTTCCCAGGAAACAACCACAGACTCAGTATGTTGTCCGATGGCGTCACAACAGCACCTGGTAGAATTAACTCCAGCATTTACATAACACAGTAGCAAAACTACAATTAATCAGTTAATTAATTAGTTAGAAACAGGGTTTCTTGTGTCCTAGGTTATCCTCAAACTTACTATGAAGTCAAGGGTGACCTTGAGTTTCTGATTCTCTTGCCACCACTTCCTGGAGGCAATGACAGGTGTGTCCCACCATGTCTGGTTTATTTGGCACTGATGAGAGAATCCAGAACTTCCTGCATGCTATGCAAACACACTTCCAACATTTCCAGCAACCCTGTTCTCCACGCAGTACAATTTAAATGGCTAACTTTTGCTTCAACATACTTGGCTGGAAGGAAATTTGAACATTTTGATCAAGTACCGGAAGTACCCGTGGGAGGGACAGCCCACACATCCCCAGGTGGCTGGAAGGAAGGCATGGAAGAGACAGAAAGATGCTGAGACAATGACATCTTTAAACTCACTTGGCAGAGTGAATACAGGGAAGACAGCCCCAGTGGTTCTAATGTTGTGTCTCCCAAATGTAGAGAAGTGAGCTCTTTAGAGCATTAGAAAGTGGAGCTTCAGGGAGGTGATTAGTTGACTGAGGCTGGAGCTCCCAGCAGTGGGATTGTGGTCCTGGTAGAAGAAGCCTAAGAAAACTCTCTTAACCCTTCAGTACTAAGAACTTATTAAGGTATTATCTATGAACCAGGAAGCCAGCAGGAATCTGCTTCAACTTGACCTTGGATTTTCTGGTCTTTAAAACTATGATAAATAAACTTCTGTTGTCTTTTAATCCTCCAGCATTTGGGATTTGATTACAGCAGTCCAAATGGGTCAAGACTGATGCTCCTAGGCATCGTGATCACATAAAACTAAGAGCTGGGCTAGCCAGCCAAGCCTGTGCCGTCTAGGCCAGGGGATGTGAGGAAGGTACCCGATGCCTTTATTATTTGTACTGTATCCCAAGATGGGGAAGAAGGATGATGGTGAAAGTGGAGGAGGCTGGGCAGAGAGTCGGAAGGCTTGGGCTGAAGATGGTTGACTTTTAGCCCTTGGAAAGTGACTGTGAGAGTAATCATCTGACTAGACGGTCCTCAGTGAAACCAAACATAGGATAACTATGACATCTGCCGCATCCAGAGCTGGTGATATGATCTGTGTCAACTCCAGGGTGAGGTGTTCATGTGGGCTCTAAGGCTGACAGCTTTGTGCCCACTACACGCTGCCCCAGAACGTGAACAGAGTAACTTAATAGAGGTCAGAGGACCAGAGAAAGAGAAGCAGTGTTGCAGGCTGGGAGTCACATGTGAAGGGAGAAGGGACACCTCTTGTCCGTTCTTGACCTTAGTCACTCTATTCTCATATTCTCATAAATGCTGAACAGGATCAAAGGATACAGCCACAAAGATTCTAATGGCAGAATCGAATGGCATTTCATATCTGGATAAAGAAAACCTCAACAGAATTGCTGGCTAGGACAAACCCAGAATGTAAGCTGAATCTACTGTGAGCACAGTGGTCCTTGTCTGTCCCCGTTATTATGAGGGCCACCAGCGGGCACCAAGGACTGAGCCCTTTGCTCCTCCAAGAGAAAGCAGATGGCAGAGAAAAGAAAATGAGCATGGCTTCTCAACAAGGGAATCTTATTCTTAAAATAGCTACATAAAATATTAGAGAATACTTTAATAGTTTCTATAATCATATAACTTGTGCAGATAAGACCGCACATACTTAATAGCATGTTATCTGTATATAAAAAAAAAGGAAAAAGAGAAAGAAAGAAAGGTTTTGTTTCTAGACCAATATGACCAATAATTTCCAACCCAACACTGGAAATAGGGAGACTTTTTTCAAAATTTGCCATGCAGCTAAAGTTCCCAAAACTTGAAAGTACACACATGTATACAATATTCTCTCTCTCTCTCTCTCTCTCTCTCTCTCTCTCTCTCTCTCTCTCTCTCTCTCTCTCTCTCTCTCTCTCACACACACACACACACACACACACACACACACACACACACACAGTCACCACCCAAAATAGCATCAGGTTTTCATCAATAGTAGTAATAACTTCTCTGATTCTGTGGTCTTTTGAGCAAAATTGTAGATGTCTAGCATACTCATTGAAAAAAGTTAAAGCAGAATTCCACAGAAAGTACAGGTCTGTCACTATTATGGTACCTGGCACTGCTTTATTACCTAGCTTTTCAGCATCATCTGGATAAAAAGCATTCAGAGGAGTATCATTACAAACAAGTTTGCAAAGGCACCATCACTATCAAAAAGCAGGTACAAGACATTCACAGAGGGTCCGACTTTGAAGTGGGGGATGCAGAGGGGCCAGGCATTCTTACTGAATACACTAGAATCCTGTGATGTTGTCACACACCCTCACAGAACATGTTTATGACCTTGAGGCTCTAGAGGTCAGATCTAAAAAGGAGCCCCAATGCTGAGGAGTTGCTTTTCTTATAGTGTCTCCCAGAGAGAGCTCACTGTCTTACCTTTTCCCATAGGTTCCCATGTTCCATTGGTAACCTAACCCCACTAGAACATACAGCAGCACACTTGAGAAGCCTGGGAATGAGGATGAACATATTTGGGCGATATTTGTATCTTGCTTACCGTACTGAACGAGAACTCACTGGGAGTTAAAAGCCCACTATGAGACCAAAGTACCAATATGGAGTCTACCCACTAGCTGTAGCCACCTGTGTGTCTGCCTTCTTCTTCTTGTGCTTCTTTTCCCATCTTTCTGTGGTCAGGGTCTTGTATCGGGGAAGGTAGGTGTCCTAGGTTCATTTCCTGCTGCTATGACAAAAGCAACTCAAGGAAAAAAAGTATTTATCTGGCTCGCAATTTCAGGTTCCAGTCCATCATTTTGGAAAGTTAAAGGCAGGCATCAGGAACTTGAAGGAGTTTACTCCAATCACATCCATTGTAAAGAGCAGAGGGCACTAAATTGCTGGCTTCTGCTCAATTCACTCTCCTTTTGTTCATGGTCCAGGACCTAAATCTAGGGAAAAGAGACCTGAAATTCTAAGGTAGATTTGCCCACATCCATTAACATAATTCAGACAATCTCCCATAGGCCGACTTAATTTAGACAGTTCCTCATGTAGACGTCCTTCCCTAGAGTGTGTCAAGTTGTCAATTAAAACTAACCATCATGACTGGCATTGACATGAGAGTCATTTTTGCAACCTTCATACTAGGTTTGCAGCAGATCACAGCCAGGGATAATGTGTCAGTTCTCTGTACTGCATTTCCTCATTGAAGAGTTCAGTCCCCAGATCAGTAGACTTGCTCTATTAAGAATCAGACCGTAAAGAGATTAAGTCTCCCACCATATGGTCTCTGTTGCCACTACTCAGCCATTGTGCAGAAGTGGCTACAGAGAACACATGGATATGAGAACCATGTGCCAAAGCGGCTGCATTCACAAATGGAGCTTTGGATTTCATAGAATTTTCAGGTAATATAAAACACTCTTATTTTGACTTTCCCCTCCCAACCTTTAGGCACCATAGTAGCAAAGGAATTGGGCAACTTATCTACTCCCAATTTAAGGTTTGTTTTTATTTATTTACTTTTAATATGTAACAGTGTAGTATGTACAAGGCCAGAAGAGGATATTGGATACCTTGGAACAGAAGTTACAGGTGGCTGTGAACCACCTGATGAAGGTGCTGGGGATCAAACCTTGGTCCTCTGCAAGAGCATCAAATATTCGTAACCACTGAGCCACTTCTCCAGCCACTAACTTCTAATGAGAAGTTATGTGTGTGGCAGCCTCTGTTGGCCTCTCATTCTCTCCCACCCATCAGGAAGGAGATTAGGACTCTGTGTGTGCCAGAATCTGTGCTGGCCAAGAAGAAATGAGAGGTGGACTTCGAGGGGTGGGGGTGGTTGCAAAGAGGAAGCAGCACAATGGGAGGCACCATTGAGGGTTCAAGAGCGCACACTGCCACTCAGAATAATGCCCCATGTTCAGTCCCAAGGATCCCAGGGATCATGGAGGTCCGAGTCAGGTTAAAGGCAAGGGTGTGTGTGAGAGAATGTTGGAAGATGGAAATTGACCTGAATCTGCCTGTAGATGAGCCCTTGGGGATGCAGGGCACTAAAGAAGGGGTAAATAGAAGAAGAGTGGAGAGATGCAGAACACAGAGCCTATGGGGACACTAGCCTTTCTTCTGGATAGAGGGGGAGAAGGCTGCTGGGGAAGAGAGTGAGAGAAATGGGGGGAAGCATGTGCTGTGGGGAGGCAGAGAGATGGGGAGAAGGTGGGTAAGGAGAGCTGAGTTAGGAACAGAGAAATGACAACAGGGCTTACTGACTAGGCATCACTGGTTGCATTAGACAGATGTTAACAGCAATTAGGGGTGTTGTACAGAGGGAAAGAGGCAGAACCTGGACTACAGCAGCTCTGGAGAGCCCACTCTGAAGACAAAGGCGTGTGCTGAGCAAAGAACAGAAGGGAGGTCAAGGCCATGTCTGAAAGATGAGCTTGTACTAAAGTTGAAGACCCTGGAAGGGAAGAGGCAATCTACAGGGCAGGGTGCCAACAGAAGGGAAGCCCCAGATGGTAGTTCTGGTGGGATGGGCTTGGGACTGACCTGTTTTAGTACACAATAGATATTTCTAGAACAAATAAACACCCAAGTAAATAATGTCATGGCTAGGTTTTAAACTCAGGATTGTCACCTTCCCATTGTCCTTTTTCCCACGGTCTCTTCCTCTGCAGTCTCTGACCTGATTCTCAGTTGGGTCCCCATCCCAGGCTACGCTGTCTAATTTGATGCTATCCAACCTGACATGCTTCTAGCCATGTGGCTGTACATGAGGGAACCCTGGGCACCGGTTCCACTTACACAACAGCTTTTCATTGGCACCAGCTCCTGTGTACTGGCGAGGCTGTGCTTTCCAGCCTGCCCCTGGAAAGGCTCAAATGAGCCTTTAAACCATCCTTCCTTCCCCTGCCTCTGCAGATCAGACTGATAGCACCCACAAAGCTTGCGCTTACATGGCTTCTAGAAAGAAGAAAGACAGGGCATGAAGTACATGGGACAGTTACTATTTATTGTCAGCTCAACTGACAGGAAACAGCTGGGTCTTTCACGAGCCACACCTCTGGGTGTATCTGTGGTTTTCCTTAGAGAGGATTAACTGAGGGAATAGACCTAGACTGAATGCTGACACCATAGGGTCTTGACCCGAAGAAACGAGGAAAAAGGAGAATGGCAGCTGAGTACCAGCATTCCTAATTCTCTGCTTTCTGGTCTGTCAAGGTATGGGCAAGCAGCCCCATGCTCCCACTGCCAGGCCTTCCTTGTCTTAAAGGACCTTTAGAAAGAATCAGACCTTCCACAGGAGTTTCAGGGAGCCTAAGTGATTAGAACTCCAATGACCACTGGAAAAGTTGAAATGCTAAAAATGGAGAGCCAACGAATGTTGGATGATCTCCAGCTGCCCTTTTAAGGTTTTTGTTAATCTGTCTGGCACTTGATCTAACACCTTTGTGACTGTTAGGCAAACCCGCTGGAGTATTCAGATCACCAGAGTCCACCAGCCAAAATGCTAAAAAGGCCTTGGGTGTTACTAAGGCCGATAGCTCAGATTTATCTGCCTATTTTGGAAAAGGACTACATAATGTTTCTGCCAATATATTTGAAAATCTAGATTTTTTAAAATATTGAATTCTATTGCTATTTAAAAAAATCATGAAACTCTTAACATATTACAACATGGAATCTGGAGTTGCCTAAATCTGTGTGCCTGGAACATGGCTGCTCACATGTCATTCGGGAATAAATCATCTTTTTTGTTCTTTTGAGATGAGAGCTGTTTTCCTTCACTGACAGACCATACCCTCAAACTGTAAGCCAAAATAAGCCCTCTGCCTTTGAGGATGAGAAATGAGCTGATATAGGGGTGAGCGAGCAACTGTGAGCACAGCCTGGAAGCAAGGGCATGGTGATCTGTCTTACTCACACTTGTTACATGACAAGCCCCAGAGACATATCCCACTGATTGGAAAATGGAACTCGTGTGCTTTCAGCTCAATGGTTGGCTTAAGATCAAACATGATCCAGAACAAGGGGACATGGCTAGCATCTGAGTCCATCAGGCAGTGAGTGAACAACTCCAAGGTCAGCCAAGAGCAGGCACAGAACAAAGACCAGTCCATCTGCTGCCAAGCCCCTGGTAGATGCAATTAGCAGAGCAAAGCTGCTGGGACACAGCCTTCGGCTCAGCTCTGCTCTAGAGAGCAGAACAGACAGAACCCCAAAACTAAGACCTGACGATGTTGGCGAAGTAGCAAGGCTTTCCTGTTCTTTCTTTAAAAGACTTGTTTTTATCATTAAAAAAAAATTGTGTGTGTGGGGGTGGGGGTAGGGGGTGGGTATGTGCATGTGACTGTAGGTGCCCATGGAGGTCAGAAGAGGGCATGAGAGCCCCTGGAGTTGGAGTTACAGGTGGTTATAAGTCATCCAATGTGGGTGCTGGCATCTCAATTTGTGTCCTCTGCAAGAGCAGCAAGTGTCCTTAACTACTCCACTATCACTTCAGGCCTGAGGATTTTCTTGTTCTGATGAATAAATCATATTACCAATATAACAGGTCTGCCTTTCCCATTACTGTGTTTTTTACTACCCAAATAAAGCCACAGTAGCTGCGAACATCAACCCTGCTCTTAGAGGGAAGCAACTGGGTGATGAGGACTAATCACCATGTACCTTCTTAATGCTAAGTGACTTCTTACACACAAACACATGGGAATGTGCTCCAGGAATGGCCCTACCAGCTGAACACAGGAACACAGGCACGTTAAGCTTCTTAATTGAAAATATAATCTGTATTGCGGAGATTAAAATATATTGGATTCATTTTGGCTCTATTCTTCCCCATTGTCCCACATACATTTTCTTTATGCTATACAATCAAATTAGTTCCCCTGCTACGGAAATTATTTCCACACAATAAATCAATTTTATAGTGAAGCTATGACTGAATGTCCCATTTAAAGGAAAAGCAAACCAGGGAATGGAGACAATTTTCTAACTGATGCGATCAGCGCGCTGCCTCCCGCCTTTGGCTATCTGAGTTGCTAATTCTCATTTCTTCCCTAGCGCCTCCCTTGAAGAAAGCTTTAGTTCAGTGGGGTGGAGGAGGAAGGTGGGTAGCTGCCTGTTTGTCAGAGTGCCAGAGCAAGCCTCTGAGGGAACTCTTAGCTACACTGGCTAAAATCCCTACTGTCAACCCCATTCCTAGGCTTCTGTGGAGGTTTTCCCAGACCCTTCTGTGAGATGCATGTGCTACCTGGGAAATGCTTTACTTATCTGCCTGGTAATAGTCCCTGATGCCATATGACTGAGTTGTATGCCTGCGGAACCACTTATCTGAACTCGCTTGTCTGAACAATGTCCAGGCTGTCCCCAAAGACTCTTAGCTATATGAGTGTAGGCTCCACATCCACCTTTGTTGGTATTGCTTAACCTAGTGCTTAGCCTACAGTCTGGCCCTTAGGAAACATTCAACAACCATATGAAAGAAAGATTGAATAGAGGTGGTAAGGAACTGAGGCATCTCATTAATCATCTATGTGTGTACATGATGTGTGTGTGTGTGTGTGTGTGTGTGTGTGTGTGTGTGTGTGTGTGGTGTATGTTTGATAGCTATGTGTGTGTGTGTATGTGTGTGTGTATGTGTGTGTTGTGTGACTGTGCAGGCATGGAGGTGAGAGAACAACTTTGCTTGTCTGTCAGTCCTGACCTACTTTCTCTGACAAGGGTCCCTCTGTTGTTTGCCACTGTACACTCAAGGATAGCTGAGCTATGAACGCCTCAAATTGTCCAGACTCTGCTTTCCACCCCACCATAGATACCCTGGGGTCACAGGCATGCTCCCACACCCACATCAGGATCCGCACACATGTTCTCATTTTGCAGGAGCCATCTGCCTAGCCGAACATTTGTCCTGTTGCTGTGAATGTCAACGTGGCTATGTCACATCAATATGGATGCTGTGGAACCAGCAAGCCAGCATCCACTGCATCCTTATGCACATATCTAATTTGAGGTTGAAAAGGAAGGGGGGGGATCACTAATGAGCACAGGCTAACCCCAAGAAAGGTTGTCCTTCACCTTAAAGATTCTACTTCCCTTCAATACAAGGATTCATGATTCTGTAGAGAGGACTTCTCTATCTTTGAATGCAGTGGAGTCAGAGCCTGGGGTGGGGTGGGGGTGTAAATTGTTCTAGTATCAACTGACTATCTTGCATGATGCAGTATGGTTGCTCTTGTTTAAACACCTGGGTGAGTAGTTGGGGGATTTGCTAAGAATTTAGGTATTCAGCAGTAATGTACATGAAAGGTCAGGTGCCTCTCCAAGTCTGTGAGCGGCAAACCCAGACACACGCGAGTGTTTATAAGCTTGAAAAACATAATGCGCTAATCCAACAGAACTGGTTTTAACACATGATCTAAATGGCTGCCAAAGAAACTTTGGTACAGATCGGTGTTAGTGGAGCAGCTCTTCTCTATGACTAGTGAGTTCATGTGAATTTGAATCACAAACTCTTTATTTCAAATGCAGCATATTCTCTGGTGTCACAGTGAGCTCTGTGATTTGGAGCAGAACTCTGCATGAGGCTCAAGACACCTACACTCCAAGCTGGAGGTATGTGGTTCAGATGTGGCAAGCACATGGAAATTAAAAACAACAAAAACCAAAAAAAATGTGTTTGTAACAAACCAATTCTGCACTAACACTCAACAAAACCATTATTTCAATGTTTTTGCTAAAGGTTACCTTGAAACATGTCCTTCCCTCTTGAGCCAAGCTCTGATGCATGGGAATGACCCCCAAGAGTGGCTTGTTTTTGACTTGGGTCTTCTGAATATGAATACAAAACCTGACATTCCACCCATGCCCACAGGCTTAAACAAAAATATGCATTTAATGAGGTCACAGTATTAATACTGAAATGCCTAAAATACATGGTGTGAGCCTAGAAAAAAAAAAACTGTCAGCAAAGTCTCAAAATAGCTTTACGAAGGTCTATCAAGTTTTGGGAAATAATCCAAGAAAATGATACAAGAATGTACACAGATGAGTCAGCTATTCTGACTACCAGCAGCCCAGGGAATGAGGCTTGGGGTGAAATAGTTCACTATTTTGGGGTCTGTGTTCCATGTTGACATCCTTCTAGCACTTGGAGATGCCCGAGTTCTTGGTTATCTTGGATTGGGTTTCTATTCCTACTGTGAAACATCATGACCAAAAAGCAAGCTGGGAGGGGACAGGGTTTCATTTGACTTATACTTCCATGTCGTTGCTCATTATCAAAGGAAGTCAGGACAGGAACTCAAAACAGGGCAGGAACCTGGAGGCAGGAGCTGATGCAGAGGCCACAGAGGGGAGCTGCTTACTGGCTTGCTTCCCATGGCTTGCTCAGCCTGCTTTCTTATACAACCCAAGATCACCAGTCCACAATTTCATAATAACTGATTAAGACAAATCCTTACAGCTGGATCTTATGGACACATTTTTTCAGTTAAGGTTCCTTCTTTCAGATATTCCTACTGTGTGTGTCAAGTTGACATAAGACCAGTCAGCACATTGGTGAAGGGTGATTATTTCCATGTCTGCACATGTGCAGAATACAAGTATTCAGGGGCCTGTGGGGCCAGGGTGTGAGCTGTGAGAGATTTCCTAGTGCTCTCAGACCCCTATCTGTGGAATTCTCCATCTCTGTGAGACGATATGCAGAACCACAGTCAGGCTTCATATGGGCCTTACCTTTTTTCTTAGAACAACCACACAGCTTTCCAAAGTCACTTAGGTTTGATTTACATGCCACAAATGTAAAATCCTAAGCAGGGATACCTTTAAATAAAACAGTGAAGGAGGAAACCAAGGGAAGCCTGTTGGGTTTAAAGCTCTGCTTAAAAGGAATCTGGACAAATAGCCAAACCATGCAACAGGCCATTTTTAACCCTCTCTCCACGTGGTCTTCACTTTCTAGAACAAACCATTACATTGCCATAGAATTTTATCACTGGTTGAAAACTCCATCAGCTTTCTTCCTGCCAAACTTTAAGAAGTGGTTTGTCGGGGAGGGGGTGTGGTCAGTGATACAGAAGTGCAGCTGTGTGATAGAAAGCTAGAGATCTGACATGCAATTTAAGGGCAAGAGCTAACTAATGGTATAGATTGTGCACTGGGTTTTTGTTAAAAAGAAATTTTGGAAGCATTTATCATACACAAAAAGACATATAATTGGGTAAGCTGGATACATAGTCTTATTTGTCCACAGAGACCACTTTGCTATTGATGAATATCAAAACATTGTGTGTTAACCCAACACACCCTTGCTATTGTTATTACCATATCATCATCCCTCTAGGTCATTAAGTTCAGCTTGATACCTTGAGAACAGAGTCAAGAAGGTCATCTCCAAAGAAAAGGCACCAAGGGAGGACTGGAGGCATATTTTCTGAGTGCACACTTCTCTCACAGTGTGTTTGCTCACAATGCTGCTGAGCTCAGGTCATGATGCACCTAGACCCTTTCCAGTCCCAGGAGGATTCTAGGCCAGAGGACACCTGGATACCACTAGACAAGCTCCTTTTCCATAACCACTTTTGCAGGATCTAAGGAGACTCTGAATACTGGCTTCCTTTGAAGGCATGGAGTGAGCCTGAGTTTTCCAACAGAGAAAAGCCTGGTCTACAGACATATGTGTGGCTCTGTCATGTCTAAATGTTCTCACCAAATACACTGTTGAAATTTAACAAACCCTGGAAGAAATTTGGAGGTGGAAACCTGTGGTGATATTTTGTGTATGCTCTAACAAAGAAAGCTTGCCTGAAGATCAGAGGGCAGAGCCAGATCACTAGTTAACTAACCATAGAAGCCAGTCAAGTGTTGGTACATGCCTTTAATCCCAGCACTTGGGATCTCTTGCCTTTTATCCCAGTACTTGGGAAGCACATAGGTCTTTAATCCCAGCACTAAAGAGGTTAAGACAGGAATTGATATGGCTGGATAGAGAGAGGCCTGAGAAAACAGGAGCTCAGTTCCTTCAGCCTGAGGATTTGGTAGAGGTAAGCATCTCTCTGGTGGCTGGCTGCTAGGTTTCTCTGATCTTTCAGCATTTACCCTGATAGCTGGCTCTGGATTTTTATTAAGACCAATTAGAATTTGTGCTACAGAAACCAAACTCCAAGGACTAGCATTTAAAAGAAGAGACCTAAATGAGGGTATTGTGAGTGTGGTCCTGTGATGCTCTATACCACCTTCAGGCTCTGGTAGAGAGGCCCTGGGGGCAAGAAGGAACTCACCAGGTGTGCATACGCTAAATAAACCTCTCTCTTCTCATATCTCCTGCCCTGTGATGTTCAGTTACAGAAGGGAACAGATTCCACACTCTCCATGCCCCTTGATGCTCCCAGGCAACAAGTGCATGGAGCAGCTCAGCAATGGAGGGAGCATGCATACAACATGGCTGAACTGCTACAGACCCTCCTCAACTCATGTGATAATCATTTCCCTCATGTCTGAAGCTCACTCAGAGCCCACCCCAGGGAGCTATGATCCATCTCCAATAGGCTGTTGCTTTGGCTCTGCATCTATATTCTCTTTTCACTTATAGTTGAGAAAAAAACAATCTATCACCCCCCCCCCCCAATTCTGCCTAACTCTAAATATTCCCACTCTGAAAGAAAGCATTCATATGCCTGTCCTTTCTTGTTTCCAGGATTCACTAAATATAGATACCATTAGGGTAACTTGGCTCTCTGGGGGAATGTCATGTCATGAGCAAACACATCAGCCTAAGTGTGAAAACAGGTGCACACTGGCCATCAGAGTTAGGAGAAATAATGCATTCCACAACTTGTAGGAAGGAAAAGCCCTTTCTCTGAAGGGTATAGAGTTCTGCAAACCAACATAGCACAAAACGTCACACAAAACTTCAAAAGAGAACAAGTCGGTGCAGAGACTAGGGAAGGCCAGATGAAAAACGTCCAACACAGGCATGTATCAAGCACAAAAATGGATGCAGTCAGCCAGTGAGATCCAAGGCACAGTGGGGACTATACTGTTAGATTAAATCCTCTGTCTCGCAGGAACTGATCTTGGCCAGGTAGCCCTAAGCATGTCTTCAAAGGGAACTAGAAACAAAGGGTGGAAATGGAGCTGGGGGAGATGGTAGATGGCAGGGTAGACCATGGTGTGTGCTGGTAGGAATCGATGCCCTTCTCTCTGGGCTACGGAGTTCACTCAGTTGGCAATGAACTTGCCACACACATGTGACAACCTGTATTTAATTCCCAGAATACATGTGAAAAAGCATGGCATGGTGGACACTTGTAATCTCAGTAGCGACAGGAGATCCCTGGGACTTGCTGGCCAGCCAGCCTAGCTCAATCAGCAAGTTACAGGCCAGTGAGAGACCCTGTCTCAAAAAGCAAGGTAAGTGGCATCTTAGGAATGACAGCCATGGCTACTCTCTGACCTTCACATAAACATATACACAGGTGCATGAGCACTGCCCTCCCAATACACACAGGTCCCTCCCCAGCAAAGGCTTTCCTCTTCTAAACATGGTGCAGGGTGTGGTTAGCTCTCAAGCAAGTCCACAAAAATAATAGATAATAAGACTTCAGCCTGTTGGTTCAAGTAACAACTATTTCATCTGACAAAATCCTTGGAAATAACAGATACAAAATCTGGATTCATTTGTCATTTCTTACATACTATGTGATTTTCTTGTCATTTCTTACATATTATGTCCTAAAGTCCAGTGCTAGGAGGCAGCAAGCAGAGACACATGTTAGTGATCTTTTCATATGTACATTCATCTATTTTGCTAGTCAGAAACTCCTCAGGGCTTATCTTTGGGTAGTAAAGCTATTTAGGATGCCTCCCTGCTTGAGTTACCGGGCTATGGAGTGGCTGCATGGCCTGAGGGATCACTCAAGGGGCCAGGGAGGCTTGTCCACACTGTCATGAAGAAGGGGAGAAAGAGGGCTTAGGGAGAGAGAGCTGGGGTGAGGATCTGGGCTTTGGGCCTCACAACAAAATAGCACGTGTTCTTCACCCCTTAGACCCCTCTTCAGCCCTCATGAAGCAGATATTTTAATGAGAATAAACTATACCTCACACCCATTAGAATTGCTACTATAGAAAACATTGGAACTAATACACATTGGCGAGGACATAGAAGTTGGAAGCCTTGCGCTGCTGGGGATGGAAAACTTCAATGGCTGTGGAAAACACAAAGATGGTTTCTCAAAAAGTCAAATATAGAACTGCCGTGTGTGATCCAGAGTCTCCACTTCTGGTTTTATTACAGGTCAGAAAGAACCATAAGCAAAGTCTAAGAGACCTGTACACTGATGCTCAGAGTGGCCTTGAGCAAGGAGCAAGCCTTGGCCTGTGCAATGGATACATGGGGAACCACAATGTGGTAACAAGTATGGTGGGATGTTAGTCAGCCTTCATAAAGCAGAAAGGCTGACACATACATACTACAGCATGGATGGAGCTTGAGGTCATTATAGCAGGTGGAATATATATGTGGTCTAGAAGGGTCACCCAAAGAGGAAGGAAAAAGGAGAGTAGGAATGGACAGGGATTAGTACTTAAGGGGTATAGTGTAAAGTGACGAGGTTATGGCATAAAATGGGAATTGCTTAACACCGCTGAATTCTATACTTGGTGTTACTAAGATGGTAAAGATTTTGCATATTTTATTGCAACAAATTATTAAAAAGAAAAGAACATGCCTGTGGCACAAGGGCTTTGTAAATGGCACCCATGCTGGCATCAACAGCACATGGATCACTAAGTCCATTTCCACTGGGCAGTTTGGTTCCTCTCCTAGGTCAAGAAGGAACAGATGATGGCTTTTTTTTTTTTTTCACTGTAAACTGAGAAATCCTCCATCACACTAGACATAAGGAAAACCAAACAGAGGCGCAACAAGATAGGGTGAACCCTAGAGCCTGAAGAAACAGGGAATTTGTAAAGGATCAGAGTGGGGATATTTTCAAATATAATAAAAATAGTCTGAGATATCAGAGGGATCTACCGGCAGTCAGTCTAGGAGGATCAGACAGTGGTAACTCACACCTTTAATCCCAGCACAGGGAGTATCCCAGGAGTGGTGACCTACACCTTTAATCCAATCTGAGTTTGAGGTCATTTTAGTTTACAGAAGGAGTTCCAGGCTCCCAGGTAGGCAGTGGTAGTGCCAAGCCTTAACTGAGCAAAGAGAGTATTTAAGGCAGACACAGAAAGATAGAGCAGACAGAAGAAGGACAGAAGAAGCCAGGAGAAGGGAGGCTGAGGAAGCTGGAAGACAGCTGGGTGAGATCTGACTGTGGTATTTACTCTCTCTGATATCTCTGCCTTTCCCAGAGAACTGGCCCCGAGTTTCCTTTATTTGTGCAACAGGTCAGTAAAAATTAGAGTGGTTAGGCTCAAAGAACACTGTCTTAGTCACTGTCCTATGAAGAGACACCATGACCATGGCAACTCTTTTGAAAAATAAAAAAAGCATTCAATCGGGGGCTTGCTTATAGTTCCAGAGGCTTAGGTCATTGTCATCATGGTGGGGAACATGGAGGCATGCATGGTTCTGGAGTAGCTGAAAGCTACATACAACCTGATCTACAGGAAGAAAAAGGGAGAGGGAGACTTCAAAGTCCACCTCCAGGGAAAAAGGTCTTCCAACAAGGTTACATCTTCTCAAGTAGTGCCACTTTCTGAAGACTAAGCATTCAAATATATGAGCCTATGGGGCACTTCTTTTCCAGGCCACTACTAACTCACAGCCTGAGTAACATACAGCCTAAAATCTTGAGAGCAAAAGCAAGGATGCGTAGGCTTGTGTCAAGAAAGAATAAGCTGATTTTAGTGGTTGAACTTGACTCTGTGTCCACTGAATGAAAAGGGTGGGTTTCCTTTCTTTCTGATGAGCAGGAGGCACAACCTTCTGAACAGAGGGACAAGCTGTCTGGGTTCAAATCCCATTGTTGGATCAGCATCTATCATGAACAGAGAGAGCTGTTCAGAAAGGATGGCTAGGCAGGTTTGCAGGCAGGTTTGCCAGCCATCCTCAAGGGTAGATGGAACCTCTCTCCTCAAATAGTCCTGAACTAGCTACAACGGAAATCCAAAAACAGTCTTAGGTTCCCTTTGGACCACTATACCGAAAACTGAATTCTGATAAAAATCACTGGGGACTGGTGTAGGTGATGAGATCCAGGCAACATGGGGTAGTCAACCTCACAGCCCATCCTTACTGATTCTACCACATTCAAATATCTGCATGCCACAAAGATGAAAATCACAGAACTTGGCCCAAGCTAGACTAGAGCTCAAACCTGCCAGAACCAGGTGTACTACAGGCCTACTTCCCTGCTGTGAGTTTGGTTGTCCTAATTTTCCCCAACCCCTTTCCCTCAAGGTCATCTAATAAGACATAATAGAAGATAAATCAGCATCATAGTTTAGGGCATTAAAAGATTGTAGCAATATGTTCTATCCGTACAACTAGAGTTTATTTCCTGGTATTTCATGACAACTGGGGCATTAAATGGTCTTAAATCATTGGGCTGTCCCTTGCCTGCTCTGTGGCCATTCCCGTGGCTTTGGAAATCCAATACAAGAAATTATTCTTCATGGCAGGACCCACATAGCTGCAAGCAAAGCAATTTAGAGAACGCATCCACGAGGTTGGTTTCTATATCCATTGCCTCTGTTACAAATTACTCCTACGCTTTGACAATGCTTACAAAATATGTGGTTTAAGTAATACAAATGGGTTATCCAAATTTCATGATGTAAACAGTCAAAAAGTTGTTTCCTATCAACAAATCCATAATCAGGGAGCAATGAAGCCTGGCTGTTTACTCTCTGCCTGGTTATTCTAGCTAGTTTGGTTCGTATCTACAGAGGAAAATTTTATATTACTACTTCATTTCCCAGAGTAATCTGCTTAATGCTGGGCAAGCTGCTTCACACCCTCCTTATATTAGGAAGGGGAGATGGTGTGCTGTGTGGAAAATAACAGGCAACTGGCTCCCATCCATGGAAAACCCCAATTTTAATTACAATTGTCACTAGGGTCTTAATAAAAAATATGCAGGATGTGGTATTTCCATAACCTAAAGGGATCTACCTGGACAGAGAGGATTTTTTTTTTTTAATATTCTGACTCATCTCTTTGATTAAAATTATTTTTAGTGATAAGAAAGTCACTAGAAATGGCCAGAGAAACTCAATCATGGCTGTGCACTTGGGGGTAGAGGGAGGCAATTTTATGTTGAGAGTGGGCCCAGCATCCCACCAGGTTACTGTTACCCATGGTGGGAAAAAAGGAGGCAGTTGCTAGGAGCCCAGCTAGAGCATGAAATCCTACCTTGTATCATCATAGTCAGGCTACAGGAGGGGGAAGAGATCACAGGGTTGGTTGTCTTGCCAACAGAGAAAGACAAATACCATAGCACATGAGGTAGTAGAAGGGACCAAGACATACAACCTGAGCTGGCCCCTACTTCTCACTGTAGGGCTGCTGAAACAGAACCAGCTGGTTTCCAGAAAGGTGAGCTGGAAATCTGCTGGAAATAGTCTCAAAAGGTACCAGAACATCGGGCGACTGTTCCATTGTCTCATAAGAGCCATTTACCAAGACTGGGGATTCCAAGCTCTACCTCACCCTAGGTAGAATGTTCCTTTTCATGTTGGGGTCAACTCCAGAAAACCTTGGAGGAAGAAAAAGCTAGGCCCTGCAGGGAAGAGGAGGTGAGGAAGTCGCCAGAGATTAATGTGCCTTGGGAGTCCCAGGGAAAGGGCAAGGAGATCTGCTGAGGAGGACCTGGAGGTAGGTCCTTGAGGGCAGGACTTCCACCCAGCGCTGCACGGATGTTGGGCATCTGCTTCTGTGTCAGGTCAGGGACGTTACTGACAAGTCACCTCCTTGTATTTCAGAGAAATGTACATGTAACCTGCTGACAGTAAATGTTTGCTTCTCAGTTGGGGTCACGATTGGACAGGCTGGGGCAAGGAACACGGAGCATTTTCTTTATGGTGTGGTGGCCACCTTTTGGGATTTGACTGAAAACACAACTTCAAGCTGACAGAGAAGGGTGTCTGGCACTACAGAAAAAGTGCATACTCTGAGGAAAACAGCAAAACTAGAGGGCACAGGACTTCGTGTTACAAGGCTACTCTGAGGCAGAGTCAAAACTGGCCCAAAGTGTAAGAGCAAAGGGGGTTTTCAGGTCCTTCACAGCACGGCAAAGGGCTGACACAGAAAGATATACAAATTCAAACAAATTGATAAAAGGCCCCAAAATACAGAATATCAACAATCTGATTAGCCCAGCTCCAGAGAAACTGAAAAGCTCTCTGCGCCTACCTTCAAAGTTCTATACTGGAGATATTGAATTAGTATCACTAAAACGAAAACATCGCCTTATAAATGAATCTTCTTTTAATCCTAAAACAGTTCCCCAGCTAGTGTCAGTGTTCATGTTTTCAATTATGGCCAATCTAGCGGCAACACTTTGCATATAATACATGTAAATATTTTTTCTTAATTCTCATCCAGAGAGAGATTTTCTCTTAAGAAACTCAGACTTAGAGATTTTCATTTTCAAGCCCCTGTCACTTCATTTGTGGCTTAGATTCATAACAGCTGAATATCTATCACATAAGATAAAGTTAAAAGCCCCCCAAGCACATATCCAGGTTTCCCATAATACAATCAGTACAAACAAACCACATTTCCCTGATAAATTTCTAAGACCAAGCTAAAGTCAGGGGAACCTGATTGAATGCTGGCCTGGGGACAAACTTCTGTATGACAAAACAAACTTATCATTGTTGTGAGAAGAAAGATATTTCTGGAAAGTGACTCTCCTACGTGTCACCAAAAGCCCCTCAGGGAGGGGGGAATGTCATGCTTTGACAGGTAGGTCTCTTTTTTCTAAAGGATTTATTTTGCTTATATAAGTGTGAGTGTAGATACCTGTGGAGGCCAGAGGATCCCTGAATTTGGATCCTCTGAACAAACGGTATGCAACTGTTAAACAATAAGGAGCTATGTCTCTAAGAAGTAGTATATCATTTTTTTAATTGAAAATAATCTCTTTATACAGTATATTCTGATCATTTCCCTCGGTTGTCTCCTTCCAGATCCTCCCACCTCTCCCCCCCCCATTTGCACACACACACACACACACACACACACACACACACACACAGACAGATACCGAAAATATCCCGAGACAAAATATCTCTAAAAGTAGCACTGAGCTTGGTTTAAGTTGGTCATCTACTTCTGGACATGGGACCTCCCTTAAGCGTGGTTTATGTACGAGTGAAACTCTATTGAGGAAAACTAATTTTTCATTTGTAAGTGGTTATCAAGAGGAGATGGCCTGTGGATTAGGGATGGGAGCATGTGTCCACTTCTCTCAGCACTGAGACGCCATGTGGCTTGAATCTATGTAGGTCCTGTGCATGCAGGGTCTGCCCATGCTGCCTCTGTGAGCTGTGTATGTCAGTCCTGTGTTCAGAAGGCCTTGTTCACTTGGTTCCCTCGCCTCTCAGGCTCTTAGGATCTCTGCCTCCTCTGAGGTTCCCCAAAACTTGAGCGCAGGGATTAGATGGAGACATCCCATTTAGGACTGGGTACTTCAAGGTCTTATTCTCTGCACATGCTTCAGCTGTTTATTAGCTATGTTATACTAGTTGCCATCCCTTGCAGGAGGACACCTTTCTGATGCTGGCTGAGCGAGAGACACTGACCCGATTCTTAGCCAGTGTGGACACAGAGGTAGTATTTCTGATTACCAACCATTACTTTTCTCCCAACAAAGACTTAAAGAGACAGAACTTAAAGAAGGAAGGATTTATTTTGAGTCACAGTTCAGAGCGCTCACATCTACCATTTTTGGTAGGAAAGGCACGGCAGAAGGCACATCTGCTTATAACATAGTAATGAGAAGGAAGCAGGGAACTTGAGTCTGAAGCAAAACTGGACTACAAACCTTAAGGCCAATCCTCAAGTGACCTATTTCTTGTAACTTGTTTCCCTTTCTAAGGGTTCCACAGCTTTGCAAAATAACATTTCCCACTAGTGTCTCCAAATGTTCAAGCGTGAGCTAATAAGGCCACTTTACACTTAAATCATATTACCTATACCTAAGGGTTGCCACGTCTATCTTCCAATCTAAAATCAACTATTTGGAGATATAGTTGGTAGAATGCATGAATTCCTGGGCTTGATCCTCAGTACTACAGACTGGGTATGGTAATGCATGCCTATAATTCCAGCACACAAGAGGTAAAGGCACAGGGATTAGAAGACATTGCCTGCTACAGACAGAGTTCAAGGACAGCCTTCGATACAGGAGACCCCATCTCAAAAGCAACAACATCAAAAGTCTGTGGTGTGTGTGTGTGTGTGTGTGTGTGTGTGTGTGAGTGTGTGCGTGTATGTGTGTGAGTGTGTGTTCCCAGCCACCCAGTCCACTCAGGGGAGCAAAGTCATAGTCCTATCATGACAAAGTTCTACTTCTGAAACCAATCAGAAGAAATTAACCAACATGCTTCAACCTCAGTACAGAAGTGTCAGAGTTGGCCTCACTTGAGGTCTCTTTACATAGTTTTCTACTTATAGACAGACTGCCAGTTAAGTACACTTCCATTCTTAAGGATGCTTTTGACAGCTTGATCATGAACATAGCTTCTCTGTTTGCTCTTTGTCTTATCCACCCCGGGAACACACTCATCTGTCACACTGTTTGCAGAATGCCTTCTCATGTCCCTTGAGGCCCCAAAAGGTAAGGTGACAGTCATGTGCAGCAGGGATCCTTTTGAGTGACTTAGAGGAAAATAAATCCCTGAGTTAACTAAAACTCCATGGTGCCTCCACAATACACACTGACCACTGCCATCTCAAAGCCTTAGGATACTCTGGCTCTATTGTGCCCATTCATCCGAGTGCAAACACCAACTAAGGTCAACATGTTTCACTCAAAACCTATTTTCAGCTATACTCCATGGTACTGTGTTGGCTTTGGAACACAATTTGGGACAATGGATTATGAGAACAGAAAGGGAAGGGATTCTTTTAAAATTAGGTTAGTAAGTAGAAGCTCAGCAATGCTCAGTTGTACTTGACTGACTACTGCACACTTTAGAAATTAGCAGGTAGGAACAAGTTCAAACAGACCTGTGTTACCGTGAGGTTTTTGGCCCCATTTGGCCAGAGGTCTAGACTCACAGATCTGCGTCTTAGAGTGCCTAGTTGCTCACCGCTGCCTAGCCCCCCCCCCCCCCCCATGACTCAGACTCTTATATTAACTTTGTGTTGTTTGGCCAATGGCTTAGGCACATTGCTAGCTAGCTCTTTTATCTTAGCCCATTTTCTATGGTGCCTGCCATGGGCCAAAACAGTCCTTTATTTAAAGAATGATATTCACAGCATACAAAAAACATTCTCACATCAGACCTGCATTTTAGTAGTCAACAAAACCCAAGAAATAGGAAACTCCTAAGAGCTGTGTTTACAGCAAAAGCAAATGCTTACAGTATGGGATAGGTATAAAAACAGCTCCTGTTCAACTGTTCAGCTAACTTCTGGTCTTAGCTACAGAGAGTAAAAAAATCTCTTCTGAAAGCTTTTTAAATTTAGTTGAAAGTCACATGTGGATATAAGAGACTCCAGGAAAGTCTCTTGACATGGTATGGCTAGTAAAAAATACAGAAGTATAGAATTTTGCAAGTCAAAGAGGGAAATTATTGGCTACCAAACTCATCTCCAGTGGCAGAGAGCCTTGGAAACACCTCCTAGAAGAACAGGGCTCTGGTTCTGACTGTCCCAGTCTCTGACGCTGCCCTCTACTGTCCTGTAGCCCTGGATGAGACTCTGTTGGGAGTGTCAGAAATGGAAGCCCGTATCTCCGGCAGCACCACACACTCACCACAGAGGGTCTGTCTGCTTTCAAGGCAATTCTGTCTTCTGTCATGGGATGAGGAGCCTGAAAATCCTCAATGGATGGCAAGACCGCTAGGAAGCCTGAACCTGATGCCTCATTTCCCCCCCATGTACATGCAGAATACAGTTTCATTTGTACAGTAGGGACAGCAGGAGCTTAACAATAACTTAATAAAATAAAACAAGTATAACTATTTGTTATAGTAATAGTTATTTGAAACTATGAATTTTTCATTTCTAAAACTTTCCACTTGGTATCTCTGGCCCATGGCTGACCACAGGCCACAGAGTGTAGCTTTAGTGGTAGTGCACTGGTCTCATATATGAGAAATCCTGAGTCAGTACACAGTAGTGAAGACAGACAAGAAAATCAGCAAGAGAGCCCACTGTGCTCTCATCCTAGCAAATTGCTAGGACTCTCTGAGGAAGAAAGCAGGGTAGCAGGGTGGTGGTGACACATGCCTTTAATTCCAGCACCCAGGAAGCAGAGGTAGGCTCTGAGTTCGAGGCCACTCTGGTCTACAGAGAGAGTTCCAGGACAGGCTCCAAAGCTACACAGAGAAACCTTGTACCACCCCTCCCCAAACAAAACAAAACAACAATACAAAACAAAAAAGACTAAAAGCATATATATTTTCTCTCTTACCCTCTACTACACATTTAAAATAACGCTTTAGTCAGTGCTGAACGCAGATGATATTTAACTGCAAGTTAATAGACCATGTGCAGACCGACAAGGAATGTCTTTTTGACTTTAAGTACAGACAAGCCTTCTGGAGACTTCCTCTACCATATCTCGACCCAGGCACTGATTAGCCACCTCAAATAGAGAGAATTCCCCTTTCCTTGTGCCTGTTCAAATTTTCTATCCTCATCATGACTATCTAAATCTGAGAGCCATTCTATATATATATTCTTATGTATATAAGAATCTGGAGATTTTAGTTTGCAAGAATCAGCCTATCCTTGAGGTCTCCTTAGGAATTTTTCATTCATCACTCCCACCCTTCCTGCTTTTCAGCCATAAATCTCCACTGTCCAGAGAGGAAGCCATCTTCTCTAGTTTACTGCAAACATTTTGACACCTAAGCAAGTGTTTAATGGTGAGCGTGTTTGTTTCTTCATGTAAAAAGACACATGATTTAATCATTGTATATTTTGGTGAGGTTAATATCACACTGGTGTTCGAAAAATTACACATGCAAAGCACTGCTGCTTCTCCGAGGGTGACATACTCATCTTTTGATTGCAGAGTCATACACACTACAAAGTGGTCTGAGATGACTCACTTGGAAATGTTTCCTTCCCATCGGTTTTTAAGAATATACACTCTCACACACATGTCTGTGCGCACACACATACTTCAGACTGAGTTAGGAAAAGCTACATCAATGGATGCCAGAGTGCACCCCAAACTCAAAACACTAATCACAAAGACGTCAACTGAGATTAACGCATTAAGAAAACTAAGTTGTCTAAAATGCTCTTTTAGCGTTTGGTTTCTAAGACACAATTTCCAAGCCCTGTCTCAGACTGCAGATCCATCACCAAAGAATGATGAATTCCTTTAGAGGAAAGTATCTTTTCTGTTCTCAAATTGAGTACAGTTACCAGAGCCAGCAATTCCCCAGAGGCAAGTAGACAGATGTACCAGGATTAAAGGCTAGCCCCAGACACCAACCAGTAGATTCTCTGTAAGAGCCATTTGGCGGCCCTTGCTTCTCAGCACCTTCCTCTTGCTCCCGTATGTGCCGTGGCGAGGCAGGTACCCTGGGCTACAGATGTGTGGTATCTCAGGTTTGCCACCATGATTTACATTCCACAAGGGATAGCTCAAAGGGTCCATGAAAATGAGCCAGGCCAGAAAAGAACCTGAACCAGCTGGAAACATCATGCTGTATGTAGACCGAACCCTGGGTAGGATAGAAAGGCTTGCTAATGAATGCCTGCCATGCAAAGTACAAGAACCCTGGCATGAGAAAAGCCTGAGACCACCAGTAAAGACAGGACCAAAGGTAGCAGGCTGGCTGCCATGCTTGAACAAAAGTTTGTAGTTTTTCTATCTGTGGATCTTTATAACGGTAACTCATTATAAATACTTGATCTTGACATGCAGAAATTCTTTTTCTTTCCATAAACATTAAAACAAAGATGCACACGCCGTGTAATGATCTCATGTCATTATAACAGAATATCTGAGACAGGCTCCTTAGTAAGCACAGTGGTTTCTTTTAGCTCACAATGATGGAGACTCAATTTCAATATCGGGTCTTCCATTGGTTTGGGCCCCTGACTATAACAGTGTTTCACCATGGAACATGTGTTGTGGTGCTCATGTCTTAAGCAAGTAAGGAAAGGGAGGGAAAGAGAGAGGGAGAGAGGAAGAGATGGAGGGAGGGAGAACGCGAGAGAGAATGCTGCATCCCTTCTGAAGGTATACCTTTAGTGACATGAGAAACTCCAATAAGGCACCATTTCCTAAAAATGTTCTATTCCTATGTGTCTATAACACCTACTACCACCACCACATTGGGGACCAAGCCTTTATAAATGACTGTTTAGAGACATCTATCTGAACCACAGCACCATGTTCATGGGTGACCATGCAGCCTTGACACATTCTCACTCTACACGACAAGGACACCTAAAGTTGGTTTACAGACAGCCCACATTTCTCCCTGAAGAAAAGCCTCCCTAGTCCATATTCATTAAAGTTGGCTTTGCTCTCACTTGTTACATCAAGTGAACATTTGGGATCCTTCTGCTAGGGTGGATATGCACAGCTCAACAGCTAGCAGCTCAAACCATACAAGTGAGGTTTACTGTTTCAAATTCCAGACAAACTGAGCTGGCATGAAAAAAAAGCTGGTGGAAAACGCTCATCATTGGACCCAGTACCCAGGAAGCACTGAAAAGTGGGGTCCAAGGCCAGCTCAGAAGTAGACTTCAGTCTCCCACTCACATGACATAAAGTCTCAAAAGCCTAGTCTCTCCCTTTGTAGGTTTCAGTGGCTTTCATAAAGATGAAGTGACACAGATGTAAACTCCTGTCCCTGGGAGGCCTACGATTTGGACCTCTTTCAAGCAACTTTCAGATCAGAGAAGCCTGGAAGGTCAGAGGTGCAGGTAGCTGGGATGGATCAAAGAGATCGTGCCACCTGGCCTGGCTTTGTGTGCTAGATACTACTGCTACTGTAGCAGGTTCTCATCTAACTATGGGGTGGAGGGGTTAGAAGCAGAAAAAAGATCATGTCGTCAGATAGTGGGGGTCGGGACTTCCTGTCTCCTTTTGGAGCAGCACATCACTCCACAGTTTATGGACTGGCTGTATCACAACTCCCAACCAACCTGGGATCTTAGGAGTTACATTAGACATTTTTGCTACCCTGGTGCCTTTCATAGCCAGCCCAAATGCAGGAGGGTTCATAAAAAATGTTACCCACTCCTTTTCAATAGGGATGGTCTCCTAACTATAGGCCTCGGGCTTTGTAAACTCCGACAAGTTTGCTAGGTGTTTCTTTCAAAATTAACCACAGAGAGTTTTTAGACATCTTCACCAGGAGCTCAACAAGGCCCAGACAAAGCATCAGCAGCCTTCGGGCTCTGCAGGAGTGGACAGCAATCTTAGTAGGGAGAGGATTTACAGCCCATTTGGGAACAGGGGAATGCAGGGAAAATGATTTTCCTGTTGACAAGGGTCAAAGCAGTTGCTGGGTTTGCTCAAGGAGGCCTGAAGGATAGCCCAGAAAATTTAGAAAGAAAGGAAAGCTCGCTAATAACTGAACCATGAGAGGTAATTTAAGGAAAAGATTTCATTTCAGTTAATGAATGATTTATGGAAAATGCAAACAGACGCAGTCCTCTGCTACAATTACAGTCGGATTTGAAAACAGGGGACTGGCTGTCTCATTAATCACAGATTCAAACTAATCCCCCCCCAAAAGGGACTCAACTGTGAAGCATTTGATTGGCTAACTCTTGAATTTGGACACTCATTACAAAAGAGATGTTCATTGTTTGGGAATTTAGGTGCCAAGGTCACAGAACACACTAGAACAAAGTACGCATGAGCGAATTCTCAAATTATGGTGCTCATAACCAAGAACCGAGCTGATCTTCATAATAGTTTTTAAATTCATGTTGATTCATGCTTAATGGATTATTTTCCCCACAGATGGGTTATTACACATGGTGGGAATAATTGCTTTTCCAGTATAATGTTGGTGGGATTAATTAAGTCCTGTTTGTTTCTTCTCAAGATAATATAAGCAAAACCTTGAAATGAATAATATTCCAAGGAGGAAGTGGAGGAGATGGTTTCACTGTAGGTAGCAGGTGAGATGGTCTGCTCTGGCTCCAACCTGCCTGCATAAAACACAGCAGCGAGATGTTATGGCTCCCTTATCAAGACTGCCCCTCACTTTTCCCCTCTCACTGAATGCATTTCTACTGCAAGGGCTTCTCAAGCCAATACCTGGATGGCTTGGTTTATGCTTTCAATGTTCTGAAGTGTTTAAATAAGACTGCAGAGAAACAAAATTCATTATTGTCACACGGGCAGAGGGATGGAGGGTGATTTGGAGGAGTGCTGTGTGGCCTTGACATTTATTACCATGTGTTAGTTAATTTTGAAGACTTAAAGAGAATTATTCCCCATACCATTCCTTCCTCAGCATCACTAACAAAGCCCTCAGCTGTTTCTCCTCTCTCCTTAACTACACTTTATCCTTACTTCTCTTATTACACATCTACGCTCTGGAATAAGGGCTCCTTACTCTGCTGGTCCGTCTATTGTCTCTCAGCCATCAACCAAATCTTCTGGGTGAGTGCCTCTTGCTTCTGAGTTGCAGGTGTCTTCCAGGTTCCCACTACATAGTGTCCTCACTGTCCTGGAGGTATTGCAAGCCAACCATGCCTCTAATTGAATTGCTGACTCAAGGACTGGATGCGCAGACCAGGCCATCTGATTCAATCTTTCTTATGGAAACAACTACACAGCCCCACCTCTAGCCACCACAGACTCAAGGGAGCTCATGGAAGATGCTCTGTGGGGTGTTTCCAAGCTGCTCTTTTTTTTCATGTACTACAGGCTCAGCCCCACAAGCTCTTCCCCGTGCTGGGAATAGCTCCCTTCTCTATGCATGCCACCCAAGGACTCTCTTCTGCCCTATTTCCTCTGACCTTCATGGCTTTGACCATGACCAGTCGGGCATAGGCTTAGCCTTTCTCTGGGCCAGACATTTAGAAATTCAGAACTGAAGTGGGCAGGAGACCATGCCTTTCCTGGAGGCTCTAGACTCAGACTGTGTCCTCATCATTCAGGATGGAGTCTTGACACAACACCTGGCCCAGCAGTTTGACCTTGACCTAACAAGAAAACAACAGATGCAACTCTGAATATTCTGTCTTGCAAATCAGACCAGTCTCAGGATGAACTCACTGGGCAGAGGCAAGGAAACACTGGCTTGGCCTAAGGACCCCCAAGAAGAACAAAGGAGCTGCAGTCTGTGGGGAAGAGCTGGCTCCAGGAACCACTCACAGCTCCTCTTCTATCTGTCCTGATGTATAATGGTGACACTTCCTTGGTGTATATGATGTGAGCTACTGCCATACAATATGAGGCAAATATAGAGTTTTTAAAATGGGAAGAGGCTATGAGAATCATGTAGCTTGCATGACACCCACCCCTCTAACAGATAAGGAAAGAAAATCCTGGAGAGATTAAGAAACTGTTCCCAAACTACATATTAGGCTATAAGAAAGTCACCACCTGCTCCCCTAAACAGGTCCCTATTACCTCATGGAGTTTAATTTAAAAACACAACTATCAGCAACCAAAAGAAAGAGATGTAAATATTTACCACGATGCTGACTTCAGCTTCCTCATGTTGTCAACACTCTAGTTACACTTCTAACAGTTTCTTCAAAGAACAGAAGGAGCTACGTATATTACAGCAATCCAGTCCCGCATCAAGGCGTGAAGCAGGAATCCTGCCCTGAATTAGTAGGTAGCTGCAGGCTGTGTTTGTTCCAAGGCTTCTCTTCCTGGCCCTGAGCACTTCCCATCATGGTTCTGCTTGTGACCTTTATTAAATAGGGCAATTTACATAAAACACAATACTCAGTGCAAACTGCAGACTCAGAAATGAGCAGGAAGTTCAACTGTAAATAAAACCATTCCGTGACAGTTCTGAGGCATGTTTATCTTAGAATGAGCAGACCCCACCCACTGCAGGGACCATGAGGAAGAAAGGCAGACAGATGGACATTGGGAACTGAGATGGGTTCAGAAGAAATGAAAGGAGACCCAGGTAGCCCCCACACCTGTACTGGAGAGTATATCTTTCAACAATTCCAAGAATAAAGAACCCAGTGTTGGAAGGAGAGATAATGACAGGGAAGTACATGATGGCCCATTGAAATAGGCTCTGACAGAAGGATAGTCCCTTCTGGCATCACTAGTCTGTCAGAAATAAAAGTGCCTTCCCTCTTTGCTGGGTTCTCTTCTTTTTTTCTTTCGTACATTCAAAATCATCCCATAATCATCTCTGAAACACCATGTCCCAGAATCTTGCTGCTACCTAGAGCTTGCTCATTTGCTCCTTGAGCAAGCACGTACTTCTCCACCCCCGTCCTTACTCCTCCACCCTCGGCCCCATGATCCATCTCTCTAAGTCAGATTGAACAGGACAAACTGTGTCCTAGGGAGGTGGAGGGGTAGAGCAGGATGTTTTGGTCAAGGGTACCTATTTGTGTGAAGGACAAGCACTGCCTCTCTGTTCACAAGAAAGACCAGGAACCCAGTCCAGGCTGGCTGTAACAAGGGAAGAGGCTAGTGACACATGAAACCAGAAGTGACATTTTAGTGTCCAGACAAAGACAGCTGTGTCCTTCACAGACACAGAACAGTTCAAGGAGGGACCTCTTCTAGAGGAAGATAGGCACCGACTTCTCATCTACTGGTCTTCCTATGCAGTTTTAGTCAGCCTTTGGCTGCAGGCTCTGTGCTAGAAGAGCAAGCCACCCCTGTTTGTCACAGGCTTCCTGTAAGATTGAAGAGCCTCCAAAGTCCTGGTACTTAGGTCACCAGCTCTCATCTCCTACATGCCATGCATCAAGGCCTCTGTCCCGACCATTCACATCCCTCTCCAGTACTTTTGGAACTCACAAACCCATCTCTCTGTCTTGCTAGGGTTTGGGGCAGCAGGTCTGTTAGTTTCCTAGGTTTGCTATTGGAGACTTTCACATTACAAATTGAACCTGTCACGAGGGGGCTTCTCATCTCTGTTTTTAATATCCTTAACAACTCAAAGGCGGCAAATGGGTGGCCAGGAAACAGGGCATAAAATCTGTCTGCCGATATCAGCTTTCAGCAGGTCGAATGTCACTTCACATCACTAGCAGCTCTTCCTAGGGAAACAGGAAACCTAAGGACCATGGCTTCAGGCAAGCTGCATGAATGACTTTATTTCTTTTTAAATAAATGCGATCAATAGCACGGCTGACAAGCAGGCTTGCTACACCTTTAATCAATCAACAGGAATGCAATGTTTACAATGATGCACACAGCCACACTCCCAAGAACAAGCAGGTCAGAGAGAACAATAGCACACCTGTATTTTGTTGGCTACCAACTATAATTTCCTCTCGGTCTGCCTCCTATTGCTTTGGGATTGTGCTTGATGTTGTCCCAGGCATATTGCCCCAAAGGCCCTGTGACAAACACTAGTGGCCCATTTCCCAGTTAAAAGCTTATAAAAGACCCTGTTCATTGTTCCATAGCACTGCGGCCTGCGAAGTTGACAGGAGAGTTCTGCAGCCAGCAGCAGCAGCAGCAGGGGACAGTGGGCACAGCACACTGCCTTAGTCTGAGCCCAGGCAGAATGCTGAGTTTTCTTTCCTGTAAACTGCCTAATGGGGGGATAGCACCCACCTACTGCTGAGTACTTGCAGGCATACACAGAATCCCCAGAAACTATTCCATAGAAGATTGTAATAGGTCATCAACAATGAAGCAGTGAGCTACAATGGTCATACTGGGAAGCAGACATAACCAAAATTGTGCCACATCAGTGTGTCCTAAAAGAAGTGCTGTCAGCAGCCAACCAGGACTGAACTCAGGCCACAGTGAACTAGATCTGGATGCTGGTGTTTTGTTTTGTTTTGTTTTTTTTTCTGTCTTGTTTTGAGTCAGGGTCTCATGTAGCCCAGGTTAACCTCTAATTCACTACATAGCTGAAGCTAACTCTGAACTTCTGATCCTTTTGCCTCTACATCTGTCCTCCAAGCAAAATAGCTCACATCTTCATCAAAACAACTGTGCCTTTGTGCAAGAGACTCTCCGTCACTCTTGTTGACTGCTGGTATTCCTGGAGAGAAGGATGGGAGGGCCATCTGAGATTCCAGCTGTTCCTCTGAGCCATTAGCATACAATTCTGCCCTAATTATATATGACCCCGGAGTTTATGGATGTGGTAAAGTATACAGAATGGACAAAGTTAACTGAGGAAAAACTCCAACTATGTCTCTGTTGGGAAGCCATCATCTGTGCTACTAGGTAAGATGTTCCGGTCCAGTAGCTTTGGGTCAGCCATACTCTTGTAAATACCACTCACCTATGTCCTAAGTAAGCCTGATAAGTTCCCCAGGATGAACTCTGGGGATTGTTTCCTAACGGTCATATAACAGGTGGCTTTGCTGGTGCCTAAGAGTTCTATTTAGTAATCCCACACTGAGCACACATGCTTCTGAGGAGAAGGGGACAGATAATGCCTTCTCCATCCCACTCTTGCAACAAACCAGGGGGACCATTGTCACCTGGGCACTGGACAGGTATTAAATATTGCTAAAGCACTGTCCAAAATCTATTAAAATCACTGCGGATATTAATGACAGTTTTTTTTTTTTAAAGTTTATTGTAAGCCCTACCTAACAACTATTTTCCTATAAAGAAGACAAGATATGGAGATGTTGCAAACAAACACTCCCTGATCAGCAGCCATTGGATGTCCACGCAGCCCTGAGCAACTGCACTATGAGGCATACAGCCAGCCAGATCACTCTCAATGACTGCACCAGGCTTCTTAAGTGTTCCAGGATGCCTTGAGAAAACTATGCAAAGGATTGCAGCTGCCTGCCTTGGCTTCTGCAGGCAGAGCCCGAGCCAGGACTGTTTGAACAGTTTGTACCAGGCTTTGTACAATCAATCACAGCCTGGATGGTTCATTTCTACCTTGGTCAGAGTAGAAATATATCTCCTGGTGGAAAGATAGTAATTCTTGTGGCAAGGCTATGATTGGTCGGATGCACAAGCCTTAATAACTGTGATTGGCCCAAAATGAATAGCTGTGATTGGCAAACAAATGGTGATTGGTCCAAACATTCCTCTTTGGTCTATATAAGCAGGTTGCTCTGCTCACTCAGAGTTGACTGAGAGACACTTCCCTGTGCTGCCTGCCTTGATACTGCAACATCAGATCCAATCAAGACTTCTTTTGAATTGCCTTTCTTTGTCTCCATCCAGAAATCCACATTGAGCTGGAAATAGGAAGAAGGAACTGGCAGAAGCAACATCAGCTACACTGGCAGTGGAGCTAGCTGGCAGCTGAACAAGTACTGCTCCGGGCAAGGGCAACAGTACCTGGCTCTAGCCTGACCTAGCAGATTCAATAAAACCTCATCACAGGGAGTCCATGCACACTGCTGCCTGGTGATCACCTGTTTAACAAGTGCCTTTCTCAGGTGGAAGCTTAATCCCACCAGTACCACTCAGAGGTCTGCCTAGACTGATGGCTTGATTTTGTGGATGTCATGAGTACCGAATTTCACTGGTCCAAAGCAGTGTAAACCAGCAGCTCGGCAATAATGAAGCTCAAGAAATCAGATATAGTCCAACCGTAGTGGATACTGCTTCTGATCCCCCTGCTTCCCAAACATCTCAGCTTGTATTTCTTAGGCCCTAGGCTCCCTTCTGTAAAAGCTGTGTAACCGTTCAACAACTGAAGTGGCCCTCTTCCCTGGGAGCAGGATTGGGGCGTGGGGGGGGGGGTGTTGCTGTGACTGGTGTCCAGGTTCTGCTACCGGCTTCCACATTCCTGAACTCTGGATTCTAGCTCCTCACTGCACGGAGTCTGCAAACACCAACTGACAGCTTATTGCACAAATTCTATTTGGTATTATAATAAAAACCAAGAGCCAGATACTGGGAAAAAGCTGAAATATCAGAGAGACAGAGAAACAAACTACAGCCAGGTCTCACCTGGCCAGCCTCAGCCTGTGATGGGAAGATCCTGTCTCCACAAATCCTCAGACTCAATGCCTCTGAGCCTCAGCTGAAAGGGAACATAGGTGAAGAGAACTCCTACCTTCTCTTTCTCCACCCAGCGTCTCACTTCATCAACTTTCCTACTGTTGGGTTAAAGGTGTGTTGACCACCACCTCCTGGCCCTGTTTGGCCTTGAACTCACAGAAAACTAGAGGATCTCTGCCTCCTTTAGTGTTGGCGTTAAAGGCGTGGTCCACCACTCCCTGACCTTTATTAAATACAATATATCACCAGAACAGTTGGAGAAACAGTGAGGTAGAGGCTAAGAAGCAGCCCTCACCTATGCAGAGGTAAGCCCTCCCACCTGCAGCAAACAAAGACCTAGAGCCCACGCTGTCATAGACCCTGCCCTGGAAGCACTTCTCTCAATGGACAGAGTACCTGTCCTGAATGATCATGGCTAAGTCTGGTGGAGCATGCTGATCTGACAGAGACAGGTACCCTGCATTGTTCAGGCAGCAGCTGAAGGATTTGAGAAAATCCAGTTGAGAAGGGAGAAGTAGAGGGTGGGGAGCTGAGAAAAGGCTGTAAGGTGCCAAGGAAGGTAATCTCTAGAAGAGAGCTCTCATGACTTCAGGGCCAAGGGTCTCAGACCCCAGGGTCCAGATACCCCAAGCCTGTGCAGACACTGAAATGACATAAGGTACTCTGTCTGCCTACTGTGCCCCCGCCCCCCCTCCCCACTGCAGTCACAGAGTGAGAGACAAAGGCTCCTCAGGACCAGTGTTCCCACAGATTCTTTTCCACACGTGATTTCAATCGAGGCAGAATCAAAGAGCCCTTAGCCAGTGGCTTTGTGCTACCCTGAGACAGGAGTCCTGGGGGTCTGGCATGTTACAGCGGAAGGAATGGGAGAGACACAGAGTACCAGGTAGGTACAGTGGGGATCCCCAAAGAGAGCCCTTCTGACTGAGTCCTGGGCTCCTAGACCTCTACCTAGATATGGGATCCTGGGCATCTATGTTAGAGAAATGAAAGGTTCTCTTTACAAAGAAACTATTCACAAATACTCATAACACCTATATCTTTTAAAAGAAAAATGACCTTCAGTTGTTAAAAAAAAAGTTATCCACATTATGGGCGATTCCCTAACAACACCAAAAGGAGTGTGTTGTGTTTCTATCCAACCTAGACAGATCTCAAAGGAAGTATAACAGGTGGAAAACAAACCCAGTCCTGAAAGATGACCAACTGTGCGATCTCATATACATTCTAGTCCTAATAATGAAAACAATTACAGCTCTGGGGAGGAGACTGTGGTTGTTAGGAATGCAGCAAGGTGAGGGGGAAACACACAAAAGGTGAACTCTAGTTCTTGGTGGGGATTCCAGTTATGAAAGATGTTAGCTCTGGAGGGAACTGAGTGAAGAGCTTCTGGAATCCATCTGCGTTATTTCTTACAGTTGCAAGGAAGCGCACAACCAGCTCCAAATATAAAGCTCTAAAAATGTAACAAAAACCTTTTTCCACCCAAAACACCTGCCACCTTCATTTTGAAGTATTATAGAAGAGGCTGTTTTATCTTATATAGACATACAAGACATAAACCACAGGAAGCTAGAGAAAGGGTAGATTCTATACAAAGTGAGACGGTATAATCATCTTTTTAAATGAATTTGTTGTTTGTTTTAGATGGGATCTCTGGCATCTATTTTTGAAAAATCCAGGCATACAGGAAATCAACACAAGACCATAAGCCAAGACTTCTCAATAGAAACAGACTCACAGAACAGAGAAACCAAGAGCCATCACAAGTATTTAAGAGACCGAAAGACTGAACAGAGAAGTTTAGTGTCTGATTAGAAAAAAACAAATGAGAATTCCATGACCATATTGAGTGGGTACACTAGCAGATCTCAGGACAGGGGAAGGAATGCCGGAGCTTGTATTCATCAGAAAAAGGATAGCCAGATTATCACAGAGACAGAAAGAATGGTAAATAACAGTAAAGCCAAAAAGGGCCTGGAGAAAATACATAAGACACATGCCATACACATATGAGAAGCTGGGTTTGAACCCTCAGAGCCATGCAAAACATGCCTGTAACCCCAGAGCTCCGATGGCAGGATGGAAGTGAGAGAGAAAAATACTTGGAAGCTTGTGGGCAGCTGGCTTAGTGTCCACAGTGGTGAATAAGACTGTCTCAAACAGGGGAAAGTGAAGAGAAGGTTGACCCGACCTTGGCATGCACTTCATGGCACATTACATGTGCGTGAGCATATGTACACACTTTTTTTTTTTAAAAAAAGGACTTAGAATGACATGTGATATGATACCAGGATCTTCCAGGTAAGTGCAGGAGTCCAAGAAGAAGAAGGAGGAGGAGGAGAAGGAAGGAAGGAAATAAAGAAAGAAATAAAGAAAGAAAGAGAGAGAGAGAGAGAGAGAGGAAGGGAGGGAGGGAGAGAAACAGTAACAGATATTAGGGTTCTCTCAAGACTAAATAATGGTAGCATAGAAACAAACACACAAATGTTCACACAGCAAACCTTACAAAACAACTCACTTATAAAGTGACTATTGGCATGATCCTGAAGATGCGCTTAATTATTTCTAGTGAAAAGATCAACCCTGGAAAGGGACTTGTCCCATCCAGCAAATCTATTGCAAAATCCTCTCTTAAAGACACACTGGCAACACTAACAAAAGATGAATACACAGGGCCATTACATAGAGCCCTAGCTACTAAAGTCAAAGACAGAAAATACCAAAAGACTGAATGAAACACTATACACACACCCAACAGTCAACAGTAGAGAGGGCGAGGCAGTGAGAAACACCAGCCTGTGGTCGCAGACCTGTCTCCAGAGTGTTCGTTCACATAAAAGAGGGCAGCCCAGAAACATCACCAACAGGCCAGTCCAATCAGCAAGCTTCTTGTTCACTGAAGGACCTTATCCTGAACCTGATAAGGTGAGAGGGTAATAAAGCAAGACAGCATATACCATACTCTGACCTCTGAAAGTGCACACGAGTGCATACAACCACACATCATGTACATATGATACACACACACACACACACACACACACACACACAAGCATTCAGTCATCTACTCAGAATAAAAATGGGGTTGAGATTATCTGCATTTATTTATATTAAGATTAAGCAGTGATGTACATGTAAATGAAAACCTAATAACAATGGCTTCCGGTTGGGAAAGAAAGAGATGGAAGTAGCATGCAAACACCTGTTTATTGTCTCTGAGCTTCATGACTGGAACAAAAATGATGAAGATAATAATCACTAAAAGTCAAAAGCAATATCAAATCATCCTAAAAGTCAGAATGGTGCCTTTCACTCATGGGAATCATTTTGTGCACCTGAAAAGCAAGGACCTGGCTGGGGTAGGCTGGCAGGATACAACAAAGAAAATGAACTTGGCATGGAATGATGGGCCTGTCATCTAGAAATGAGTCTGCACCTAAGATATGTATATTTTATACAACATCCTATACACTATACATTATAAAATTCACTATGTGTAACACACATCTATACTACATGGAACAGCTTAAGGACTGTGAGACACGTACCACATATACTAACCTCAAGTCCGAGAAACATACCACATTCAATACTCTAGAGATCATGAGAAATATGGTATGTATAATATACTGAAGACTATGAGAAATACACCACATGTAACATTCTAAAACCAAAAGGAAACACACTACATAACACCTTGACAACTATGAGAAACACACTATATATTGCTCCTTCTTGTATTGTTTGTAGCCTATTTAGGTTCTGAACTGACCTAGTAAAGAAGTATTCATAAATTAACATTCTTTATGTGAGGGCAATAGTGCCTTGTGGTGGTGTGATAACCCTCTGTTTATGAAATAGAACTGAAATATTCGTGAATGGAAAGAAGCAATGCCCGAATTTCCTTCAAACTCAATGAAAATGAAGGCAGGATGATAACTACAGGCAGCTTAGCCTGGCTTAAGAGCAGCTGCAGTTAACAGAAGGTTCTAGAAGGAGGTCTTATTCCATTCTACCTTTCTATATGTATGATGGCTCCCTCAAGAGAAACATATAAATAAATACAAAATGCCATTTGCGCTAACAACCCCTTACCAGAGGAAAAAACGTATTACCATCAACATAGACACAGGATCCCCAAAATGACACGGTATTTACAAGTTGCTGATAGAAAACACAGGTACACATCTCAGATTCTAAATCTGAAGTTAAAACGACAACCTTTTCAGACTACCAATAAAGAATTTAAAGTCATAGGATCCTGATATTTCTCGAGCAGAAAAGTAATGATCACAGATGGACAGTGAGGGTCACACCAAGGCTGGTCACCTCCTTTACACGAGGAGGGCATGTGGTGCAGGCTGGAAGTCACCAGAAGGTAGTATGGCAGTGGGCATCTTGGGGGACCAGTGTCATAGGAAGTTTGCTAGAAAAGCACACAGTACAATCCCATGAGTCAGCAAGAGGGAAACACCTGCCTTGGCCTCTCAAAGATTTCTTGGAAGTAGGAAACCAACACAGTCTCACAAGAGGGCCCTGATTTCCAATAAGCTTATTGATCAGATCAATGTACTCAAGCCAGTTAACAGAGCCAAGACCACGGTCTATTTAGCACAAAGTCTCCACACTCATTCAAGAACATCCCTAGTCCCCAGTGTCTTTCTGCTGTTCCCAGAAACATTATAAAGACCCCCAGTGTCTGGCAGATGGCTTGACTCCATGTGCTGACATGCTTGTGCCAAGGGGTGTGGTGGGACTCAGGTATTATTGAGGGAGACCTAGAGGAGTAGCTTTGGGGTCTCAGGACCCTGGATGGGGCGTGGCCAGCCCCCACTGAGGACCCCGTTTTATGCTGCCTGCCCTTTCGGTTTGTTCCTGAGTTCTCAGAAAAATTACACCATCACTGTGTAAAACAGTTCAACTCTTAAAGTTCAATTTTATATCAATAAGTGTTTATATAAACCCCTTAATAAATATTAGACCTTTATATAATCAATTGCCAATAAATAATTCCCACAATAAAGGAGTCAATCTCTACACTCCTCACTTTCCAGATCCTGCTGTCTACTTAGAGGCCAGGGCACACTGGAGTGGAAGTAGCAGCCCCACTTGCAAGTCTGTGAGAGGGGAAAACAGAAGGTTTCTACTCCAAGCCAGAAGCTGTGGTCATTGGCTTCCATCACTGCTATTGGATAATAAAGGTGAATGCTTAAGGAGACCTAGAACAAGGCACACTGAGCCACGACTGCATGGTGCTTGAATGTAAATCCAAACAGAATTTGAAATTAACTGCTTTCCCAGATTTCTCAAGATGATTTTAGATTTTCTATGGTAAAACAATAGACTCACTGATTAAGGAAAAGCCTAGAAGAGGAATAAGGAGGTAGAGCCTGGTCAGCAGGCATTTAAACTCCATAAAGCCAGAGAAAAGAATTTCTAACTGTAGTGTAAAGAGGTTACCTGCAACACTGACGTAGCCCCCAAATTTCCTCTAATATTGTTTCAAAAATTGGACTGAACAGAGAACTTAAAACTACAGTGAGCGATTATTTCAGGAAGGTGATGTAGGAACATGGGCATTTTTAAAAGTCAATTTGACACATTCAGTACCAAATATCAAATTCTAGGAAGGCTAAAAGTTATTATTAAAATGAAATAAAAAATATAATAGGAAAGTCCTGAACTGAATAGTAAATGTGGGGCAGGTTACCAACATGTGAAATTATTCAAAAAAAATATGGAATATATGCAAAACATTATAACACACACTAAAATATCCCTCACAAATGTGGAGAGGTTAATGTGGACATCATATAAAGTGCTGGTAAATTGCTTAAGAAAAAGGTTAACAGATGGAATGATGGCTCAGTGGCTAAGAATACCAGGTCCTCTTGCAGAGGACCCAGGTTCAATTCCAAGTATATACATGGTGACTCGCAACCCTCTGTAACTCCAGTTCCAGGGTACCCAACATCTTTGTCTGACCTCTGTAAGCAGCGCACACATATAGTGCACAGGTATACATGTAGACATTCACACATATACAAAATAAAAATAAATCTTTAAAAAGGGATTAAAATCCAATAAATAGAAAGAGCCAAATCAGGAGTTGTAAGGAAAGTGAGTGAGAACTATTTTATATTACAAACAATTGAAGAAGCACTAATTTAACCAAGATGAGACAACTTTTCCCATTGAATTAAACTTTTCTTGTTTAAGATAATACTGGATTCTGGCATGGGTACAGCAGTGGGCAAAGTCCTTTTGGAAAGCAATTTGACAGTGTGTATCGAGCCCTGGTAATCCCACTTCTGGGAACAAATCCTAGGAAACAATCCAAAATATAGAAACCATACGCACGAATGCGCTCTCTATGACGTTATCCGCACCAGATGTAACTTGAGAGCAATAAACGCACACAGAGAGAAGACGGGCTGGCAAGTGGTCCACCCACTGGACTGACTCCTGCACAGCAGAGTGGGGAGAGTAGGAATCAAAGACTCTGTAGTGTTGATGAAGAATGCCTGGAGCATGTCACACCCATGTCACACTGTGATGGGGGAAAAAAAATTCACAGGGAAACCAAACTGCAGGAGACAGAGCGATGCCTGCAACATGAAAGACCACACACTGTCCTCACCTATGTAGGCTTCAGATCAGTACAGGGTGGTGTAATTCCTTCTACACTAAACACATGACCCACTGAAAGGGAATAGTCTTCAGGGCTCCTCCACTTTGTAAGATGTCTCCTAAAAGTTTCTCTGTTCCCTCCCTGGTGAGAAATCAAATTAGGACAAGGTGGGGCTGGGCTAGGCCCATTCAGCTGGTCTATGGGACCCCCAATCATTGCATTGGCCATTAAGAAGCTATCAGTCTCATTCAACAGCAGAGCAGGAGCCCAGCCCACAAAGGAAAGTGAGGATTCCCTAATGTACAGTCAAATGGAATGCAGGCTGTGCTTCAGGAGACACTGGCAGAGGGGTTTGAGGTCTCTGTGGAGTTAAGCAAAAGATGCTGTGTCCCAACACAGACCTAGAAATGCCTGGCTTTGCCAACAGGTCCTCAGGAATATTCTGCCCATCTGCCCTGTGTTAAACTCTTGGGACAAAGGCCTGCTGTAGAAAGGTTCTGGAAGCTGTGCGTATGCTTGTTCTTACATACTGAGGGAAGAAGATGGAAAGAAAGCTGTAGTAAAGAGACACCGGGGCTGAATGAATGCCAGTGTCTGCTGAAGAAGCAGGCATGAGAGAGTGAACAGGGAAGGGAGGGAGTGAACGAAAGTAGCATGTGGTAGAAAGGAGAGGGAGACCTCTTTATGGGTTCACACCACTTTCAACATAATCCTTGAAGAATTCTGACCACAGTTCCTTCCTAGGAGGGCTATTTGCCAGTGTGAAGGCTGATGCTCTGAGGACAACTCTGCTCCCTCAGGCCAGGTTCTGATGACTTAAGAGTGAAGAAATCTCACCCTGTCTCAGGCTCAGAGAAAGGACTTTATCTCATCAAGACAACTGGCCTGGGCTTTTGGGCCCTTCCACAGAGCAGCAGGACAACAGCCCAGCCAGTCATCCTGATTGCCATGGTTAAATTTCAGGTCCAGAAACCCGAACAGGAATCTCTGACCCTGTGCATAGAAGGACAGGATGTCCCTGGTAATTCTAGTAAGTACCAAAACAATGGAGCCTTCTTTGTTCAACTTTGGTCAAAGCCGCAATCTTGTGAGGTTTAATATGTGTGGGGAAGTCTAGAGTTGATTAAGCCAATAGAAGCTAACTCATTTCCACAGAGGAAGACATCTCAGCCTTTCAGGGGCAGAAGAATGAGCAGAGGATGACCTCTGTGGGAGTGGGTGGAGTTTACTTTGTTGCAAAGCAAGAGGATGGGGTCAGTCCGCCCATAAAACCATGAACCAGAGCTCTCTACAGCAAGGACAGTAAGTGATAGTTTTAGTGATAGAAGAATAAAGGAGAAAGGAGAAAAAAAGACCATGTCACACCCACTACACGCTCTTCAGCAGCAGGTTTGATCATCTACTGAGTGTCAGGCCCTGTCCCATTTTCAGAGAAACAAGATAAATCATGCCTGCCTTGGTGAGCAGACAGATGGCCCACGTTCTCTTTCTCATGAACTTCCCTGTGAAGCTGTGATTGTATTATACCACATGGCAGGGATACCCAGGCAGCTAGGAAAGCCAATCAGCCGACAATGTGATGGAGGATTTTATCCTGGATCACATGCAATGTCCCAGAGGCAAAATATGGAGGCAGGAGTTGGTGAGTAGAAGGTGAGAGAGACTTTACATATCTTTCTGGCCTTGAAGATGGAAGACGCCACAAGCCAAGAAAAGCAGGCAGCTTCTGGATACTGGAGATGCAAGACAAGGAATTCTCCCCATAGCCTCCTGGAACAAACACCACGGAGAAAATTTGACAAGACTCCTTTGGACATTTGCTAATCAGATTGTAGAGAATACATGTGTGTAATTTCAAGCAACCCACTAAGATCAGGTCCTCCATGAAATGAAACTGGCCCACCAGTTTCCTTCAGGGGGAAATGTAACTTTCTATCTGATACAGAACCATATATTCTGAGCTGGTCAATTGGGGCTCCTGTAATGTGGTCTTACCATTCTTTTCTAGGACCTCAGTCTGCTAAGTCCTACACTCTCCTGTTCTGGGTTGATGACTACCTATAAATGTAAAGCTGCTATGCATTTCTGGGCGCTTATATGCTCTATTTCCTCCAGCCATGGGAACTGTCTATCAAATCCCATCCTTGAAGTTAGCATGCAGTCCAGTGGTACAACATCTGCCTAGCATGCACAGAATCCTTGGGTTGATCACTAACAGGCCCCCCCCCCACTCTTCCTTTGAAGTCCAGGTCCTAGAGCAACTCTAATAATTCTTCTGAACCCCAGTGTCTGGAGACTCTGCATAGAAAGCTTCCATTCATTTCTAATCCCTTCCTGCCACAATGTATCATCCTTAGGTGTTTTTACTTGTCTTTCCCGAAATAGGACTTCTTCGGAGGAAGGGAGGTGGAGGAGAGAAAGAAGGTAGGTAAGGAAAGATAGAAAGAAGGAAGAATGTGTGTGTGTGGTTCACACACAAAACAGTCAACCACTGTGAAAGTTGCAGTAATTTCTTGAAACTAGTCCCCAAAGTCACACTGAATCTATGACCTGTAACTGCAGTTGGTCCAGGTGTCTCATGAAGCTGAGAAGCACAAGCTTTTCTTAACCAACATCTTCCTCACTCCAATGTACTCTTGAGGTATCCTGTAGATGGCAAGCTCAAGATGAGATCAAAGTCCAGCCCAGAACAGCTCTGATGCTTTCTGCTGGCCTCTGATAACCATAGACTCTCAGAGTCCCTTCCTTGGTGGTGCCCGTGAAGCAGTAGGTCATAGGATAAGAATGAGAGCAGAAAATGACAAATGGGAAAGGATATCCCATACCTGTTTGGTACTTGTGGACATGGGCAGCATGTCTTCCTGGCCAACAGGGAGGCTTTCTTCCTAGGCACTCTGGAATGATAAGTCCTTTTATGTTCTTCTAGGAAGGTCAGGAAATATCATTTACAAATTCTCCCTGCAAAGAACATCTTCACGCTGGGGATCTCTAATGTCACTGTATGGGGATGCATACTAAACTCTGGATCATTTTCTCAACAAGCCACAAAACTACTCAAGACCATGGCAATTTGCTATGCCATGGCTCAACAAGCTAATCCGTCTTTCTTGCTAACTTCTTACCAATTACAACGTTGGCAGTGCATTTTAGGGCTGCCAAGGCTTTGTGAATTTGCTTTTTGGAGGACATTAAATAAATCCACTTTTCAATTTAAACATAAAATTACATCAGGGGCAAAGCCCTGGAGTCTCTATTTCTAGCCACACTGAAAATATAGAGGACCAGGCCCCCTTTCCCCAAATCAAATAAAGAGCCAAGGCAGTTATTGAGAACAAATACTTGCTAAGTGGAAATATATTAAACGTGGCCTTACTGTAAATTCCAAAGGAAGAGCTGGCTAAACAGTGTCGGCCATTGCTAACTCAAAAACATGGGCAAGACTGATACACATCACTTTTGCTCTTCTTATAAATGGAAGAGATAAAAAGGTTTTGTTTTGGTGAGTGTGTGTGTGTGTGTGTGTGTGTGTGTGTGTGTGTGTGTGTTCCTGTATATGGAGACCAGAGGTCAGCTTGGGTTGTCACTGTCAAAAACAATCCATCTCCTCCAAGTCAGGACCTTTCACTGCCCTAACCTCAAGGTTCTGCTTGAATCCTTCACAAGAGCACTGGGATGTGGTGATATATTGTATATCTAATAAAAATAGTCTGGAATATCATAGAACAGAGCCACACACATAGCCAAGCCATGAAGGTCAGGGAGTGGTGACCCACGCCTTTAATCTCATCTCTAGAGAGACAAAGAGCCTTCTGTATCTCCATGAGCTTAAGTCCTGGCAGCCAGGCAGTAGCAGTACACACCTTTGATCCTGGCCCTAGGAAAGCTGAACCAGGAAGTAAGGTAGCTGGGTGGAGGCAGGGGTAGGGGGGTGGGGAGGGGGGTGGGGGGATGGCGGGGTGAGGGGGTGAGTGCAGCTTCCCCCGACTCTTCCATTTTTGGCTGAGGATGGAGAGCTTTGGAGTCAGAAGATTGGTGGAGACAGGCCTGAGGAGTTCACTAGGTGAGAAGTGGCTATGGTTGTTCCCCATCTCTCTGATACTTCAGTGTTTCCCCATTCCGGGGTTTTATTATAATATCAAATAAAATTCATGCAATACTGGGATTACAAGCCTGCTGGTCTTTTTCAGCTGGGCTCTAAGGACTAAACCCATTTTATTGACTGAGCTATCTCTCTAGCTGGTGAAAAGTCTTGGCTCATCCCTCTTTAGAGGGAAATAGAGAGTCAGGAGAAGGAGAGCCGCCTCTGCAGTTCTACAGCAGCATCGGGAAGTTGACACACAATGCGGAAGGATCGTGCTGCACATCCCCACCGTACACCATGCCCTACCTGCACACAATGCTCTGGACGGTTGCTGACAGATCTACACCCTGAACGTGTGGTGTCAAAGTTGTCTGCAGAAGGTTGAAAGCCTTGCAAGAACAACGAGCTGATCCCCTACTTTGCCAGCAGCTCACGGATGGGTGAATCCCCATCATTCCACCTTCAATTTTCTGCGAGTCCGGAGTTGTCCCAATGCAAGGTGATGAGGATGGGAGAACTGGATGACTGAAGCATAAAGTATTTTTGTCTAACTTGAAAAGAAAATCCTTACAGAAAAATAAAAGATAATTCACTACCAGCACATTTTACTCACAGAACAAAAGAACAAAGGATCCTCTTCTTAAAAAAAAAAAAAAAAGAATATGAAATAAATTTCCAAAACCACAGAAATTTTCTTGAAAAAAAAATGAATGTGTGGTATTTGATTCAATGCTAAGGTCACTTTCTTACAACTCTGCTATAAGGAGATATTGGGGGAAAGCCACTGCTGTGGGCAAATGAGAAATGAGGGAATGAAGCAAATATTGCCTTTGTGTGCGATAATCCTTTATAAATTGCCGGGCACGTCCGTTCCTCCTGAGCCATGAGCAGGAGGAGGGCTGCAGCACCCTCTCACCACTGCAGTCTGGCAGGAGCTGGTCTGGGAGCCCGGGCTGGGAGCCTGCCTTCTGTGCCCCATCCAAAACATACTGAGCAAGGTGAGCACAGACACAGGCCGTGTGAGTAGTCTCAGCTACATATGCATGCCCCGAAGTTTGTTCAACCGGCAGAGGAGAGGTTACAGAGTGGATACAGTGCTTGTCTATATGACTACATGGCCTGATGACTTCAGGTCTTGACCTTTCCTCTACATGGCACAAAAAACATGGCAAAGAAGACATAATAGAGTAGAGGTGAGGGTATGAAAATTTAGTGGGGATTTCTAAAAGGAGGACATGTACTCTGGAGTCAGGCAAACACGGTTCCGGACTAACTGATTAGCCAGGAGACCTTGCTGTGCTCGAAAGAGATTATCAAAGTCATCTCCATCACCCTTGAAATAAGGACCGCACGACTTGACCTCTGCAGCTACCAAGAGGATTTTAAATAAATAGCCCAAAGCGTGAAGTACAGGCTAAAGGTTCAATAAATGCTAAATGCTTTGTTACATATTGCATTATCTTTGATGACAGTCTATGTAAAAGTCACACAGACATCTAACTCTGTTCTCAAACACCACAAGTATGACCTATTGTGGGAAAACATGCATTTAGATTCATACCTGTACAAGAAAAATACGACACTGGAAAATTACCAACTATAAAGCAGGAAGGAGAGAGTCTGTCAATTGACCAAGTATTTCCCTGAAGCCTGGCATTTTCAGGGCACCTCCATCAGCTATAGGGACACAATGGCTCCAGGAGGTTATGTGCACTTGAAATGGCTTCAGGCTGGTCAATGCCTGAACATTGTAACTGATTCTGTTTGGAACTCAGGAAACTCCACGTGGTAAACAATGATCATCCTGGAGTTTGACAAAATGGGTGATTACTCTTGGACCAGAAAGAAGTTACCCCCTGGAAGGAGAACAAACCACACTGTTGTCTACCCCACCTAGTCCCCTTCCCTGCCAGGCAGGCAAGTACTTTATCTTGTCATGGAACACTCAGCCTCATTGCCCTGGGATTAGGGAAGATTAGAAACCTGTGTAGTTATGTTGGCCTCTTCTATGAGTTTCTAAACTTAGTTACCCAGTGTCCCTCACCTCTGCTTAATTCCCTCAGAATAGGTGGGAGATGTCAGGTGGAAACAGAAAGCTGAGCTTCTGGTCCACTGAACTGCTTCCTTGAAAACACAATCCTACATCTTCAAAAAAAAAAAAAAAAAAGTTAAGATTTATTTCTGTTATTATGTGTATGTTTATGTGTCTATTTGGGGGGGGGGGGTGCATGTGAGTGAGGTGCTGTCTGAGGCTGCAGGCATCAGATCCATGCCCCAGTGCTGAGTTACAGAGCATTGCGAGGTGCCCAAATGAGTTCAGGGAATGCAACCCAGGTCTTGTGAACAGCCGTGTATGCTCTGACCTGCCGAGTCGTTTATCTTAGCTCCATTTTCTTGTATCTTAAAGAAGGAATGAAAACTATGCTCTCATCTTTCTGTGGTTTTAGAAGCTCAGCTATCACCTCTCAAAGGCTCATGAGTAACAGCAGCAGGAGAATTTCAGAGCCTTCCTCATTTGAACATATGATAATCTACTTGATCAAAGCAAACCCATGGCATTTAGGTCTCCTAAAAAGGAAGCAAACAAATGCAGAGACACCTACATGCAAAACTGTTCACATTCAGCACTGACCAGTGAGGTGCTGTCCTGGTTTCATTTCTATTGCTTTGAGAAAATACTGTGGTAAAAAAATAAAAATAAAAAAATAACTAAGGGGAGGAAAGGCTTATTTGGCTTACAATGCCAGGTAACAGTCTATCTTTGAGGGTAATTCAAGGCATGAACTTCAAATAACTAGTCACATCATATAAACAGTCAAGAGCACAGAGAGAAATGAATATACACATGCTCATTTATTTATGCTGAGTTCAGCTTCCTCACTCTCACACAGTGCAGAACCACCTGCCTAGGAAATGGTGCTGCCCACCCACAGTGGACTGGTCCCTACATCAATGAACTTAATCAAGATAATTTCACACACACAGACACAGACACACAGACACAGACACACAGACACACACACACATGCCAATCCAATGTAGACAACCCCTCAGGGAGATTCTTCTCAAGTAACTCTAGGTTATGTAAACTAGACAATTAAGTTATGTATCATAAATACTACTTTTAACTAAACACTTTCTTTTCTCCTTTGTGATATTGAAACCACAGGGTTCCAAAAACTAGCACTAGATGACAAGAACATAAAACTCCATGGATGGAACAATGCACACAGGCACTGTATGTGTACAGTTGCCTACCTGATTCATGCAATTAAGTCTGTTATTGTAAGTTTGTTATTTACAGCAATATTATGTAGGATACAACTAGGGAACTGGTAAAAATCTTCGGGGGGTTCAAAGACCTTTGCTAGTTGCCTTCATTTCTTACTTGGCTTCTAAGGCGTAAGAGTTGGCTTATTGGGAGTGCCCAATTCCAGGCAGGTATTATGAGCTGTGCACCAGTACATCTGCAGTAAGATCAACAAAGAAGAAGCCTGACTTATGAATGGCCTTTGGGAAGTGGGTGCACATTTATAGATGGTGTGGGTCATAATAAAGCCTACCTGAGTTGTATATGTTGTTATTAGTATTTATCTGTAATGTAAAGAGTCTAATGCATGCTAGGGAAACACTCTATCATTCAGCTATGTCCCCAGCCCTATATGTACTAGAGTTTTTAAAGCTCAACCATCTTAGCAACTTTCTGATTAACAACTGGGAATATATATGATTGTGCTGGATGACATGATTCCACCAGTGCAGAAAGTGCATCAAAGGCCAGTGCTCTAAACCTATCCTAGGCTGTGATCCTTTTCTGGAAGGGAAACTAAGTGTGTGCCCTTGTGAGCTGGACTCCCCACACAGAGGCAACTGAGATGGGAGCCTCTTCGCCATGGCTGCTGGAGTAGGCACTAATACTATACATGCATAACCAGTGCAATGCATCTAGTCCACCGTGTTGCCCAGCACAGTGTGTACTGATCAGTGGCTCACTAGCTCTAAGAACTTTTATGTAAGGGCTCTTACGTCTCTAAGGAACTAGCAAGGTGAAGCCAGCCATAGGGAATAGTCTACAATACTTACCGTCGTGAGATTTCTTCATTCCCTTCTAGCAATCTGTAGTAGAGAAACTGGAAATGTAATGGCCTCCACTGAAGAGTGATTGGCCTAATCCAAGTTACATTGTCCTACCTCTAAGATTGCTCAGCCCAGATGAAGAAGATCTGAGAAGACGTGTATTATATACCTCTAAACAAATGGAAAAGGGACAGAGAGTTGTGAGTCACCCACCATAGCTGGGTCCTGGGTTGTCCGTGAGCCACCCAGCATCTGGAGTCATTAGTCATTTGTGAGAACAAGAGGAACTGGGAGTCAGGAAAAGGAAGAGGAGGCAGGGCCTCCCAGGAATTGCAAAGTGGGCAGTGGAGGAAGAGTAGGGAAGCTGGTCTGGGGAGACATATGAGCATTATGGAACTGGCTTTAGGAGCAGAAAGCTAGCAAAAGGATGTTTAAAGCAGCCCTACTCCTCAAAGGGGGCATGCAAGGGAAGTCAGACAAGCTTCAGAGACTAATCACCTCTTCGGGGACCTTTGGTTCCTGCATCCCATCCCAGCCCCAAGGCCAAGCTGCCATATACACCTTCAGAGGAGGAGTCAGAGAGGGCTATTTTGAGAAAGCAGTGAGTTTTGATGGCTAATAGGGTTTGTTGAAGCTGAAAAGACAAAATCCATCTATAAATGTTCACGGGAGGGTGACTTAGTAGCAGTTATTTGAAGTGATACATCTTTTTAGACTCCTGTACTCACATGTCTCTCCTGAACATTATGCAATACAGCATGAGTCTCAGGGTGACACATGAGGCCATCCATGGTGAGGGACACATGGTAAATGACCTAGGCAGAGTTAACACGGGTACCACAAACATATAGATGTACTCAAATTCCCCATTACTTCCTTAACCTCTTCCTGAGAAACAGAAGCCATATAAAGTTAACTCTGTCTCTCCAAGTATCTCAGTAAATCAACTGGCCCATCAAGACCAGCCCTCCCTTGCTGTTGCCATCCTGACTTTCATCAACTCCACCTTCTGCATCACCTTTTCCTTCCTCATCAGAGTTTACTCTAACAGCCCCCCCCCCGCCCCGCCAAATATACAAGAAAAAAAAAATTTTAGCATCACAGGTCCCCAAATACACCCTTTCTATGAGCCAAACACCATGAAACTCAGCTGGGGCTACACAACGTCAGTGTACACACTTGCTAACTCCACAGGTCAGACATGGTTGACATCAGCAGTGACCTCTACCGTGGCCTCTTCCTTAGGTCACATCTCTGTTAATTTGCACACCATCTCTTAGGAGTTCAACACTGTATTCCTCTCCCGTCTTTCCTCCTGTTACTGGCTCTCAATCCCAGTTCCTTGTGTTGTCCTTTCTGTCTGTTCAGCCACAAGGACTCCCATCTACCTCTACTCCCCTTCTCTAGCTATGTTCCTTCCTCAGAGAATCTTGATGACATCACATCATTGTTAATGGCACCCTGAATTCTAACTTCTAACTTCTAGGTTCTCCTGAAAGGAGAGTGGAATGGTAACTTGCTAGCTGAGCCCTTGCACCGGCTGTCTCCCGATAGTCTGCAGACCATACATTCCTTGCCTAAGGGCAATGGCTGAACATCACTTCTTATGGCGAGCAGGGAAAAGATCACGGATACAATCCTGCTATGGCTCTCCACAGCACACTCTACACATCATCATATTTCTCAGTATTTAATTTTCTTCATAATTAAGAGTAAACTTAGCATAATTCCTTTCTGTAGGAGGGTGATACTGGGGGGAGATGGAGAAACCCTGAGCAAGATGGGAAGTGTACTTGTGACTACCCCACTCTGTTAATCTATATCCCCTCACACTAAATAACCAGTCACCCTTGGCTGCACTTGACAATAGGATGTCTTTCCTCTAACTCTGACCCTTTTCACTGCTTGTAGCCAGGTCATAACAGGTCCATATGGTCCTGCTAATGTCCCATATTCTCCTCTCCAGAATGACAACCTTAGTCTAGGATGAAAACATCTGTGATCTAGTTTACTCCAGATGCTTCTTGTCAGCTCTCCACCCTGTACCCCTGTTCATCCATGCTCCTTGCTTTGATGCCCAAACAGTCTCCAGAAAACCTAACTTTATTATCACTTTTATGTTCTAAATTTTGGATTTCCAAACAGACCCTGAAACTACCTATGGTTGAGGGATCCTTCCTTCTGCCCCAGGTGGTAACCTGCACTCAGGAGTTATTGGCTCCTGTAGACATCTATGTAGGTATGGCTTCTTTAAGCTGTAAAACCACTCCAAATCCATCCCATAGGCAGAACATCAACAAGAAACAGAGTAATCCCTTTTGGAATGATTTCCAGTAGGTTTCAACCCACATCACAAGCCAGGAAGGAGTACCAGACTCTGTCACTTCTGAGCAAACCACATTTACCTGTAAGAGCATCTATCTCATAAAAGATCAACACACTATTTTGCTCCCTGAATACACCTTATGTTATAGGTTTATCATCAAAGACAAGGATGCCTACCCACTTACAGTTTGTTTCTTATACGCCAAATCACCTGCAGCTTAGTAACTGATTTAGAGTCTCTTCCCCGCAGTGGTTACTAGTTTCCGTTACTCAGTAAAATTCAGTCTGAAGAGTGAAGCAGATTCCTGATCCATTAGTCTCAGGGACACTGGGAAGAGTGGCTAGGAGCAGCTGTGGGGTGGTAAGGGTTCTGCTTGGGGGCTTTGGGAGGAAGAGTTAAAACTGCCACCCTCTGTACTGGTAGTCTGGCACGCTTCCTTAGGGCAAAGGGAGGGTATGAGGGTCAAAAGATCTAATGTAAAACAAACAAAAAGTGAATGCCATTTACAGTGCAGCCCCATCAAAGGATCCTAGGCTTACAAAACACTCGCTGTCTCTCCAAATCCCACAACTCTCCCCAAGTCATCAGAAGTGTGGAGTCCAAGCTGGTGACTTCATGAGATGCCTTCTCTCCAAACACAGAGAATCATGGGTACAGGACGGCTATGAGCTACATGGTGGCAAAGTAAAGGGCTCCCTGTCCAATCATTACCTGTGTACTGCAGCCAGCAGCTCCTGTGGCATCTGCACAACCACGTATGTAGGCATAAAATCAAGGCAACAGCAGTAACAAGTTGACAGACTAGGAACACAGGTCCCACACCAAGGCAAATAGCTAGGCATGGAGAGGCTTCCTTCCCCTCATGGGGATGGTGAGTATTTAGTTAGATATACAGCTATGAACACTCAGCATGATCCAGCTTTCCAAAAGTCTGTGTTGTTCTGGGTCTTCAGTTTGAGAAGAGCCTGCCACCACACTACTCATAAACAGCAAGGGAAGAAGAGTCTGTGGTGTGGGCTTTTGTTTTGGACCATTAGAATCCACTGAACTGAAAAGATCAAGCTGTCAGAGTTCATTTTCTTCCTAAATCAACCAAACTGTAGAATAACACAAAATATTTCACTTTACAACATAATTTGTATCTTCAATTTACTCGCAGCCCTGGGAATTTGACAGGTACAGTATTAAGTAAAACCCCTTCTCCAAAGTCTTATTGGAAAGGTTAACCATGAAGCAGGCAGCTCTAACAGCCAGCAGCTTCCTGCAGCTCACAGGCCTACAGCAAGGATGCTGATGTGAGCCAGCCTATGGACTTGCGTCTGCAAGCAGATGTCACAGGTAAACTTGGGGAAACTTTTGATTAAGAAAATCCACTAATTATTAGGCTGTCAGGAGCATAAGAGGGAGTCTTTGCTCACTGCATATTGGCAAATTAAATAATTTCTTTGTGAGCTCAAATAGTTAAAGTATGTGTGCACCTCAATTCTGTAAAGGCTTCATGTGCTTATCAGTTGACTTCCTGATATTTCTCATGGGTTGCAGATGTAACTCAGGTGGCAGAGTGCCTGCTTCACAGGTGCAAAACCCTGAGTTCAGCAGGCAAGCCTCAGCACAGCATAAAGCAGGTGTGGTGGTGCTTGCCTTTAAATCCATCACTTGGGAGGTGGCAGGAGGTTCAGAAGTCCAAGGTCATCCTCAACTACACCAGAAGGATTTCTATTGACTTTTCCATTATTTTAGATTGGCAGCCATACAACCACTGTTGAGTAGCTACTGTGTGGTAGGCAAGGCACCCTGCAGCCTCTGAGGTTGTTCGGAGAGATTTCAAATATCTAGATGCAACAGTCATACAGTAGCATCCAGAGTTTCCTTTATAAATGGTACAAAAGGGGCTCATGTGAGAGACACAGATGGAGGACACTGACACTCTGATCACACTTGCTTCTTTAAAGGAATTACAGTGAGCAAGGTTACAATTTCTTCATAGATTTGAGTATGCATCCCACCTTTACATTTTTAAAATTTGAGAACAAAGGGTCAGGCCAGACTGAAGATGGAGATAATATAATATTCAACTTTATTTTCAATCTTGTGACTGGCAGACAAATAACTATGGGCTTTCACAATTAGTATTTAAGACGAGCTCACTGTACAAAGAACATCTCTTGGAGATGCTGTATTGGAGAAATGTGAAGCCTCACTACCTGGACAGTCACCAAAGGTGACTCTATTCAGTGTCTTTCTGCAAGTCTTCAAGACAAATTTTAAATGTCAACCAACAAGAACATTATGAGAGAAAAAAGCCGTAGTTACTGAGCTGGGAAAAGTGCCTGTAGCATACACACACACACACACACACACACACACACACACACACACACACACACACACAAACAGAGGACCACTGGGAAAAGTGCCTGCAGCACATGCAAACACACACACACACACACACACACACACACACAGAGGACCACTGGGAAAAGTGCCTGCAGCACATGCAAACACACACACACACACACACACACACACACACACACACACACACACGAGTAAAGAGCTGTCAACACAAAGAGGTACACAAGCCTAAGGAGAAAATAATAACAAATTTTTTCAATAAATATACAGAACTGTGCTCAAAGTTAAATATCAAAGAAAGATGAACTCAAAACTGTGATGCTTATAGACCAGCAGACTGGCTAAAACAGAAAATGAATGGTATTAACTATTAATGAGTATATGTGGAAACAGAGACACAGCTCTGTGTGTGTGTGTGTGTGTGTGTGTGTGTGTGTGTGTGTGTGTGTGTGTGTGCTTGTGCATGCGCGCAAAAACTCTTCTCTGGGAGTCTTGCTGGAAAGGAAGATGGCAGTATCTGTGGAAGGTGATGATACACAGATCCCATAACAATGAACATGCATCTGTTAGATGGGAGGGAAGAAAGGAAGGCAAATAGAGGAAGAAGGAAAGAATAAGGAGGGAAGAAAACAAGGAAGTTAGGAGAGAAGGACTGATGGAAGGAAGGAAAGAAAAGAAGAGAAAAGGGGGGGACAGGAGCAAGGACTCTATATAGTGCCAATAACATCATCAAAATGAAGCATGGGCTATACCACCATCTCAGTAGCACAACAGTGATTCCTGTTTCCAGTCCTCAGAAGGGATCCACATATGACCAAGCCTCTGACTTTTACTATTTTGATGGTTCTTCCCAAGGAGCTGTGAGGGCAGTAGAGGTCACTGGGAGCAGAGTGGGTTCCAGGCTGCTCTGCTGATCAAACTTCTGACAACTGATATAACCTGCCACATCTTAGAGCCTCATCTGAAGCCACAGTAGGGTCACCCTTGGAGGCCGCAACACTGACATATTACAACACTGAGACAGGTCTACAATTTCATAGACCATGCTTGATAACAACAGGTAACGGCATAAGTCTCTGAGCTTCCCAAGTGCCATCCATCCACACATAGCTACCTCCATGAAGAGAGCCAACAACACTACCTGACTTAACTACAAATCATGTAAATCTGTAAACTGAACACATTCAAATATCATAAGAAATGAATGGATTTATAGAAACAGTTGTATTTTTGATAATACACCTTCTATGCATATAAGAGATATTCTCCATCTCCATGGAGACACTGATGTTTTAATAATCAATATCTGTAACCAATGTCTTAGATATGGAGGATCAAAGACATAATACTATCCCATATCCACAGACATTACCACAGTTCCTGTAGTCACATTGGGTTGAGCTTCCATGACATGCTCTGTTCTTTTTAGCCCATTCATTCCCATGACACTCCTTCCATTTTTTGTTCCAATTCTTAGTGAAAAAGTTACAGCCTGGGGTGAATTTTCCAGACTCATCAAAGTTGACTCACAGAGGAGTGTGGATGTGGATATGGTGCTTTAGTTCCTTTCTGTTGGAATAGAAACATTCTGACCAAAAGCAACACGGGGGAAGAAAGGATTTATTTCAGCGCACACTTTCAGATATCAGTTCACCAGGGAGGGAAGTCGAGGCAGGAACTGAAGCAGAAGTCAAGACCCTGCTTGCCAGGGTTCTCTCTGTATCATGTTCAGCCACCTTTCTTATACAATCAAAGCTAACTTGCATAGAGATGGTTCTACTCAGAGGGGCTGCCTCTTACATCAACCTTCAATCAAGTTATTTTTCAATTGCTGTAATAAAACATCATAACCAAAGTAGCTTTTAAAAGCTGTTGTTTACTCTACAGGATGCTGCTGTTGTGAGGGTCAGGGGCATTCCCCAAGCTGCTCTCAGTAGATGCCACCAGACCTCTCTGCTCTACCTACATGTAGTGGCCTAAGTATATCTGGACATTGTCCTCTAGGGGAGAAAATCTCCAATTATTCAGCCACTTAAAGGACAACTAAGGTATTTCCAGGCAATCCAGAAAGTTTGTGGCTTTGGTTTCTCTTCAAGTTTTTGTTTGTTTGATTGTTTGCTTTGGACAAGGTCTCCCTATATAGTTCATACCACCTCTCATCCACTGATAGCCCAGGCTGACCTCAAAATCAGACCTTTCTGCCACTGCCATGATGAATACTGGATTAGCGAGCTCCCACAGCTGGTCATTCTTAGTCCTGAGCCAGCTTCAGGAACCCGAGTACTGCACAGATTTTTCGAGGTTCCAGAAGTGTAATGAATGGGAATTTAGGACAGGTCTAATCAGGGGAGGGAGTGGGGGAGAGAGAGCTAAGGTGGGTCTTTAGATGGCTGTGGGGATGTTTTCCCTCTTTTTTTTTTTTTTTTTTTTTTTGGCTCCTAGAGATGCTTCATGCACAGGATGAAGAGGGCACTTGGCTTCTGTCCTCACAAAAGTGAGTGTATCCTCCACTGCTAAGTGTCAATGGGACAGAGACAAACAGTAGACAGGAGGTCACAGCATGGTGTGGAAATGTGCACAGCCTGGGGATTCTCCAGCAGATTCTGCCTTTTCAAATTCCCTCTGAAGTGAGCATCCCTAAGTAAGAGCCCTGAGAGCCCTTCATCACTGCCTTGGAGAGTGGTTTGATTTTTCATCTTGGAATTAAATAAAGAGGCAATTCGAATCAACCTCACTGGTAGAAATGTCTATGCTATATACGATAAATTAGTTGTAAACAGGTAAAATCAGAAAATGGTTTGTTTCAATTATGTAAAGTGCAAAACAATTAAAAATAGCCCAAAGAATACAAGAGGAAGAGAATTCCAAGAGGTGGAACGGCGGCCTGATAGCTCTCACCACTCAGGGAAGGTGGTTGTGCTGTACCGTCCACAGTACTCAGGGAAGGTGGTTGTGCTGTACCGTCCACAGTACCCAGGGAAGGTGGTTGTGCTGTACCGTCCACACCACACACAGGTCTAAAAGCTCTTGAGAAAGAATGCCCATGCCTTTGTCCTCTGCTCTCACCAGCCAGTGAAGATAAAAGAAAAATGAGTGTAAAGTCTGCTGGGTTGGTGCATGCTTTCTGGGTGTGCCAGTCCTGGGCCCAAAGCTATCTGTCTTGGAAAGCCTAGCACACCAGGAATGCCCTGCAAGTTTGCCAGGGAAATGAACTAGGTGACTAGGGACCCCAGAGGAGAAGCTGTGGTCTCAGCTGGAACACCCCTCAGCCTGGGCTGGTGCCCTTGGAAAGGGTTAAGGTTCCAGAACAAAGGTTCCAGAACACAAAGTGTGAGCCAAGGTCACAGGAAGCACACTGAGTTCCTGAGAACCTTTCTTCCAGAATGTTTGCGACACTGAGTCCCATAGTGTCTCCCTTCACTGAAAGCTGTCCCCCAGCTTGTTATGCTGCTACGGTGAAGATGGTAATGGCGAACGGAAAAGGGAATTCTTAGCTGACCTTACAACTGTTAAACTGCCCAGAATGCAAAGCCTGGCTACAGCTGGGCAATACACTAACACCTTAAACTAAACAAATACAAAGTACCAAGATAACTAAAACCATGGCTTCAAAGAATAACGAAAAGATAATGTCAAGTCAAAATTGCAGAGTTGATAAAGCCTGGAATGCTGCAGTCAGGCTTTCAAAGTGCACCAAGCTTGCCAACTGGGTTCTCCCCATTCCTCTATTCCCATGCTGTGGTTGAGGACAGGCCTCCATTGTGAAGATACCTCTCTGCCTACCTTATTGAGCTCTCAACACACTAAGGCCACCAACTACTGTTTCTTTAAGCAAGGAAACAAGTGACAATGTACTTATGGATGGCCGGTGCTGCAAATTTGCTTTCTGAGCACTGATATGATGTATTCTACAAAACCCAGCATTGCTAAGGTAGAATCTGTTCCTAAGACTTAGGGTCCTTTCCTGTCCTGAGCACATGCAAGATTAACATTGGCAGAAAGATCAGCAAGCGTGCCAGCTGGATGCCAACACACCTGATGGGCTTTACCTAAGGAGTGGGAAAATATATGATATTTAAAAGGAAAGAAACTGCTACATGGAAAAAGTAGGCCTGGGCATCTTCCTTCATGAAATGTGATTATGTGTTGATCTGTACTGTGCACATTCGGTTGAAAACCTAAGTGTTATATTCATACATGGAGAATACATCATAGTCAAATGCTGTCTGAATGAGTAGGGAAAGATGGAGGATGAGGAGGAGGAAGAAGATGAAGAAAAGAAGAACACATAAAACGGTAGGCTGTAGTCACCCAGCAATAAGGAAAGGGGCATGCTACCCAAGGAAAGGAAAAGACTACAAACATATTGGCTCATCAATCGCCACATGGCCATGATGGAGAAAACTATGACACACACACACACTCAAACACACTCACACTCACACACACACACACTCACACACATACACACACTCACACTCTCACACACATACACACACTCACACACACTCGCTCACACACATACACACACACTCTCACACACATACACACACATACACACACTCACACTCTCACATACTCACACACACTCAAACACTCCATATTCTTACAAGATGTAGGGATGAAATTTCAGAGCATGAAACAACAAATCCAAGATCAGTTGTTTCCAGACAGAGTGGAACCAACAGTAATACTGTGTTGCATGACATCGGTGCTCAAATGCTCAGCCAACAAACAAATAAAATAAAGGAGGTCAGCAAAATCTACTGCATTTTGGGTCAGGGAGATGGCTGAGTCAATAAAGTGTTCGCCTTGTAAGCTTGAAGACCTGAATTCATATTCTTAGAAGTCAAAAGGGAAGAGCCGATGTAATGGCACATAACTGAAATCCCAGCAGTGGAGAGGCAGAGACAGGCAGATGTCTGTACCTTGCTGACTTAAGGGTTGGGGTCCAGGCCAGTAAGTGATCTTATCTCAAAAAACAAGGTGAATGGCACCTGAAGAATAGCACCTAGGATGTCCCTTGGTCTCCACATGCATCTGTATATACATAGACAAGCACACACAAACACAAAGATTTTACTATATTTGTTAGACTTGTCTTTCCAATAGCTTCAGTTACAACCAACCTTGTTAGGGCCACTGCACTAAATGGTAACATCACATGCACATACACTGAAACACCAGTCTATTTGTTTCTATGGGAGGCATTGTAAGTTTCCTACAGATGCTTTTCCTCTGCCACTTCCTTGTTCGGCATCTCATAGGTAAAGATCCTCATGATGAACAGTCAGTCTCTTCTGGTGAATAACAAGAACCCTTCCCAACATCTGGTGAGAATTTTGCAGCCACTGTCTCTTCCTCCAGGCCTCACTTCAGTTGCAGACTACTAAAAAGTTCCAAGCCCCCTCCATGATCTTAGATCCATGTTTTTTCAGTCTTTAAGGTAAATGTGCAGGATATAAACTACAGTTTATAAACAGAGTCTTCTTTAGGCTCCAACTAAGCCTAGAAGAGACCAGTCAGTCTCAAACACAAAATCTACACTGACATTAACGTATACTTGAAAACTATTGACAATCATAACTGTCAACAGCAATGGTTCTGAGCAGGGAGAAGTGCTGATTTAACTTACTTTCCTGAAAAGAGAGAAGGGCCAGCTCCTAGCAAGGTCTATGGGAGGATTTCAATGGAAGTGATAGGAATTTCAACAGGAGTGGTTTATGTTTTAAAAAATTCTATCCCAAGTGTCAATCATCATTGACAAATGCAGAAACAGTTCTACCACCTTCTTTGCAGTCGGTATGAACAGGAAGATGAATTCTAAGAAACTGTAAAATCATCCCCAGGGTGTCCTTTTTCTCATCTACTGGCTGAGGAAGAAATGTGCCACACAGGCCAAATGAAAGCAGTCCGCAACACACATTTCTCTAAGGTGAAGAATATTGGGTTTAATCTGAGAGACTTTTACAATTCTAACCAGGTCCCACCCATGGCAAAATTCTGATGTGAGCAATGGCTGTGCAGAGCTCCACTGGAGTGACTACACGCACAGGACCAGTGGCGACAAGTCAAGTGGTCATATTCCCATGTGCAGCTAACACATCTTTGATGCATACTGTGCAGCTGTGTGCTGTGCTATATGCACTCAAAGAACCAATCAGGAAAGGACAGCCAGGTGAGAGCCAGGGCATCTCAGCAGTTGAATAGGAAGGTGCGAGCTTCTAGTTATCCTGGGGGCTTCTAAGGAGCAAGCACGCATGCAACTCTGGATAAAGCACCTCTAGAAGCCAGCACACAGATACAGTCTGCGACGGAACTGTGCTTATCTTAAATGTCACCTTGTCATCTGGCACTCTCATAGCAAAGCTCGGACCTATAATGTCAGGCTGTTAACATGCCAGTCAAATAGTGGTTGGAATTGTGATCTTCACTCAGTCCCAAGATCCTTGATTTACAAGCTGTTGATCACATCAAATGGGTGCTGTCTTTAATTGCACTTTACAAGCCCTTGAACACCAAGGGGCAGTTTTTCACAGACAAAGGCAAACGAGCACGCAGATATTTAAGAGACCAGAGAGGCTGATTTGGTCGATTTCTAAACTGTGGGTGGTAAAACTGCATGTCCAGCTGTGCCGTTAAAACTTAAATACAGACTCCGGAAGCCTCTGGGAACCACAGCTTATCATGTAAAGGAAAGGAGGGCTACAGTGCATAGCAGGACAGACAACAGGGGCAAAAGTGAGGAGAATGTGGACATAATGAACTACAGACAGAAAGACAGACAGACACCACACACACACACACATCAAAGGCAGACAGGAAACAATGGAGAAACCGTATGTGACTGTTAATCTGAACTCTCAACTTGATGGAATTTAGAATCACCTTGGAGACAAACCTCTGGGCTAATCTTTGAGGGACTTTGGGAAGATCCACCATGGACATGAGTGGATGGGCTGGGGTCCCAGACTCAAGCTAAAGGAGCTAGGTACCAGCATTCATTCTGCTCTGCTTCTTGGCTAGGCACACAATGTGCCCAGCTGCCTCACCAACATGGCTTCTGCTGCCATGACTACCCTGCCAGGATGGACTGCACCTTCAAACTACAAGCCAGATGAGACTTCCTTAAGTGGCTTTTGTCAGGCATTTTCTCAATCAACAAGAAAATAACGACCATACTATATTACATGCTCTTTGCATAGCACCTATAGGATCACTGTTTGTCCTTGAAGAAACCCACAGCAGGCTGGTGGATGGCGTGCTCTCTAGCCACACAGTGTTGAGTAGTGAAGGAGAAGAGCGGCAAGCCTGGGCTGGGCAGAAGTCAGCCAAATAAGGAGCGAAGACTCATGGGAAGCCTGTGCTCTGGGAGGTCAGCATCCTCTTGGGCAGATGGAGGCACTTTTCAGGTAAGGAGAGAGGGGACAGCACAACTTAGAACCTGACTCTGGGTAGTTGGCCTAGACTACCACTTTTTTGTGTGTGCGCGCTTATAATTTGCCTCAGCTTCCCCATGGATGAATCCCAGAGGCTTCCAAGGGTATCAGGATACATTGGCATGTGACAGTCCCACTGTGGTCTTAGCACCTATGTGTAGCTCACTCTTTATCCCAGAACAAATGTATTAGTCAGGAACAGGACTGACAGAATGGAGTGATATATAGTATTATGTAATGACTAGATCTGGGAGTTGCTCTGTCTACAAGACTGAATATCTCAGAAGTCCCAATCTGGTCTCAGAGAGGTGGTTCTAGGTAGATGTCCATTTACAGCCCACCTGCAACTCCAAAGATGTAGGTTCTAACACAGCAAAGGAATAGCTCAGGAATATGACAGGTGCATTTGCCAGTGAAAGTGAACAGTGCAGACAAAAAGCAAAAGAGTATTCTCCCATGTGACCCAGATTTAGGGTGGGTCTTCTGACCTTACATGATGAGAGCTAGGGTGGCTCTTCCACCTCAAATAATCCAGGTTAGGAAAAATCCCTCGTAGGTGGGCCCATCTACTTGGGTTTAGGTCTGCTCCCAACACATATACAGAAAGCAATAAGAGAGAATAGCCACATTGTCAATAGCGAAAAACTCTTCATAGTGAAGCTGACAATTAAGGATGGGCCACCAAACCAGCTGTATCCAAAGAGCTGGAAGTTTCTGGCCCTCTAACCTGGTGGAGGCAAGAAGTTTCTCTTTCATTTTCTCTTTGAACTTCTGTTCCTCCTCTGCCTCCTAAGTGCTGGGTTTATAGGCACACACCCCCACACCTGGTTTCATGCAGCAAGGCTGGAATCTGGGGTCTGGGGATCAAGCCCAGAGCTTAGCACATGGTAGGCAAGCATGCTCCCAGGTGAACTACATCTGCAGTCTGATAAAAGGCTCCCTCACACAATCTGACTTGGCTTCTGCACATCAATGCTGCATAGTTTGGTATTTGCACCCCATGGGGTATGAGAATAACTTTTACAATCTTCAATGCCCATAGGTGAAGTGCATCAAAAATGGGTTGCTCTTCCATAGGTCACCCTGCCATGGAATTTGTCCCTGTGCGAAATGTCAACTGTGGCTTTGTTGTGATTTTTTAGGGGTTAGTCTCTTATGGTGCCAAGTCAACCATACATAGATAAGAACACATACACAGGCATGCACTCACATATCTACAGGAAGCTGGGAGGGCGGAAGCATAGCCCTGTATACCTGGAAACTCAGAGTATTTGATTTTGTGATTAGATCTGGTACAGTTCTCTGTCTAAGATGGGTCACAGGCTCTGCAGACTGGACATTCAGTCCCCCTTCCTCCCGATTGCCTTAGGACTTCGTCTTCTGTGCACAGTGAATCAGAGGCCAAGGCAGATGTCCTTCTCTACACCTGGTGTCTCCTATCTTATCCTCAGAAGTCTCAATGACAGTAGTGGTTCACCGACAGGAGCATGCAGTAATTTCTCCTGCTCAGTTCATTCTTCTCAAAACAAAAGCCTATGTCCAAGATACAGTGAACACTTATTGCTGACACCCACAACATCTCATCACATGGCTGGGCCAGCAGGGAGTCTCCAGTGAGCAGGAGAAGGTCAATGCTGCTGAGTCCATCTACAACTCTGGGGACCACGAATCATGTATTTCTTTGCCACACAAAAAATACATGGCCCCAGAGGTCCTGATGTCTTTAGACTCATAGTGCTGTGTGCACAATGCCATGGGCCACAATGATTCCTTTAGTTGTGGGGAAGCTGACACTCCCCAGGGTTGGAGGGAGGAGGTATTTGATGGGGAAGCAAGAAGATGAAGTCATACAAGGATGAGTTGCAAACTATAAACAAACTATTGATCTTTTATGATCAGCATCACAAAAATAAATGCATAAGTATAGTTTATGTGCTCCCCAACACACTGATAGAATCTAAAAGGGCACCCCAAGATACAAATATAGGGAACCAATCACATCTGAACTTTTTTTTACAGAAGTCGCCATCCAGGGTATAGAATGCATAAACTGAGCACTGGGACATGGCTGCCTTCTTGGGAGGTAAGAAGTCAAGTTCACCCACGAGTCATTGCTACCTTCTTGAACTGTGTGACCTATTTTAGGCAATACTGCTACACTATCCCTAAGTCTTGGTCCACAGTACAATGGTTCTGTGTACATGGGTCTAAGACACCGGGGATTTGTACATGTTCATTTGTTCTGCTGAATGAAAATGAGACCAAAACTGTGAAGTGGTCCAGAAAAATTTGGAATTTTCAATCACAAAAATAAAACCAAAGGGCAAAAGAAAGTATGATGTTGGGCTGGAGAAGGATGGGAATGTCAAGAAGGACAGAGGGCTAAGTGACATGACGGATAGATGTGTGGAAGCAGAGGCCAAGACCCCTGCTCCCCATCCAGGCCTCCTCCACCCTGCTCACCAGGAGAGAACTTGGTCACAGCAGCATCTGACTTGAGAAGTGCAGCACTCCCTCAGTGGAACCTTGTCTGCGGTCTGCTGTGGAGGTAGCCACATGAGGAACATTGTTCCTGCTGTTACAGGAAGGGCAGAACCCGGAAAAGTATAGGGAAGGCCCTGCTGCCATGCATTTCTCCACAGGGTGGATAAAAAGGCAAAGCCAGGCAGGTGTGGTAATCCAAACCTGTTCTCCTAGTGCTTGGGAGCTGAGGGAAGGAGATTCAGGAGTACAAGGCTAGATTTAGCTACATTGTGAGTTCAAGGGCAGCCTGAACTACAGGGAACCCCAATGAAAATAAAAAGAAAGAAAGAAAGGAAGAAAGAAAGGAAGGAAGGAAGGAAGGAAGGAAGGAAGGAAGAAAGAAAGAAAGAAAGAAAGAAAGAAAGAAAGAAAGAAAGAAAGAAAGAAAGAAAGAAAGAAAGAAAATGTCAGAACCATAGGGAAACTATAATATAGCACCACAAGGAGAATCATGGATCTATCAAGAGGGCTGACATACACCAAAGCGTCTCATCTTTCCATTATAAGCAAACTTTCCGTTATAACCAAACTGACCTCTGACCCACCGATAACCTTAATCCATGGACACCACTGAATTCTTGTCTCAGATTCTATCAGTATTGGCTGAGGGCAGCCCTGGCTCTTCCTCTCCAGAGACACAGCCTGATATAGTGACAGAGCCCCATGCTGGCATAAGGACACCCCCATGATCTCCACGTCCACATCTCCATAAAACCATGGGTACCTCAGTAGCCAGCCATATGATCTTTGCCACCAGATATTATAGAAGCAGGATGCTAAACTCACTTGTTCTGCATTGTGTTCATGATCACCCAGTCGAAGGGGTAGACGTTCTTCCCTATGAGGTTCTTAAACATGATGAATGTCTCCATCAGAAAATCCTGCAATGAGACAACGTGGCAGTGAGTCAGTCCACCCAGGAGGAGGATGAACACTCTTCCCAATGATGAGATTATAAAAGACCCCATTATTTTTAGCTGAAGGAAAACATTCTAGAAGCAAATGAAGATGTATTTCACTGGGGCTATATGCTGCTTCTGTCTTTCTGTTTACCAGGCACCTCCTGCTTGTGGTCCCTCCCCTTTTGTCTGGTGATTTAAAGCTTGCCTTGACCCTTTGTACACATGCAGCATGCAACTGACCAAGTGAGTAAGGAGCCTTTTTTGTCCAATAGCTCCATAGGTAATTGCTCAGGGATGCCCCTAGAATCTTGTGCTCTTTCTGTGGAGCTCCCAGATCAACAGAGAGCAACAGCAGGCTTCAAGGGGTTGCCTATTGCTCTGTGTAACTCACACCTTCACAAGGAAGCCACTGGCCACAGCAAGCTGGTAAGGATGTAACAGCTGCCCTGTGCTGGTTGGAATACGTGAGGGGAAGGTAGTTTTGCTCTATGCTGTTATTCTGAACCTTGGCAAGGTTTCCTAGGAAATCCTCATGTGTGCTCAGGACCCCATTAGAGAGGAAACAGACAACAGGGTCTCTATAGCTGCAGCTGGCCAAAGAGTGGAGCTTTCTCACTGTGTAACTTACTGAATCATAACGAAGTATTGGCTATAAAGGGAAAGGGGGAGAATGGAATTTAAGCAGCTAACAGTGGGTTCATACTCTTTGGGACCTCGTCTAGTTTCATGTTGCAAATGTGAGGAAATACTCTGACCAAAAGAAATTGAGGAGGAACAGGCTTATTTCAGCACAACTTAATTATTCGACTGCTTGGCTGACCATTTTGTTGGGACTTTGGAACATTGGATGGCCAGAGTGTATGCTTTGTGAGCTACATCTCTGCTTGTACGGTACCATGGCTTTCCTGTCCATCCCTCTTCTAAGCCTAATAATTGAGATGCAGGGAAGGGCTTACACTCTTAAAAGAAAAGTCATTTTTTCCCAGTGCCTTTTCTTGCCTTTCTATGAATTACAGGCTAGCACTTCATTAGTATTGCTTAGCTGATGTATTATGGAATTTGGCTAATCAAACAAAATGCAGTCTGAAGTAGGAGATGACTTCTTGCAAGGCTTACATGGAAGGCTGAGGAACTCAGTAGTCGGGGTTGTCCAAAGGACCAGCTGGTTCAGAATAGTTCATTAGGCTTCACAAACCACTCTGCCAAAGCCTGGGGTTCCGGGAGCATTGAAAGAAATCCTCATCACTCACTCTTCATTCATTTCTATTGCAATTTGCACTTGACTACTCACAGGGTGCCCAAGACAGCTAGCGGGCAGCTCTAACAAAAGCTGCAGGCATGTTCTGGAGGCTAACTACTTCTCTCAATCTCTAACCCCATTGGTTTCGTGAAAACGTCACTCTCAATCGGAGCCCTCCCTCCCCCAATAAGAGCAATACTGCTCTCAGAGGATCTTAACTCAGTTCCCAGCACCTATGTTGGGTGGCTCACGACTGCCTGTAATACCAGCTCCAAGAGATTCAGTGCCCTCTTATGGCCTCTGTGGGCAGTATTCTCACACATTTCTTCTAACACACACACACATACACACACACACACACACACACACACACACACACACACACACAATGTCACAGATGGAAGAAAGAGAACAGGCAAAAATAAGAGCACAGGGACACACCAAAGCTCAGTGTGGTGGTTCATGGCTCTAATCCCAGCACTCAGCAAACTGAGATGAAAACTGTAGGAAGTTTAAGGCTACAAGCAAACTGGGAAGAGCAATAAGAATTGAACTCTGACCCTGGGGGAGGTGGGGGCTCTAAGAAGGACCAAATGTGGAAAAGTAAAGTGTGGGCCCCATGAGTGACAGGGTAGCTGTCTTTTCCTACAGCTAAATGGAGACCAATGTAGGTGCTTGCTCAGCTAATTGGCAATAGGCATGGTTATAACAATAGAATTCTCTTTCTTAAGAGATTTGTAACACATGCATACACACACACACACACACACACACACACACACACACACACGAGAGAGAGAGAGAGAGAGAGAGAGAGAGAGAGAGAGAGAGAGAGAGAGGGAGGGAGAGAGAGAGAGAGAGTGAGAGAGAGAGTGAGTGTGTTCCGAGTTGAAATGCTTGTTCTGACAGCTTGGATGTGAACCAGTTCTCCCAGCTTCTCTGTTTGTGTGAAGCTTTTCATGATACAGCGTTAGGGTAAAGAATACAAGTCGCGCCAATGAGATTTGGATAAGGTGAATGGATTGCATGAATTGCAAAACCTAGTTTTGATGTATGATAGTTTTGCAAGACATCCCTTTCGGGAGGAACCAAAGAAAAGGCATACAGAATTCATTATAGCCAACAGTTGTGTGTGCATCCATAATGGCCTCACGATAAAGTTCACTCAAAACATGCTCTGAGAACAAATAGGCAGTAAAGGATAGAAGGTAGCTAGCTCAGCCAGAGGGGGTCCTGGCCGGGGTGATAGCTCAGTGCCCTTGGGTGTGTTCCATAGGAAATTCCTGCCCAAGGATAGAAACTCCCCTTTCCACCTGCAACCCCTTCCCTCAGCAGTCATCCGCTCTGAGCAGAGACCACTTCTCACCACTGACTTAGCCTTGTCTGGTTTGGTTGTTTGTTTGCAGAGCTCGGATGACATGGGTTCACTGGAAACACTGTAAGGCATGAGAGTTTGTTCTGCCTGCGATGGCCTTCCATGATGCTGACTCAGGAAAGGAATCTGCACCCCTAGATTGATAGTCCGTGTAGACTGCACTTGAAGGAAATAGTTCAGGACTAGAGCATCAGGTGTGTGGAGCCTGTCTCCATGGAGACTAGTCAACACTCCTGCTGATGGGTTCACATGGACAGCAACCCCTTTGAAGACCTTGAGGGTCTCGGTTGCACAATGCATCTGAAGCAGGCACATTCACACCTCTGGCATTTCTGCTTCCCCCATATCCACAGCAATGCTTCCTCACCACTTTTTACATCCAGTACAGCAGCTGGTCTACTCCAGAATAGGCCGATGGTTGTAGAGAGCCGCATGGCCGCACCTTAAAGATGGTGCTGGCTTCTGCCTTTCACCTTCCCGAGGTGAGAGCTCTCTGAGATAAACAACTCCTTATTTGGCTAAGGCTAAGCTCGTGGCTTGCTTCCAGGTGTGGCTTACTTCCGTGCACCTGGATCTATTGGCATGGCCCACGTGGCGCCCCGTGACTAGCAGTCCAGAGGGTATATAGCTGGGAGCGGGTTTTCCCCAGTAGGAGAGGCAGAGCAGAGGCAGGAGAAGTTTCAAGGTCCTGAATAAACCACTGAAAGAAGAGCCTGGTGTCGCGTCATCCTTGCGGGCGAGGGTGCACGTGACAGATGGTCAAATGGAACAGAAGACGTAAGGTACTGTGAAAGGGAGGGGCCTATATCCCTCTATGGAGATATGGACAGGATTCAGAAAGGGGCCCCCAGAAGGTGAACACTGAAGCACCAATAAGTTGGGAAAGGACACCAGGAAGAAGGCCTGGGATATGGGGCATTTCAGAGGCTTGCCTGGCAGCAGAAGGAGTCTGGAGGACCCCACGAGGAACCCAGGAACCAGGTAGCAGCTGAGAGGGACTACAGTACACTGTTCTCTCTCCTAACTTTCAACACACTCCTCTCCTCAGAGCCGCCTCCACCTGCTCTGTCCCTGCACAGCTCCTGCTTTATCCAATACACATTTATGCTACTCTGCTATAATGGCACAAGGATCCTGGAAACCCAGGATCAAATTGCACCCCCCCCCCCCACCATGTGTCACTGAGTGTCCTCACATACACTATGTACATGATGATTCCTCCACATGAGTTTACCTTAAGGAGGTGTCAGGGTGGGGCTGACAAAGACAAAAGATGAGAGAATTGGAAGTTCCAGCCCTACATGCTCCAACCAGGGGTAGATTTTGCCAAAAGAACTCACGGACAAGACTGGAGGAGACTCGGATGCTGATAGGCTTCTGGAGAGGATGCAGATGTCTGAATGCTTACCCCTGCCCTCTCTGTCCTGTGCACCTCTGCCCATTCTGTCCAGTGTACCTCTTCCCATTGGTTTTACTGGAGTTGCGTCCTCTATAATAAACAGGGCAGAATATCCAAGCATCTCCTGGAGGGTTGTGTGCTAGCTGGACAAATTATGGACCTCAAGGCGAGGGTAAAGAAACTCTTAATAGTTGATTCATCAAAATTATAGGAGCCTGGACTCACAGCTGGATCTAGACGAGCCCTGTCATCTGTGGGATGCATGGTGGCACCCAGTTTGACAGTGCAGGGAGAGAACTGAACTACAGGACACCTGGCATGTGTCAGAGAACTGGCTGGTGTTAGGTCCAAGTGTGGAAGAAAAAAAAAAAGTGCTCTTCTAGGGCCACCCAGTCTGTGACACATGGCTAGAAGAGTCTCACGAGGCTCTGGGCAAGAACTCTGCTTCTATTCCCAATGCTGAGACCTATACCCAGGGCAGCATCCAGCACTGGGAATCAGCAAGACAAGTTTGCTGAAGCTCTCAGCCTTGAAGTGAGTGGCTTGCCTGGCATCTGTCCAGTCTTCCCTTTTCAGAGCAATCTTCCTACCCAGGTTGAGATTCTTAGTCTACCCTGGGGACAGTGTACCATTTAGGTGACAGCTCCAGTCCTGTGGGGTTGGGATGTTAGGGTGGTGATAATTGTGAATCTATGTGAGACTGAGTCACCCAGTGTCAGGGTGGGGATGGGATTGGGGGTCTGAATCTGAGAACCTGAAACTGTGCCTATTAGAAGCAACAGTACTTGGGAAGATAGTCTAGGCCATTTTTATATTGGAATACTAATTAACTTCCAATTATTTCACAGGAAATGATCTTTTCATTTTCATGATAATTGGGAGAGTAGAAAAATAAAACATTCTCTGCATACAGTTAGTAGATGGGAACATATTTTCATGAAGGTTTTGAAGAACTAACAACAATCAAAACCCTTGCCCTGGGAATTTGAGATATACAAATAACAAATGACATTTTATAATGGAAATCAAATTGTATGCAAATAATTGATTTTTCTGGATGCCTGTGTCTAGGAGGGGAAAAAAATTCCCTAGGGAAATTAGGCCCACAACATGGAGTCTATAACTTGATCCTTCATTGTGAGGAAGGAAAGGGTCCAACTGGGCAGGGCACAGTCATCCTGTGGTGCCTTGAAATGTTCCCTATAGTCTCAGGCATTTGGGTACTTGGTCTCCAGCTGGCAGCATTGTTTGGGGAAATTCAGGTGGTAGAGCCTTGCTGGAGGAAGTGTGTCACTGCACTGGAAGAAGGCTTTCAGATTATATGTGAAGCTCTCTCTGCTTCCTGCTTGCTGTTAAAGATGTGATTCCTCAGCTACCTGGTCCTGCGGTCATATACCTGCCACTTGAAGCCATGCCCCGCCCCCATGGTCTCTTATCCTTCTGAAACTGTAACACAGAATACACTCTTCCTTCCTTAAGTTGACTTTGTCCATGCTGTTTTATAACAGCAACAGAAAAGCATCTAGGACACATCCTTAAGAGCTACTTGTACAGTTGTGTTTCATCCCATACTGTAGCTAAATTCAGATGCCACACATGGATTTGGAGCACACACGTCTGCTCGGATACTGTACAAATTATCAATGGCAGCACCCATTTCTCAGTATGAGCAGTTACTCTCATCCTGAAAATCTTATCATTCATCTCAGAATATCATCTGTGAAGTCACACAATGCCATATTATCATTTTTACTGACAAAAGCAGGCCATACAGGTACATTTAAGATTTAATGATGAAATTAAATGCTAGGAATATAAAATAAAATTTTACTATGCTATGGTTTTAAATTAATCTTAGGATATTGTGTGGTATTTACTGTATATTTGAATCTGTCCCTATGGTAAACTTTTCCTTGATAGTGAAAGACAATTATATAACACATAGACATGAAAGAATGTACACATTTTTATGCCCTTCTATTTAAGGAACACTGCTATGATTTCAAGGTATAAATTTATTTTCTTCTTGGAGATTCTGTCTTTCTATATTTATCTACCCATCATCTACCTATTAATCTACCCTCTATCACTATCAATCTGTCAATCAAGCAAGCTAGCTATCAATATATACATCATCTTGTTTCCCTTCCATAGTAACGTAGAGACCAAGTGCAATAAGCCTTACTCTGGAAATACTACACAAACTGGATATGCCCCTGGGGAATTGATGAGTATCCTACAGGACTAGTGAGTTCTTAGAAATGGAATCCAAGAATTCGCATTAGCTTCTCACCAGGAAGCCTGCCAGAAGGTTGGGTGCAGCTTTGCAAAGGATATTCACCATATGGCAGTATAATTTCAGGCCATTAGGGAGGTAGCTCCTGGGCAATAAATTTCCCTATTGCACCCTCCCAATTAAGTTGCATCATAGTTTGCATGAGGAGGACTAAGGAGTTATTAGGAGAAATGCTGATGAGTGTCTATGATTAGCATTAATTAATAGCAAAGGAAGGCTTAAGGTAGAGGAGGGTGGCTCACAAGCTACTGCAATAAAAAGTCAACCAAGAAAGGACAGGAATAAATGACGAGGAGGGACATGATTGTTAATGACCTAGCAGCACATGGGAAAGGATGCTGTGACCAGAACAGATGGGATTTCTCCAGGTTCAGACCCAAGCTGTTCTCTAGATAGTCCTGGTCAAAAGTTTCCGTGCAGAGACTGAGGTGGCTTCAGACAACACCCAGAGAAGTTCCATGCAAAACTCCATTATAATTGGGAACACAAATGTCACCCTCTACTTCCACCACTGGCTCTGTGACAGAATAGATAGAAATGACACTCACCACAACATCGGTCCTCATTTTCCCAAAGGTCTTGATCAGGTGGGCATAATGATAGTCTTCCATTTGCCGTAAAATAGCTGTCATACAGGCCACAAAGTTCCCCTGCAGGTGGATTGGAAGGCAGAATTAGACAGGGAAAGAATAATCCTCACAGGAAGAACTTACATCAACTATGGGGGTGGCTCTTCAGTCATTAGGGTAAGGCATGGGACCTGGGCAGAAACCCTAGTTCTGCTGCATGATGCTCAAAGCCAACAGGAGACAGTCTGGGTCACTTCCTATCTCAGAAGTTTTGTTTTAAGGAGGTACAGTGAATTATTTTTCTCTCTACCAGTATTGAATACATCTCCAAAAAAGACTTTCAAGACTGGAAAAATAAACTTTAAATGTTGTTCCCCATTAATTAAGTTCACAAAAATTAAGAATGAGACTGAAATCCCACTCACTTATGAAGTAGCATTCTTGGAAATCAGTCATCTGTATTATGAGACAGATGTAAGAGTGTCATTTTATTTTTCAAAATTTGCCTGTGCCCACCTTGGCCAGTTCAGAGGCAGTCACTACGCTGCAATCTCATTGTGAATTCTGCCCCTTGGAAAGAGTCAGCGTAGAAAGGCAGTCTCATTAGAATGTTCAGTGTGGTAATAGTTCAGAGGGACAAATGGGCACTATTCATATCATACACAGCTAAACAGAAAAGAAAATGGGGAAGAAAATAGAAACCACCAAACAGAAGCAGATGTGGAGAAAGTCAAAGACCAAAGCATTGGACAAGGAAGAAGTCTAGGAAGCGTGCAGCTGTGGGTGTATGCACACACACCTGTGTGTAACTTGAAATGTGCATGCTTTGGAGAGAGGCTCTGGGGATGAGCAGTCTTGTTGCCAATAAACACAATTTGTCACTTGCAGGCTGGGGAGCTGACATCACAGAGCCTTTCTTGCTTTTAAATATGTACCCATAAGTTAATGATATCTAAAGCCACACAGGACTTACACTAACTTCCATTAAATTGTATGAGTCTGGTACAATAATAAGAAGCATATAGTTTGAGACACATCCCTATTTTTTCTTTAGTAAATGAGCTCCCAAATTGCATTCTTTCCACTAATTCCACTTTTTCCAACAATATATTTGAATGCCTAAATGTCTTTTATATTAATTTGGAACATGCACTCCACAGTACATGTTAGAGTCCAATACATTTTTCTGTCTCTAGTATACACAGCGGCTTCCAAATGAGTCCTCAAAGGACACATTTTGCAAATTGAACAAATACAATAATGATGATATGGTATCTTCCATTTGCCCAGAAATGTAAATTATTTGTGAATAATGGTAATTGTGGAGATTTAGACTCCAAGTTGGTGGTGTTCTGGGAAAAGAGCTAAATAATGCTTGTTTTGCAAAGGGCATTTATTTATGAATGGGAACTTTTGAAAGACGTAAATATTTGGCACCCCAGTGGGTTTAAAAGAAGCTGCCTGTGCACTTTCGGAGACGCCATGCCTGGAGTACTCATCAGTGTTAGCCTGCTCACTAGCCAAACTCTGAAGCCATGTTCCCACTCAATCACAGATAGACTTGATTTCTTAGACAGGTAAACTGAGATTCAGAGAGCATCTCTTCAGAGAAGCAGGTAGTAAATCCAGGTGTGCAGCCAGCACTCCAAGGCTGGAGTGTGAGTCCTTGGTTGCTGACAACGAATATGAGTTAAAGATTCACCGTGTCCCATTCTTGGAGTTATCAGAAAGGGTTAGTAGAGGAGAAAGGACATCTATAATATTATGCCTCAAATTCTACTCTGACGCAGCTGTCTGGAAACCATTATCTACCTTGTGAGGAGAATGGCTTTCTAGAAAGCATCCATACAGATGCACCTAGCAGATGTTTAAGTGAATGGTGCCAGCCAGTCGAGACAGTTAAGCAATTAGCCTTACACTTCAGAACCACCAAAAGCCACTGAGTCAGTGATTTAGTACCAGAAGGGTGACATCAACATGCCCACTGTGAAACATCAAACTGTAGAAGTCAGAAAAGAAAAACTACCAAGGGGGCTTGAGAAGGTCCAGGGCTCTATTTCCATAAGAAGAGCAGCACACCTTGGTCATGCCAGAGGTTAGAAGAGATGACACAGACTTGCTCATTAGTAAATAGACTGCCAGGTAATGCTTAAATTCCACACTAAGCAAAGAACATGGAGGGGGAGGGCTCCCAAATCATGAAGACAATAGTAGCCACAAAGCAAGTCTGGGGAAGATGTAAATGGCCCAGTCTGGAGTCTTCTATCTGGATGAGAACATCTTGAAGAATGCAGCCAAACAACCCCTTATTTAATGACAGTAGGGACTAATGCAAGGGCAGATAGAGGGCTACCCCCATGAGTTAGCAGAGTGCTGCCTGGCAGCCTGTGTGCCCCCTTTACTTAACCTAAGGAAATGGACCAAAAGCAATTTGTATCATTCAGCCACTCCTCTCTTAGAGGAAGCAAGTTTCCCTAGCTCAGCGCAATTGTAAGTTGGAACATGGGACTCCACTAGCTAAGGGCTACAATTGGAGACACTGTCCCTCTTCCGTCCCTGCCCTTGGTAAATGAAGCGCCCAACACACTAGGGATGCTAGTACATTTATGGGGCAAATATTGCTCATACCTTGGAACCTTAATGTCTCACCTGAACCCAGTGCATGTGTTTGTCTAGAAGAATGGATGAAGTGACTTTTCTGAAATTGGTATTTGGAATCAGTTGTCTACTAGGAACAAAACCAGAAAGAACTGAGCTGTTTGTGGTGGGAGAGAAGATTTCTAGTCTATAGACTCTAAAGGGAAGTACAATACTTTTTGTTTTAATTATTTTAAATGCATTTTAGGAGTCATCTGAGGCTTTTATTTTTAAACAGTGCAGTGGGCTGCTTGTATAGTACAGAGCTGGTCTTTGGAACTTGAATTTGGGGATTGAGCTCAATCTCTAGCCAGGAACTAAAAATAATTAACAAAATAAAAATAAGAGATATTCCTATGATTTCAAAGTAAGGGCAGAGAAGTCAACTGTACTTAAAAACCAGGACACTGACTATCTCATAAACAAAAAATGTGAACCTCATTAGTAATCAAGATGAAAATGATTCATCGTTATTTGCTGGCAGAAGAGCAAGGCAGGATTTAAGTGTTGAGTGTGCAGGCGCAGAGCATGAGGACTCTTACACACGGCTGGTGCGAGCGTAAATTGCTATAACCTTTTAAAAAAGCAATTTGCCGAGAGGTTTGAAAAGTCTTGGAAAGAAAATATTCATCCCCTGAGTAATTCTCCTTCTAACGACCCACCTACAAAGGTAATCCAGAAGAGAAAAGTTTACGTCCAACAATGTCCCTTGAATCTCTGAAAAACATCTAAGCACTCAAAGCAAGAGATTGTACAAGTCATATGTTTTGTTGAGTTGAAAGATAAAAAGCAGGGTGCCACTTCCATTTGAATCTCTGGTAAAACAACAAGACCAAATTCTCCAAGTATTGCCTTGAAGATATCACATGAGCTTTGGAGAGGTCAAGAAAAAAAAAAAACCCATTTATACAGTCTCTATGCAATAGACCATCTGGTCTGTATTGGTTAGTTCAAGCATCCCCTTCACAGTGCTACGCTGGATATTTCACAGTGCCTTAATATTAACCACAGAACTATAAAATGCTTCAGCAACACAAGATGAGATAGTTGAGGAACAAAAAAAGAGATTTTTTTTTTTTATATGCATAAGTCCACAGCATAAGGAGTCTATAGAACTAGATAAAGAGAGAAATGCCTAGAAGCAATGGACGCTAGGCAGTTGTTAGGGAGGAAGGAAGGGTGAGCTAGTATTACTGTGAAAATAGAAAAATCCTGTAACTCTCTCCCCCTCGACCCCTTCCTGAGGTCCCTGAAACTAACCAAGGTTGAGATGGCTGCTTGGGACACATCCGGCAGCCTGAGCCTGATACTTCCTGAATTCCTGAGACCCACCTGGTGAGCAGCTTGTCCTTCCAAGTTAAGGCTCTGGGACCACATTCCTTATCTAGCAACCTAGGTGGGGTCACCCAGGAAAGCCCTACCATGAGAACTGTTAACTGTTTGCTGAGGCAGGAACTTTCTGAAGTTTGCACATTTGCCCTGCTCCAGGAAATGAATGTCTTCAGGTGGTCCTATTGTTTCACAGGAAATAGCTTGCCTGCCTGCATTCCTAAACTCTGTCCTAAGCTGACCTTTGGTTCAGCCCTGTTATCACGCTGAGCCCGCCCATACCCCCACCCCTACCCAGAGTATGGTATAAGAATTCTGCCCCCAAAATATTCGGGGCTCCAGGCTTTTCTGCAGTGCCTGGAGCCCACACACGTGTGTGTACCGGTTTTCATATTCATTAAACTCTCTTTTTCTTTAAAGTTAACAGTGGTCATTAGCCGTGGTCTTGGGGTATCTTGGGGTGTCTTGGGGTGCTCTAGGGGCGCCTGCCTATTACATTACTTTTATAAGCAGCATGTATTAGGGACTTTAGAAAGTGGTCTTGAAAGACAGAGATGTCGCCCATGAGGAAGAAGAGAAGTCTTCTGAGAAGAAGAACCACCTCCCCCTGCCTGAATTCTTTATTCTTGCTATCTTCACATCTATCAAGGGTGTCCTACCTGGGAAGACATAGCAAGCACCTTATACCACTTTTTGACCCCAGAGGCGATCACTACCTTCTCGATTTACACCCTACAGCTCCCCCAAACCTAGCATTGGTGACCAGTTTTAAATGCATCCCCCCACCTCCCGTGTCCTCCTCAGTGTATTGGCAAGGTGTACGGTGTGTGGAGGAGTCGGGCACATGGGCAGAATGGAGAAGTGGTCACAGAAGACAGAAGGCAGGAGGGCCAGAGGCCTGGTGAGCCTGAGGGCAGGTCAAACCAAAGGTAAGGGCTAAAGACTGGCAGAATGGGAGACAGGTAGAACCAGAAATGGGACAGGGGCCCTGGTAGGGAGCAGGGGACATTTTTGCATTGAATCAGGATAACTCAATATAAGATGCTGCAACAGGGTAGAAGAGCGAGGAAGGAGTTGACCAGGTACAGCAGAAACAAAGAAAGCCAGCCTAGACAGTGCCCTTGCCAGCCAGGCCCACTAAAGGCTTAAGGTTTGAGGACAAGTAAGTGGATTAGAAGGAAAACCCCCAAGGGGATTCACTCCTGCTCTGCAGGAGCCTCAGAGGAACAGACAAATGGGAAAAGTCACATGACTGGCAAGCTTAGTTCAGTGGTTCAGCTTGGTGTGATGCATCATCAGACTCATATGTGCCTCGTGTTTGCTGCGATGAGGGGCATTGGCAAAAATATGAACATCTGACCAGGTTCCAAAAAAAAAAAAAAAATCCCATTTAAAGATTTAAATCGCATTAGATACTGAGAGAGTGCCTGCCTCATAATCACATGTCAAAGTTAAAGAGAGCAATCATCAGCGGCATTTAAACATCTGTTGAGAGACAGCACGGGGAAAGAACTGGAATCGAGGTGGGGAGATGTGGAACCCATGGGATTCAGAATGGCTCACATTTTGAGTAGAGTCCAACGAAACATCAATAAGCAAGCAGCAGGGTGAGAACAGAATGAAGGAAAGGATGTGCCTGGGAGTCACGTCCTCCACTCGGTGAAAGGCAGCTCAAAATATGGCCATGCAGGAAAGGTCTGGGCACTAACACACTAAACAAATCTCATGCACAAAGGCTTTCTGTTTTTGAGATGAAAAGCCAAGGGTGAAATGTTTACATGCTCTGGTTCTAACAAGAAATTACAAAATGAGAAAAATGAAGTCAAGAGTACAAAGAAAATCTCAAAATGTTATATACTCGCCCAAAGACTCCTCAAAGTCTACAGAAATGACATTTGCCAAAGTACACTTGGGAATCCCATGTAACACACTCAAACCATGGGTCTACTTTTGATTCCTCTCCTCATACGGACAACAAGCAGTATATTTCAGAAGCACAGACCAGCTGAGCATAGTAGTCCACACCTTTGACCCCAGCACCCAAGAAGCAGAGGCAGGCAGATCTTCATAAATTCTAGATCACCCTGTGTGTCTGTGTGTGTGAGAGAGAGGGGGGGGGAGGGAGGGAGAGGGAGAATGGGAGAGAGGAAGAGAGAGGGAGGGAGGGAGGGAGGGAGGGAGGTAGAGAGAGAGAGAGAGAGAGAGAGAGAGAGAGAGAGAGAGAGAGAGAGAGAGAGATCTCATTATTTCAGGACAGGGAAGGCTATGTAGAGAGACCCTGTCTCCAACAACATGGGGCACAAGGATTAGAAAGTGGGAAGCAATGGAGGACAAGAGAATTCTGGAAGTCAGGAAGTGAATGATTGGTGGTGTCTAGGGACCTAGAGGCAGGAAGATGGTACAGATCTAGCAATATAACCACTGACTCATCCAAATCTCAGAAAGACTTATTAGAGACCAGGGGGACCGGAAACTCAATCCCCATGAGTTAGAAGCCAACATGGGTTCTAGAAAACTTAGCTCAAAAGAGAAGGAAGGGGAGGGGACTGGGAGAGAAGGAAAGGAAGGAGGGGGATTTAACATCATGATGTCTTTATTCAACAACATATGGTTAATTTTCACTTACTTAATTTCCAAAATATCATAATTTCCTTATTTTATGAAGAACCAAAGTGAAGACTATAAAAAGGCATGAAATAAAACTGAAGCAGCATGGCTGATAAATTACATTAACGCCATTTATTAGGGATTTTAAACTACTAGCAACAAAATTAAATATTAAATTTAAATAGTGTGCTTGGTTGAATTCATAAAGTATTAGTATCTCATTTCATTCCAAACACTCTGAGGAAAGAAATCTAATTTAAAAAACAAAATCAATTTCAATTTTACAGAGGCAGTAATTACGGAAAGATGTTTAAAGGACATGTACCAAGGAGGAAGAGTTGAGTATGAAGTTACCTGTAACAATTATTTGCTGCTTATTGAATGTAATAATTTAAACAGCTATTCACATTTGTTATATATAATAAAGGATGAAAAGTTATACTTTATGTTGTGTGGTGGGCTGGGTCAGAAATGCTCCCCATAGGCTCATTTATTTGAACACTTAGTCCCCAGCAGGTAGCGCTCCTTAGGAAAGTTAGGAACCTTTAAGTGGTGGAGCCTCTCTGGAGGAAGTATGTCCCTAGGGGTGGGCCTTGAGTTGATGAACTGACCTCACTTTACAGTTTGCCCTTTCTGTTTCCTTCCTACAGACTGAGATATAATTTCTTCTTTGGATTCCCCCTCTGGCACTGTAAGTCCAGATACAAATTCTTTCATAATTTGCTTTGGTTCATGGTGTTTTATCACAGCAATAAAAAGCAACTGATAAATAGTGCAATGAAGGTTATATACTACATATGCAACTTCTTAATAAAGTTCATTGGGTGTCAACACTAGAAAGATAGTAAAGCAGGGATTTTATATCTTATTTTTATAAACTCAATAAATCAGGTGATATTAGAGCCTTAGAGAATCAGGATTCCCCAGATCTTGGGACATGACAGACAGTATCAGTGAACACAAAGTATCAGGAACAAGAGTAACAGAGCCTTAATAAATCCCTGCTGGTGATGGGCGAATCAATGTCCACACATTTCTATAGCTGATTTCTGTACATAACAAGCTCTATTGCCATCACAATTACAGATAGATTGGAAAAAGGCGAAACAGAAGTATAGATCACAGAAATACACTGTCTTCAATTTTACACTGGCTGAATGATACAGGAAGAGAAATGTCTCACATACTAAGTGCTTAAAAAACAAACAAACAAAAATCTCAAGCTAATGATGGCCAGCAAGATGGCTCAGAAGGTAACAGCACTTTCTGCCAAGCCTGAATGCCCCACAGGCCTCACATGGTAGGAGAAAAGAACTGACTACCACAAGTTATCTTCTGACATATATGTGTGCGCGCATAGACACACACACAGTTAAATAAGCAGTATTCCTAAAAATTGAATAAATCAGCAGCAGAGTATCAGTGATTCAAACCTTTAATCCCAGGACTTTGGAGGCAGAAGGAAGAGGATCAAGGTTGTAAAGTGAGTTCTGGAAAGAAAGAAAGAGAGAGAGAGGCGGGGGAGGGAGGGAGAGAGGGAGGGAGGGAGGGAGGAAGGAAGGAAGGAAGGAAGGAAGGAAGGAAGGAGGAAAAATGAAGGAAACACAGAGAGCATTGGGAAGAATATTCTCCCTGTCACACATAGACACTGAGAAAAGTCAAGGTAACCTGGTAAGGTAATTTCTTTTTGAAAAAAAAAAAATTCTTTTCTTTTGGTACCATGATCCAAATTAGGTTAGTAAGATCTGTATAAAAGTTTTATAAAACGTTGAGAAGATTTGTGAAATTAATAGGCTTGCCACTTTGAGAGAGAAAAATCTTATAGTGGGTAGATGTTTTGAAATCTGATCTTTTCTTTTACATAACAGAAAGCAGATATTATAGGGTAATTCTTATAAAATTCCTATTAATACATCATTATGTAGACAGAGATAAATGTGGCTTTATGCACAGATGTTGTACAGCAGACCAGTAAGCCAATAGCATGTCAGACTGAAATCCTGAAAGATAGCAAAGGGGGGTTGATAATAAAACTTCAAGTATTTATTTTAAAATTTGCCAGTGTGAGCAGGGCAGTGGTAGTACCTGCCTTTAATAATCCCAACACTCCAGAGGCAGAGACAGGTGGATCTCTGTGAGTTCAAGCCCGAGCCAGCCTGGTCTACAGGGTGAGTTCCAGGGTATGCTCCAAAGCTACACAGAAAAACCCTGTCTGGGAAAAAACAAACAAACAAAAAAGAAAGAAAACTCAGCACTGTAGTAGAGTTTGACTATGGGGACCCCAAATCAACACGCTTGGGAAGCAAGTATGCAAAAGGTAAGATATAAAAAGCAGACAGAGGCTCAGCATTCCCATATGCCACCTCACCCTCTGCTGAGCCCTGAGGATCTAAAGGCCTCTGAGATCCTAAGACCAGGGCTTCACTGTGATGTGCAGTAAGCAACTAGGAGGAAGCAAGGCTGCAGAACACTAGCAGAGCAGATGCAGATGTAATTCAACAGTCATTCCTCTGGTGTGCAGTGTAGACAGCACTGAGTTCCTGGAGGGGGCCAGCAAAGAAGTGAAAAGGAGGCCACTGTTTAGGACAGAGTCATATATGAAGCATCAGAGACACCTCAAATAACTGTTTCTTTGTACCTAACCAACTGGGGAATATCCGTACAATGGATCAAAACTCAGCAATAAATTTAAAAAAAATAAGATTGACAATAAACAGATGTAAACACTATGCTAAGTCCAAGAAGCCAGATTTGAAGGTTGACATTCTATATGTATCATTTTTCTAAGGGGCAAATAAGTGATGAGGGGAACAGACTGAGAAATAGGGTACAGGGATGTTTTGAGGGGCCTAGAAATATGATATGCCTTGCATTTAGTTATCAAAATGTACAGACCATTTAAAGTTCAAAACTTACATTTGACTACATATATATAGCAGGGGGATTGATACCAATTCCCTATAAGCTATTGTGATACTGATTGTTTCAGGCAATATCCATACACAGAAACTGATTAGTTTTAACTTAATGCTTTATGTATTAGAGTTGCCCAATGGTGCTGCTGCTCATTATTGCAAATCTGATCTTGAGGCTCTTGCTTTTCACATTTTCCTCCAGTCTGCCTGCCAATTTACTCTTTTTATAAAGGAAAAGAAAGGAGGGAAGGAGGGAGGGAGGGAGGGAGGGAGGGAGGGAGGGAGGGAGGGAGGGAGGGAGGGAGGGAGGGCTCAAGGAACCACAGTGGCACGGTATGTCTAACTTAAAGAAGTATTTCTTTGGACACATACGTGTGTACGGTGTGGGTGCTTGTATACATGTGTGCCTTGTTCATCTGTGTGTGTATCTATGTGGAGATCTAGCTATCTATCTTTCTATTATCTATGTATATATCTCTCTACCTACTATCTATCACCTATCTATCAATCTCCATTTATCTATGTATCGTCTACATATTATTTACTTCTATTGAGGTTGGATCTCTCCTTGAGCCTGGAGCTCCCTGGCACTTGCTATGGAGACTGTGTCTTCACCCTCAGCATTCTGGGATTGCTGCCAGGGGCTCACAATCATCTTAGCTTTCACTTAAGTTCTAGAGATTTGAACCCAGGTCCTCCTGCTTGTCAGCCAAGCACCTTACCCTCTAAGCCTTCTCCCAACCTACTTTCAAGCCAATTCTGTCTTGTAAATAAATGTCAGAACCATATATTTTAGTTTGAAACAAATTCCATTGGGATTCAAATTGGACTTCTACACATCAAATTGTTACATGAATTAAGGAGGCTTACAAAACAGCTCTCCCATTTAAATACACAAACTAAACGGTCCCAGTCTATTTTTATGCCATTGGGGACTATTTCATGGATGCTATTGTAGGGATCTTTAAAAGATCTTCCTATTTTCATATGCAAAAGGATAAAGTGGTTTTTTTTGTTCTGTTTTTCAATAAGTTTTCATCCTTTCTATATATTTGGAAAAACCATTCCATTTGGTGGGTGTATTTGCATATTTTATGATACAACTTAATGGAATTCTCTCATGACTTTTAAAGTTTTTGCTTTTTCTCTGGGGAGAGTTTCTACATAAATCAAGGTGGTGAATGTGCATACCTAGGTGTTGTCTTTCTACATCTCACTGTCCCTTCTGTTTCTACCCTCACTCCAGGCTAGCACCTGTCAGGACAACCTGAAGCTCTAAATGTAACAACAAGAACTTTATGTTCCCAGTGATTTTATTTGTTCATTATTTTGGAGATTTATTTTTATTTGTCTGTGTGCACAAAGGCATGCCATGCATGTGTAGGTGCCTGTGAAGGCCAGAGAAGGGTGTTGGGATGCTCTGGAGCTAAAGTTACAGTCAGTTTTGAGACCCTTGATGTGGATGCTGGGAACTGACTCTGGTCCTCTAAGAGTGGTATGCATGCTTAATTGAGAAGCCATCTTCCTAGAAAATAGCGATTTTAATGGTCATGCCTTTGGGGGCTAATTTTAAGCTACTACTTTGAACAGTACTTTAAGAAAGAACTAATTTATCATGTTAAGCAAGTATTTATCAGCTAGGGACCAGCTATAATTAAAAACAGCAGGCCAAACAAATATGGCCATGGATATTACTACAAAATAAGAATCTTACTATGGAAGAGTAATCAATTAACAGTAAAAGTGAGCACCAAGACATACAGCTGGCCCAGCACTGTGGTGCACACCTGGGTCTCCAACACTCAAGAGGCTAAGGCAAGAGAATGTTCATTTTGAGACCATGCACTGGCTACACAGCTAGACCATGTTTCAAAACAACAAAGAAGTACACTGTAAGGATGCTTCCAATTTCACACTAAAATTGTAAAGACAAAAAGGTAGAACCTGGGAGATTTATATCATTTTGTCATCTGTCTGCCCACAGTGCCCAGTTCCTACTATGAAAACCTCACAGTCCTCTCAGGAGGCACAGGGCTTATTGGCAGCTCAATCTAAGCATCACCTTCAGTTGTGAGAGCTGACATTAATCAGTATCCTGAGAGGACTGTCTGGTACCCACAGCAAGCGAACACCATGTACTTGGTTAGTAAGGTTTGTAGACGGTTCATGTTGTATTTTGTCCAGAAAGAAGATCTTGAGGATGTCCAGGGTATATGTTAGCCATGACCTCCTTGTTTTGTACTGGTCCTCCATTTTGATTAAACAAAGCCAGTTGTTAAAATGAAGGTAATTTGGCTCTTATAACCATAGTGACCCATTTATCTAGATTCATGCCTTCCCCACCCTCACAGCTGATACAGACATACAAGCTCCTACTATGGACTACTGATCAATCACATGGCAAAGAACCTCCTCCTCTTCTCTGAAACATATAAAAAGAGACTCAGACTTGGCCACAGGGTCCTGAATTCTCCACAGAGCCCCCCCCCAACCCCGTCTATGGTATTAATAACTTCTAATAAATCTCTTATATGGCAATTAGTCTTGGTGTCTTCCATGAACTTGCACATCCAATCTTCATGGTATCAATCTAAATACACAGCTGCTGCTGTGGTCGTCCATAACCACTATTCATATTTCTAATTTTCATCTTATCATTCCTTACCCAGACACAAAGAAGATATTAGAAGAGGAGATTCTACTTATCTCATCGAACTTTCCATCAGCTCCTGTAACTGTGAGATGGTGAGGATCGATCGTGATGCCAACCGTTGTAATTTTAATTACAAAATAAAAACGCTGCTTTATTGAGATTATTCTCCTTGAATAAAATCCCAATATTTTATAGAATTTCTCCTTTTAGTTATGAAATGCCACAGACATTTCAATCATTCATCCCACACATAAAACAACAGAGGTATAATAACGAGAACCCAAGAAATTGATTTCCCCTTGCATGGATCTCAAACTTCAACCTCAAGTTACATGGACAGATGCAAACTGGAAGTCACTTTGGAACAGATGCTCAGCTAAGATATTTTTTTATTCCTTATTAATTTTGTTCAAACAAGATCTTAACAGCATGCGGTGGAAGGTAAACCCACAAAGTGGCACAATAATGACTAATTTTAATTACTTTCCAGAATCTCTACTTGTTTGCAAAATTGACTATGTTTCTCACAAGCTAATTATCTAGCTACATAGTTAAAAGTTTGCAAAATGGAATAGTCCCCATTCCTGTCTAGCAGGAAGCTGCAGCCTAATGGGATAAAGCCCACTTGCACTGAATTTCAATGGGTTGCTCCAATGTCCAGTAGGAGCAAAATCCAGCATCTAGGGTGATCAGGCAGAGAGAAACAGTTATTAGGTGGCATTTCTCTAAAGGAATTACATACTCCAAAGGCTGCTTAGGAAAAAATCTTGCATATTAAGCTAAAACCATTACTGTAAGTCAAAACATAAAATAGGGCTTAGGAAATGACTCAGTCGGTAAAGGACTGCTGAGGACCTGAATTCAGTCCTTTAAATCCACCTTAAAAAACAGACAGACAAACAAACAAAAATCCAAAAACAAAACATCCATTAAAAACACAGGGCATGATGATTCATCTGCAGGAGGATGGCTGAGTCTTGCTGACCAGCTAGCCTAGCCAAACTGGTGGCAGGTAAAGAAAAAGAGAGACTCTGCCTCAGAAATCAAGGTGAAGAGTAACTGAGGAAGATAGCCAAGGTTAACCAGCTTCTATATGCAAACAGGAACACATGCATGCTTATGCTTCTACCCCCCCCCCCTCACAGAGAGAGAGAAAGAGAGAGAGAGAGAGAGAGAGAGAGAGAGAGAGAGAGAGAGAGAGAGAGAGAGAGAGAGAGAGAGAGAGAGTCAGCCCTATGAAGTCTCTCAGGAGTTGTTCCAGTCCCTTCTGTTGCCCCCTCCAACCCAACCTCCTTCTGATCATTATTCCAACCACACCATCAAGTCACATGGTCCTTGCCCTTATCACCTGCACACTTTAGAATTGCTATCTGTGTCTCTATAGGAGGTCCCTGCCCAAGACATCATCAGGCTAACCCCTTCCCTGCCTGCAAAACTGGGTGCCAAAAACTCCTTTGTAAGAATTTTCCCTATTCCCTTCCAGCTGAAGGTAGGAGATGTGTCTGTCCCCAGAATACGTGCACATGCCCTCTCCCTTCTGATCTCCACACAGAGGGCACACCCTCACAAGCTATACAGCTATCCAGTATCCCTTGTCCCTCCTTACAAGGGTGCTTCCTCCCCCAGGCAGGCATATTCCTTTTGTTTACAGCCTTTCCAGAGGGGACTCTTATCACTGGCCTAGGGATACATTGGGTTCACTATTCTAAAGGCAGGACAGAAAGGAAGAAGTCCTAGTGTGCACAGCTGAAATAGAATTTTACTCACTTTGACTATGATCCTGAGCCAGGAAAAAGCCTGTCAGTGGTGGAAGGAATGTGGCTTCAGACTAGGTTTTTAAAGATCTCAAATCTGAAGCTAAATGGAATGTTCTAAGATTCACGCACTGAAGACTTTTCACTGTGAGTTTAAGATACATATTCTTCTCTATTAGTATACTGAATACACATTTTCAAAATATCTGAGAGGGGGCTTTAGGGAAGATGTTCAAATATTAGGAAATCACTTCAAATTCAGCCTACCCCCTCTCTAAAGAAACCTCTCCCTCTGCTCAGACCGTGTCGTTCTGAGCAATTGTGCTTAAAAACTTGGAAATACAACATTTCTGGATGCTTAATCAAAGATTCCACCAACAGGAACTATAGTGTAACCAATATCCAATGGCTAACTCAGAAACCCTCCCAGTAGATAGTAATACAAGGGGCAGGCACAGAGAATGAAGCACCATGATTAAAGCCTAGAAGAATTAATCCTGTTAAAATGTTTATGCAAACCAAAGTGATTTGTAGGCTCAATTCAGGTCCAAACAAAATCACAAGGGCAGTTGTTGTCACAGAAATACAATAAAATAACAGGCATTTGTATGATGCCACAAACAGATCTTGAATAGTCAATGCAATCTTGAGCAAAAAGAGCAAAATTAGAGGTAACATACTCCCAGGTTTCAAAATATAAAGAAAAGCTACAAAAATCAAAACAGTATGGTACAGGCACAAAAATCAGACAATCCACCAAGGAATAGTCAAAGAGAATTCAAGTGACTTTTTTTGAGATTTTAATTTAATTATGTTTCTTCCTTCTCTTTCCTCCCTCTGAACTCTCCCATACATCCTTCCCTAATGTCCTTCAAGTTCATAGCCTCTTTTTTTCATTTAATGCTATTACATGAATATATGTAGCTGTATATACATATATATGCACACATATGTATATATTCCAAAATATAACCTGGTGAGTCCATATAATGTTTTATATCGTCAGCATGCAGGGCTGACGATTTGTCACTGAACTGCCAGTGGTTGCACTCTTCCCAGGGGATGACCACATCTCCCTCTCCCAGCTTTCCTCAGTTCCCAAATTTCTTAAATAAGGGTGAGGCCTTGTGGGCTTTTCCCCATCTAGTCTGGCAAGTGACTTTTGATAAAGATGCCTAGAACACTCAGGGGAAAGTGCTGTCTGTTTAACAACTGGTACTGAGGAAATATGGGACTTATATGTAGAGAATAAAATTTTAGATCTTATGCCATAGGCAAAAGTCAGCTTAAAGTATATTAAAAAGTTTGGCTTGGTGGATAGCACACATGCATCATCCAATCGAGAGAATTCAAGTGACAGAGATAGTATGACCACTGTAGGTACTGGGCCAGTCTAGGCCACATAGAGTCCCTGACTCAAAAATCCAAAAACTTTGTGTATGTGTATATGTGTTAGCATATGACATATGTACTATGCTTAACAATTTATATATATACATATACACATATATATACATACACCCCCATATATATGTGTGTGTGTGTATATATATATATATATATAAAATGTGTATATGTAGGTGTGCATGTACACATGTATGCATACACAGTATATTGAAAAAAAAAAACCAGAATGGTTAGGGACAGTGAATTCAAGCAAAAATAAACAAACAGAATTGCATTAAACTAATAGGCTTCACAGCAAAACAACAGTTGCCACAATGAAACCATTTAAGACAAGAATTGTTTAGAGCCATCATCTGGATAGAATTTTTCTATTCAAAAAGTCAATAGTAAGAAAATAAATAACCTAGTTATATATTGGTAAAGGATGTCAGCAGACATTTAAACAGACATGCAGGTGTATGAGAAGATGCTCTGCTCACTCATGAATGGGAAAATGCCAATCAGAGCAGAGAAAGAGCAGTCCCATGGGTTTCACTGGCTTATTGGTTCAAAGAGAGAACAGAAAGAAAGGAGGTTAATGTGAGGAAAGAGAACCCTGACACACCAGTGGGGAGGATTACAATTAGTACGGTCACTGGAAAACAGTTTTCTTAAAACATGAAGACCACAGGATAAAGAGGTCCACAACTAGGCACAAACCAAAAGGAAGCGAGATTGGGATACATCTGGCTGGCTGACCTGGAGGCTCCCAGAGTTCCTGGTTTTGCTTTGAATTTTGTCTTCAAAATATTAGTATTACAGATGAAAACCACAATGCCTGGTTTCACAGAAGTCCTGGCAATTGACACTGTTTATTCACTGAACCATCTCTCCCACCCGCTACCTTATTTTTTGAGATATGATCTCTATTGAAACTGGACCTTTATTGATCAATCATCTCCTAGCACTCACCTATTGCCGTAACCCTCTCCCACTGACTGATACATCTAGCTATTATAAGGATGCTGGGATCCAAACTCAGGTCTTCAGCAAAGTGACACAGGCTCATCACTGACTGAGCTCTCATCCTGAGTGTTTGCAAGTGTGAACGATATTCCGCAATGTAAGAATGTCTGGTCTCACCGCAGTGAGTCTAGTCCATTCAGTAAGAAAGTTCTCCAACACTCCAAGTCCAGAAATGGTGGGTTATTTCAGTCCAAACAGTGTGGTGTTTGGGCCATCATCCAGTGTGGCCAGATGTTCTTAGGGAAGCTTACTAGAAATGGCTTCAAAATGAAGGCAAGGAGAGCATGGCAGCTGAAGTGAATCTTCACTGTTAACCTGGGTTTGGAAACACCTAGAAGGAACACTTCAGTATCTGTAACGATGTCTCTAGGGAGCCTTAAGAGAAGATAAAGACGCGCCCTAAATGTAGGTAATACTTTCTCATGGACTGGGGGCCCAGGCTGAGTAAAAAGAAGAAAACAAAGCGAACACCAGCGTCCATCTCTGCTTTCTGAGTGCACTGAGAATGTGAACAATTGTTACAGCTTCGGCACCGTGGCATCTCTGCCAAGTAGACTGATCGCCCCAACCGGGAGCTGAAATAACCCTTTCTTCCTGAAGGTACTTTCATCAACGATAAAAAAAAAATAAACAAATAAAGAACATTGTAAGGAAGGGAGGCTTGGGGACCAATTTACTCCCATCCAGCTTGTGTCACCTGCCTGGCCAGACAGAGCTTAGGGCACAGTGAAGTTTTAGAATGAAGACTCAGGGAACCCTAGTGTCACTGTGTACAGATGGCATGGCCAAACAAAGCCTGACCTAGCCACTATACTCCCCAATCAACCTTGATGCCATAGGAGCCCCCAGTGGTGGATCAGAAGAGAGGACATCCAGGATGGATCTTCTGGAGCAGGCATGCCAAAAACTAAGAGAGGGTATCATACATAGGTGTGTCGTTCAGAACAAGAACTAAAACTGCATGGTGGCCTGTAGGCGCCAAAGGTGACCACATGGAGAGTTTTGTTCTAAACTAGGTCTCAGGACCATTCACACATTCATTTAGACTCACTATATTCCTTAGCATTCACTGCACGTTAAGTGCTGTGCTGAGGCATGGAAATGTACCACCTGGTCCCCCCTTCCGTAGCTACTGAGAAATGACCTTAAAGGGGAGACAATATACAGGGTGGCAGGGCAATGACGGAGAGAGTTGCTAACTATGGGGGAACATGATGGGCACCTGGGCAAATGGAGATTAGTGTGGAAGGGAAGATCAGTTCTACAGAAGTGTGGTTGTGCAATCATAATGTTAGGAGCCAGGAAGTTAGAGCTCTACAGTGCTGGGAAAGGAGGGCTACACAGCTCAGACAGGCAGGAAGGTACAAGAGCAGAGGAGGACATGGACTCTGTGTCCCAAAACTAAGAAACTGGCTGGCGGCATAAGCTGATGCTCTTACGGATGGCCCTTTATCACAAACCATGAAATCACAGACAGTAGTGTGGTGATATATATTTAATAAAATCAGCCTGGAATACCAGAGGACAGAGCCCATAGGGTTGGGGGTGGGGAAAGTACTATTTAATTTAGTTGACTACAATGGTCCTCCATCTTATGTAAAAATCTTCTATTGGCAGATTCGGTATTTCTATAGTCCATAGCATTCATTGTGAGGGGAAAGAGGCAGCATCTAGGGATGAGAACATGTTTACATGGTAACTGCCCGTGATGTCAGCTTTTAACACAAGTTCCATGCTTGGCAGTTAGTGAGTAAGAGGTTGAGAAGGATGTGATCAGTTTCCTAAACTGTATTTCCAACCACTGGTACCCCAAAAGCTAACTTCTCCAAATTACCCCTAACAAACTCTCAATTCCCTGACTAGTACATGGCTAAATGTGCTTGACATGATGCTTGGCTGGACTTGGAATCCCTGGTTGTATCTGAGAGTATGTCCAGGGAACTTTGAATGAGATGAGGCCACCCTAACCTGGGGCGCCACACTCAGGCTGGGTCTCAGACCGAATAGAAAGGATAAAAGCAGAAAGCTACCTCAGCCCTAGCTGCCAGCCACTTCCTGGCTACATACACTGGGATCAGTCACCTTGTGCTTCCACATCCATCATGTCCTCCTCACCCCGGTGGGCTATAACGGCAGATCAGAAACCCTCCCCTCCTGAGCTGCCCTTTGTCAGGTGTCATAGAAATAAAAAAGTAATTGGTCCGTATAGAAATCCCCCAGTTTGATGTGTTGATCACTGGACACCATGATGACAACAGTCTCAGGCAAAAAGGCTTGGAGGAGGGCACACACCAAAAAGAGTGGAGTTCATCTTGTTTCAAAAGAGAGGGTGGTAAGGACTCAGAGAAAATGCCAGGGCTGTCAGGTGAGGGAATGTGCCAGGGGCAAAGTCGCCCTCCCTGCTTCTAATCTGGGAGTCCTTGTGGACACCCTTCTATGCCAGCAGCCTTGATAAGCAAGCTGGGCAAGCCTTAATCCTATGCACAGCAAACTCAACTGCTCATTTTCTATCTTTACTAGTCAAGTATGCAATTATAAAAAAAAACATGTCAGTTCAGAACACGGTGACTGCAATTACACTGGACCCATGAAGAGAGCTGCTATTCTTATTGTCTTCCTTTTAGACTGTTTTCTACATTTTAGACATTTAAGAATATATGATGTTCTAACCCCTCTAACTCAGATTGCTAGTATGAAAAGCGTTAATTGGTAGAAAATGTGACTTTTAGGACATACAAAAACTATACTAAAAAAGTAGACAATGCAGGGTGTAACCATACACTTGAGGGGCAAAGGCAGGAGACTCAGGAGTTTAACATCATCCTTGACTATAAAATGAGTTCAAACCCAGCCTGGGCTATAGTAAACCAGATATCAAGAACAGCAACGAGCAACATATAAACTGTAAGACTATAAGTGGGGATTTCAAACTATAAGTGGGGATTTCAACCGGATATCTGCTTATAGTTCTATAGATAGGCATGATCATTGTCTAAGAACTCAAATACAGAATCGTACCCCAATTCTCACCTAACACTGCTGTCCAGTAACCTAAGCCATGACTTGGTCTTTCTTTGTTGTTACTGTATATTGTTTCATTTTGTCTTTGGGACAGGGTTTCTCAGTGTAACACCCTTGGCTGGAACTCACTCAGTAGACCACCCTGGCCTCAAACTCACAAAGATACTTCTGCCTCTGCCTCCTGAGTGCTGGGATTAAAGGCATGTCTCACTACCCCTGGCATAACATTCTTTCTAAACAGCCTTTCATTACCTTAAGCGACATGGCTTCGAATCACCTCTGGATGTAATTAAAACAGAATCTTTTTTTTTTTTTCTTGTTAAGAAATAACTCAGGGAAAAAACACTATTTATACACAAATGAGAAGCAAACAGATTTTTAAAAGAGCCATACAAGTTAGGTTGGCTTCAAACATGGCAACAGACAGAGTCTAATATTGTGAGTGTCTAACTTACATCAGCAGACTGAACATGAGAAACATGTCCCTTGAAAATAGTGTCATGTCAACCCATTTTCACTGTTTCAGCATCACCTACTCATGCTTGCACGGGTCACTCCTACATAACAAGGGAGATTGGACTAAGAACAGAGAAGAGAGAAGCCAATGGTACTAAAAATGCTGGATATTTGTATATTCATTCATTGAGAAAGAGCCTCATGTATCAAGACTGGCTATACAGCCAAAGCTGGCTTTGAATGTCTAGGCCTCTGCCTTGAACTCACAAGTGTTGAGACTACAGGTGTGCACCATAACACACTATGCTTTTATAAAAGAAGGCACTTCTAAAGGAGGAGGAGGAGGAAGCAGCAGCCAGGCAGGAAGCACTCGGGAGACAAAGATGGGAGACTGCCATAAGCTCCACATCAACTTGGTGATAGAGAAGAGCCCTGTGCCAATAATGCTAAAACAAAGAACAGCCACTTTCTTTCAAAGATGAGCATCACCCTGGAAGGGGCCGGTGCTCAGGAAACTCATACCCATTGATACCTCTTCTCAACCGGTCCTTTCCAAAGAAGAGGACGAGGCTTCTACTTGGTGAGGAGAAATTAAAAATACATCACCAGATTAGAATTATCAAACTCAAGAAAAATACAAGTCAAACATTACCATATTATTAAGCTAAATGATAATTTTAATGGGACTAATTGATTTTTAACTTTCTAAACAATAAGCACACACAATTTACCACTTAATTTGTTTTTGTATACATTTCTAAGCTACTCTCTTCCAAATATCCTTGAAAGATGCTAATGAGTGTGGGTCTGAATTTTACAGATCATTAAATTATATAATCAAACATTTTCATAAATGCAGAGGTTCTCAGCAGTTACTTCTTAGCTGTGACCAATGTACCTCAGAATGTCGAAGAGGAGAAAGCTGAGGGAGGCTGCATGGGAATGAACAACCTGATCTTTCCATTCTTTTTGTGAACCTACATTCCTATCTTCATTTCTGATGATGTGACAAACACTTTGACAAAATCATCACTGGGAGGATAGGGTTTATTTGGCTTACAAGCTCAAGTGGCAGTCTATTATTTCAGGGAAATTAAGGCAGGATCTCAAGCAGCTTGTCCCATCACATCTGCAGCCAAGAGTAGACAGGGAATAAATGCATCCCTGCTCATTTGCTCTCCTCAACCCTTCTCCTCTGATACTACACAGGCCCTGCAGCCTAGGGAATGATGCCGCCAACAACAGGTTGGGTGTTCTCATATCAATTAATGATCAAGATAATCCCCCACAAGCACGCTCACAAATCAACCTAATCTAATCAATTCTTCATTAAGACTCTCTTCCAGACAATTCTAGATTGTCTCAAGGTGAGAGTTAAAACTAATCATTGCAGCCTACAAAATTATTTTGAAAGCACAAGAACTGTACTACACATGGTAGTAGTGGATACCTGTAATCCTAGCACCCCAAAGCTAGAAGCAGGGGACAATGAGTTGGAGGTCAGGTGGGGCAAAATGAGAGACCTTGTTCCAAAGACAGCCTCGGGCTTATAGGAAGAAGGAGGAGGGGTGAAGGAAATCAAGAAGGGAGGGAATATTTGGGTAGCTGGGGAGGAAAAAGTCTATATAAAGAGACCATAAGACTAATCTCAAGAAAATATCTGTTTATGATGTGAAGCTGACAACCTGACATCAGTTGAGGCATCTTCTAAAAACCCAGATGTAGTAAAGAAATTTACACTTAGGGAAATACTTAAATCTTACAAAGCAGATAAGCTACACAGCTCACAGCTTTGTCAGGCTTTCCCTTAGGGACAGTAAATGGTGATGGCTTGTGGGGTGATCTTCAGAGATAAGGAGGAAAGGGTGATTTAGTTGTTTAATTATACAAATACCTTGTGTTCCTGTATTCATGTCAGGGGTGCATAAGTAGGTATAGTGGTTGGTGCATAGTTCAAAGGTCAACCTTGGATGTCTTTATTCGGGTACCTTCCAGCTTGCTTTTTGAGATGGGGTCTTTTAATGGCATGAAACTTGCCATGTTGGATAAGCTAGTTCGCCAGGGAGCCTTGAGGAACTAAGTTCCTAAGCTAGTTCCACCCGGTCCCCAGATTCCCAGTGTAGGTGTATACAACCACACCTGGCTCTAAAAAACCCAAAAAACAGCAAGAAAAGAGGTTCTGTAGACACATGCTGGGTCCGCATGCTTGCAGAGCAGCACTTTACTGACTGAGCTATCCCTAACCCCTAACTCCTCTTTCCTTTATTAATTACCTAGTCTTGGAGATTTCATAATATCAGCACAAACGGTACTGTAGTTCTAGCCATTAGAGAAGTGTAGGAATTGAATTCCATTTGGCACCAGCTGTGGATAACACATAGTCAGTGAACTTGGAAATAATTTTGTCACAGCAAATCACGGAGGGTCACTGTTAGGAGGATTTGCCTTTGATAAACAGTAGGAAGCACATGAGGGTTGAGCATCTGAAGGGCCAATGAGCTATGAAGTCACCATTTTTCATTTAAAGATGATCACTCCACCCACCTCCAATCAAAACCACAAAAGATACTCTGCAGTTGAAAGTTTGTAGCTTTACATTATTCCATTTTGAATGTCAATTCTGTTTCTAAGGTCAATGACATAAAATTGATAGGTTGTCTTTAGTAGAATTATCTTTTCAATTTTATACCTCATACAAGTTGTGGTTACATTTTTTTTTTAAATGAGATCTTCATTCAAATTTATTATTGGTTATATCACTATGATGATGACTATTATTACTGTATGTGTGTACATGATGTGTGTTGTATGCAGGGACCACAGCATCAGTGTGGGGGTGAACAGATAAGCTGTGGAGTCAATGATCACCTACCTTTACACGGGTAATGAGAATCCAGGTTGCAAGGCTTAGGTCAATAAGCATGTTAGCCACTGACCATTGTCCCTGTCCCTTCTATTCAAACATTTCAGTATAGGATTCTCTTAACCAATAAGAAGCCACTGTGGCCCTGATTTCTATAACTCATAAAGACATTTTCCATGAGCTGGTATTTTCTCAAATCAATGTCATAAAGTATGCAAAGAGACTTTATTCTCAATATGAAAAAGACTATTTAAGAATGCTCAGACTGCTAGTACGTTAGCATTTCATGTCTAAAGCATTACCTGGTCTTTATTTCCACAGGGGTCGCAGAACAGATAAAAACTGTTGAATGAACCCAAACCTTGATACCTAGATAGATTTTAAAGCCCTGGCTTTATTGTTTGAGGTTTTAAGAGGAGGAAGGGAAATTTCCAGGAGTTCGGGAGTTTGGTAGCACATCACAGTGCTTCCTCTTCCCTTTCAACACACACAGTAGGTTTCTTGTCTCACTGTTTTGCACCAGAGCATCGTATTATTAGTCTGTGAGAACTGGAATCCATACACAGAACCACTAATGAAATAAGACCCAGTGTGAAACAACTTAAGCCAAGTTTCAAAGAACAATGGGCAGAAACCAATTAAAAAGCCAGTTTTCATTAACTAAACAGGCCTTCAAGGATTGCAGCGGAAGAAGGTGGTGCCGGCAGGTGGCTCCTTGGTTGTGAAGTTGGCTGGACCCGCTATGATGCTTTGAGATGCCTGACTTCAGAGAGCTCCATTCTTTACTAGTCCCCTTCATCTTCTCTGCTGGGATGCAGACTAAGTGAGGACAGGGAGCAGACTATAGGTTACAGACCTCCCCAACAGTACCTTGAATGTGGACATAGTAGACAAGGGGCATCTGTTTCCATTCTGCACAGCCCACACCTGAATGAGTGTATAACAGGATGGCTGATGGAAACCTGTCTTCAGAGGAGAGCCAATCAGAGCTATGGTCTGAGAGACACCTGGATCCAAACTCTGCAGCTCACACAGACACTGAGAAGGAAAAGCATCAGACACAGCCAGCTACCAGTACATCTTTGGGGGCCTTTCCTGTGCAGGAGGGTCCGGCCCACTAGGGGCGGTGTCATCCCTAGACAAGTAAGTCTGTGCTGCTAAGAAAGGTGTCTGAGCAATTCAGAGAAAGCAAGCCAGTGCTACTGGGAGGCCAGAGCCTCTTCTTAACATGTAAAGGCATTTCCTCCTTGAAAACGGCCTAACTGTGGCCATTTTTAGGAGTGTTCTCTCTTCTGGCAACTCAAGCCTTCCCGAACACTTCTGTCTGAAGATGGTTGGGAACCCAGGGTTCTAGGACCACTCCCTTGCATCAGAGAGAAAGAAAGTTTAAGAAATTAATGAGCCAGGGGCCATAGCCAGTCGAAGGCTTCTTTAGCATATAACCCAATCTGAGTGCACACTGTGAAATTTGGAGCCTAGACAGAAGGGGCAGTACAGTGGAGTATCTGGGGGGGGGGGGTGGTGGCAAGGGAACCATTAGAACTCAATCACACAGAGCGGAACAAAAGGTCACAACTACTTACTGAGACCCCTCATGGCTTCAAGTCAAGTCAAGATTGCTGACAAATAAAAAGACTAGATATGCAAGTAGACATTTAAGGGTTTTTCTTTTTTCTGACTTCTAAATGGCATTTTCTCTTTAGCTTTTAAACATACAGTGTAAATTGAATTTTTTACTATCATCCATCCACTCTCTCAAGCAGGCAGATTCAAGTACCACTTTTAAAATGCCTTTGACTCTGCAGCCCTGCTTGTGGGATTCAGTCCTTAGGAAATAAACCTGAGTAGAGAACTGTGTGTGAGGGAAGGGGGTCAGGATTCATTCAGCACCACTGATTCCTGGTGGTGACATTCTATCTCATAATTATACTTTTTAAAAACTTACAATAAAGAACATGCTTTGGGCTGATAGAGCTTGACCTTAAGACAAATGTTTGGAAGATAAAGCAATAGTATAGAAACAAGTTCCAGTCACGGGGCCTAGGGTATCCACCGCAGTTGAGAAGAAGCACAGGGGCAGAGATCCCGGAAATGGTGGGTAATGTGTAAAGAATGGCCTTCTGCACAGGTCAAGATTTGCTCAAAGGAAGTAAAACAAAGAAACATTAAGAGAATAAGGAGGAGATAGAGAGTAGGCTCAGCAGTTACAAATACTTGCAGCTCTTGGAAAAGACGATAGTCTGGTCCCTAGCATCTACGAGAGATGACTCATGGCCACCTGTAACTCCAGCTCATGGGATCTGTCGCCCTCTTCTGGTTTCCAAGGATACCTGCACCCACACTCACAAAGCTATTCAGACACACACACACACACACACACACACACACACACACACACACACACACGCACAGAGAGACATAATTAAAAACAAAGTGAATCTTTAAGGAAAGAAGAGAGGGGACGGAAACAATAAGGAGTGAAGGAGACAATGAGATGTTTCACACCCGTGACTTTGCACTTGGAGGGAAGTGAAGGCAAGAGGATCAAGAGGTCAGGACCATCCCCAGCTGCACATGAAGCTCCTAACCTCTGGGCTACCTCTCCAGCCCCAGTTTTAAGTTTTTGATATAGGTCTTGCTCTGAATGGTCTGATATTTGTCATGTAGCCTAGGCCAGCCTTAAACTTTTTCAGTCCCCCTGCCTCAGCTTCCCAAGTGCATAGATTATAGCTCCATTGTTAGAGAGAACGCAGGAGACAGGCAGCCATGCTACCAGTCAGGAAATTGGTATAATCAACTCTGGTCAGACGGACTCCAAGGGAACATGATGGGGGAATATTTTAAACCCATCACCCGAAAGTCAGAGAATGACTTAAACAAGACCAGATGGAAGAGAAGCCAGAACCCCAAGACCTATGGGCCAGTCCTCTTGAATAAACTGCTTGTATATGTGTCTACTCTCAATTCAATGAATTTTGTTTGCTTTATCTATCTTTGCCTTTTGTCAGAGTCTTCTCAACCAGGCTGCAAGAACACCGAGATACCAATGACAGCGCCATACTCGGTTGAAGGCGATTATTTCTATTCTTTACTGATGACGTCAATGACAAACATGTCCTTCTGTCTGGTCATTATTGAAAATGAAAAAGTACCAAAGGTCATAGCGTATGAGACCACTGAACAAGGCTATGAGGAACAGTTAGTGACTCTGGGAATAAGGGGCCTCGGGCAGGGAGGAAGATTAGGGGTAAATGGGAATAACTGGAGATGAGGAGGCACTTACAGGTGAACAGGACAGTACAATGTTGAGGCTGAAGGTAAAGCATAGGTATTGCCTTCTAGAGCACGGAGAGTAACATGAGAAGGACGGGCAGGGACAGGGATGCAGCAGATGTGAACACAAAGAGTGAACACATGAAAACAGGAGGCAATGCAACCTAGGTCTGGAGAGAGGTGGGGGAAGCAGACAGAACGCACTTCCTCCTCTAAAGCACAGATGGAGAAGGGGAGACACAGCCATGCTTTGGAAATGTCCAAGAAGGATGTAGGACATAAACAGCTGGGAGGAAGTGTATCCTCCTGATCAAAATCCATGGAGAGTCTTATGCAAAGCAGCAAAGAAGACATGCGAGGATGGGAATGAAAGTCATAGACCAAACACAGCTCCAGGGCGGCCTGAAGAGCAGAGTCCAGGGCTCTGACCTCACATGACTGAAGAGGAGAGCTGAATCCTGAAAGTTGTCCGTTCAGGACCCAAAACTAGTCTAGACAAAGGTGTCACAGTCCTGTTCTGAGAGCCTCTGTCTCCTGCAATGCGACCTAGGCAAGGAGAACCACTGAGGGCCTGGTGCAAACTTCTGCACCTCTGGCGCTCTGCCCTTCACTTGCAGCAGGGTGAAGAAGCTGGGATTGTGGCCCAAGATATCAATATCTGTCTAGGCTGGCAGACTCTGCACTCTCTGCAATATTGTGGTTACCTCAAAAAGAAAGCAGAAATAGCTTCCTGTACAGACCCGTATTTTTATAAATTAGCAATCTGACTTAGGGCTTCAACATGTCCGGAAAAGACCTCCAAAAAGTCAGTACCTTTGGGATCTAAGAGGAGAAGCATTCTGGTACAAGCCTGTTTCAGGGGCGGTTGACCCAGCTGCATTGTAATGGTTTCACTACAGAAACATATTTGTCCCCATGTGAGAGGGGTACTTCTCTGGTTCTGTCTCCAGCTGATTTAAAGGAAAGGTTTCCCACTCAGAAGCCTCAGCACACAGCTATCTATAAAGCTCCCTGGTCTCTCTTCTAGCACCGGAAGTCCCCTCTGAAGACCTCCTTATGAAGGAGTCTTCCTCCCTGAATCTGGTAAAGTTTATGAAACACACAGGAAATCTCTCCATCCGGTGAGTTATGAGCAAGCATGCTGAGGCTGCTTTCAAGAGTGTGTTTATGTCTCTTGTACTGGATTATCACTTCTGTATAGGGCTGGGAGGCAGGCTCACCCATGGCTGTAGGCAGTTGAGCATTTGAGGGTCCCAAAAAGGACTTTTAGAATTCACAGGTTTTGCTCTCCCTATGGTCTCTGATGAAGTCAAGTACAGTGGACAGCATAGCTTCTAGAAAACAATTTCAATTCATAAATTCCACAGCCAGCCCCCTCCCTTCACCTTGGAGTACCAAGGATTCTATCACTCCAAATCCCAGGGAGTAAACTCAGGTGCTGAAGCTAAGATAGACTCACTGGGGGAATGGCAACTCCATCAGCTCATTTCAGACAGAAGCAGTGGCCACATGACTTGGTACCAGAGATATACTTCTATATTCAGAGCCAATCAAAGGGGCCCTTGAGCTGAAGGCAGAGCAACAAAGAACGGGTAGCCTCTCACTGGGCTTTTGGATGTTTCTTGCTACTGATTCCTGGGTTCATTGTCTATTTGTTTCTGCTACAGTGAAGGTGAGTTATGATTATTCTGGAACTTTCTATCTATCACCCCAGGTGCAAGGATGGACATTCTTCTATCTTTTGCCTTCGTTTAAATTATTAGGGTATTAATGTTTAGGGAAGCATGCCCTAGGTCTTTAAAGTGGAATTCAGGAGAAAGTATGGACCATCATTCAAAAATTATTAAATAAGCTATCTTTTTTGTGTCAGGGACTGAAAAGCAAGGCAGGCTTATGTGTTCAGTCCCAGTGCTCTGTATCTGCTCGCAGAAACTTGAGATAAGCAGGGGCTAGAGCTCAGCTATGGATTCGGTTCTAAGTTAACACGGCCATGGGCACTGGAGGCTATAGTGCTCATGGTCATACCACACAGTTCTGCACTCTGAAGTGGTGGCAGTGTGGACAATGGACAGGGATGAACATGGCTGTGTTCCTCCTGCATCTACAAAAAATGCCCAGCCAGGTACCACAGGCAGGGTGAGAAAGATATGACCCCGTGGTAGGAGTGTCCTCTAGGGCCTCAAAAGCTGTCCCCCTAGGTTCCACATGGTACCTGCTTATGCTTATGGGGCTGGGATGTCTCATCAAGAAAGCTTGGTTGTGAGGGAAGAGACAGAGAACAAAATGGGAAGTGTTCGGGAGCCTTATAGTCTTGGTGCAGGGGTCAGTGTGCCCAGAGAGATTTGAAATATGGAGTAAAATGATGTGGCAGTGTGTGTGGCAGTGTGTGTGTGTGTGTGTGTGTGTGTGTGTGTGTGTGTGAGAGAGAGAGAGAGAGAGAGAGAGAGAGAGAGAGAGAGAGAGAGAGAGAGAGAGATGGCTAATCTTCGTTGTCAACATGTAAATCTGGGGGTTAAAGAGTTTCTTTCATCAAAAGCATGTCTGTGGGGGGATTTTCTTGATTGTTAATTAATGTGGAGGGCCTGGAGCACTATGGGCAGCACCATCCCTAGTGGGCAGGTGGGCTTTGACTGTATAACGAAGGTAGTTGAACATGAGCCTGGGAGAAAGTTCATAAGCAATGTTCCCCATGTCTTCTGCTTCAGTTCCTGTGCTGCATTCTTTCAATGGTAAACCAGGACCCAGTAGCATAAGATGAAATAAACCCTTCTCTCCCCAAAATTACTTTTGACTACGGTGCTTATCACAGCAACAGATGGGTAAACTAGAATAATATGCATGCACTCTGGAATGTGGAGGAGCAGGGCCCCAGGCTAGACCCGACATTACCACTGCTATGGTGGCATCACAGAGAAACTCGATGCTTACAGTGAAAAACACAGCACCAAAAAATGATGCTAGATTAGGACAAGCAAGGGCTAGGGAGTCTTAAAGGGAATCAGCACAGCCATTCTCGCATAGGCCAGAACTCTGGAGCCTAAGAAAGGCTGAAGCTGCCTTAGTCTAGGGAAAGCCATGAACTTGAGGTGATGTTGGCCCTGCAACCCCATCCTGGAATCACTAAGGACATGGTTCCTATAGCAAGCCCCTAGATATCTAGATGTCCGGTCATGAAGAAATGACACCTCTGCTGTGATTCATCCCACAGCTGGCATTTTGTCAGCTAAAGAGGGTGAAAAATCTCCAGGCATTTTATCAACAAGCATCGACTTCAGACCCACAATATAATGCACATCACTGAAAAGCCTGGGATCCTCAGCTCACAGACAGGGTAAACAAGCAAAGCAATATACTGCAACTATGTACACAGGTATACTAGAAGCAAAGGAAAGCCAGGGGGTAGTGAAGCCCAAACCTGGAGAGGCACTACAGCCAACAGAGGGAAAAAGACACAGTTGAGGGAACAAAGTACCCCAGCAATCCAGAATTGGTATGTGGGACTGTCTCAATACTTTCCAAGCCATAAATACATTCTTATATTCATTTTCTTGTATGCATGTTCTATTTTGACTTACAAATGGAAAAATTAGCAAACAATAAAGATGAACATAAATGATCAGTTGGAATAAGGCATAAATCGTCACACAAGGAAAGCTTGTGACCCTACATGCTGAGCATATCCAAAAGCACCATTCCCCAAAGCATGCTCCCCAGAACATGGACCACGATTTATGTGGCAGCCAACCTTTCATTGCCATGACAAGACACCTGAGATAGCTCGGTGTGGTGACACACACTGTATTCCTCACACTTGGGAGATGGAGGCAGGAGGATCCAATCTGGGGCTGGATGCCAGTCTGGACTATATGAGTGCACACAGGCAGGAAAAGCAGGAAGACAGCTGTCAAGCTGTCAACACTGTGCAGATACCTGAAAGAATGGAGGATGGAGGAGGGGTTGGGAACAGGGGGCAGAAATGATTTGATGTTTTCTATCCACTTGCTATGGTATTTTTACTCATTAAAAAAGTATGCATTACTGCTCAATACTTTAATTAGGAGAAATTTCTTTTCATGTGAAAAGAAGTAAATATAAGAATCTGGGAACCATCACTGTGAGAGTCAGAAAGTCAACATGCAAGCAAGAAAGGGGGATGGGATGAAATAGTGTTGGCTAAACAAGCCAACTCTCTAAGCAACTTTAAGTCCTTAAGGAAAAGTCCTATCATGGAAAGGCAGGAGTGTGAATTTGGTAAATTCATCCCCCATTGGAGGAAAGTCTGAAGTATTTAGAACATTCCTAAAGGAGACAACAGCTTCTGAACCGCTAAGCCTTGAGGAATGGCAGAGGCTCAACCTTTGCAGGTGACTAATGGGCTGGGAAGGTGCTGAGGAAAAGAAGAGGAGGTGCCTGGTGTGAAGCATGGTCTTCCTGAGTAACAAGCTGTGGGACCAAAGGCCTCTTATGATAAAAAAGACATGCTTTCAAAATCAGTAGTACTCTACCACTGGACTGTATATTCACCCAAGCACATACAAACTAATGCATAAAAACTAACATAACTGAACAGTGGTTTGATATAGGTTTGCTTCTAAAAATATTTCTTTTCTTTCTTTCTATTTTAAGATTTGAGAGTGGCATGACTCTTGAAATAATTTAACCCTTTACATTACTGAATACCATTTCACATACGATTCCGAGGAATCAGTGAGCCAGAGTGAAAATTTTCCCTGAGGAAATTGCTCTCAGAGTCTTTGGGGGGAAAAATGTGCACACACTACAAGCTTGTGCAAGCGCTTATAATAATAGCTAGTTTTAAAAGCCAAGGGTGATAAAACTGACTTCTGAAACCACAATGGCAAAAACTAGTTTTGAGTAGCTTGCAAATACAGATGCCTCAATACGTACGACGTGATCACATCCTGATTCATTCACCACAAAGACAGCATAAACTGACATACATTCCCTGCATACAGCATGCTAATACCCAGCTTAGCCATACAGTGCAGAGTCCTGTATCCAGGGCATCCTTCGAGAGTCAGGGGCTGACTGAAAGCTGGACTTGGTACAAGAAAAGACTGTCATATATTTATACTTTGGGCAATGTTCAAAACTCAAAATTGAGGTCTAGCTCTTATTGTATTGTGTATGAGTTTCCCAACATGAAGATGCTAGAATTCATTAGGTTAGCCATCATAGTTGGCATATACGGATATACTCTTCCACTGGGCACACTCCTTTTTGGCAGAAATAAAACTGAGGTAGTCAAAGTGAACTTAATTTTATTTACAGATTCAAATAGCAGAAAAGCCCCTGGGCAGTCAGTGTGCCAGGATACATAGATCTTGAGTACAGACAGGAACATGTCTTACATACACTGAAGGGAAGCTGGCATGAGGAAAGGGGGAGAGTCATAGGCATTCACTGGATCTCAGTAAGTATGATGGGGGGGGGGGGTACTAGCTCCCACCTGGGACAGATGGACAGCAGGAGGGCCCACCCCTTATTCTACATGAGCCCACTGCTGTCAGTGTGTTTGTAAAAGAAAATTATGGTTATCAGGATTTTTCTTATTTGACCAATTATCTAATCTATAATTTCTGCTATAGAAAAATCAATACCTTCAAAATTCAATACTATTAAAGGCTGCTAAATGTCACAGGCGATTTTGACAAGAATTAAAAACACAAAGACTATCTATTTTCTCTCAGGGGTACCCAGAGCTCAGAGGAAAAGACCAGACCCCAAATTCTTGGTGATGTTATCTGTTAGGGCAGAAAACAAGGTGCCCAGTAGGACGGCCAAGGTCTTTAAGTGCCAGGAGAGAAGAATTCTCTCCAGATGCCCAATGGCATCAACTCCAAACTCTAGAACTTACATTTGGAAAATACTCTGGGGAATGCAATGCAGATACACAAGACAAAAAACAAAAAAAACAGAAAAAAAAACCAAAAAAACCCCACAAAACAAACAAACAAACAAAAAAAACTACCCTGCCTACCAAGTTACACCTGCAGTCCAGGGCCTCCCCAGCCCATCTGTGGCCTTAAAGGACAGAGCTTGTGCACTGGCATGTTTTTAGAGGTCTTCCCTTCCAGCTAATCCCTGAAAATCATCAATACTCTAATACACACTTTCTGCAAAGAGGTCATATTGCTTGTGACGTGTCCTAAATAAAATAAATCAATGAAAAGGCTGGCAAGATGGGTCAGCAGATAAAAGCACTTGCTGCTAAGCCTGATAATCTGAGTTCAAGTCCCAGTACCCACTTGGTAGAAGGAGAGAACCACTTCCCCAAAATTAGCCTCTGGCCAACACACACACATGCTATGGCACCTGCATCACCCGCCCCCCCCCCCAATAAAATAAAACAATGAATTAAAAAAATAAGTCAAAAATCAAAAGGATGATGTCATTAGGTCACTTGTCACATATTCAGAGAAGAGTATCCCAAGTATTAATTGTATTTCGAAGAAATTAGGAAAGTCTAGAGAGGGAATCTGTATTTGGTAGAAAATGTCATGAGGCTGTATGATCCCGAGAGGTGAAAAGAGAGAAAGGGGGGATTGAGGTGAACATTCAAAGTCATCTCACCCTAACTTCTACAGCCAAGGCATCATCCAGGAGGGGACAACTAAGGGCTAGTCCTGGCCTCATTCCAGTCCAGTCAGGGTCGGGAGGCATCCAGGAAGCAGTTTAGATGCAGAGGAAAGGCCAGGAGGAGAACTGAAAATCCTTAAGTCAGAAGTTACAGGAGAAAGAAAAGGCCCTGACCTGACTCTCTACAGATAGCCACACCCTAGTTCTCTGGGAGTTACCCCCCCTGACAGAGGAGAGAGGAAGAGAGAGAGGGAGGGAGGGAGGGGGGAAGGGAGGGACGGAAGGTGGGAGGGATGGAGGGAGGGAGGGAGGGATGGAAGGAGGGATGGAGGGAGGGAGGGAGGGAGGGAGGAAGGGAGGGACAGAAGGTGGGAGGGATGGATGGAGGGAGGGAGGGAGGGAGGGATGGAAGGAGGGTGAGAGAGAGCTAGAGAGCGAGAGCGAGAGAGAGCGAGAGAGAGCGAGAGAGAGCGAGAGAGAGCGAGAGAGAGAGAGAGAGAGAGAGAGAGAGAGAGAGAGAGAGACTCCCTATGACTCCACCATCATCAAATCAAAGCCAGTACTACAGTTCTACAAGAAATTCTCAGTCATCAGTCCCTTTACAGCCCCTTAATGCCTCATGTCACATCCTAGGCTCTCCAAGACTTCAGTGGGAGTCATTTGCAGAGCAAAGCAGGAGCCATTCTTCCCAAGCTGAGCACAGGGGCCACCTTTCATGGCACAAATGATGCCTATAGCTGGTGCTGACAGCAGCTGAATGAGGTCTTTATAGTAGTTTCCATAGGTAATGGGGTAATAACCACCAAATTTAAGACCACATAAAAATGTTCATTCTCTCAGCAAGGAAACCAAGAAACTGAGAAAAGAAATCTTTTTCTTTCTTTCTTTTTTCCTGATTGGAAAGAGAGACAGAGACAGAGAGACAGAGACAGAGAGACAGAGAGACTGGCAGTGAATCATAATGGTGCAGACTGGTAATAGAGATTTATAACTCATTGAAGGGACACCATAACTGTGTATAGGGTTTCCCTAGCCAATACTCAGCATCCTCAGAAGATCAGATGTATGAGACCTGGGCTGTGGCAGTTTTGCTAAGGTGAGTAAACATTAAAATAAGGAGTCAGAGAGGCTCCTAATTGAATTTGCAAGTTTAAGGGGTCTACACATCTAGGTGGGGGTGCTCCGGAAAGTTAGTGTGCACATACTTCTGAATTCCTCCAAAATCCCTCGGACACGTGCATTCTTCACATAAATTCAACTGCTTCTTTGTGGAAAATGTTTATTTTTTACAGGTTTTGTAGGAATGCTTGTCCTGCCCATCACTTTTTTGCCATTGTTGTTTTGTAATCTCATTCCTTATCTACTTTCCCGGTACATCATTTTGAAATTTGAGGAAAAAAGAGAAAAGAACTTGGTGATGCTCCAGCCCTTTTAGCAGCGATCTCTATGATATCCTGGCTCAACATTTTGCTTCGGACAATAGAGGACCTTAACCCTTATGCACATGTCATGAAAACAACTAGGCAAGGGCAGGTAGATATTCTACACTCCTGTTCAGCTGCTCTCAGATTCCCCCACCCAGGGCCATTCCTCTGTTAAGTCTTCATTCCTGAAAGAGTTTGTCCATTATACCATGACCCCAGACTTTGCTCTCTTTCAGAAAAATCCAAGTCTAGTGTTCCGACATACCCCCCCCCCACCACACTTGGATTTTTTTCACTCGAAAACCCCAAGGGCAGGCTCAATCTCTAGACTATATGAGTTAAGCATTCAGAGTCATTCTGGAAGTTTCCGTGTAAGGACCATAAAACCTGCTCTCAAAGGGACCACTCACAGGCTGAAAGAGGGAAAAAATGGAAAAGAATGACTCTGAGAATACAAACAGGTTTCGGTTAAGATAAATGGCACTTGGGTTAGACATATTTGGGAAGATGCAGTGTAGGTAGGTAAGTCCTCACAGCCAGGGAAATAGGGAGCCTTCATCTAAGACAGTAGGTGCTGGCAATCCCTTAGTACTTTAAAGCTTCATGGAAAGTGAGAGCGAGCTGATGTAAATGCATGGTGATGTTAAATAGAATTAATGGTAGTAACACAGAAATACTGTCAAATAAATTAACTTTATCTTATATCCCTAGGGGACACTACAAAACACTAACAGATGACAGAGTGTGGAAAAATTCCAAAGTGGGGTGGAAATACTCAAAGACATCTGGAGCATTGACAGAGTACCTTGTCACATTTGGGGCATGTTTTAAAATATATTGGTTGGACAGACATCTCAATGGGTAAAAGAACTTGCCAAACAACTGTGGGGATCTGGGTTTGAACCTTCAGAACCCATGTAGAGCTGGGCACTGCCACCTATCATGTAATTCCAATCCTTGATGAGGAAGATAGATAATGGAGACAGGATGATCCACAAAAGTCTATAGGGCTGCTATCCTAGTGTACATAGCAAATAAAGAAACTGCAAAACCAAAATCAAACAAACAAAAAACCTCTTATAAACAAGGCAGAGGTCAGGACTGACACTCATCTCTGGTCTCTACATTCTAGCACTCAAATGAGTACACATACACACACACACACACACACACACACACACACACACACACACACACACACACACGCACACACGCACACACGCACACACGCACGCATGCACGCACGCATGCACGCACGCACGTACAAACTAATGCAAGGTCAGGGGATCTCAGCCTCCTAGAATAAAACTCATGCCTATAGTATTAAACATAACATTAAAAAAGCACATTTGATTGATCATTGATTCTTACTCTAGTGAAAAAATAGAAAGATTGTGCTTAATAATTTTTCATATAGTTACAAGAAATGATTATAGAAACTTAACTATTTATCTCAATTGTTTGGAAACTATAAAAACAAAAAAATCCATATATTATATCCATCATCATAATGGTTCCCATATTAAAAGCCTACAGCCAAGACAGTACATTTGGCTATGTGAAAGTTAAATAAATCAGCTAGAGATGAAAAGCCAATATTAACAATATTGTCTAGTGCTCTGGAGGAGCAAACAGCCTCAGCACACAGATCTCCTGAAAGAGATGGCTGCACTTTGTCTCCAAGAGGTACACCATTTACCAGCCAGAAAAACACACCTCTTCTGGTTCTCACTGAAAAAGATTTCAGAAGCAGGAAAAATGGTTCAGCAGTTAAAAGTGCTTATTGCTCTTGCAGAGGACCAGGGTTCAGTTCCCAGCACCCACATCAGGCAGCTCCAGGGGATCTGACCTCCAGGATGGGTACAAGGTACAAATAAATTCACAGAAGCAAGCATCCCCCGCCCCTCTGTAGTGTGTGTCTACATGCACACCTGAACATATGTATTCAGGTGCCCATGGAGGCCAGAAGAGGGTGCTGGATCCTTGGAGCTGGAGTTACAGATGGTTGTAAACTGCCCAGTGTGGGTGCTGGGAACCAAACTAGGTTCTTCAATAAGAGCAGCAAGCACTTTTAAGTGACTCATCAAACCACCCACAAAGAGACTTTTACTGGTATTCAAACACAACTCACTTTTTCACATATTTTCTTTCTTTTATTCTTTTGAGAGAGAATCTCCCTGTGTAGCCCCGGCTAGTTTGCAGCTTATTATGTAAACCAGGCTGGCTTGAAACTCATAGAGTGTCTCCTGAGTTCTGAGATTAAAGACATATGCCACCATACCTCAGCTTTTTTGTTTTGTTTTTAAAAGGTTTTCTATAGCAGTTCTGCTTCATCAGTTAAGACAGGTTCTTATAACAGAGATGTTATGGCCCATAAAGTCTTAGCATACCTTAATTAACATTTTAAGGAAAAGTTTGTAAAGACTTACAAAGAATTCTTTTGAGTAAGGCTTAGGAAATGCTTGGACTCATCTCAAAATATATGAGGAATGCTCAAGTCTTTAGTGTATGTAAGACTGTAAAATGTTCTGCTCTCTTTCCAGGGTGTTTATGTTTGGGGGGGTGTATCACAGTATTTTCAAGTCTTCCGCAATTGCCACTGGTTCATTGGGGCTCATCCATGTTCATTTGGTAGATCTCAATAACTATGCTTTGTCTGATACTTCTGTAGATGGCTCTGAGTCCTTTCTGCTCCCTCGAGAAGGATTTTTATGTAAAATTCTTGACTTTTTCTTGTGCATTGGTCCATCTGAGCTTGGTTCTCCAACTGGTACCTGGTGCTTTAATCTAGCTTCACAACTAAGGAGTGTGGTGGTCTATTTAATAAAAATAGTCTGAAATACCAGAGGACAGAGGGAACTCATGTAGGTCAGGGAGTGGTGACCTGTGCCTTTAATCCCAGCACTTGGGAGCCAGAGATCCTCTGGATCTCTATCATTCAAGGCCAAAGAGAGCCAGGCATTGATGACACCTGCCTTTAATCTTAGCTCTGGGAATGTTGAAGCAGGAAGTAAGATAACTTGGTGGGAAAAGAAAGGCAGGAGAAGGCAAAAGTTCAGCCCAGTGAAGAGAGGACCTACCTGTTAGGCCTGAGAAGCTGGTAGGTGAGAATAGGCTGTGGTTTGTTCCCCATCCCCCTGATATTTCAGCTTTTCCCAAATATTTCGCTCCAAGTTTTACTGTAATACCAAATAGAATTTGTGCTAAAAAAGGAGCACTAAAGTAGCATGTACAAAGAACAGAGTGGTAGATAGAGGAAAGCACAGGGAGCCTGGGGATAAGGAAGGCATAACTTGTTTTCCCAGACAAGACCCAGACATCAGTGACAACGAATGAGTAGAGAGAGTGATGCCCCCTAAACTTGCCCATACTTCTCTGAGAATAGGATCTTAGCTCCCCAAACTTGCATTTATCCAAAAGATATCACTATGTCCTTCAGCTACCATGTATTAACAAGCTCTAACTTTGCAAAACATTGGGAAGCAGTGGAGCCAAGAAATTTTCCTTGTATTAAGCAAGGTCTTCTTCGGTTTTCAGGCCCCATTAATAGTCCCTGGCTCAGGATGTTTCTGGAGACAAGGCTTTCTTTGCATGCCTGGAGGAAAAAGAACACTTCCTCTAGAACTCTTGTGTTCTACTGGGTGCACCCAGCCTTTCCACAGGGGGAAAACAGATTGGTATTACCAAGTTCATATTAACAAACTAAACAAAAATATATTTTTTTTAAATCTCACAACATTTAAAGTATCTTTACAATTTTGTGTTGAGTACCATTAACAGCTATCTTCACCTAAAAGATGCTTCTCTGTACAGAAGCTGGATACATCTGGTCAACCAACCTCTGAACTTGCTCAACCAGATGAGGTGCTGAACCAACATAGACGAAAGCCAAGCTCAGCTCCCATCTGCTCACCCAACATCCTTATTAGCTGTGCTCCATCCATAATATCAAACTAAATTTAAGCAATTTGCCTATAGCAAGGATAGGGGAGCATGGAAGCCATGAGCTTGAACCCCGGAGCTTAACCAGGCATTTGGAACCCAATTCTTCTATCCATGCTGGAGTCACCCACAGGGAAAGTTTCAGAACCCAAAACTCTTCATTAACACCCAGAGACCAAAAAGGAAAGAGGCAGTAACATGAATCCGCAAGTGATGAAGATTGCTTTTTCACTACTTCCACAGTGTGAATGAGTCAGAAGTCTTATTTTAAGGGATTTAGAAGCATTGCCAACAATTTCATGTGACAATATTTACTCCATTGGGAAGGAGAGGGAAAGGTGTCATTAAAATTATTTTGTTTTCATAGTTGGATGCCGGGAAACAAAGTTTAATACATTTGATCTTTCACTAGAACCTCAGGGCCTAACATGGCCCGGGACAGCTAATCAAAGAGTGATTTTGAGTTTTCTCATGCTCATCAAGTATAACCGTAAGAAACCACGTCCCAAAGACGAAGGTGAAGAACACTAGAAGAACACGTCCAACATTGACATACGACCTCCACATGGTGCATGCGCGTGTGCACACACATGCATGCATGCGTATGCATACACACATACAACCCTATATATTCCTTACAGCAAAGGGCTGTGACAGCTGAGACAAATGAGTTCAAAATCATATTTTAACTGTTCACACTTAATATTATTGACACTAGCTATTTACAAATGAAGAATAGTAGGTACGTATTATACAAACAAAGAAAACTCAGGGCCAGATCTCTGGGAAAGGCAGAGATAATCAGAGAAAGAGTAAACACCACAGTCAGAGCTCACCCAGCTGTTTTCCAGCTTTCTCAGCCTCATTCCTCCTGGCTTCCTTCTGCTCACTCTGTCTTTCTATGCCTGCCTTAAATACTTTCTTTGCTCAGTTAAGACGTGGCCCCACCACTGCCTGCCTGGGAGCATAGAACTCCTTCTGTAAACTAAGAGACCTCAAACTCAGATTTGATGGGATTAAGGGCATAGGTGACAGCTCCCTATGCTGGGATTAAAGGTGTGAGTTACCACTGTCTGATCCTCCTAGATTGACTGTCAGTAGATCCCTCTGATATCTCCGACTGTTTTTAGTATATATGAAAATATCCCCTTTTTGTCAAATTTTAAAAAAGGTGATAGCTAACATAAGAAAAACCATATACAATAGGTACAACATATACAAACAATAAATAAGCAATGTCTAGTCCATTACAATTGACAGACAATTCAAAGAAAATATTTCATTAATTATCCTATTTTGATGAGTTCAAAGGATTATACCTAATTCACTTTCTTTCTAGCTTGTATTACTAACTAAAAACTGTTATTTTGATGTCTCTTAAACTTATACACTTCAACTTCTAAGTTTCTTTTCTAAAACTGTCACTAAAAAACTATAACTATCTCATCTTCAACTACCTCAGAGACTCAAGAAGGAAATAATATTTACCCAAGTAAACAGGAAGTGCAAGCAACTTCCAAAATCTATAAATGACAGAGATGACACATATCTGCCTGGACAGTCACCCAAAGTTCCTTTATAAAGTTGGGGCATCCATCTTCAGCCTACAGACCCAGAGTCTCTTTTCATTTCAGTGAAGCAGGAAATCTGCTCTGCCCATTCTGGTATAGTTCATTTCGCTGTGTACTGAAGAATATCTGACAGTTTTCTCTGAAAACCAGGAACCTGAAGGACCATCTCAGCTTGTTTTGTCAAAGTTCAGAGGTCACTTTGTAGGGAACCTGCATGTCCAGTTTAAACAGCATACTAACAAGCAGTCAATACAAGAACAGGTTCTTGTCCAAGGGCTAACCATTGCCACAAAGAAAGTAGACTCCATATGGAGTTTCTTCAATGCCCATTTTTCTCTTGAAGTAGATTGGTGCTGCCAGGAGCAGATCTGTCTCACTATCCAGAAAAGTCTAAGTTCCTAAAATATTTTAAATGCCATATTACATGGATCTCTGAAGTGCTTGAAGAAGACCTGTTCATCTAAAATATATTTGTTAGATCTTAAAAACATATCTAATATGACTATGTTTGAATGTAATTCAAACTACTAATTTGCATTGCTTTATTTTCTAATTAATTGTTAATAAAAACTTCATGGACTAGCAACTTGTATTACATTGTTAGATGAACTGAATAAGTATAATACCTTGAACAGGCATAGAGATATTTATACAGTAAAACAATCTCAATATACACAATTTGTATACAAATATACAAAATCCAATGCAATGTAAAATATTTAAAGCTAGTAAATCCTTTCAAAAGAAGATTCGATAATCTATCTTTATATCCTATATATCTGTATCTCTTTTTTCTTTCTATATTTTTAAAGACAAATCTTGAATCTGATTTTTAACTTTTTTCTAATCATAGCTATTAACAATTAACCTAAACAATGACAATCATCCATAACCCATTTAATGACTAAAAACAATCTACCCCACCTCTTGGGAATGTGGGCACTGTGTTCTTAAATTTACTTCCTGCTGACTGGGGGTGATGGCATCTTTTGAGGATCCTGAAAAGAAAAGTTCTGTTAAATGTCAAGTCCTGAAATAAGTAGCTGTGTCATTTGTTGTCCAGTCTCTGTAATAGCAGGAAAGTGCATGGCTTGTCTTAAGTCTGGGCTATAATAGTCTGTGAAGCTGGTTCATCTCAGCGAGCTGCCTCAAAATTGTCCTGAGAAATTTGTAGTCCAAATCTGATCTTTGGTTGGTATTTGTCAGCATAGTGGCTTTGTCATAGTCAATGTGAAATTATCGTGGTGGGGCCTCATCTTCCTTTTTGATACTTCAAGTTCACAATTAGGCAGTGCCATGGATCACTGCAGAAAACTGATAAGAGACTAAAACCCAACAAAGTACAAGAAGCTAAATATATAACTATTTTTTCAGCATAGGATTAGTAACAATAGAATAGTCCCTTTTTTTTTATTATTCTTCTGTCCCATATCAGGTGGCTCTTCTGATATGATACAGAGATTTTGTATTTTCCTTTAACAAGTATGCTTGAATTTAGAGAAAAAGAGAGCCACACTCCAACTTTAACGCTAGCTTTAAATTATAATTAAACTGGGACTTCAACTTACAAAAAAAAATAGAGGTTAAGCAATGAGATTTTACCCTAAAGAATATACCAGTACCAATAGTTACGATATTCTTTTGCTTGTAAATTTCTCTGGATAGGCTCCCTTTTGCTTTAGATGTCTAGATGTCCAATGTCTTTTCACTTCCTTAAAATGGATATTTCCAGTTTTCTGTAAAGACAAAAACAAAAACCTGCCCCCACCCTTGTTTTTTTCTTAAAATTTAAAGAATTGTAATATAGGTGGATGAGCTATCAATTCTTATTTTCTGAAGTTTCTCTGGTTCAAATCAAGGTTTTATTAATTTTTATGGTGTCCATAACTTTTCTTCACCTGTCAAAACAAAAGCAAAACCCCTTCCCAATGTAGCACATATCCTGACTTCCATTCAGAGGTTAGTACATCTTTGAAGTAACAGACTGATTTAGTTCAGATATTTTTTCTATAGTCCAATGCCTTTCAGCAGCTGTGGTTCCTTTCTCATTAGCATTGAGAAAATTCAAAGTTAATAGAGCATTATGTAGTCTATCTCTAGGGGATTTGATACTCCTTTCTCTATATTAAACATATCCTTTAAGAGTTCGATTTGATCTCTCTATGACTGCTTACCCTGTAGGATTGTGTGGTATTCCTGTAATATGCTTTATACTACAAAACGAAGAAATTGTTTCATTTTACTAGAGACATATGCCAGAGCATTGTCAGTTGTAATTTGTACAGGTATTCCCATGATGGTCATAACTTCTAGCAAATGTGTGATTACAGAATCAGCCTTTTCTGAACTCAAAGCAATTGCCCACTGAAATCTTGAAAACATATCTATTGTGTGATGGACATATCTTAATTTCCCAGGTTCTGTAAAATGAAATACATCCATCTGCCAGATTTCATTTCTACATATACCTTTAGGATTACTTTCTGCTGTCAATGGAGTTTGGTTAAAGAAAGAACAGGTGGGACACGTTTTTACAATTTCTTTAGCTTGTTGCCAAGTGATAAAGAAATCTTTTTTTAATCCTTTGCTATTGATGTGATGCTTTTTATGAAATTCTGAGGCTTCTAGTACATTTCCTGTTAATAATTTATCAATTTCATCATTACCTTGTGCTAAAGGACCTGGCAGAACCGTATAGGATCGAATGTGTGTTACACAGAAGGAATGATTTCTATTCCTGATTATTTCTTATAACTGAATAAATAATGAAGTTAATTCTGACTCATCATTAATAAAATCAGCCATTTCAATGTGTAGAACAATTTATTCTGCATACTGAGAGTCAGTGACTATGTTAAGAGGTTTGGTAAAATCAGCTTGAGGTGATAATTCTCTTGGACTATTTAAGTCCTTGTCACCATTTAAGGTTTTGAACAAATTATCCAGTTCACCATTTTTCATTCCAATAGTGGATCATAAATTGGCAATGTCTCCTAATAGTCTTTGAAAATCATTAAGTGTCTTCAATCTGTCTTTCCTGATTTGTCTGTTTTTGGGTCTAATTTTTTGTTGGCCTATTATGTAGCCTAAATAATTAATGTAATCCCATCTTTGTATTTTTTTCTGGGGCAATTTGTAATCCACAAGCAGGCAAAATTATTTTCACTTCTTCAAAAAGTTTTTCTAAGGTATTAATATTTGAATCAGCCAACAAGATGTCGTCCATGTAATGATAAATTATAGATTGTGGGAATTTGTTACGTATTGGTTCTACTTGCTTTTGTACAAAATACTGGCACAGAGTGGGGCTATTGAGCATTCCTTGAGGGAGGACCCTCCACTGGTATCTCTTTACAGGCTGAGAATTATTATAAGTGGGCACTGTAAAGGCAAATTTTTCTTTGTCATGTCTTGTAAAGTTATTATAGAAACAGTCTTTTAAATCAATAACTATAATAGGGCATCTTTAGGTAATAGAGAAGGCAAAGGAATCCCAGACTGTAGAGAGCTTATTGGCTGGATCACTTTGTTTATCGCCCTTAGATCTGTTACTATTCTCCAATTTCCAGATTTCTTTTTAATAACAAATACAGGAGAATTCCAAAAGCTGGTTGATTCTTCTATATGCTGAGCATTTAACTAATCCTATACCAGCTGCTCTAAGGCCTGCAATTTCTCTTTTGTGAACCCATACAGGGGTCTATGTTAACCATTTTAGAGGTAGTGCTGTGTGTTTTGAAAGATCAGCAGCTGTTTTGCCTTATTTCTGTATAACCTGAATGGTCTGTGACTGTTTCTCATAATACCTTCTACGGTTTTTTCCAGAACCATGTGCTAGTTTATGGCTTATTTCTGTGTTTGGAAGAATATTAATCTATGTGCTCCATTGTTGTAGTAAAGCTTGTCTCTATAAATGTATAGCAATGTCAGCCACATATAGCTTTAATATTCCTCTCTGTCCTTCTGGTCTTATACATTCAAGCCATCTTGCACTCCGTTTTACCTGGGATATCGACCCAATACCCAAAACCTAAATATTTACTTCCTGAAGGGGCCAACTTGGATGCCATGACTCTGGTGAAATTATGGATACATCCACCCCTGTGTCCAATAAGCCTTCAATAATAACATCATTTATTTGTACTTTTAATTCTGGCCTTTGTTCATTGATAGAAGCTTGCCAAAATATTCGCTTTATAATTTTTCCTATTTTTTTTCTTTTTCTATAGATTTTCTATCATTCAATGTAGTATGTCTTCTTAAAATAGGTTTTAATTTTCTTTAAAGTGTTTGGGAAGGTGTTTCCTCCACAATGACAGGGTAAGATTGGATTGGATTTGATATTACTTTGTCTGTCCCTTGTTGATCTGCACTCATTCATCCAATGTCTTGCTTTTCCACACCTTCTGCATACTCCAGATGTGAGGGGCGTTCTCTTGGGATTATTCCTAACAAAAGCACTGTTTCTGGGAAGGCCTTGTTTACAATCTCTTTTTATGCGACCTTGCATTACACAATTGTAACATTTAACATTTGACTTTTTCTTATACCTCTAGAAATAAGCTCTCTACCCAGTTATCATCACTGTCATAAGACTCCATAAGACTCTAGATTAATTGTCTTATGAATCCAATCCTCCAAAGGTGCTGACCTTGCTTTTAAAGGTCTAAGTATTTTTCTACATTGTGCATTTGCATTCTCAAAAGCCAGTGATTCAATTATTGTTTGCCTGGCTTCTGAGTCCAGTACCATTCTGTTTACTATGGCAGTTAACCTGTGCAAAAAGTCTGTAAAAGTTTTTTTGGTCTTTGAATTACTTTCGTAAATGATTCAGCTTTCTTTCCTATTTCTTTCATCTGGTCTCAGGCATTTAAAGCTGCCATGTGACATAAATCCAGAGTATGTTCATTGTATAAAGACTGCCTTTCAATATCAGCACAATCTCCCTACCCAAGAAGTTGGTATTTGGAGGCTTCTATTCCTCTGGCCCTGCTTCTTTGTTCTATTGTTTTAGCCTCCTCCCTCCACCATGTATTCCATTTTATAAGTGGTCTTGCCTCTAACATAGCTGTAACCCTATCTAACCAATCTTTAGGGGTGACCTGGTTACAGCATGAACAACTGTCCAACATTTGTTTTACAAATGGTGCATACATCCCATATGTTATAATTGCTTCTTTTACTCTCCTTAGTTCTAACATTTCTACTGGAGCCCAGCTAGCTTCTCTATCATCTTTATCATTCTTTGTTTCATTAAAGGTTCCTGGTTATATTATTGTTGCCTGTATTTGTCTATTTTAGATGACCTTGCTGAAATTGGTTCTTCATATTCCTCTGTTTGGAATTTGAACATCTTTGTGTTCTCTCTCGACAGGGTTTTTAAAAACCTTTTTCTTTGGATTTATATTAACCAAATTTTTAAGTGTTAAAATAGAAATCAAACAAAGAATATTCATAATAAACAGTATGATAGACACTATGATAGTCCCATCTTTCTTATTTATCTTTTCCTTCACTGGTTTTAATACTAAATCGTCTAGTGAAAGATCACAGAAGGACCAAGTAACGTCCATTGCTTTAAGCAAATTCCCTCTTTTAAAAAACTGATCTACTCACCAATTTGTTGTCTGTGATGATTCATTTGATTGTGAAGTGGGGCAGCTATCTAGTGTGAGAGCAGCCCAAGGAGGGGTCCAAAAAGAAAAAAGAAACAACCCACCAGGAGAAAGAGGCCACTGACTGAAAAACTTACCTAGATGAAAACAAAATGGAAACACATGTGGCTGGTCTGCCTAAGATTGGATGCTAACTCAGAACAGAAAGCCTAGCCCACCGGTAATTACTCCTCTGGCCACGTGTTGTTCTGGCCTGCCAGTGTGTTTTTTTGGGTAGGGAGGGGAGGAATTCGTGCCCCAAAGCTGAATGCCAAGTGTTGCATGAATAAGGGAAACTTAGGGCCAGATCTCGGGGAATAGCAGAGATATCAGAGAGATTAAACAACATAGTCAGATCTCACCCAGCTGTTTTCCAGCTTCCTCAGCCTCATTCCTCCTGGCTTCCTTCTGCTCTCTCTGTCTTTCTATGCCTGCCTTAAATACTTTCTTTGCTCAGTTAAGGCATGGACCCACCACTGCCTGCCTGGGAGCCTAGAACTCCTTCTGTAAACTAAAATGACCTCAAACTCAGATTGCATTAAGGGCATAGGTCACCACTCCCGGGAAATTCCCTGTGCTGGGATTAAAGGTGTGAGTTACCTGCTGTCTAATTCTCCTAGATTGACTGTGGGTAGATTCTTCTGATATCTCTGAATGTTTTTATTATATTTGAAAATATCCTAACAGATACCATTTGCAATTGCATAGAAAATATGTTCACTGAAATGTTTAATTGTTACTATTTTAAAGGAACACTTGACCCAGTGAAGAGTACTGGATAGTTAGGTCTAAAGACACATGCTCCTTAGACTGTAATATACCCACATGTACCACAACCTGAACTAGGCTGAATGGAGACATCCCTGGTCTGTAGTGTAAGACTATAGTAATAACCAGCTCACCTAATCCCCAAGAGTTTAATAATAATAAAAATAACAAAAACATGTTAACCAACAAAATGGAACTGAAAATCTGTGTATGGACTTAGAGATCACCAAACATAAATAGATATTATGAACACATTTATACTGTTCTAATATGGACTTTGGCACTTGAAAACAAAAGCCTTGTCTTCCCCCTCTCGGAGCCATACCATACTCCTTAGTAAACACAACATCCAAAGTCAGGTAATCAATTCTTAGACTCAAATTAGCAAAATAATTTATTACATTGAGTATAAAAATGTCAAGGGTGAGTAATTAGAATTATATGCAGCACAGAAAGTTTCTGGAGGAGGAGGAGGAGGAAGAGCAGCAGGAGGAGGTGCTGTTCAAATTAGCTAGGACTCAGGGATGAAAGCAGGCAGGGATTCTATATCATCAGTAAAGGCCACAATAATATGACTTTATTACAAGTGGCATAGAAAATTTTTGAAGAAGGACTCTGTGGTATATGCAGAACATAAATGATGTGATGGATCATTTTAATAACTGTCATTCCATGAAGACAATGTGTGTTCATGTCACTGAAATCATAATGGTGCAGCAGAGTGCTATCCAATACAAAAGGATTCTGGTCTGCTGCAGTTTCCATGCCTGGTTTCCCTCTAAAGTGCAAATGACAGGTACTGTGAGGGAAGATGTCTAGCTAAGGAAGGAAAAGAAAACCTGGACAGACTGTTACCAGCTTGTAGCAGAGAGCTCAGCAGAAAAAAAAAGACTTGAGTGGGATCAGAGTGTGTCTCGCGAGAGCACTGGGCTGCTCCCATGATGGCCTGGAGCTCAGGGACAAAGGTCTCTGGTATTCCTTTGGGCAGGTAAAAACCTCAAGAGGATTACAATGGATACAGACACTCCTCACTCCTGAAAGATGCTCAGCCCAAGTCAAGCTACACTAACTTACCATATATATTCTACAGCAATGTCAAGGGCAGATAAAAATAAGGAATTGAGCAAAGCAGCTTGGCAATATGCAAGACCTGCATTTGAGTCTAGGCTCCAGCACTGCCTAGCTGTGTGACCTTGGAGAAACTGCTTACCTTTTCTGATTAACATCTGTGGAAAGTTTGCCCCTATCTATTCCACAGCCTTCTCATGAGGACAAAAGGTACATGAAGAACCAGGGCACCGTACCCTGCCGGCTCACAACCAGAGCTAAGCATCATACACATCTAGTGTGAAGAGCCTAAAGAAGCAAAGGGAACAGGGGACTTCCATTGTCTTTATTCTCTGCTTTCTACTCTCTCCTGCATGCTCAGGAAGGCTGGGGACAAGCAAGGACAAACCAGGAAACCCCTATGCCAGATGCTGCAAGACAAGTGCCACCTTGCCTTATTCTGACCTTTCTGCAATGCCCCAAGCTGCCACTTGGCCTTTGTCCAAGGTCAGACCTCACAAGGGGGAGCAGGGGACACTGTTACACAGAATGGACTGGAAGACACACACTGAAATTTGAGAGCATTTTTTATCCCTTTTTGACCCAGTTCCGATTAATGGTGTCATCTTTGGCCTGAGCAGATGAGCTGCTTTATAGGAGCTGAGCTTCAGCGAGCTTAGAGAGAAGGCAGTAACAGCAGTAGTAGCAGACCCTGGGAATGGCCCTGTGGCCAGCCACCTCTGTAGCAAAAGGCTTGCTCCTCAGATTTGACAAGGATGCTTAGGAAACCCTGTTGCCGTCACATCACAGGCTGTGTTCAGCCAAATAGCAATTGCAGATTTGCTTCCTTGGTGAGTCCTGGAGGTGGAGGGTGAAGGGTCAACCCAGGAGGGGAAGCCTGGTGTTGTTTTGAGGCGGAGCCTCACTTTGTAGCCTTGCATGCCTCGAACTCCTGCCTCAGCCTCCAGATAGCCAGAATTACAGTCCTGAACCACCATGGCCAGCTGCCTGTGGGTTTTATGTGAGCCCTGCACATGTAGGTTTGGGAGAGTGCCAGGAGTCCATGCCCGTTCCACCCTTCCTCAGCAAGCACAGCTGCTGCAGTTGTTGAAGGGAGGCTAGAGCCACTAACATCCTCTTTAAAAGGGAAAACATCTCATTTCCTTTAGAAAGTTCTATTTGCAATGATTAGTATAGAAAAACTGGGATTTTAACCAGTCTTCAAGATGTTCAGCTTTCCCCAAACTAATTAGATTAGCAGCAGATAAAGCATCCCCAGTCTCTCATCTTGGAAGGAAAAGACAAGGAAAGGAACACCTGAAGGGTGGATAAGTGTCTCTCCTCCAAGAGGGTAAGATTTCGTGACCAGGACAATAGGCGATTACAGGTAGGGAGCTTGACACAAATGGAGACCCAAGCAAGATACAAGTCCAGAAGGCAGAAGGTAGACGAAAAAGGAAATGATTAAAAAGGACATCCCACTGGTCTCCTAGCCTAAGGGGAGGCTTGGTTGCCATGTCTTTTGCATTGTGTCAGTCTTACTCTTGAAAGGGAAGCTGAGCTTGCATGTGTTACTGCTTCCACCCAACAGTTCAACAGTTCATCTCCTTTGCAGAAGTGCATTGTGGGTTGACCATACCTGCAGCTGCAGCCTCTGAGCTGGAAGAGATAAACTGCTTGCCATAGACAGTCCTACCCCGAGTCACTTGAGAATGTTAAGGTAGGAAGTGGGAAAATCATTCCCAAGTGAGCTCTGTCACAGGGGCATCTGACAGTCAGGAGGGCTGGGGTTCAGTGGCAGCTTCCCCCAGAACTTTCTCACCTGCAGCTGAGCATGAGGGAGTCTGCAGAGCCCTTCCTTTGCCTTGAGTTTTGGCTTCAGTGATGAAAGCTCAAGTCACTGATGAATAAGCCTCTTCATTTAAAGAGATGTATTATAAGGCATAGTGAGGATGCAGAAGCATCATTCAGACAGAATGCAGTGAGATGAAAGGACATCTGGCTTATATACATGAATAAATGTACAAGGAGGTTCCCAAGATCTGTGTCATTAGCCTTCAAAGGTAGCCATCAGCCTCATACCAAGGACCAAAAGCATCTTCCTTGAATTCCACATGAATGAGTCCTATAATACATACTCTTGTTCTGTCTTTTCTTTTTAAAAATGTGTATGGGCTTTTTGCCTGTATCTAAGTGTATGTACTGTATGCATGCACTGCCCCTGGAGGCCAGAAGAGGGTATCAGAGTCCTTGGCTGGACTGGAGTTACAGACAAAGCTGACACATGGGTGCTGGGAATCATATCCAGGTTCTTTGTAAGAGCAGCTAGTGCTCTTAAATACTACTATCTCTTTAGCCAATTAGCGATATTCACTTTTGGTCTGCATGATGTTTCTGAAAGTCTTCTGGCCTCAAAAGGTAATAATTTTGTAATGATTGTTTCTAGATAATACTTCATATTTTGCCAAGACCAAGAAATTCTTATCTATTCACTTTTTGGTAGATATGTAGGTTACTTTCAGTTTGGAAATAAAACTACTCAGAAAATTTTGGAAAACACACCCACCCCCCCCCAGCCACCCCCCAATCCCCCAACATACAATGCAGTTTATCATACTATTGGTTTTGTTTCTGAGACAGGTTTTTGGTAGTCCAGGGTTTGCTTCCAACTTGCTATATAATCAGTGATAACCCTGAACTTCTAATCCTTTAGTCTTTACCTCTCAAGCCCTCCCTTTGCACGTGTACACTATAATCTCTGCAGGCTGAGGGTAGAATCTAGGAGGCTGTGTATGCTAGGTAAATCCTCTATCAACTAAGTTACATCTTCTGACCAGTTAATTGGTTGAGAATTTCAAGATGTGCATACTTCCAGGAAGCTAAGGGAACAGGCTCTATTTGGGTTAGATAGCGTGCATTTCTTTGTAGTTTTATTCTCTGGATGCCTCTGCCTGTGGGAAATCTCTTTTAAAATGACTATTTTCTTCATTGCAAGACTACCTTTTGTAGTGAAATTCTGAAGCAAAATCTAAGAAACCAATTTATACCTAATTGATTCCTAAAGTGAGTCCACTTTCTTTTTCTGCAGAAGCTGAACATAAGGGCTCATTATAACCCTTAATATATACATCTGTTCTGTCCATGCAAAGACAATGATGCAAAGGGCATGTGTGGGCAGCAAGAAGGCCAGAACTTCCCTGCAAGAAGCCCCTAATACAAGGCTTGCTTTAAGGAATAAATTCATCCCTAGTCAAATGTCCAGTAAGACAGTCATCAATATCCTAATTTAATGGTGGACTTAATGATGCAATAGGTAAATGGGTTCACACATTTTTTTTTTTTTTAAAGAAGAAGAAGGTATTTCAGTGGCTTGCTTATTACTGAGATGTAATTCATGACAAAAGCAACTTGAAGAGGAAGGAGTTGTTTGGGTATGATCTAGAGGAACAGCCCATCACACTGGGGAAGGTTGGGTGGGAGGCTGCTTCCAGGTAGTAGGAGTTACATGGTGGCAGATGTACAGGGCTGAGACTTCTCAAACCTCTAAGTAGGGAATGGGAAGTGAAATACAGCTAGAAACCATAAGGACCACCCACATACCCATACCCTTACAACCTATTTCCTCCAAATAAGCTCCACCTGCCAAAGCGCCCTCAATTTACCCAAACATCATTATTAGCTGGGACCAAGTGAGCCTGAGGGGAGGGATTTATATCTAAACCAGGATAACCATAGACTTAGCAACAGTTGAAGTTTTGGCCAGCTGAAGAGTATCTGTGGCTCACCTAGAATGTCTTCCCCACAGGAGCGAGATTTCTAACCTGCCAGCCATCTTTTCTTTCTTTCGGTATCCAGTGTGGGGATATTCACTGACACTACCCCTAGAGATACCTTATAACCAGTTCACAGAGCCACTGTGGCTGAATATTGACCTCCTCTGCACATCTTTCTGATTTTATTAATGGACCCCAAACCTTAAGCTTCCATTATCACTGGTGCCATGCCCACGTTGCCCTGACAGTTTTACAGTGACATCTTAAGAAATAGAAAGTAGATTTTAATTTTATGATTTTATAGAAAATCCTAGACACATGACAGAATTCTCAAAGTCCTGCACTGTAAGAGCATATCTCTAAAGAGGCATGCCAGGCAGGAACCTTTGCCATCTGCTATTGCATAGCCCCAAGTCCTACACACATCCTTCTGGTTGCCATCTGGGCAGCAGGGTCTATTCAGGTTTGCAGGCTGTCTTAGTTAGGACTCCTATTGCTGTGGTAGAACACTATGACTGAAGGCAACTTGGGGAGGAAAGGGCTTATTTTACTCATAGTTCCATGCCACTGTTCATCACCAAAAGCTGTCAGGGCAGGAACCTAAGTAGGGCAGGAACATAGAGGCAGGAGCTGATGCAGAGGTCACTGAGGAGTGCTGCTCACTGGCTTGCTCTGCCTCTTTCTTACATAAGCCAGAACCAGGTAGGTGCCCAGGAGTGGCCACACCCATAATGGGCTGTGACCTCTGCATCCATCAGTCAATAATTAAGAAAATGCCTTTACAATTGACCTTCCAGAGGCATTTTTCTCGATTATGGTTCCTTCCTTTCAGATAACCCCAGCTTATGTCAAGTTATCATAAGATCAGCAAGCACGTAGGCGCTTTCCCCCAGTCAGACCCTAACAGCCTCCTGGGCCAGAGAAGTAAAGGTAAAGAGGCTCTCAGTCAGAATTAGGTGAAATCCCAGTTCCCAAGGGCATTTTAAAGAGGGAGAGGGACAGTTTAGATTCCCCAGGTTTGGTATGTCCTTCCTAACCACCTAGCTCAGCTAGGTATCAGAGAGAACCGGAGCCTGCAGCTGGGTGTCCACAAAACCAGATAATCCAGTAGAGCCAGGATAGGCACCCAGCTCAGGCTTAGGGCCCTCTCTGATATCTAGCCAGGGCTGGTGGGACATTCTAGAGAAACCTTCTCTTATGAGGATCATGGGTCTGTAGCCTAAGGGCTACTGAGAGAGACATGGAAAGGGAAGCTATTTTAGAATATTTTCCTTCTGGAACATGTGGACACATGACCCTATATAGACAATACAGCATCTCATAGAAAGCCCTTCAAAAGGGCCAGGAGTATAGATAAAGCAGGGGGCTGGGTTCTATCAACACTCTGCATGAGGATAGAGCAATGGAGAACCCTGGAGTACTGAGATGGAACACAAGGATAAAGATACACAGGAATAAACAGGAGCTTATCTCCTATCTGGCAAGGGGTGTGGGGTAGGGGGCATTTCCCAACTGAACTTCCAATTCACTGGCCAAAGCTTATCACCATGCTCTGTTCTCCTGTGAACACAGGACTACTCTCAAATATGTCCCAGATAGGACTAGGAGACCTGAATCCAGGGATACTGAGTCCTAGTACCTGCCACTCTCGGCCCTAGGCAGCAGGGAGCATGCAGCTGAGAGCTCACAAGACCTGGAGTTGGGGGTATGGGGGTTGTTCTTTGTTCAGGATAGATCTCTTTCTCAAGTGTAGTTAACTAATAAAAGCAAACAAACTCTCCTACCTCCTCCTGCTGCCTCTGTAGAGGAACTAGGAGGTGGAGATGAGGAGCTGTAGAAATGTCTCCAACTTGTAAAAATGTCCCCAAATTGTCAGCATGCAAGAGACCTGGCAGGCAGGCAGACTCTTCTCTGTCCCCTAGGCCACCAAGCAGGTTTGCCTTCCAGTTCTTATTTGAAGGGTGGACTCCTGGTTGATCACAGACATAGAAATGCAGAAGGCAGACATAGAAATGCAGAAGGGCAGCCCTAATCCCCAACCTCTCCAAAGACAGATCTGCAGGTGAGAGAGCAGGCACCTAGCCCCCATGTCCACTTCCAGCTAGGGCATTAACCACCCAGCAGGGGTAGGTGGTTGTGAACTCTGGAAGCCATTAAGCAGGGTCTCCTGAAGGCAGCCTGCTCCTGAGGGAGAAATTAAGAAGGCCCCGCGCCTGCCTGTGGCTCCTGAGGTGGCTCCTGGGTTGACTCAACAAGTTCCAGGGGCCGCGCAGCGCCGCCTGCAGCCCAGAAACCCCAGGATGTGGCAGTGGAGCTCCGCGCAGGCTGCAGCCCGCAGCTGCTTCCAGTACCTCCTTCTCCTCCTCCTCCTTCTGCCCGCGATCAGGCTCCGGCTGGAGGGGCTCCTCCACGCGCCGGGCCCCCGCCCCACGCACACGGCCCGGCCCGCCCCCGCCCCCCCTCGCCCCACGGGCCCCGGGGCTCCGCCCGCCTCGGTGGCAAGGCGAGCGCACAGGCGGTTGGCGCGCGGCTCCGGGCGCCCTCCAGTCCTCCGGCCGCCGGGCTCCACGGAGTGGCCGGGACCAGGAGCGGCGGCCAGGACTCCCTTCCCGCTCCCTCCCCCTCTCCGCCCCCTCCGCCCGGCCCGACTCCCGGATCTCGCCGAAGACAATTGCAGTAAATGAGGACATCTGAGGAGCACAGAGCCGGGTGGCTGTGGCTGGCTCCGCCGCGCCGCGATCGGGCGAGCGCGCGGGCGTCCCCGGAGCCGGCCGAGCCACTGCCTCCCCGCGCGCGTCGCTGAACAGGAGCCGGAGGGACTCGAGCTGCGGCGTGGGGGCCGGCCGGGCCGGGCCCGTGGCAGTGGAGGGGGCGGGCGGCGGGCACGCAGCTGACCAAGTCCCCGGAGCCGAGCCACCTTCGGCGCGAGCCTGGAGATCCTTGCCGTGGATGCTCTGCCCCGAGTGCTCCGTGCCGCGCCAGGCTTGCCAGGGTCCGCGGCAAGACATGCCCGAGCCAGGCGCTGCACCGACCTGCACTTATCAGTAAGCAGCCAAAGGTAAGCGGAGCCCAACATCCCTCCTCCCGCGCCCCGGAGCCCGCTGTACTTGACCGCGGGCAGATGGGCGCAGACCTTGGCTCTTGCGCACGCTTTAGCCCCTAAACCGGCTTCGCCTGGGTCCGGGACGGCGGGAGGGTGTAGCCCAGAGCAGACCCGGTGGCGGGCGGGGGCGGGAGTGGGGGTCGAGGTTACGCAACTGCATTTGGCAGGACCCTTTCAACCAGGGGCACCTGGCAACTTTGGCGACAGCCTGGGAGGAGCGGGAATGTGATGTCTGTTCTAGACAAACGCCACAGCCTTGTGAGCACAGGGCATCCTTGGCCCGGCAGAACTGGGCAGGAGGGGGGTGAGGGGCCCTGGGGACGACCATCTCTCTGGAACGTTCGAGGGTTTTTAAAGTATTATCCGAACTAAAGCGAACTGTCAAGTACAGTATATCTGATTAACTTCAGGGAGATGGGGGGATAAGTCTGAGCAGAGGGGCCCTGCCATTGAGCAGAGACTGAAGCAGGAGAGGAGGCAAAAAATGCCCACGTGAAATGTTGGTCTCCTCTTTTGCTTACTGGTATTGGCACCCTCTCTGGGCTGCGGGCTGGGGTCTACACCAGCTGAGCGTCTGTCTGCCTGGCATCCCATGTCTGACCTGCACAGCGTGGGAAACCAACCAATGCTGCAGAACCTAGGAAGCTAGTGAGGGCATGAGAGAGGAGGGAACACACCGGCCAGCCCCAAGCAGGGGCAGAGACTAGAGCCCAAAGTCAAGAACAATACTCTGCATCTTGCTTGTTCATGCTCGGGGTTCCAGTGTCTCCACTGCTTGAAAAAAAGAGCCTCTCCCTGTGACCTCAACATTCAACTACCCTGAAAATATGCCACAAGGAGATGGAGCCAATGATAAAGGGATGCCAGGAGTGGGGGAGGAGAAGAGTCCCTGGAGTAAATAAGGGAGAAAATGAGTGCTTTTTACTCTCTGCAGATCAGGTCTCAGGTCCCTTCCCCTCTCTTGGTGCAGGTCTGGGGCTGGGAACTGGCTGCCCTCTTGGGCTTATGAGCTAGAACAGTAACAGAAACAGTTTAATTTGACCTTGTCTGCATGGGCTCTGAAATTCTGCCGAAGCATCCCGAGGTGAAACTGGCAAGAGTGGGAAGGAACTTTGGGCAAGCCCTGCCTTGGCTAAGAACCTAGGAGATCATTTCAGAGCACCAAAGCAAGGGCTAGCAGTGGGTTGAGGTCAGCAGCTTGAAGAGTTTCTTTTGGAAAATGACTTGATACGGGTGGTTACTTTTTCACAAGCTGACCAGGGCACAGTCAAGGTTACAGGGCTTAGGACTTGATTAAAAATACCATTCAAATGATAAAACCTAGATCAACACCCCCCCAAGAGTAGTTCATAAGTAAAAAGGATACTGCCTTATGAAGCTAGCTGATGGTAAAGGCTGAGCAGACAGTAATCATTTCACTCCGCAGAGGCGGAACATGCTGGGTTTTACTATTCATGGTATGCTATTTCTTACATTCACATCCTGTTGAATGTTACTTTTCAAAGTTCATATTTATCTTTGCAATTTTTTTTGCAAGCAAGATTAGCAAACGTGCACAAAAAAGCTCAAAGGAGAAAGATGGAATTCCTGCATATCTCACAAGATATTAATAATTTACTGTACATGTTTACTACCTACATGACAGGGTACTGCTCTCCAGGATGGGTTTATCAGAACTGAATTAGGGAGGGAGGGGGCCTTGCATGGCTGTCACGTCACAAGATTGGGCATAAATTATATGAGCTATAGAGTCTTCTTCATTAAATCCGTCTTTTCCTTTAAAAGGTAGAGTGATTAAATTTAATTTTTTTAATTTAATTTTTTTTTAAATCTGATACAAAGGTTAAAGACAGGATGTCCTTGAAAAGCAAAGAATGCCTTAAAATAACAACAGTTGCTGTGACTTTCTGTTTTATTATCATGATTAAGACACTGAGGTTTTGACATAAATCAGGTCTATTATCCCACGGAGAAACATAGCTAGTGGTTAAGAAGCAGTCCAATAAGTCAAGCACTAGAAAGAAACATATGAGCCTTCAGGAGGCTCTGTGAAAATCGGGTCATCTTACTGCCTCAGTTTACCACAGAGCCCCTCTGCTGTCACTGTTATTTTGCCCCATGAAAGAAAAGACAATTTTTGACTTTTGCTTTCCCTTTTGTAGATAAATTTTAAGAACTACATAAATAAATGAAAGGCCCCTGTCTCCAAGGAAGACCTCTGCACAGTAGAGTTCTCAGGCTATAAAAAGGTGGCTAAGACATTCCAGGTTAGCCCACTGAGAGGCCAGGCACTTATCCACATTGCTAGATATCGGTATCTTCTTGTTTGCTCCATTGCACAGCCATCTAAGTGAGAGAGACAGCCACTCAACTCCTTGTAGAAGCCGATTACTTATGTTGGGGCCAGGCTGCTTCTCACACAACCATTTTCAGAAATGATCGGAGGCATAACAAGGTGCAGCAGCAGTCTGAGAACAGGCCTTGCTGTAAAAGGGATGTAACGGGGTTACCAACACTCTAGACCAACCCACCAGACACCTAAGCAAATGTATGCCAGGGATGCTGTTAATAGATCACCTAGGGCCCCACACCGATCATACAGAATGGAAGTGGCTCATGTCCTCCTGAAAATAAAAGGCCAGAAGGACTCCCGGACACAAGAATGACTATTTTCCATAGAATGTGACAGCCAAGTTCATCATCCCAACCTTTGTAATTCCAGAGGCCTGCATTCTCCAACCCAAATTAGCTGACATTATTTATGATGTAGAACCTTCATGTTTGATTTTACTATTTCATAACATTATGAAGTGGCTTCAATATTTTAAAGCAAAATTTAATATGATTGATAGGACATGACAACACACATATCTCCAAGATGTTCAGAGAAGCCTTTATCCAAACTTAAATTTATCTATCTTTATGTAAATATAATAAAACATCATGACCTTTAATCAGTTCACTTAAAAAAGGTGTTTGCCTTATGCATTGAGGAAGGAATACAGATTTGTAAATTCACATAAACAAGCTGGATGACAGCACATCCTAAGCAGTACAGCATATAAGGTCTAGGTTTGAACCTCTCAACCATGTCTGAGGATGTAACTGCTTCATCCCCAAAGGCACAGAAGGCATAAAGGTGTCTCCAGGCAACCAAGATACTGGCTTCAGATTAAGAAACACTAGAACTTCAGAGACATCTCCTGGTTGCTTAGTCACCTGAGTCCTAAGTCATCAGGATATTGAGCTTGAACTGGGGACTCAGTTCAAGCTGGCTGTGAGATAAACATGAACTTGAATATGGAGAACGTAGAAATAGGAGACAAGAATCATGTTTCTAAATAGCTCTATAAACTTTTTGGATAGCATACTACTTCACGGGGATTTGGGACGAATTCCCTCAGAAGTCATCATTTGGATATTGCTTTTGTAGAGGATGGAGTTGATGATTTAAAGTACTGCACATTCATAGATGTGTCCATTATGATGGGATTAGGAAGCTGGGAAAGAAAAGGCTGGAGGCTCATAGGTGCCGAGTGTAAAGCCATGGAAGTTACGTCATTATAGCAAGTGAAAAAAACAGTAACAAATGGTAATCCTAATAGCATGTAAAAACTTTCTTTAAAATGTGCTTTGGAATTACTATGGAAATTTCCCATTCAGGCTTAGGGAATCTAGCCTAGGGCATAAAATGAAAGCAGTAAACCATGGATTGGGGAGTGTGAGAGAGAAGACTGAGGAACAAAGTCGATGTCTCTCCACTGGAGTGACCCAGAGAAGCAATAGAGTAGGCTGATGCTGTGGTCCTTCTGTCAGCGGCTATGAAGAAAGACCAGCACACCAGCACGCCCACTGCTAACTCTTGTGTCCATTCTATCAAGTGACATGGGTTCCTACACACTGTTCTTGGAAGTATCCTAAACTGGTCAACTGCCCCATTGCCTTCCAGTGTTCAGTGGCTAAATTCTAGACAGCCCAAGACTGGAGGAAGGTTCTTCAAGAAATCTGGATTCAGCAGGAAAAGAAGAGATGGGTAGGTTGTGGCAAATATGCAAACACACATAGACTCAGAAGAGAATCGGGATGGAACGTTGGCATAAGTGACTCCTTGGCTGACTAAATGCCAGGTGGAGAAAGGATCCTGGGCCCAGCACATGGATACACAGTGGTATCCATGTGGGTGTTGCAACCAGAGAATGAGACTTGCAGGGGAAGTATGAGAAGTGACACTTGGCCACGGTTTGGGTTTTAGCATCCCAAGGTGACCAGACACAGATGAAGCACTCTGAGAAGGAAGCAGTAGGGCAAGGTGGATGCTTTCCATAAGAATGTATATTGTGAGAAGACACAGTGTCAATATGCAGACAGAAACCAGAGAGAAAGAACAGGAGCTGAGCTGAGAAGGTGCCTTGGGTGAGAACTGACTGGTGCCAAAGGTGGCTGGCAACACTGGGTGTTGGATAGAGAGGGAGCCAGTTATGTCAGAAATCTTCAACAGTGGAATCCAGTAACATGGCAGCTGGACACAGGAAAGTTCTACCCAAGGGGTGAGTGATTCTAATGAAAAGGTGGGAGGCTGGGAGCCTGCAGGGAAAAGGTGTGGTGACTCCCTGGAATTTGAGTCTGGGTTTTCAACTGGAAATATTACTTGAAAAGGGGAGGGTATTTTGTTTGTTTGTTTGAAATCATCTCTTCTAACCTAAAGCATCAAGAATCCTTTCACAGAACGAACAATGGACAGATGGACCTGGAGACTCATAACTCAAAGAGATCCTTAAAGGAAGAAACACTGTACTATCTAGTAACAGGTGCTCGATGAATATTTAATGAGGCTATTAACAGTAAACCTAGTCAGTTATTTCACTGGAAATCCAGGGAATCCTGGCCCGGAGCAACTCCTCCTGACTTATTTTTTAGGACAAAAACTGATGATGGAAGGTGATAAAGGAGAGAGAGCTTTCAGATGGACAGTTGGTCCTTGTGGCTAAATCATGCTGTGTTTAGACAGAAACAGCCAAAGGCTGGGTTTCTGCTGCTGAGTTTACAATCAGGATCTTCTCTGTTAAGAAGCCACTTGCATGGGGATTGAGTTTTCAAAGGAAGGATTCCTTTGAACTGACTAACCCCCAGAAACAAACAAGAGGAAGGGAGAGCAGAGCTGCCTGCTTTCACTTAGGTGAAAGCTCTCACACCACAGAGCTGACATTCCAAGTCCAAGGGAACTTTGGCTGGATTTCTCTCAGCCTGGAGAGTTCACTGGGCCAGGCTGAGACACCCAGTGTCCGCCTCAGGACCTTTAGCCTCACATCTCAGTTTGACACTGGACACCAGCTTCCTTTTCCTCTGTGCCAGACCCATCTTACTGTTTTAAAAGTCTGAACAAGAGTGGCACGTGTAGATCCCTCCATCCTCCCAACTCACCCCTTGAAACCACAAATGGCTACATTCCACAGATGATGAACTGGTCGTGTCCAGGACTTAGTGGTCCAGAGTGTTCCTGGTACACTGCACATGGACGAACAAGGAGTTGGAAACTTTGAGGCCTACCAGCTTCTTAGGTCCTAGCTTTGATTTCACTTCCGGGCCATTAAGAGAGCAGTGCTCTGACTTCTCCCAGTCAGTTGCTGTGTGTGCCTGTTTGAATAGCGATTGTTAGCCCTGTGACCTCACTAAAATAATTTGTGCTTCACTCAATTTATTTTTGTCTTGGTATTTGTATTTCTCTTTGTATGCGTTATATTAACTCTCCTCTGGGTACATCTCTATTTATTGTGTCTATCCGATTCACTGATGTGGCAAATTTACTCAGGGTTATGCAGAGTGATGACATCACTGAATCTGTACAAATATGACCGGGTCTTACTCAGTCAGCAGGGATGATGCCCATGACCCTCCATGGGATATGATCAAGTGCTAGCACAAACACACACATTAATAATAAATAAAAATTTAAATTTTTAAAAAAATTTAGTACAAGATAGCAAGGAGATGGGAAAGAAAATAGCAAAAAGCACAAGCCAGTGGATAAATTCACTATCAAAACGACCCGAGGAGGCGAGTAGTGGTGCATCCCTTAATCCCAGCCCTGAGGGTTCTAAGGCAAGTGGATCTCTATGAGTCTGAAACTAGCCTAGTCAATCAAAGCAAGCTTCAGTGTGTGTGTGTGTGTGTGTGTGTGTGTGTGTGTGTGTGTGTGTGTGTGTGTGTGTCTGTGTGTGTGTGTCTGTGTGTCTGTGTGTTTCCTGGTCTCTACTCTCCAGGTTATATTGAGACTAAATGTATAGTATCTTTCTTCTTTTATAACACTCAGCTTCTAACCCAAAGTATGCCATTGCAGAGAGAAAGTCCAAGGATCAGCTCTTAGGAGGAAAAAAAAAAAAAAGCATGCTTTTTTTCTTTCTGTGGGAGGATAGCCACCCTCAGGCTTTGTTCCCCTGCCAAACCATACTGCTTATTTTAAACACACACACACACACACACACACACACACACACACACACACACACACACACACACACACACACACACACGACAAGGGTCCACCTCATCACTCAGGTCCTCCTCCAAAGACAGGTTCAAGAAGAAGAACACTGAGCAGGCCGCTGAAGGACTGAGTGAGAGCTGTATTTTCCTTGGATTCTGAGGTCTGCAGGGATCCTTACACTGTCAAGCCATCAGGACTACTCATTGCCTGTCTTATACTCATGGCTTACAGTCTCATTGTGTTTAGCACCTGCACCATGGAGGGCTGTAGATGGTGGCAAACACAGGACTATCAGCTTGGCCTCCCCACTAGACCGACACTTGAGTTCTCTGTATGTGGAGAGAGTTATACCCTAGTTGCCTGCCCTCACCTTCGTTTTCCTCAGAAACACGTGTCAAGTTCCATGGATGGAGAAAAGGTTGATGCCAAAAACCTGACAGTGGGGCTAAAAAGGCTGCTCAAGCTCTCTGTACCATCCTCAAGTGCAAAGCGAACGAAATGTACCATAGTTCAACTACCCCATCATTACTGAGTGTCCCTTCTCTCAAGTTGTGCCTTCTATGTCCACCAATGTGTCTTTCCACTCCCTGCTCTTTGTCATTGTATCTATATGTTTTCCTGGCCTACCATCCACACATTCATCTTAGTAGATAATTAGTGGTAGAAAGTAATTATATTTCTAAGGACTGACAGTACTTAGTAAAAATTTATATCCACAGGCCACATACAGGGTATGGGAAATGAATGTGATTACATCCATACTTTGATGTGCTTCTGGGGTACCAAGGTCCACTATTGTGCTTTGGACCCTACAGTGTTGCTGGCCACTCAAAAAAGGTGCCTCCTCTATAGCTGGTTAGAAGGCTGGGATTGTGAATTATTATGACATTATTCAGGCTGATATTATGCTCTGAAATTTGTATATGACTTGAACCCATTGAGATGTGTGTTTATTTGGCAACTACATCATATTCCTAAGAAGACAGTTGGAAATCATCAGAACAAATCTACTGTTAGCAAGTCAAAATGGCTGCAAGGAATATGTCATCACGTCCCTGTTATGCTTCACAATTAAATGCAAAACTTGCCCCATTCATAGCCCATCTCTTTATTCTTGTGAGTATGCATGCCATCTCTTTCTCTTGGATCAGCAGGGGGAAAAAATGTTGCATAACTCCTAGTGGTGGTTTCTTCAAACTAATGAAAACCTGCCCTTTCTCTTATTCCTCCTACCCAGCATTTATTACATAGCCAAGATCTCTAGGAAATGTAGACAGCATCCTTGGAAATCACTAATACTGCACACTCACCCAAAGGCTCCTTGACCAGATCAAGGGACAGGCCTCTGCTCCAAGGATGATATATATTTATATTCTCAAATCAGCCAGCAAGTATTAAAAGATGGCTGGGCCCAGTGCAAGGAAGTTGCTTAGTAGGACTTATCCAAACACTCATATTTAGAAAACAAATTAGGCGGCCCTTGCAGGCTTTCAAGTACAACTGTCCACATTCCCAAGCAACTTGTCCTTAGTACCTCCAGGAAGGTCTATTGAGCATGTTTATCCCTGCTGGATGACACATTGCTAAGGATGATGCCTCGTGGTTTTACATGTGCCTAGTAGCCTGAAGGATGCCTGGTTACCTTGGATATATAGTTTCCTGGAATAGCCTGAAGAAGGAAGACAAAATCTATGTTGCCTAAAAGTAATGAGCCATGAGTGGAGAATGAGACCCAAAGGAAGGAAAGATGCACAGTAGGAATGGCCACCATGTGTTCTAGAGAGGGTGCGGGGATGTTAGAACTTCATTGTTGAAGATTCTTGAGTAGTGGTGAGTGGAATAGGGTAGGGAAGAGGCTTTAAAGACAACAAGAATTTCTACTCAACTGGGCTCTGCTGAGAGGAGAGGCACTTAGAGCCCCCAGGCAGGGATGGGGAGCATGAATGGAAGATAAATGTCAGGAGAGGTACAGAGACTAAAATGAGGAGGGCAATGGGATGGAAGGACCATCACAGCAGCAGAGAAACATAAAGGTTAGTGGGAAGTGCTTGTGGATGTGCAGGATTGAACTGAAGAGATCAGATTTTCATGGGTCATTGAAAGATGCTACAGCAATCCAAGCAGGAGGTGGGTGCAAGCCAGGTCCAGAGACTGACTTGAAGACCTTTGTCCAGGTTCAGCAGAGGGAAACTTGGCAGCTGAGTTTCTAGGCTGAAGATGAACCACACTGACCAACTCTCAGGAAACACCACAGGCTGCTCCATGTTGCAGGGACGTTGCTAACGTCCATCCCACGGAGACATACCTTCAATGTGAGACAGCATGTGGGGGATGCCTATGTTCTCATGGTGTAAAGTAGCAGCTGATTGTTTTGATATGAATAAAAAAGACAATTGTTGCTGCTGGTCAAGAAAGAAAACAGAGAATCAACTAACTTCTATAGAAAAGAAGAGAAAATACCAGGATTCATGACGGATGAGATTTATTTTAATGAAAAAAATATGACAACTATTGGGGTGGAGACAGTTGGAAATCATCAGAACAAATCTACTATTAGCAAATCAGAATGGCTGCAAGGAATATGTCTAAAAAGTGTACAATACACAGGCAAATTTTTTTATTCTGTCTTCCCCACTACTACCCATAACCCGTTCGTTTTCTTTCTTTCTCTCTTTCTTTCTCTTTCTTTCTTTCTCTTCCTTTCCTTCCTTCCTTCTTTCTTTTTTCAAGATAAGTTTTCTCTTTGTAATCCAAGCTCTCTTGGAATTCACTCTTTAGACCAGACTGTCCACAAACTCTGAGATCTACCTACCTATAATTCCCAAGTGCTAAGATTAAAGGCATGTGCCACCATGCCCTTCTTGCACTTTTCTTAACATGGAAACTTTGTCCTTTGCAGATGTGCAATAAATAACTATCAGTCATTCTGATCATAGTATTTCTTCAGTTTTCACATCTCAAGCAATTAATTATGCATACTCTCTGACTAACTTAAGAGTCTGAGTCTCTCTGTCTGTGTGTGTGCATGTGTACTCGTGTTTGTTTCTGGAATAAGTTATACATACAAGTATAGGCAATCATGCATATGTGTACATATCAAGTCAAAGGTCATCCTCAGGGACCATGCACTTTGTTTTTTGAGACATGGTCTCTTACCGAGTAGGAGGAACAGCTCCAATGATCTACCTGTTTACGGTTTCCCAGGTCCGGAATTGGAAACCCATAAGCCATTCCTGGCTTTTTTCATTTGTAGTAAGGATCACATACAGGCCCTTGAAAGCACTTTACCAACTGAGCCATCCTATAGCCCTTAGTCTTGTTTAAACTGACAAAATTTCAGGGCAGTGAGCAATTTCTGGGGTCACCCTCACCAGCCATCAGATTCAGTGGACAGAAAAAGGCAGCGTCCTGATTTTATACTGTGTGTTACTCCAAATGAAAGTACCTCCTAACATTTGTAACCCAGGAGTCATAAGGCCTTCAAAGCAGGGTACCTTTCCACATTAGATCTTGGTCAAGGAAAAGTATGAGAGGCCAGGTCACAGATACTATAGCTCTGTAAGGCCAGAGAACCATCCACATACAGTCCTGGGGCAGGACTTTTCTTTTTTTTTTTACATTCAGCAGTAAGCTTCTAAATAGAAGCCGATTATAAGAAGCACTCATGGCTCTTTCTTCCTGGCTTAGCGGCTTCTGCTGTGAACCTAGACAAACCATGGCCAAACCAAAGAGAATACAAGAGTAGGGATCTTTTTGAGGCTAAGAGATAGAGACCTGTATGGCCTTGAAGGAAAGACAGATTGGATCTTCAATTCCAAATGACTTCTATATTACATCGTGCTTACATCTACACCGAAATCCTGCCCTGGACATCCCAGTATGGTGTCCTGAGATGACAGTGAAATGGAGCTGGGAAGGTTCTGTTCACATAAGACACTTTGAGAGAAAGAAGGAAACGTCAGTATTGTAGTTTGAGGCTCTAATAAATCATGAGTTAAAAAGTATTGTGTCTTGGGATTAGGAAAATGGTTTGCTGGGTCTTGCAGCACAAGCATGGAGTTTTGACCCCCAGCACTCATGTTTTTGGTTTGTTTTAAGATGCCAGGTATAGCTGTGTGTTTGTAAATCAGGTGTGTTGGCTGAGACAGGCAGATCTGGGTTTTGCTGGCTAGCCAGTCCAGGTTCAGTGAGAGACCCTGCCTGGGAAAAAGTGAGGTAGAAGAAAAACTTAAAGAAAACCTCCTAACATGAACTTTTGGCTTCCATACAGGCTCATAGGTCCACACAACTTAAGGAAAAATGAGGACACACACACACACACACACACACACACACACACACACACACACACAAACACACCTCCAAAAAAGTTTGGATCCAGCATGATAAAAGGAAAGGACCCCTCAAGTATAGCCCAGTGTACATACACCTAATTCTATGGAAATAAGAATCCATTGTGATCTAAGAAAGAGAGGCTACCTCTTTAGCACCACACGAACTCTTATAAGGTCCAACCTCTGATGAGTTCCACATGGCTGGCTATCTGATGAGCTCTTCATAACCTCCACAGGGAAAGTAGGGTACCTACTATAGTAGTGAAATATCCCATGAGCCACATTTAGAACCACTGCCTAACATCTTGTGTTCTTGGGACTGGCATGTCCAGGAGGGCCATGCAAGGACAGAAATATGGGTTCCTTTTCCAAGGCTGACTGAACCTGGGGTTGCACAGTTGGAACCTGGTCTATGTAACTCTTTGGCCACTATTGATTGCCAAATTAGCTGCTGCAAATGAGATGTGTGTGTGGTGGGGGGGGGGCTGTATTTTTTGATTGACATTACACCCCATTTGGAGGAGGTAGGGTTCCCAGCTCATTTTTCACAAATATAAATGTCTGCTAATTCCTGTCTACTTTCTTAGATTCCACTTGGGATAGTGGGTAAGCAAAGGTTTCTGTCTTTGCTGGAACTTTAGTGAAGAATCTGCTTCCTTGAAGAGGCCCATTTTCTAGTTCTTCTAGAGCAGTGGTTCTCGACCTTCCTAATGCTGTGACCCTTTAATACAGTTCCTCATGCTGTCATGACCTCCAGCCACAAAATTATTTGTGTTGCTATCTCATGAGTATAATTTTTCTACTAATATTAATGGCAATGTAAATATCTTGTGTTTTCTGATGGTCTTGTGTTGCCCCTGTGAAAAGGTTGTTCTACTCCCAAAGTGTTTCCTCATGAATGAGGCATACAACTCATGTCTTTCTGCCCTCTCACTGTGAACAGGACATGATAGAAATGGTTTGTAGGGGTGGACTGACTTTTCCAAGGCTCTCTCTTGGTGAGATATGTGTTCTAATGACAGAGATAAAAGCAGACCAGAGCCCCAATTCACGTGAGCTTTCTTTGGCCTCAAAGCCTACACTTTACCACAAAAAGTATCGAAGTATTCCTATTCTCAACTTCAGCCTAGAGAGCCATCAGATCATAATGGTTCAGGTGACCCTTCAGTGTTCCATCCTAGAAGAGAGGGAGGGGATGTAGTTCAGCTGGTAGATAGCTTGCCTTGTCTGTACACTGGATTCAATTCCCAGCATCAAGTAAATGAGCCACAATGGCATATACCTATAATCCCAGCACCAGAGCAGTGATTCAAGGTCATCCTGAAATACATATAGCGAGTTCAATGTCAGCCTAGTGAGTGAGGGAGGAAAGGGGTGAAGGCAAGGGGGGGAGAGAGAATGAGAATAAGCATGCTGTCATGCTGTGTCTTCCCTGATTTCCTCCCACAAGCCAGGCTGCGGTTGCTGGAGCAGCCCCCTCACTTACTGTCCACCCTAGAAAGACATCCAAATGTACTAAGAGTCATCTCTCTTCACAGATCTGATGCCTCTGGAGATGGAACGGATATCTGGGAAAAGGGCATCTCCATGTGTTAAATTAACATAGTAGACTGTGGAGCGTAGACCTAGTTCAGCATCTAGGCAGCTATCTCAGCCTCAAGCCTCAGGACTGTAAACAGGGTTTCTACATTAAAGCTTTCCCTGCATACAAGAGTCCAGAACAAAGAGCTACCTCCCTTCCCCACTGGGAAGCTCCATGATAAAGAATAGCATATCTACTTGCCCCTTTTCCCCACTCTGAGGAGCCAAATGCACAGGCATTCCCTCAGCATATGGAATGAAATGTTGACCCAATTAATCTTGACTTGCAGCCAGCATCTCTGGCTCCAAGGTGCCTCAACTGTGGGAGAGCCATTGGGAAGTTAGTAATTTCATGCAGTCCCTGTCCACATTCATGGGATGGCTTGCTGGCTCTTGAGCTATAATATATAGTGACGGAACACCCCAAAGCAGGTAGTTTCTCTACAATGCTACCTTTCAGAGGACCAGTCAAGGCACACATACTATTATTACTGAAACACAAAGGAATCCTGAGAGGTAGGAGGCATTTTATAATCAATAGCAGAATAAAAGCAAGAGTCTTTCCCATCAGCTGATGAAACCCCAGACTTCTAGAAATGTAATCACAGAGCACAAGGCAAATCAATTTGATTATAAATTCAAACCAATGGCAATTTTCATCTTCATATTAAGTTCTCTGGAATACTGACATGGTGTGCTAATTCTCCCAACCCATGTGAGCATATGCATACTCACAGTACGTATGTAATAGGTATACACCTAGACATACAAGCAGAGACACATACTATCATAACTTTAAAATTCAGCACTTTGAACACAATCAGAGAAGGCCTTTGGGGACTTCTGGTACACCAACTAGATCCTTTCTGGGACCTTGAGATTGTTCACACAAAGGCCTGTAGAAGGGATGCCCTTGCTCCCTGAGTTTTAACTGGAAAAGTAACAGACTTGAGTCAAAAACAGGGGATAAGACATTCTCCCTAAAGGCAATGCTATAATACAACAGTGACCACTTTGGCTTCTTTCTTTTTCACCTGCCAAAATGGTAGTCACTTCCTTTCACTTCGCCTTAGCTCATGTTTTGTGGAGATACCAAACCTTCTTTGTAATTATGATTTGAATGGTCACAGCATGTGAGTGTACACTGTCATTTACTTGACTGTTTACCTATTGTTAGACTGTTGGCAGCTTCTATTTCTCATGTCTTCAAGTTGAACTGAGTATGTTTTTATCTGTGATATTAATTTAGAAACAGAACAGAGATGACCCAGCATCACTAATCTAAAACTACAGGGTTTATGTATTTACAGCTCACATTTGATTATGAAATTTAATTTGAGAGTAATTAAGACGTTTATATTCTACACAGCTCGACAACATCTAGATCTCCCTGAGCCAGGCAGGCCCAACCATGGCTTGCCATCTTCTAAGGCGTTTCTCCATAAAATCTAATATAGGTTATAGACTCTCATTGCTCTGCAGGCAAGAGATTCACCCAAAGAACCAGAACCTCTGGCTCTATGATGTGACTTACCCAAGGAAGCCATGTTATAAATGCCATTCACGTCTCACAGTCACTTTGAACTTCAAAGCAAACCTTAGTTTGTACACCAACAACAGACATGTTCTAGGACCACTGGAGGTCTCCCGTAGCCTACATCTGATGCACAATATGAGAAGACCAAATGACTCATTCACTTCTCAGATTCTCATGTTTTATTATTATTGGTGGTGATATTGAAGACAGGACCTTATTAAGCATCACTGCTTAGCCAGAACCTGTTCTGTAGACCAGGCTGCTCTCAGACTTGCAATGATCCCTTGCTCCTGGCTTCTGTGTGTTGGAATTACAAGCATTCTACCATGCCTGGCTTAACTGATGCTTTTGAAGTCGACTGTGGTTCATAAAAGTGGCAGATTTCTCTACTTAGGATAGATCTTTATTTTTCAAAGGGACTTCTGGTTTAGGACACCAGCCATGCCATTCAGAGTATCAACAAACAGTATAAAGATAGCAAAGGAGTTTTCCCAGCAGGTAAGGAGATCCTGAGGGTCAAATGAAAAGACAAGCTTGCATCTGTTAGCACAGAGGAATCATGCTAGAAAGATGGCTCAGTAGTTAAGGACAGGTACTGCTCTTGCAGAGGACCCAAACTCAGTTCCCAGCACCCATGACAGGCAGCTCACAAGAACCCATAATTCCTGCTCCATTGCCTCCCAAAGCCTCTAGTCCTTTGAAGCATCTCTACTCAAACACATAAACATAATTACAAAGACAATAAAAAACAATCTTCAAACCTACCCAGCAGGCACAAGGCCCTGGGATCAACCCCCAGTACAGGCCCCCAAAAGCAAAGAACTTACTTATCATTTCTCTATATTTTTACTAATAAGGAATAGTGTTTTACACACTTGGCAACTCTGTGGAGCATGAAAAGCTGAGAGTTTTGGTTTTTTTTTACTATTTTGCATTTACCACCAGCAATTAATTCCTCTGATTTGTTTTATGAGTTTGATGGCCTGGTCTAACACTCAGCAAACCAGCGGAGTGATGTAAGAAAATTATTTCGGTGCAGTTCCTGGCAAATCTTGATGATGAATAGTGAGGGAGGACAAACTTACTCAGACATACATTTTTCAGGACTGGCAGGGAAAAGGCTGAAAAATTACTAGTAAATTGCTTTTTGTAAAAATGCTCTCTCTTTCAAATTTCTCCTAGTATGAAGGTCTCCTTCAGGATGATGGCACAATACTTTCTGACACACCTAGCTGGCAAGGGAGCCAAAGAACAGTCACAGATAAGAATGGGGGTTAGGATTTAATTTTCTTATTATGTTCCCAGTTTCCAATGCTCTTCACCCACACCAACTTCTGAGTTGGGGTAAGTGTTCCTGAAAGATAGCTATTATACAAGCTGGCAGGCTTGCCCTGCCCTCCCACCCCCAACGCATCATCCCCTCCTTCATTGCATGAGCCTTGATATTAATGTATTACATCTCTGGTCCACTCTATTCCTATTCCATCCTCTCTAAAACTGTCCCGGAGGTTGAATTTCAGATCACAGATGTCTGCAAATATCCCCAGCACCTACTTGAAAGCCTTGATTCTGAGGACATAACTCTAGGACAATAGAAGCCTTGGGCATTCATGGTTGGAAAGGCTAATGCAGGGTTGTCATGGTGGTGATGCTCACTTGGCGACATTGCTGGTTGTCACACTGGGGGGAAGGCGAGGTTCCTTCCTCTGGAAGAAGCCAGGGCTGCCGCTAACTGCGGCTGCTGAGTGTTCTGCTCTGTGCAGAGCTCTTCCAGGATCAGGGGGTAATCTGCCTAACCTACCAGTAGAGCAGCAGCTGAGTAATGCTGATCTAAATTGAATCAAAGGCTGAAGAGATGATTTTAGGGTATCCCCAAACTTAACTACCCATTAGTGTTCAGCATTATTAAGAAGAATTGGGAATTGGATCTCTGAGTCTTTCAGGCTGTAAATACCTGTGGGGAGGGAGGGGAGCTTGCAAGATCAAAAGGCCAGTGTAGTAAAAGTATGATCCACTGCAGAGAAGGCATAGGTCATGTGATACCCCTAAGTCAAGGGCTTGGAGTTCCTCCCTTCCTCTCCTTCAGCAAGTCACTATGCCTAATGGCCTACGGTGCTGACTAAGGAGAGGCTTTGGACCTGTATGTTGCACATCTGGGGTCTGTTGGAAACAGCTACAGAGTTTAGAGGGTCATGGCCTACCCATGATTTCCACTTGCTGCACGAGGTTGAACAAGTAGCATACCATCCCTCTGTGATATAGAATGTTGACCCCCAAATGCAAGGAAAATAAACATCTCCCGCCTATTTTCTGGTCCAATAAGTAGTGGCCACTCAGTAAATATCTCCACTGTCATGGTGTTTCCTAAGAATGTCTCCTCCAGGTCTCTGGGCTAGGGTCTTATCTATAGGTAACCACCATTGTTACCATCACTACTCCTGCAATCCTCTGCCTCAGGACAGAGCCTGAGGACAGAGCCTGAGTTCTGTTGACACTAGGCTGGATAATGCCGGCTTTTACTGACCTTGGCTCATCTCTGTGACTTTGCATTTCTGAACATTTGGGTTCTGATGCCAGAGCCTCCTGTATACCCATATCCAACCAGCGGACCAGTTTACTCTGAAATGCCAGCAAGTCCATAGTTCACAACAGCACCATTAACTCTATCTCCTGTTTGGTTTGGTTTTGCCAAATCCAGGATTGAGCCCAGGTCCTCATACTTACTAAGAAAATGCTCCACCACCAAGCTTTATCTCAAAGTAAACCTTTGTTTACTTTATATTGAGACAAGGGCTCATTAATCTATCCTGCTTGGCCTTGAACTCACTCTGTAGCCCAAGAAGGCATTAAACTTACCATCTTCTTCCCTCAGCTTCCTAAATAACTGGAATCAGAAATGTGCACCTCCAGACCCAGCTTCACGGTATCTTGCTCCAAGTGCAGCCCCCCAGAAAGTTCTTTGGTGAGCAATAAGCAGCTGTGAAACTGCTTATCTAATAAAGGGAAGGCACTTACCCTCCTGGTATTCCCCAGAGAATCATTGGCCACCTGCATCTCTTTAGCTGCATTTAATAGCTCAGCCCAAGATGAATCTGCATGATTAACAAAAAGCCTCCTGATTTTATTCTCTTTCAGCATTTAAATGCTAGAACAACCTACCATTGTTGTCGTTTTCAGAGGTTGTGATCAAAACACAACATTTGATTCGAGAATGAATAATTTATTTTTTTTTAAGTAATTTCCAAATACCATTCTCCGTGGAATCACAGAAAAGTGAGGGCATTGCTGTTTTTGTAGACTCAGGGAAACCCACGATGTGTTCATGACTAATGTTTCTAGAAGCCCTACTCACCAACATGATATCCCTGTGGAGGAATATGGCTGCCTCCCCAGAGTACACGGTGACTGACCGTGGTTCCTGCCTGCAAGGTTGTCCCTCTGCATCTGTCTATCTGCTCAGGACCTAGAATCTTCAGTAAGTCTTAAATACTGTTGGATTCTAATCATTAATCACGTCATCCTAAAACAAAAAGTAAAATTCCTAAACTAAGTAAGTTGCATTTGGTAAACCGTCTGCCTATGGAGTGGAGATGCACATGTGAAAAGATAATTTGCAAAGCTGACAAAGCAGCGTCATTGGCCTGCTTGATGAATATAGTAAAACAGGTTTGTCTAATGGGAAAACAAGCATTACTATCAAACGGAAAAATGCGTGTATCCCACATGGAAAAGTAAGCAGGCTTTAATATCCAGAAGCATTTCATGCTGTGCCTGCCAGCAACTCCCTGCCTGTCTGATTTTCCTTAACATAAAGGCCGACCTCACCTGTTTAAAAATAATTAGGAAGGCGGCAGCTGTAATTTGGCTGTAAGTCCATTCAGCTGCATTTGCGTGTGTGCTTCTGACCCACTGATGCTTCTGTCGCTGTCTCTGCATACAGGCACCATGGTCAGCAAGGACTCTGGCAGATGCATACTCACGACACCAGAGCGGGAAGTGGAGCCAGCCGCCTGCCTGGCCCTGGAGATGAGATATGCCCTAGACCCCAACCGGCAGATTAAGAAGCGGAACAAAGCTCTGCAAGTGCGCTTTAAGGATATCTGTGAGGCCCAGAATGAGCAGAGGGACACACAGCTGTCTTCAGGACCTCTGGGGGAAAAGCGAGAGGCCAAGGCTGTGTCCTGTAGGGCAGCATACCGTAAGTATATGACAGTGCCCGCACGGCGATCCATTCCCAATGTCACCAAGAGCACCGGTGTACAGACCTCACCAGACCTTCGCAAGTGTTACCAGACATTCCCTCTGGACCGTAAGAAAGGCAGTCTCAAAGGCCTGCCAGCTGCAGATGCCTTCAAAAGCCAGAACAATGGGTTTCTAACAGATTCTAAAGAGAAGAGCGAGGCAGGAGCCATGGAAGATCCCCAGCCTTGCAGTGCAGGAAGGGTTCACAAGACCACAGCATTGGTTTTCCATTCCAACGAGCACGTGAATGCACTGGACCAAACTTCTGGGGTCAACTGTGCAGAGGTCTGCAAGACTCCAGACATGCTTGGCTACCCTGAAGCTCTACTGCAGAACTCTCGGCCTCCCTCTGAGGAACCCATCCACCAGCTGCAGGGGAGAGCTAAGCTGGACAGGAATACCCTGGACTCAGAGGATCCCACTCAGCTTACTCATGGAAGGGTGTTTAAAACAGAGGTCGCCACTGTGTACCCACCTGCCATCAGTACCAGAGCCTCTGAGCCTGGCTTGTCAAACTCGGCTGCTGCCAGCCAGTGGTCTCTCTGCCCTGCAGATGAGGAGCAGAGGAGGGCCGCCCACCTCAATGGGCTGCAGGCATCCTCTGGCTCTGCTCTGGCCTGCTCACCCCCAGTGCAGTGCCTGTCCCCAGAATGTAGTGAACAGCCCCCACAGAACCAGCCTAGCCCCACAGCTGGGGTTGGGGATGAAGAACGCCAACAAATTGTGCCTCACACAGAAGTGGTAGACCTCAAGGCCCAGCTGCAGGTGATGGAGAACTTAATCAGTTCTAGTCAGGAGACCATCAAAGTGCTGCTGGGCGTCATTCAGGAGCTGGAGAAAGGAGAGGCCCACCGGGAAGGGTATGTATGTTGATTGTGTCTTATACCCTGAAGGCTTGCCTCATCAACAGCCTCAAGGTCCCATTCCTAAGATCTAAAGCCAGTGTTTCTGTGTCAGGGCTGTATTCAGAAGAACTAGTGGGTTACAAGGATCACAGATGTGTTGAAGGCCAGGCTTTCTGGCACCCTCGCCTCTGACATTTACTGTTGGATAGTGGTTAGCCATCTGGACTTGGTTTCAAGTTCTACCTGTATATTCAGAGTTGATGGGTCTTCTTTGTGATCTATTCAGACTAATGTTTCTGATCTTGATGAGTTGTAATACATATATCAGTTAAAATATTTAAATAAGAGGCCATGATTCTTAGGAATCCTATTACAGAGCGAGTAAAATCAGATGGCATTTGGAAAAGTAAATGCTAGCTAGTGATAAATGATTTCAATTGGGTGAACATTCTGGACCATACCACATTTTGTGTGATAGCCTTTGGTTTTCATTCCTTTCCTGGAGCACACAGAGGTAAAGCCTCTCTTTAAGCAAGCCCTATCTATAGGTGATGAGGAGGCAGATGCCTGTGCCCATGAGTTGTCTTTGGTATCCATTTGCATTACAACACAGTCGAATATTGACAGCAGTTTCTTGGACTTGATCAGCTGTTGATCGTTCAAGCTGTGAAACACATCTCCTCCACCCCTCACTGTGGGCAAGACTGCCAGGACTGCTTCTGTGCATCTTCAAACAGTGCCCATGGCTCACTAGCCTTAGTCTGATCTGCCAAGCCTTCCCTTATCCAGCCCTCTGAAACCACCTCATCTGCTCCACTCTATGATCTGGAGGCTGGATGTTAAGCTGTGTTGTCTTGATAATGTGACTGGTACTCTTTTTCTCTGGGTGAAGTGAGTTGGCAACAGTGTTAGGACGGGAAGCCAGCTAATACATTATCATTGCAGCAGAACACCCCAGACTCAATGCTCCTATACAAGCTTGCTGTGGATGAAATAGACAGAGTCTGCTTAATGTAGTAGGGAAGAAATAGCCTCTGCCTTAGGCTTCCACTGGTTTCAATGGCAAAGTACTTGGTGCTTGTCCTACACTTGACTTTGGCCATTCCAACTTGGAACAAATGGTGTCTACAAAAGGAACTACTTAGTACCAACCCTACCTCTGACAAACAATAAGATCCCAGTTGCTTTGAAGCAAAAACAAGGACTAGTCTTAAGTAAAAGTAAGCTGAAGAGCTGCTAGCCATCAATCTAACACCACAGAGTTGCAGAAAGCTTGTTCAATGCTGAGATGCCATCTCCATGTTCATCCATTTCAGTTATTTGTCCTTGAATCCATACACACCCAAAAGTCAAATGGGAAGGAGGGACTCAGGCATTTGTAGGTTATAAAAAAAATGAGTCAAACAGGAACCAATCTTGGACTTTGGTATAGCTGGTCATCACTGGAGCCAGACAGAAACATAAAAGGATGTCACCAAGACCAGGTGAAAAATAAGCCGTGTGAAGCCAGGTTCATACGGTATGGGATGTGCACACCCACTGGGAGTCACACTCAAACAGAAACGCTATGAGCACCAGGAAGGGAAAACCATGCATATGGCCAGGCATTTCTTCTTGCTATTAGAACAAGCACAGAGCTTTGCTTCGGTGGGCTCTTCTAGCTTTCCAGAGGCTCTTTGTGCCTAGCCAAGTAAGTGCAAGTCCAGTAAGGTATGTCTGAATGGGAGTTCTGGCTCTGGTGACTTGGACAAAGGCAACACTTCTCTGTAACTTATCTCTCCACATAGAAATTGAGGTATCTGCCTATGACAGTGGAGAGTGAGAGGTATAAAAGACTGAGTTGTATTCCGCTCAGCAACAAATTCTGAACTCCAGTGTCTACCTGTTGGTCTTACTGGTTATTGGGTAATCAGTAAATAGTTGTTAGATCATGAGACTCTTAATCTCAGGGTCCTGAGTTTGAGCCCCACATGGAAGAATTATAGGAAGAGGAAGGGTCTGAGGCCTCATATCTGAGTCCATTGTAGTAAATGTATCCCTGTATGCTGAGCACAATGGGTGCTATTCAGCATTGCCCTGGAAATCTTGGGGATTCTCTATTGAGTGTAGTAGCCACTAGCCACCTGGGCCTAATGAAACCTGTAAGCTCAAGTCAATTGCGGTTAGTTACTCTTGCCATTCACTCCTCAGTCCTACTGGCCAGGGTTTAAGAGCTTTGCAGCGTCAAACAGAAGACAAAGAAAAGGGTCTCCTGTCATAGAAAAAGCCCTTCATTCCAGTATCACAAAATATGCACAGTGCTCTAGCCATTTTAAGACTTGACACATTAAATCAAGGCCCGGAATTTTGGTCCCCTCCCTCACCTTTAAAACAACAGCTATTTAGGTCATTATCCATAAAGGACAAGCTCAGGGTGTCAAGGCAGGTCCATAGTGTGGTAACCTCTCATATCTGCTTCTAGAACAATCTGGACACATCAACAGGGATTCAATTAGGTTCAAAGTCCAAAGTTATTTTAACGGTGGCTCTTCCCATTCCAGGTCCAAGATTTATCCAGGCCTAAGGGGCAGCAGCCTCTAGGGGGAAGGAGCTGTGAGGCTGGGGTCCCAGAGAGTCTCCAGAAGTAAGAGGGTCAACCATGGCTGTTCTGTACTATGACACCTGTAATGACTGGGGGAGGGGTGGTGTCTGCCCAGTTCCCTAGAATAGATACTTCATTGTCAGGCAATTGCATCTGCTCCTACATCCTGAAACTCTTGGCTCTTTAAAGCACCCAAGCCAAGTCCTGAATGATGCCCCTAGGGTCTTTAGGGAAGAAGGGATTCTCAGGATTTATTTACTTCGTGGAGGCTGGCAATGACTGTTTGGGTATGTTCCAAATTCAAATAAGTGGAAATGCATTCTTCTTTAAACTGGCTAATTTTTAATATGCTAAAAATCATATTTTTCTGTGTATGTGTGGGTGTGTAGGTGTGTGTTTGGGGTACAAAAGACAACCTGCAGAGATCAGTTCTCTCTTTCCATCATATAGGTCACTGGGCCTGGTGGCAGGTGCCTTTGCCCACTGAGCCATCTTGCCATCAATGTGTGTGTGTGTGTGTGTGTGTGTGTGTGTGTGTGTGTGTGTGCATGCGCTCGCGTATATAATCATTACATATTCACTTTCTATGAAATGACAAAGAATTGAAGGACCCATCAAGCTAAAACACCCAAAGTTGTCCTTAGGAAATAGTCTCAAACCTATGAGTCACTGACTATGACAGATACTTATGAAGCAGTAGGCTAGTGTTGAGCCTCCTAAAGCACAGAATGGCTCTGGATGAGACGTCACCAGCATTAAGAAGGCTCTCCTAATGAGGTGGCCCCAGTGGAGCCAGGACTGTGGCTATGTGACACACCTTATACCCACATTTCCATAATGTTCCCTGGGCTAGAACTGAACCTTTGAGGGCCATGGGTCTTCTCTTGTATCCATGTCTAGACAGTGTGGGGGGAAAGTGATGATTTTTGAGACTGAGCACCAGCTTCCAAGTACCTTGGACTGTATAATATCTTTGATAGGACTTTTCACTATCCAGGACATCAGGCAAGCTTTTCCTAGTGGCTCTTTCTCTATGTAGAATATGTAGATCACCAGGCAGTTACTTTTAGTCCCTTCCAAGTTATTCTTCCTCAGAGACCTCTCCATTCATCTCGTTTGCTCATATGCATGCCTGTAAGGTTTGAGTGGAAAAAAGGCCTCATCATAGGCAAGTGAGCTTAGTTGGGCCTTGTCTAGTAGGAGTGGTGGATTCTTAAGTATAGTTTCTCAGAAGCCCCTGCCTATACAAGCATATATAGAATTAAAGGATAGGACCTACGTACAGCATTTCAGAGGATGCCTTCTGTTACGAAGAGGGTTGTACAAAAATTTCCTCACAGTCATGCTTTTTAGATCCCTGTAAAACATTTGGGCAATTCACTGAAATCACCCTGCTTTATGCAGCACCGGCCGCATTTGCTCACCCGGCTTGTATGAATGCCAAGAATTGCCCTGCCCATTTCAGTGTTCTCAGTATTATTCTGGTCTCTTCTCGAAGGTCACACAAGCTACCTGCATGACTGATGTGTTTCTTAAAGGTTGAAAGCAGGGCAAGCAGGATATGGAATTAAAAACTTGACCAGTTCTTGGAACAGTAGAAATTCCCTGTAGCCACCATGGGCTTCCTGAGCTGGAGAGCCACTGACAGCTATCTGAAGGGCCTCAATGCTTAGTACATTACAGCCCCAGCAGAACCCAGTGGGGCGATAACTCTTCCTGCTTACCCCTTCCAGGCACTCCAGGTTTTTAACCTTCCTAATGCTGCAATCATTTCCTCGTGTATTGGTGACCCCCAACTGTAAAATTATTTTCACTGCTACTCCATAACTGTAATTTTGCTACTGTTATAGATTGTAATGTAAATATCTGAGATGTGAACCCTAAAAGAGTCATTCAATCCCCAGAGGAGTCACGATCCACAGGTTGAGAATTGCTGTTCTAGAGAAGCATTCTATTCACTGACTCCTTCAGTCCAGGGATGCTTTCCCTGTCAGAGAAGGACCAGAAACCTGTGAAGAAACTCCCTTCGAGGATGTTAAACACAGGCCAAGAGCAGCCATTCCCCACACTGATGGCTTCTTCACTGGTCAGACCCCTGGAGCATCTCCCTTCAGGCTTGGGAAGCTGTGAGTATCAAGGGCACTCCAGACCTTGAAACACAGCTAATAGAAAAGCAGGCACGAAGTGTTGGACCTCTGTGGCTAAACTAAGTCAGAAAACACGTGAGACCACAACTTAAAAGAAGGCAAGCTAAGGTGTTTTTGATGGCTTGAAAAAGGTTCTAAGTTCAAACACCTAGTTAGGGGGACAGATCCCTGTTAGTGGAGTATCCTTTAGCCAGGCTAGCTGGTTTCTTGGTGGTCTGAGGCCCAATCCTCACCACCTGGGGCAGTGATTTAACTAATAATATTTTCTTTATTTAAAAATTAAATACACAAAAACTCACATAAAGCTTTATTTGTGGGTATGCCTTCGAGTTCAGAGGCTTGATGAGGGCAGCATTGCCATGCTTTGAAGGCTTGGGAGACAGGAATAAATAACAGTTAACATACAGCATATAGTGGCCTGTATTAATATTTCCTCAGATTCATTTGTACTGATAATCAACTTAAAAATAGAAGCAGGCACCAAGTAAGAAAGAGTCCCATGCAGTGCAGAAAAAGTGAGATGAGGAATCGGGTCATCAATATAATACCTCAGAATCCCTTCCAATGGGGCAGAGGCAGCAAGAGTTTTAGGGGGAGCATATTATCAGCTTTGGGATCCATATGATTGATATCTAGATGACTCTCATTATGCCTTTATCCTAAAAGCAGCCATAGGCAACCCACATATGAACATATGAATCGCGATTATGTTGTAACAAACATTTACACAAAAAGTTAGACCAGAGATCACAGTGTGTTAACTATTAGGTGGTTAAGTGTTGGGACTGCATCAGCTCAGTTCAAATGTAGGCTAACATTCAGATACACATAGTTCATTTGTGACTGCCAGACAGGAAGACATGTAACTCATTCACACACTCAAAAGGCTTCTACAAAGCATCTCCTCCATGGTGGACACTGGGTTAAGCAGTGAGCAGACTGAATTAAGGCCCAGCCTTTAACAAGTACATTGACTAACATTCAGTTTGTTTATGTATATGCTTTACTTTACTGCAGAATATATGACCCTTCCCATACCTAATTGTGTGTGTGCATGTGTGTAACACAAAATTGTAAATGGTATGGCAGCATCCTTTGAAGCCATGAAAAAGGTGACCCGCCTGCTGTTCTTCCCCATGAAAATTAAAAGCTGCCTGTTTTCACTGACATAGTGATGCCAGACAGAACTGATATACAGGCTCTTGGTCTTATCCTCATATTGATAGAGCACTCACAATCAGTCATTTCAGAAACCGTGAGGAAATTAGAAATCCTTTGGAAATTGATCTAATTACCCAGGTCCAAATGGAATAAATACTGTATCACAATAATGGGGGCAGAAGGGAGAAGGGGCCAGTTTACTTCATCCATGTTACAGAACAAGAGGGTCAACATGGAATCTGTACACCCTTGTGGCAGCTGTGGCAGAAACCTGGGGAATCATAGGGCCTTTCCATCACATCTAAGTTCCTGACTTCCAGGTTCCCCCTTCTGGAACCCAGGCAAAACTGAGTCCAGTCGGGTGATCTCATTCTCACCCTGGCTATAAACTAGCCAGAACTAACTCACTGCTTTAAGATGGAGGTCTTGAACCTAGTTATCTGGGAAGGGTCCCCAAGAGAGAAGGAGGTGGGGTAGACAGCATGCAACAGTCTGCCCTGGTGCCTTGGTCCTGAGAATGACTGTTGTGGATTCTTCAAGTCTGAATAGTGTCCTCCTAAGCTCTGGTAAGATGTTCTACAGGCAGGCAGGGCACTGAGCAGTGAGAAAAGGCTGTGCTAAGTGCCAGATCAGAGGTAGGAAGGTCCTTAATTCTGCCAAATGCTCTCCTGTCCCTTCATGTACTCTATTTGCCGTGGATGGGAATGTCAGCACTCCAGTTTCCAATGTCCTGATGAATCTGTCTCGATGGCTCTCTGCACAGTTATTGTGACCCAAACATTTTAAAGCATTACAGCCAGCCAAGGGAGGTCAGTCTCCACTGACTTGCTTTTTCCTTTCACTGAAAATGAGCTGTGGCAGGACAGCACAGCACAGTGACCAGGTCCGGGCTCTCAGCAGGTCCAAAGCTAAGAAAGTCACACTGACATGGCCTTCTCCAACCTGCTGGACCTCTGGCTGTTCCTTTGTAAAGGAGACCTCTAAATGCCTTGCAGCCTGCATCCTTGCCTGCCCAGGGGATTTGGCAATTTAAATGAAACTTGGAAGATAGGCGTGGTGGCACAAACCTCTAATCTCAGCACTTGGAAGGCTGGGGCAAGAGGATAGTGAGACGGACAAGACGAGGCTACAAAGCAAGACTCTGAAAAGGAAAGTGCAGAAGAGAGGCACCTCATACCCAGTGGTTGTCTGCATGCAACTCCCACTTTCCCCTAAAGCCAGTTTCCCTGTTGGACTACCTTTGCAGGAGCAAGCCTCTGGAAGACCAGGGCATGCAAGCTAGAACATGTGGAATGCCTCCTCTGACTATGTTACATTGGCTATCTTATTCTGGAGGATGAGGACTGCCGAGTAGAGGCTCTGTGCTTTGAACACTGAACTCCCTGAGAGCCACATGGAATTGAAATGGAGTTAGGGAACTTGGAGTCCTTTCCAGATCTCCTTAGCTTTGGCTTTCTGACATACATAATTTCCCCCCAGTCTGGAAAAAGGCTCCTTTCTGCCCTAAGAACATGTTCTGCAGAAATATCTAGAAGCAGCACAATTTCAGCAGCCATCTGAAAATTCTCATAAAAATGTGCAGAGGAAAAGCCTTGTCTACTGATCTTCACATATGGAAGCCCACCCTAATCCCCCTGCTTCCCTTTCTTCCTCTTGGCATGTCCCCAATGCCTCTTTTCTTTCATGACTACCAATGCTGGCCCTGAAGGTCGCATTCTAATAGTAGATTTTAGGGAAAGTATTGTTTTTCTATTATAACACGTAGCTTTGATAGATCACAAATCTATTTATTATTTTTGTGACTTTTGAAATGAAAGTGCATGCCTGGGCCCTCCTAATATGTGATTTCATTAAACTCACAGGGTCCTGGTGAACATTCTTTTAAAGCTTATATTTAGATAGCTTTGTAAATACTGGTCTGAAGTTCTTGGAAATGATAATTCTATCCCTCCCTAATATAGAAAATAAAGCTAAATATATTTGTAAGTATATAAAACACATTTCTCATTCTTGCTTTGGGCTTCGTGTAGGTATCATATACACCTGAAAATGGAATTTAAATAATCTTCCTGAGCAGAATGTGAAAATAGCTTTCAAATGCCTCTTCAGCCTTTCAAGTTGGTCAGTGAATAGAAACCTCACCACTGAGCCACTAGGCAACTCTGAAACCCCGTTTGCAGATAAAATGAGCAATTCAAGGCATGACATGAACATTTATGAAATTTATGGATTTGTGTTCCAGAATTCAGATTTAAAGAAAAAAAAGGAAGGAAGGAAAAATGTAAGTTCTGGTTTTCAAATACTTTTTTCAAACCCCATGCAATGTCTGCTAAGCAAATGCAAAATGCTTTACCCCGTTGTTCCCACCGGGTCTAAAGTAGAGTGACACCAAAGTGAGAGGCCCCCAGGTAGAGCCCCTCTGAGATGGGCACATCCAGTGCACCTACATGGCATTTCTGAGCCTCTACAGAATGATCCAAGGTAAAGTGACGTCCATCAAAGAACTGAAGCCTGGGTGTCCTTCATAGACTCTCTAAGGTCAAGAGAGAGGGAGCCATCTGAGGTCCCAGGTAGCTTGGGTGAGACTTTCCAATACTCTGAAGATGGAGACCCAGCAGGGCTGCTGCACATGGGAAGAGCGGAGTCCACATTTCTCAGGCTACAGCTGGGAAATGAATTGAAAAGGCTCCCAGAGAGCCCATTCGGGTGTCCACTCTCTTGACTCACACAGAATTGAAATGTAACCTCTGGGGAAAACAGACTCCCAGTACTGGAGGCAGCACAGGCCACCATTCCCCAAATACTGTATATTTTTAAGGTGACTGAGATGAATTCCCTTGGTGTGATCACTGCAGAAAAATCAAGACCATTTATCTCTACGTTCAGGGACCTGGTAACAACAAAGCTTATGCTGCCCTAGGAAAACAGCTCATCATATAACTGGTCCATGGACTGACCGCTACCCAACCAACAGCCAGGCTCTTAGTTCCTCAAATTGATTCAAATTAGAACAATGTGTGAACAATAAGTCAAAACAAACTTTTCAAGGCAGCGTAAAAACAACAAACAGAAGCAGGTGAACAACAAAGGCAGAAGGTTCTGGTACAGTCTAAAATAAACACTGAATTATTCCAAAGCCCAGATAGAAACAGTACTCAGGATGAGAAATCCCGGGGAAGGATGCTGTCAAAGTAGGCTCTTTTCAACTACAATTGCTGTTGTTGTTATTATTGACAGATTGTCTCATTGGCTGGTCTGGAACTTGCTTGACAGACCAGACTGACGGAGAGCCATCTGCCTCTGCCTCTCGAGTGCTGTGACTAAAGGCATGTGTACCACCATTCTGGCTAGAGCAAAGCTTTTTAGGTCAACATCTCATCAGTTATACAATAGATGGTATCTCCAGATGAGTTTCAAATTGAACATTAAGGATTTCCACAAATAATCTCACCAAAATATAGAGATTTGTTAAAGATTGTGGTGATGTTAATGAAAATGGCCCTCAAAGGGAGTAGCACTATTAAGAAATGTGGCCTTGTTGGAAGGGTGCCACTGTGGGAGTGGGCTCTGAGGTCTCCTATGCTCAAGCTACTTCCAATGAGACAGACCATTTCCTATTGCCTGCAAGATATAGGACTCTCAGCTACTCCTCCAACACTGTCTGTCTGCATGCCACCATGCTCCCCATGATGATAATAAACTGTACCTCTGAAACTGTAAGCAAGACACCCCAATTAAATGTTTTCCTTTATGGAAGTTGCTGTGATCATGGTGTCTCTTCACAGAAATAGAAACCGTAAGACAAAAAAAATCTTATTTTTATTTTATGTATATGAGTGTTTTGCCTACATGTGCACCATGTACATGAGTGTCAGATCTCCTGGAATTGGAGTTATAGATAGTTGTGAGCTGCCAAGTGAGTGCTGGGAATCCAATCCAGGTCCCTGCATGTACAGTAGGTATTCATCACCACTGAGCCATCTCTACTGCCTCTGATAAGAAGATTTTAATCTTAGCAAGGAGAGTTCCTGTGCATTTGTTTCTCAAACAAATGCAAGATAAGCTTTGAAAAGGTACACAAGCTTCAAGAAGCAAAGGGCCTCACTTAAATTTGTTAACTAAGCGAATCTAAATACATCAAAAGAATCTATAAATAAAAGATAAAGCATCCTTGTGGGTATTTATCATCAAGACCTGCAAATGCACAGTCACACTTTCAAACTGTAACCTCCATACATTACAGCATGTTTGACTGCTAGGACTCAAGTGCAGAGAACTGGCAGCCAGAAAGAAAATCCATCTTAGGACCATAAACTCACATCCTTATTTTTATTCCCTTTGTATAGCTAGTACCACCAAAAATTCATTTTCATTAATTTTCAATAAACTATAGCTTAAGCATTAACTCTCCTCCTGGAACACAAATTAATCAGGCCTGCCTCTGCTCAGCCCTAAAAAGCCATCTTTCTTCTTATTAATAGATATTTCTAGTGCCTTCCGGGGCAAGTGGCTTGTTTGTATCATTATTGACATTATTTTGCAATTGAACATCTCTTCCATTGCATAAGTACATTAGAGAAAATGTAAGTCTTGTACATTTATAGTATGACATGAGAGTCCATGCAGAACCTCCCCAGAACATTTGGGGAGATGCTAAGCCAGAAACAGTTTGTTTGCCAACACCATCTACAGAAAGCCATGGAGTTCACTGGGAGTGTTTCTCAGAGAAGGGTATTTTACCCAGATTGCCAACAGGCTAAATGAGCAACCTTTCCCAGGCTTGTGAGGAGGGCAGCTTAGGGTGCAATGCTAAGTCATTCATCTTCATAACTGGGTGTAGGGAGAAGGAAATGTCTGACCTTTATCCCCACTTATTTGGAAAAATTTAAAAGGGAATGAAGCTAAGAGTCTTTACACAGGCAACAGACATTCTTTCCCCAGTTGAGAACATCACCAGATTGGCACGGCTATTTTCCTTTCCAGGAACAAAAAGGTATTTTGTGTCTAGACCCCAAAAGAAAATATATATATACATGTTATCCATTTGCTCATGCACCAGATCATCAGTCATTGTTCAAAACAAACTTCTTCATCATTCACTATATTAGCGACATATACCGCACACCGCAAGTGCACTAGAACCTTGCGTACATTCTGGTGCAGGAAGACAGAAAAGACCAGCGGGCATTGATGAAATCTTCTATGAGGATTGGTGTGTTGAAAGTTAATATAGGGAAAGAAACAGGTGTTAGCTTTCTACTCATCAGGAAAAAGGCAAAGAGGCTACACCCACGATCTTTTCATAAGAAGGGGACACAAGGAAGGGCAGAAGACAGGGTCTTGGCCAGCAAAGTGGTCTCAAGTGGTGCACAGGAAAAAAAGTGACCCCATATCTCCCACTTTGGAGTGGTCTATGGAGACTTCCAGATCACTAGAACTTTTTGGAGGGTGTGCATGGCTGCCTAGAAAGGGGCTGGTTTGCAAGAACCCTGGAAACTGGCTATGGGAGGCATGAAATTCTGTTTCCATAACATACAAGCACACCCTTCAACTTGAAAAATGGGCCTTGCAGATTTTAACGGCCCAAGCAGTTAAAACCAACACCCACCAAGGGTCATGCAGGGCAGCAAGATACAGCAAGTAGTGGATGGACTCTGTGCAGGCAAGTGTGCTGGAATCCTGTGCTGCACAGTTCTTAAAGTGAATATAAAGAACACAAAATAGAAATAACCAGGATTATTGGGCATCACCTTGGAATTGAGCAAAAGGAGTTTGCGTGTAGGGTGACGCCTTAAGGGTTTCCATCTCAATTCTTGGTTTGGGAGAAATTAATTTTTTTTTTCTTTTAAGAGTTTCACTTATATGGTTAAAAGGTAAAGCTAGGACAAATAAGATAGAGACCCAATTCAACTTCTTAGGGATGTGTTCCAACTAAGCATTTCTGCACTATTCGGGTTGAAATTCCTGGCCTGGCTCCCCAATATTCCAAGCATAAGGAACTGAGCCACAGAATGCTATGGAACACACTGTGTTCTTTGAGAGATTTTCTTTCAAACACAGGATTCCCAAAACACATCTCCTTTGGTGCAGTCAAACAGACTGGACTCTTGTTTTATTCAATAGATACTGGGGTAAAGTCATTCCCAGAGGGTCCCGTTGGTCAGGTGTCACCTGCACAAACATGGGGAAACTGAGTTTGAGTACTCATTACCCACAGAATAGTGAGGCAGAGAGCAATCGTCCATCTGTAAGCTTGGCATGTGGGTGTGGTAAGGAGACAAGTGGTTTCCTGGAACTTGTTTGTCTGCTGGTTTAGATGAATTGGTGAGAGACACCTATGAGGTGGGTAGGTGACTTAAGATATTTAGTCTTAACCACTGGGCTACATATGTGTACATAACACATACTAGAAATCAGGAATTTACATGTTCATGTTCAGGGGAAATCCATAAGTATCTGAAAAAGAAGTTGTACGTGTGCGTGCGCATGCACGCGCACAGACACACACACACACACACACACACACACACACACAAATACATACACACACACCACCACCAGATGATTCAAATAAAGGTGGGAAATCTGTATTATGTTTAGTTGGATTGGCCCTCCTGTTCACACCAGACTACAGGAAACTAATCATGGAACAGAATAGCCAGTAGGCTTGTGTTCTCTAAATACATACATTCAGTGATGCATTGGGGTAACTCTAATAGACAAACCGCTATACCATGTCCATAAAACATGAAGGAGTTTTCCTGAGTTTTATTCAAAGGCTAGGTAAATTTCACTGGAACAGATCAAACTCACTCTCAACCATCTGCTCAGACAAAGTCACTTCTTGGCCCATTCACATTTCTACTCCTTCCTTCATCCCAAGTTTCAATGGACTTTAACTATAACCTCTCTTGGGACCGGCATGCTAGACGTCAGTTGGGCAAACAGAAGGATGGAAGCCATGTTGATAGACAATGCTGGAAGATCTGGCAGCGAAGACAAATAGAGAATAGATGAGAGCCAACAAAGGGCGGAGAAGAGCAGTTGCCAGGGGGTCCTCCAGAGCTCTCAGGTACCAGACAGGCAATGCAGAGCTGTCAACTATACCCCATTCACCCATTAATAAGGGGGGAAGAATGAGTGTCTCCACGACAGTGGAGATGACTGTGACTCAGTGTCCATCCTTAACCAGCCTTCTTTGTCTGATTAGAGACCCAGGCCCAGCAAGGATCACGTAACTACTAACCCTGACTCTGCTGAAAGGCAGTGCCTAGGGAAAGAAGCCTAGTTGGGCCATGAACTAGGAGAGCCTACCCTGCTTTTGATTAACCAATAGGTGACCTTGGAGTTGGCATGAGAACCAACATGATGGTCTTCATCAGAAGCTGAAAGCAATGGGGAAGTGTTTGTTTCACACACGTGAAGACATGAGTTGGAATTTCCCACACACCGTTTGGCACTGAGACTTGCATCTGTAACACCAGTGCTGAAGGACAGGAGCCCTGCTCAGTAGCCAATAAGGCTAGTCAGTTAATCAGGGAGCTCCAGATTCAGTGAACAGCCCCATCTCGAAAAAAATAAAAATAAAAAGAAAAAGAAAAAAGAAAAAAAACAAGGTTGGGAATGATGGAGGAAGGTGCCTCATGTTAAACATCTGGTCTCCATACACACACACACATACACACGCCCTCCCTCCCCAAACACACAGACTACAAAGCTTTAATCAGATGCTCCCTAAAACTTGGCATATAATAGCTTATATCTATGTAGGCTCCAGTGCTTACAACAGATGTAGATGTTTCTATGGATATATTGGGAAAGTCTAAATTCACTTTAGCAACGGAAGAGCTGGTATATAAACTAGGTACTCTTCCAGTACATGATCTAGCAAATTCCTAGTGAGGTTTCAGATGCAGAAACAAGCTGATCTGCTTCTCGGGGAAACTTCAGTACCTGTGAGGTTCCCCACAACAGCCAACTTTTGAAATTGAATTTCGACACTAGCAGAGGTATCCTGTGTCTCGAATTCCTGTCACTTTGAGATTGTTACATGTGAAAGCCCATTAAGATGCTGCCACAAATGATGGCATAGCTATCAAGAAGGGACAGCTGGGCAGGAATGCAAAGGTAAAGAAAAAAAATGGCGCCAGGTGAGAAAAAACCCAAAGGACAAAAGAGATCAAAATTAAAAGGATAAACTAGATGAGAATATAAATTATCACAGAGAATAGAGATGGTCATTACATTTATTTTTTCTTCATGAAATGCCACCCCTAACTGAGGGCCATACCCGCAGGACTAAGACACAGCTTTTGTGTTAATTCAGTGTGGCAGTTCCAACACACTGTGTAGCTAGTGTTTACAAAAACCATGCTTGGAGGGTTTCAAACCAACGTTCATCCATCCCAAATGCTTTTGTTTAGTGCTATAAATGTGACCTTGTTGAAAATTAATATGCCATTTAAAGACAGTAAATAAGCTGCAAGAAGCTGCAAGGTCGCTTGCTGTCCCCTACACTGTGCAGAATTGGGGGGGGGGGGGGCGCTCATCACATGCTGCAGGCCAGAACACAGGCAATGCTGAGAGAATTCTTCAGATGGTTGGAACCAAATCAGGCTTAGTACAGACTTACTACAAAGCTGCCAGAAACAGGTGCACAAGTAGGTTTTAGGCTAAGAACTGAAGATCTCCCTGCATTCTCCAGCTTCCCTTCCTCTCTTCTTTTTTAAAATTGGGTCTGCTTGATTTTAGTTTACATGCTTGGGTGTTTTGCCTTCCTGTATGTGCACCATGTAAAGTGCCTGGTGCCTGTAGAGATCAGAAGAGAGTATTAGATCCCCTGGGACTGGAGCCACAGACGGTTGTGAGGCTCCATGTGGGAGCTGGAAACTGAGTCTGGTTCAAGTGCTTGTAACCTGAGCCACTTCTCCAGCCCTCCTCTCCCGCACTTTTTCCTTCTCTGAAAAATCTCACTACAGCTCCCACTATTTTTGAACTCCTAGGCTTTGGCAGCTCTCCCCACCCCCACTTCTGCCTCTTGTAGCTGGTGCTCCAACCATTCATTCCCCCATGTTTGAATAGTGCCTTACAGCAGAACTGAGATTGTTGTCAGTTACGCAGTAAGGCCATGAGTTTGAGTCTCAGTACCTCAAAAACAAAAAGATCTTGGGGGCGGGGGGCACATCACTGTGGCTACAGGAACAACCAACCCCAGTCAAAGCTATGTCAACATTACTGTTTGATGCCAGGAAACCATCATCCTCCTCCCAGACAGTTTCTGTTGAGACCTTAAGACCCTGATGGGCTCTGCTTCTTATAAGAGCACAAGCAGGGTGACCTACCTTATCCTGGACCTCCCCATCCCTGCCTTCCTCTCCTGCTCTTCTTCCCTGTCATCTTCCTCCCCCTCCTTCCCCTCCCTTCTACACCTCCACATTTCTTCCCAACCCCTCTCCTCCTCCCTCCTCCCTCTCCCCCTCCTTCATTTTTACTTCTTCTGATCTTCCGCCCAAACAAGCGCTATTTGGCTTTTGCTCCATCTTGTTTTGCTCATGGATCCTTGAGTGTGACAGGGACACCAAGTGGCTTGGATGGGATTAGAAGGGACCTCCAGTGAGTGACCTTTCCCCTGCACTCCTCATACTGCTTTCTACTGCCTAGGTCGCTCCCCCATTCCTTAACAGACACAGGTAGTCTGTCACTCCTGTCCCTTGACCTATGGGAGCTCTGCAGCCCAGGATGACACCCTGGTATATCTCAGCTGAAACTGGTGGCCATCCTTTAGCCTCACAGTGTCCTTTAAACACCACGGCAGCAGCTCAGCCCCTGCCTCCTCCCCCTTTTCTTTGATAATTCAGCTCCAGTAAAAAGAAACACCAGAGAATCCCACACAGAACTATTGCCAATGCTTCTTCAAAAACATACTCTAGTATGTATGAAAAGGGGAATATACTTGTAGAAAAACATATTTATATTTATATATTCAGGGGCGTTTACTAACAATGGAAGAACTAGAGCAAATTATTATAACAGCATTCCGTAGCTAGGAAGACTGGAATGCTGAGCAGAACTCAGGGAGCCCTGGCTACTACAAGGAGCCATCCATCTGATCCTCTGAGCAGGGCCACGCTGAGATGCAGGCTGTATTCTGCAAACCACACTCACTGTACTTTTCAAAATGATGTAAAAACTTGTTGAGAAATAAGGTTTCATATAGAAGCAGAAGTGACCCCATAAATGGTCTCCACCAGAAGAAGTGCCCAGTGGAAAAAGTTTGGCTAAATTCTATTTGCATAGAACATTGAGTCCTTCTCCAGGTTCCACTGAACCCACATTCTTCACATTCTTATCAAGCTTATAAACCATGTCTAGTTACCTGAACCTTTCAAACACACACACACACACACACACACACACACACACACACAGGATTTTAAACGGCTCCCTAAAAGATTATCCCTTGTCCTTACTGTTAGATTCTTCTTTCTATAGTCTAATATTATCTATTGTTAAATACAGAAAGCCTGTTCCAACACAAGGATATTTTCAAAGAGCATCAGCAAAGTGAAAGATGCTTTCAGTGAATGACTTTGGTTCTGAGTTGGAATGGTATGCTAGAGTCACAGAAAAAGGATAAACACAGCTGAGGCCACGGATCAGTCACTAAAGTTCTCCCTTGCAAGCGTGAGTACGCAGTTACCAGAAGACGTGAAAAGCTGGCTTTATTGGCCTCCTCTCATAATCCCAGTGGTCATGAGACAGGAAGTAAAGACAGACAGATCCCTGGGCACTCACAAATAGTCTCCTCTGCTTGTTCCAGGCAAACAAGAGATTCTGTTCTAAACAAACAGAAGAAAGTGCCTGAGGCTAGACACTCAGTGCTATCTGGAACAACACATGCATGGTGCATGCAGGTTAGCATGCACACTTATCACTGTACAGATACTCATGAATGGGGATGGGTATATAGGCAGATAGGTGACAGGAAGGAAGGGGTGGGAACAGAGACATATACACTGGGGAAGATGATTTTAAATTGCTCCCTCAAAGCCTGTCCCTTGGCCTGAGTGCTGTCCTTGGTGCTAGATCTTATTTTCTGTAGTTTCATATCTACTTTTAAGAGCTTACAGTAGGGCAGTGGGGGTGCTACGCTGTATGTACATAGGTGTATGTACATGGGATTGCCGCTGGAGTCCAGAGGGGTTCATTTTGTGAACTATTCACAATGTGTTCTTCCATTTCTTTGTTGCACTCATTTGTTCATGAATCAAATGACAAAGCCCAACTGTAAGAGTTAACCAGAGTCACATTAACAGAACAAGCCAACGGGACCAGGTATTATGGAGAATGAATTTAGAATCAAGTATAAAGCATGGATGCGTGAAAGCAAACAATAAGAAAACTTTACAAAGTCAGCACCTTCTCAGACCCACCCCCCCACCCCCAAAAAATCTGACCAAAATGTCCTAGTTTGCTTTTAGGTCAGTAAGCTAAGTCCTCCATCTGTGAACGTCTGACTCACTGGAGATCTGTGCTTTACTGTCCATGGAGCTGTTGCTGTCATGGTCTGGGATTTGGTTTTCTCAGTAACAACAGTGAGACAGAGAGACAGTTCTTGCAAATGCTGGTTTTATGGAAAGGGTTCCGAGGGGAGAGGGAGAAAGCAGGGATCCTATTGGTTGTCACTTGGTTTTCCTGCCCTCAAGAAAAGTGTATGTGGTCTGTGGTGGTCTGTGGCTATACCACCCTAAATGTGTCAATCTCATCTTGCCTCAGAAGCTAAGTGGGGTCCTGTGGTGATATATCACCACAAGGTCCAGCCTGGTTAGTCCTTAAATGGAAGAGCATATCTGTTGCATCTATGTCTACAGCACATACTCAATTCAAATACTGCAGCCCAGTTATTAATGCGGCCTTAAGATGATCAGTGAAGGCAAATCTTACAGCTTGGAAGGTCCAAGATCAGTCAGCACAGGGCACAGCAGATTAGTCAAAAGCCCTATATGGAGGACACTCCTTCATTAGCTGAAATTTCAGCTGGGTAGTTGATGGACAGTAGCTGATGGCAGCAGCCCTTGGGCGAGTTAGCCACATAGCACAGGTCGACCTTTTACATTTTACCCCAAGCCCATCCCTCTCTGACTTGTTTGATTCCTTTAAATGACAACCACAGAGGGGATAATAAAGAAACATCCAGAAGAGGCTCTTCAAGAGAGGTTCTAGTAGATAATCAAGTCCTGAACATAAGTCTCAGACAGGGAAAGCTGATGGAAAATACTACTGAGGAGACAGAATCATGGCTGACCACCACTAGGAGACCATCCTGCACTCCCTGTAGGAGGATCACATGCCTCTACCTCTGCTGAGCACTTAATATAGGCAAGCACTTAGCATCATCACAGTTAGCCTCTGGACAGTCACAACCATGCCTGACTTAGTAGGTACTTGCTAAATGACTGGGATGGAAATATGTGCCTTTTACAAGTGATTAGCACAGTCTGCTCAGGAGAGCTTAGAAACGGCATTTTCTTGCTAAAGTATGCCACCATCCTGGAGGAGGGTCCTCTTGTGAGTTTCTGGTGCCTGAAGCCTTTGTCCTGTCATTTTCGGATTCACTGACTATCCCAAGCTGCCAATTACATGTAGTGAAAAACACAGGTCCCTGGATAGAGGCAAGGCAGCACAGAACATCAGAAGCCTGGGGTCTAAGAATAATGAGATCCTGGGCCTGAAGTGTGGCTGGATTCTGTTCTATAAAAGGAGAAAAGAATAATTAATTGGACGACTCCAGGCACTAATACATGTGAGACTCTTGAAGCTTGGCGGTGACTGAGCAAAGATGCTGATCAGGCTCTGTAGGGGTTAGTGAGGTCTGGGACAGTTCTAGGAGCTTTAAGTGTACCAATGAGTGGCCCAGATAGTGGTTAGGGACAACAGGAGCCTTCTCTAAGCACCTAGAATTTGGATTAGCTAGCCCAAAAGTCTATTAGATGCATTGCCTCTCTATGGCTCGTACCCATTAGGGCAGCAGAACTTTGTGGCTAACCCTACCCAACAAAGTGACAGCACATTGGCATGGACAGACTGCTAGGATGTCACAGAACTTATTTCTCTCACTTGAGTAAACTGGAAAAAAATTGCTCTGTGCATACCCAGGAGATTAGAGAAGGGCCCTGGCTTGGATGGGACAAAGAGGCAGTGTATACACTCGGGGCTTGCCCATGGGCTGGGGAGGAAGCTCAGAACAAGAATTGCCATACATGGGGAAGAACACAGCGAGGACTGGAGGCCCAGATGGAAAGGCCACATGTGAGAGTCCAAAGCTGCCCAATATAGCAGAGGGACAATACGAGTGCAGTGATATTATGATTCTAACTCTTTTTCAATAAATCATAGGAAATATCTGGCAACATTTTGAGGCAGAATATGGTCACCTGATTAACAGGTAGGCCATGCCAAACTCAAGTCACGTGCACCGAACTCAAAAATGCCTGCATTTACTGAGTCCACAGAGACAATGTCAGCATCAAGCAGAGAATGCTTTAAGTCCGATATTTACATAACACAAAATATAAATGAGGAAGCAAATGTTATTTTCAATTTGAAACTCATGATGCATATGCACACAGTGTACACAGCAAAGGACAACACAAACACACACCATTGGTGTTGACAGAGCCACTGTACACATGGCTCCCTTGCAGGGTGATGCTGTCCATGCAAATCTGCCCCAAAGAGATTAGAAATCAGGGAACATTTCGCCCACCATTAACTAAATGGATTCGGTTGCTCCTGTTTGACCCTGGGTGAAAATAATACTTAGATTATAGTATGCATGCATGTTAGGAGGAGCAGAAAATCCAGCTGAGGTTGAGTAGTTGGGAGGGAATGTAAAGCACCACATACAAAGTTCTTAGAGGTTGAATAGTTCAAGATACAGTCTAGGAAACCTGATCTGGTTAAGAAAATCTCCCCATCAAATTTAAGCAAGTATCAATACTACACTACAGGAAAAAAAAAAAAAAAAAAAAAAAAAAAAAAAAAAAAAAAAAAAAAAAACCTCAAAGTTAGTTGTTTTATTATGAGAAAGTTACAACCTCTGACACTCATATGTGTGACACACACACAGAAGAAAGAGAGAGAGAGAGAGACTTCAAATACCTGCTTGGTCTCCAGAGTAAATTGAACTCTACCATATCACGTCCTCAGAGAGCCATCCATGATGTAGGAGACAGCACAACCAGAGAGTAGGAGAGACAGTCACAGACAACAGCAGCTGTTTTCTCTACAGATCCACTGAGGCTATTCTGGGATTTATAGCCCAAAAGGCAAAAACCAAAGAAATTATATGCATATTCACCTATGTTTTAAATCACAATCTTCATGGTTAGAATGAAACCCCTTGGAGACATATAAAATTGAATCATATTATAAATAGCATTCTTTGGGTTCCTTTTCAAACATTTAACAATGTAAAATCCATCCTCAGAATGTTAGACAGATCAGTAATAGAGGCTGGGATAGGATTTGAGCTACAGGCCATGTATGTCAAACCCTCTCTAGCAAGACAGGAGTTGGTAGGTCATAAAACCAGGCAGTTGCCACCCTTTAAATCCCTGGCTTTCTCCTGGCAGATTTAAAAAAAAAAAAATACAATAAACATAAAGATACTGTGAAACATCCTACTCATGGTTATAACGCAATCAGATTTACACATGTCATCCGGGAGCGTATGTTCACATTCTAAATTTAATTTCAGTGACATCTTGGCTGTAGATGGGGACTGCCTGGTATCATCCATGCAGGCAGAGACAGGAGCACAATGGTAAACACATAGGCGACAGTTCCTATGATCACAAGCACCTCACATTGGGAAGGTGTCTGAATTGAGGCTTCAGCTCTGTGAGGCCAGAGGCCGCCCCACCCTCAGCCAGCCGCTGATTGTAATGCTCTCCTGTTCTTATCTTGTAGGCTTTCATATCGGACGGGGCAAGACACTGCTAATTGTGACACGTGCAGGAACAGTGCATGTATTATCTATAGGTATGTCAACATTCTCTTCCCACTTTGTTATTCTGAGTGACAAGTGATGTTTACCCACTAATGGAAGAACCACTGGGGCCATGCTGGGAAGATCCCATAAGACCAAAAAAGTAAAAATCCTTCCTTGACCATAATTCTAAGTTATGTCCAACTCTCCCAAACTAGGTATACAATCCCAGGATGAAGGAGAACGTGAACATGTTTATCTTTCAAATGCACCTTTGTGGTCTCAGGAGCAAGTATCATTTTGATGGCTTGCTCCCTGGGAATCTATAGCCTTGAGCACAGAACTGTGTTCCAGTAAAACCGTAAAATAAATGGCCATCAGATGGCATAGATCAAAGGCCCAAATCCACACTGTATAGGCTAGGACTACATGGTAGGTCTGCTCTGGTCACATCATATGTACAGGTATTTTCAAGGTCTGAGGTCCTCTCCTTCCTTGGGCAGGATCCCTTCTCAGGAAACTATAATTGTCATGGGTTTTGTTTTCAATGTAAACTTTGTAATGATTAACACCCATGAAAATAGATCAGAAAATTTCAATAGGCAAAAGGTAGGTTTAGGTCCTTGACAGTAATTTAAGATTTTAAGGCATGGTCAAAACTCTGAGAAATTAAGGCTTTTTTCTTTTTTTTTTTCCTCATGGGTGTGTGTGTGAAATTTTTACTAACTGTGGCCACAGTGACAAGTGTGTTATGCTTTAGTGCATTTGTAAATGTGAAGAATGAAGTTGAAGGTTGAGAGAGATACTGAGTCTTGGCTGGTTTGAACTGGGCTGTGTTGGGAAGTGCATACATCTCTGAGATAACATTGACCTCACTTCTATTAGGTGTATACTGCTGAGTAATGATATCGCCCTTATGATGGCAGTCCTCATTTCCTGAGGACAATTCATGTAAATGGATGTTTCCTGTCCAGACTCCCCAATCCCAAAAAACTGATTCAGAGGCTGAATATTATTTATAAATGCCTGGCTACCTCAGTTGGTAGAGCATAAAACTCTTAATCTAAGGGTCCTGGGTTCGAGCCCCACATTGGGCACCAGATGAAGCATAAATCTAATTAATTTTATCAGTATAAATCAGGAATCAGATATCAGAGTAAAATCCTGAAAAGTCAGAGAAGCAGGGGAGCAGCCACAGTCGCTGCCTCAGTCCAAAGGGGCAGAGATGGGCTTTCCATCCTGCCTTATCACTTCCAGTTTCTTCTCTGTACAGACCTCCAGATCTCTCTGGTTAACTAGTGCCTAGTCAGTCCTCTGACTCCAAGCAAGCTTTATTTGTCAGAATACAAAGAAAGCATAACACAGCATTTTCACGGGGTTTTCCATGGTGGTTGTGGTGGTGCTCACTCTGACCAACATCAACCTCCTTTTCCCACATCCTGCTCAACATTTAACAATAGTGTTGTCTTTATAAGTTGAGGCAGTGTCTCACTGTGGTTTTGATGTGCATTTATTGATGGTTAGTACGTATCTTTTCCCTATACCTAATGGCTGCCTGTATATCTTCTTTGGAAAACAAATAATTTTAGTAAGCTGTAAACTTAACAAAGCAAACAGGCCAGTAGTAACTAAGTAGTTTTATATGTCTAAAAAACACAAAGATCCTCCTTGCTCCACCAGGAAGAAAAATAAAATAAAATAAAATAAAAATGAATAAAATGTCACCACTACTATAGGAAGCTGTCAAGCCTGGAAAGTGTAGGAAGGCTCAGGCCACTTAGTCTCATAATCATCAGCTCCTGTGTTGATATGAAATGATAATCCAAGCTGAGCATCCCAAATAGGGCCCCAGTTCTTAAAAAACAGAACTGGGTCACAAGGAAATATTGTCAGGGAGCTAGCAGAAGAAACCACAGCTAGATGTAGGTACTGAGGTTCTGACTTCTACAGGACGAGGGGCAGAATCAGAAAGGTTTATTAGTCGTGGGTGGGAACGCATGACTGGCATCTGGAAGGTAGGAAGAAGCCAGGTTTGCTGCTGATGTCCTGTAGTGCATAGGAACGCCCATGGCAATAAAGTCAGTAGATCCAAAGCATCAGTAGAGCTGGGATTGAGAAGGCCGCCATGTTGAATCCATCCTACACACAGTTTTGTAAGAGGTACAAGTAGAAAGCTAAGAGAAGGTCAACAGACAAAGAGCCAGGAAGCTGGCAGAAAACCTGGCCAGGGTATGAAGCTCTTGATTGCTCTTGGCTGATATCAATGAGGAAGTAAAAATCAACCATCCTGCAAAGGTTTTCCTATCTAGAATGCCACGTTCCAGTTCAGGGAGGGTGCCTTTCAGATGAGCATGCCTGGTGGGAACTTTGTTACCAAGTTTCAGGTGAAGGTGCCTGGTGAGATCTTGGCAGGACATCCACACTGCAGAGAAAGACTTTAAATCAACAGTGAAGGGCTTGAACCAGGACATTCCATTTTTAACTGACACATAAAAACAAATCAAACCACAAAAACCAAAAGCCTTGGGCCTTCAAGTGTGCGCTCTGTGGTTCCTCCCTGGGGTTCAGCTCACTTCCAGGACCAGAGCTCATCCAGTCTTCTACTATGACAAAACTGAAGTAGCAATGCTTTCCAGAGAAACTTCATGGGATGAGCATGTTCAGCCTTAAACTACTTAACATTTTGTGGGTGATTGAAAAGAGAATTTATTAGGACACTGTCCAATGTAACTGAAATAATTTAAATAAATTTAGCTCTAAATCCAGGAGCGAATTACATAAAAAGTGATATTAAAAGTGATTTAATGAGTGAGAGAAGGGAAAGAATTTGTCTTTCGGGGGAATTAGCCTAGAGTGGATACCATGTTGAATTGGCTCATCGTGCATTCTGCATGAATCCAAATATATTAGCCAAAGGTCATCCAAAAGACCAGTGAGTATCCAGGCACCGAAGAGTGTGCCAGAACCTCAAGAAGGCTCACAAAGTACAAAGGCAGAGGCATCTGGTCCCTCTGGTTTTCTGCCATAAACCTGGGGCTACACATTAACTCCCAGAGACCCGCCCATTGACAAGATTTGGTGGGCTACGTTTTCATAACCAGGATAGAGAAGAGGTTTTTCCTGCCTCCCAGAGGTTCCATCAGACCCTGAACAAATGCAGATGCATCAGCATAGGATGGCAGAAAAGAGGGTTGCAGCTTTTCCTCTCTTCCAGAAAAGTCGTTGAAAATTATTCCATTCAAAAAAAAAGAAAGAAAGAAAAAACTTACCTCCAAAGACATGTCACAAACAGAAGCTACCTTAGCTTAGTAAGCAAGTTCTGCATATTGACATTTCAGCTAGAGTTTCTACCAACCCTCAGGTTCCTATTTCACTGAATCCTGTAACTAGTGTTCAGTATAAGACATCACTGTTCCTCTAAGTGGAACCTACAAACTCATCCAACTCTCTCTCAGGTTCCTGTCATTCTTTGCTTGGTTTGGTTTTGAGACAGGGGATCACTGTGTATCCCTGGCTGTCCTGGAACTCTTGATATAGGCCAGGCTGACCTCAAACTAGCAGGGATCCACTTGCCTCTGCCTCCTAAATGTTGGAATTAAAGGTGTGTGCATCAACAGCCAGCTCCTGTCATTCTTTACAGAAGAACACACACAAAAGTCATTCCCATAGGGTCTGAAATAGCACAAAAGTTTCTTGAGGTTCATGAGAATAAATGTTAAAGACAAGAAAAATGTAGCCTTGTCCACTAACTGAAAACCACAGCAACTCTTACTGATTAAGTATGTCATTTCAATTTAAATGACAAACATTGACAGTCTCACACCTTGCTGACTTAAGGTATTGGTGGTCTGTTGTAGTGAGGCCTGAGTATTTCCTCTAAGTGCAGTTAAATCCAGCAAGAGTTTCCAATTATCTTCCAGGAGTCGTGACAGCTTTCCTGTCTTGAAAATAAAGCTATGTCATGTGACATAACCTGACTTCAGAGCAGCCTTGATGTACACTGGAACCCACTCCTATTCTTTCTGTGCATTGGATTTGATATCAACCCTTCCCAAAGATAAGAATAACTTACTGGTTTCCACAATATTCAAATTACATTTCAATTATAAATATAAAAGGCAGTAACAAGTCCAGGAACAAATACAGCATATTTTTTGGCAAGCAAATAGTTGCAGAACACCAAAAAGTCTAGTTCAAAAGAGAGAGGAAGGGAGGTATGGAGGGAGGGAGAGAGGGAGGAAGGAAGGGAGGGAGAGAGGGAGGAAGGAAGGGAGGGAGGGAGGGAGGGAGGGAGGGAGGAGGAAGGAAGGAAGGAAGGAAGGAAGGAAGGAAGGAAGGAAGGAAGGAAGGAAGGAAGGAAGGAAGGAAGGAAGGAAGGAAGGAAGGAAGGAAGGAAGGAAGGAAGGAAGGGAGCAAGCCTGTCAACTCAATAGCAATGGCCTTTGGTTGGTGTCAGCAACATCACATAGGGAAGAGCAATGATGGTTAATGAGGCACATCAGTTAAGGGTCCCATTTGAATAAAAACTAAAAACAAAAACAAAAAAACCCAAACAAAAACCTGGTGCACCAAAGGAGATGGAAACTGGCTGTCTCTATGACAGCAATCTGAGGAAATGTAGAAAGCTTAGCTCAAGGGCAGAGTCCTTGTGATTTGTTCAAAGCCTACTTTTGGTGCCAAAGAGAAGGGACCATATTCTTGTGTTGAAGACCTATGGTTTTCTACTTCAATATTTTAGCCTCTGCCTGCTAGGACTGAAGAAGGATAAAGCATATTCCAAATCAGGATATTTTTTTAAATGCCACATGGCATAGTTATCTTAGAAGCTGAAGTACACGAGGGGCCATGAAAGCTGCCAATGTCCCCAAATTGCAATTTGTCATACCTGCTTGTTGGCAGACAGAACTATAGAACAATGAACTTGACCTCATCTGCCTTGCATTTAAACACTGGAAACCCAGCTGTCTTCTCCACAAAGCAGAAAAAAATTCTGTATTCCTAGTATGGCTCAGGGAGACAAGAAGGCTGTTGTATGCAAGACCAGGCTGCCTGCTTTGGCGTGGAGATGGACGTGGCCTTGTATGTATGTACGTCTTTGCCATGGGTGGCCGTAATTATCTCACTATAAAGTAGGATTCTCCATGGAAATATATAAGACTTGGGGGAAAATATCAACGGACAAAAGGTGTTGAAGCCCTGTCAGGAGATAAAAACTTCAGGAGAAAGTAGCACTAGGTAGAGGATGAAGTATTAGCCTGTCAAAAGCCCATTTCTCAGATCTGGGAGCCCTGGGTTCAGGGCTCAGCTGTTCCATTTCTTGTGAGCTATATCCATTTAGCTTTAAGTCCTGCAGAATTACAAGGAATCTTTTCCAACTATGAAATCCAAGAAGCTGGCTCTTTACAACTACAAAAACCAACAAGCAAAGAAAGGGCCTGGGGACAGACTGAGCATGTGTGTGGGGTGAGTATGTGGACACTTACAAAGCAGCCCTCCCCCAAAACCCTATCCCTCTGTTGGCAACTGGATGTGCAGATCAAGCCCATAGCTGATAGCTGTGCTCACTGCTGACTAACTCATTGAAATGCTAAGCATCCAGAAAGTTCCATCTCCTACAAATGGAAATTTTGAGACAGTTGACATAATCACATTTTCCCCTAAGATGACACCCTTTTGATTGTGATCTGGACCAATTGTGATATTCAAATGAAGGGAGGTTCTGCATGAAAGAAGATTAAAAGAGATTTGAGTTGGACTTTCCTCTAAGTAAAACTTTTCTGCCTTATCATTCCCATTTCCTGTCAAAATATGCTTTAATTAGTTTAGAAATGTTTTAAGGGTAAATGGTGAAGTCTTTTGTCTCCAGCCTATCTGGGTACAAGACTAAGCTGATGTCACCAGTGATTCACCTTGTGTTCAGAGCTGACTTGAAATAGAACAATGAATGAGACCATTAGCAAACCCGCTCCTTCCTTCTTTTACTGAACTGGTTAATTCATAAAATAACAGCACAAGAAAAGGAGGCGAATTCTAATGTGTGTGTTTTAATGAAAATAATGGTGAGCCAGACTTGATTCAAAGGCTTTGGGGGATAGTACCAAGATGTAAAAGATAATAATAATGTTGACTCAGATTAATTAAAGAGAATTGTTTCCAGAGAGGAAGTTCTTCTTGAGCAGGGTAGAACAGACTTCGGGAAGATGCCACCCACTCCTGCTTCATTTCTTTGGTATCAAGGCTAAAGTGGCCTCAGGTGACACCAGTAATCACTCACTAAGGCAGTGAGTGGGCAAGGCACCAAGAAGGAAGGGAAAGCCCTGGCCTACTCAGACCTTGTCTTACCACCAGAAGGAGGCTTGTGAGCTGACCTGTGGGGTGTCACACTTCTATCATCTGATGCAGAGCAGGTATGGAGGAGACAGGATCCCATGGAGGGATGACTGGCAATGAGTAGAGGCGCAATTGTAGCGAAGATGTGTTTAGAACTCCCACTGCTGGAGAGTTAGGAACTGGCATATCCAAGAGCATCATTAAGGACATCTCCATGTGAGCAGTTGAGGACTTTGCAGTACAGGAGTCTTTAGTAGGAAGCACCTTGATTATATGTATAATTCCCCAAAATGATGATCATATTTTCGGGCAGAGGGGTGAAACACTCACATGATTAGATAAGGTAAAGAATACACGGAGATGGTAGCTGCATTCTCTTCTATCACCCCAACTAATTTACCACACAAAATACATGGTTGCAAAGACATCCAGATACACGTGAGGAGTTTTCACTGATGCCCAGTGCTGTACAGAAAAGAGCTGGTAAGGATGAGGGAGCAGGGTAACAACATGGCTAGTGACGTCTTACAGTATAGAGAGAGATAACTGCATTTGTATGCAGAACCAGTGTCAATCCGAGGCTATCCAGGGCCTCTTGGAGCAGCAGTGTCTCAGCAGCCTGTGTCATCAACAATTAGCTCTTAGTGGAGATACCCTTTCCAGGGTCGCTTCAATTACTGCACCTGTGCATACTGAGTTCTCTAGCAGTCTGAGCCGAGGGGAAAATCCACCCTCCATCTATCGTATATCCCTGTGTTTTTATTCATACTCTTTAATGGGGATGGGGAACAGTGACAGAATGGAATCCTGAAACAATACCTCACACAATGTTATTCCAGTATAACAGAAATGATTTTTAATAAAATAAATTAAGTCAGAGAAAAGAATCACCATGACAGACCTCAAAATTCCCCGTGAAAATTCCCAAGGCTAATAATCGAATATCAGTATTCTTTTAGAATCTAAAAATACACTATCTCGTTTCCCTCAGTATGTAAGGATTTCAAAAACTTTCAGCAACACTTTGCTTCACTTCTACAGACCATGAAACTAACAACGGCGCACTCAGAATGGAACTGCTCACATCCCCACATCTTGTTTGCAAAGCAATAACTTAAATTTTATTCAGGGCAGAAGAACCCACAACAACCACAACCTTCCCTTTTGGTTAAGCCAAAAGCCGAAAGCTAGGGAACCTTTTGCTGAGTCCAAATTAGCACAAAGAATAGAGAGAGCTCGTCAAGTTCATACGAAAATAAATGCCCTGTAGTTTTTAGGTAAATATGGGGATTTTCTAAGGCCAAAATATAGAATTCAGACTGGCCACTAACTTCTAAATTGTGTTGCAAAAAATTCTCTGAGTAAATTTCAGTGATTTTTAGAGTGCAGTGGTTCCCAGGCCCTTTCAGCAGCCTCTTCCTTTGGCCGGCCATATAAAATAGCATCCTCGAGACACATGGGTCATCGCCAAGACTCCAGAAGCCATGAACAACCTAACATTGCTAACACCATTATGTTTAAGAATTAGGATTGCTCCATGCTGGGGTTCTTGTTGCTGACACAGGGTTGTAGCCTTTGTTCTAGAGGAGCATAGTTCTGGCCAGGGACTCAGAGGCAAGCAGAATTATGGACTCCTCACAGTATGCCCAGGAAGCAGTCTACCTACCTAAACAGAGGAGTGTTCATCTTCAAAAATGATAAAGGAAAGTAACAGACTTGATTATAACTAAATCCTGGTACGAGGGAACACACTAGAGAGGATGTTAGAAAGGATGAAAAGTCTTGAATTCTCTGAATTTCTCTGCACCCCAAAGATAGAAAACAGGGTGCTCCTCACTAAAGCTAGAATGGCAGTGTGTGATTGGCTACCTTTGGGGTCTGTGGTGTGGTTCTGGGTGACTGTCGACCATGCGAGGGAAGATAGATGAGTGGAGTTTGGAAAGATGTGATGTTGGACACATTAGAGCCTGCCCTTACATGTCCTATGGGAAAATGTTCAGAAGAGAACAATGGCTACCTTGGGTTCTGTTTCCTCTATAGTCTGGAGAGGTAGTCAAGGATGTAAATAAACAGGATCGGACAGAAAGGACTTGCCTAGACTCCTTTATCACACAAGGGGCATGGCCTGAATAGGTCCCTAACCATCAGTTTTCTCTAGGCAGTGCTTGCTGATGTTTTCCCATGGGGCTGTGGTCTAGATGTCCATACAGCAGCCACAATCCCTGCTCCTTAGTGCTGTACTTATCCAAAGCCACAGGATAAGAGTTCCCCCATGCCCTCAGTGCTTGTAAGGCTTCATCACCACTTCATAGCCAAGGGCATTCAGGTCCCCAAGGTGAGATGATCTATCCACAGTGGCAGAGCAAGACCTGAAGAGTCACAGTTAGCACCAGGGACTCTGTAGTTGAACTCAAAGAGAATTAAAAACAGAGGCTGGGGATCTGAAGCTCACTAAGCCACAGGGCATTGGCAGGCAGGAGAAATGAAAAATGGGGGGGCTTCCACTTTAGAAAACAAGCAAGTTCTTAGGGATCACATTTTCCTGTCTTTAATGCTTCTCTGCTGTAGAGTGAGAAGCCGAGAAAGACTTCACCTGAGGCATTTATTTAAGCTGAGGAACAGACATCAGTTGGCAGAAAACTTAAGTTCGGCAGGAGCTTCAAGAGAGAGTGGGAAAGCATCAGGTCCAAAACTGATGTACTGCAGCATCCCATGAAATGAGTAGGAGAAGCATTAGGAAGAAACTTAGTATCGTACCCATGGAGAAAATAGAGCTAGGGCTAAGAGCAGCCTGAGACTTAAGAGTCGGGCAAAGTTTTGCATTTTTAGAAATATACAGATTATGCAGGAAAGACAGCTCAGTTGATAAAGTCTTTACCTTGCAAGCATGGGGACCCAAGCCCAGCCTCAGAACACATATAAAAAACACAGGCATCCTGCAAATTCTTAATAAAATCTCAGCACTGGGGAGGTGAGGCCAGAAGATGCTTGGAGCTCAAAGACCAACCAGTCTAGGCTTAGTAGACAAGTTCCAGGCCAATGAGATGACAGACAGACAGACAGACAGACAGACAGAGGCATTGTTTTAGATGTCTGGAAAAATAGAGAGTAGATAGGAAAAGGAAAGCTTCAAGGGGTTCAATAATATGCTCTGGGAAATAGCAGTAAACACAGGGTCCAGGGTTCTTTCTCTTCCATTCAGCACAAGGTATATAACCTGTAATCTGATGCCAGAGCCCACTTATCCAGAAAACCCTGGCCAGATCCCAACACCTAAGCAAACACAGAATTCGCCTCACATAATGCCATTCAAAGACAACACAAAGGCAGAAGATGAGGCTTTGTGGTCAGGTTGCAGAAATTGTGTGTAACTGGGGTGGGGGTGGGAGCCGGAGAAAATGCCCAAGCTTGAAAAGGAATGGCCACAGGGAAGGAGGCAATGAGAAGATGACCACACCCCATCAGCCTGCACACAGGCCTTCCTTACCCTCTATATCGCCAACTGGGAGACTGGAGACAGAACAGCTGTACAGCTCTGCAATATCTAGAACCTCTGTTCCCAGCACATACCATTTGACCACTAAGATCAGGGAAACCTTTGTCCTAGGTCAGCCAGAGACAACCAGATTCTTAAGCTTGCAACACTGCCCTATACAGTCAACCATCTACTCAGACCCCAAATAACCCAGTGTGGACTTTGACAACATGAAAAGGGGCTAGCAGACAGCAGAGAGCTATAATATGCACTTTTGTTACCTAACAGCCAAGGTTTACCTATTCAGAGTGTGGGTGGCTGATGTGCACATGTCATTCCCAGGCAGGTACACTGCAACCTGGATAATGCAGAGCAAGCAGTAAGGAGAGGCAGGGATCATGGTCAGTGTGTCACTGAACCCCATTGGCAGGCTTGGTGGCCCTCTTCTGTCAAGCCTGCTCAGGGCTGCAGCGTATTGGATGAGCACAAACAGGAGACTGCTCAACAGATAAAGTCGAGCCATTTCGTTAACAAGAGCTCAGATTAGATTACTCTGTGATTACATGGTTCCTCAGTGTGATAAATTGGTTAATGACAGGATTCCCAGTGTAGTTGCTTAATGGAAATTCAATAATTACAGGTGCCCAGGATTGTATGTTAGCTTAGGAGATGCTAGCTACATGCTCTGTGCTAATAACTAAAAAGCTAGCTGGGACAGTTGCAATGACCTTGATGTGGAGGACGTGTTTCAGCATTATCTTAGCTAAATGTCACATCTCACAGACCCCTGAAAGGCTCTTGTGGCCTAAATGTCCAGGATGAGAAGTCTCCAATCCTTTTCTTTATCAGCATCAGCCCCAACTGTAAAATCTGCAGTTCACACATAATAGTATAAACAAAGTAATATTTGAACTATTCACTAATAGACTTGTATGTTTGAGAATGTGCTCTTTCTAGAATTCGGTAAGACAACAATTACCTCTCTTTGAACTGAAATAAATGGAGCTCACAGATGATGAAAGAATTAACTCACTTCTGCTCCCCCATGCTCCTGAACCAAGACAGGATCTCCTACTTTCTCAGGTACCACAGTTGAGACCGGCTGGAATGTCACAGGTTCAGAACGTCCTAAGGTTTGCACATGGCACAGCTGTCCCTAGGAGGGGCTTTGTCCCCAACAGCCACACATTCTAGTCTTGACCTCCTTGGCTTCCTTCCATTCTGCTTCCTACAACTAGTGGGATTTGAACAGGCTCCTGAAAGATGTCTTCTGACTTCCAAACATGTCTGTATGTGTGGGGGGGTGTGTGCGCGCACACACACACACACACACTTAAAAATAAATAGAAACAAGAATAAGGCTTCTTGTTAGAAGAGGAAAATAGCCATAAACTTCTCTTGACATTAAAAAAGAAAGAAAAAAGACTCAGGGATATTACAGACTTTGACAATAAGAAAAATGGTGTATGGGATTTAAAAATCATAGACTGGTACACTCAATAGGTCTTGAACTTATTTTTAAAACTCCAGATAATAAAGCTTTGCTGGTTTGTGTTCCTGAAATGTCAGAATTTGGCTGGGATTAATGGATCTCTAAGTGGGCAGGATTGCGTGTTTATAAATGGAGGATAGTCCCCCTGGCTAGAGAAAGAACGTTATGAACATTCACTGAAATCTACTACCATTTAGTCTGGCATCTGGATGAGAGGACAGGGTAGAAGATGCCACAGCTCTATTCCAAACCACATGATCCAAAAAGAGGGGGTAGGGGAAAAAGCTTCTGAGTGCCACATGGTCCCAAAAAAAACATGAGCCAGGAGATCCATTAGGAGTGGATTCTCGTGGAGCATCACTGCTTACCAAGGATGTAAGTAACAACTCTAGTCCACTGATACTATTCCTCACAAAATCATCCTAAGTAGCAGCGTATATTCTGAATCACATCTTCAATCTTATCTTTCTAACACAAACATCCTTTGCACACTCCCACTCTGGCAGTGTAATTATAATCTTGTATTGTTTTAACTAAACATGCTCTATGCTGCTTCCTGGGAAGAACAGCAAGAATCTTCAGTAGTAGTAAAGTGATAAACACAGGAGTCCTCCCCAGGGTCTCCTCCTAGCTCTGGTCCTGAAGAATGTTTGAGACTAGTACAATTTTGCAAGAAAGCAGGCCAAAGTTATTTGATTCATGATGCTTTCGGATCCTAGGCTTCTCTGACAGGTGGTGGCTGCATAGGATGACACAGCTGGATGCACTATGTGTCATGGGTGTGTGTGTATCATGACTTCTGATAGACCTTGATTTAAATTCTTTCTGTAAGGTGTAGGTACATGTTACTGTGGCTAGGTGCATATATGCCTGTGCGCACGCATGTGGAAGCCACAACTCACATCACACATCTTCCTCTACTGAATTATATTTTTCCATAATTTGAGGATTTTGAATAAGTATTTTTATCGTATATATCCCCTTCCCTATCTCCACTCAGGTCCACTTCCCCAGCACAACTTTATGACTTTCCCCCCAGTCCATCAAGATCAATTTATGCTGCCCATTTACTCTTTGATTTACTCTTGGACTTCCTCTAAGGTCAAGGGTCACTGAGGAAGAGGGGGACAAAAAGAGTCTAAGAGACAGAGGCAACAGATGAATACAAGGACACAGTGTCCTCAGTGCACAACAGGGCAGCTGCACATACGAACTTACAGCCATAGAGATAACATGCAGAAGCCCTATGTAAAATTAAGCCTCACAAAATCCCAGCATGAACAAGAGCGATGGGTACAAAGTCCTTTCCCTAGCTGAGGAGATACAGGCAGATGACAGCTGCTGGCAGAAGAGGAATCAGCTGTCTTCAAGAGGAGACACTGGTGCATCTCCATCTTATTTTTGGAGGTGAGGTTTCTCTCCAAGACTGGGGGCTCACTGATTGCCAGACTTGCTAGCCAATGAGCTCAAGGATCTGCCTGAACTCTGCCCTCAGCATTGGAATTACAGACATACACTTCCACACCTGGCTTTTAAGTGAGAGTTCAGGGTTGAATTCACATCTTCATACTTGCACTTGGACAAGCCCTTTATTTACTTAGCCATCTCCTTAGCCCATGATTTACTTGCAACCAAACCCTTAAGGGCTTGCCTATGAAAGTAAATTCTTTTCCAAAGAAAATAAATGAATTCAGAATAGATCACACTGTTCAATATCTATGGGATATAGTCAACAGTTTATTAAACAGTGCAGACATATAATAAAAAGACTCTGAATGGACATAACCCTGATGAGAAGGGGCCACCAGATCTCTAGGTCACACACTAAACTCTGTGTTCTATCTTTCTAGTGTGGAGCTTGATTTCAAGCAACAGGAAGACAAACTCCAGCCTGTGCTGAGGAAACTGCACCCTGTTGAGGAACCTCAGGTTATCCCTTCGCCTTACACTCAGGAGACATACTCCTCCACGCCCAAGCAAAAATCCAAAACTGAGTCCAAAAAGCACGGACGTTGGAAACTCTGGTTTCTTTAAGACTTGTGTGCTTGGGAGTACCCAGACCGTCTTGCAAACCCACTGGAATTTAAGTCAGTCCTTTTCCAAAATGGATAGGATCAATGGAACTGTGGTGCCAATGTGTGCTCCTTGCTTCTTTCGCCCTGTGTACCAAAAAGGCCTTCGCACCAACAGATAATTAGCAGCAAGGGAGTGACTGTCACCCCTTGCCAGCTGTCCTTTGCAGTTCACTGGTGTGGGGGTATAAAGTCTAAAATAAAACTTATGTAATGAAAAATAAGGAAAAACTCTAACCCCCGGCACCTCCCCCTCCATCTATGAACAAGTATTGAGTTATCAACGTTCCATGGGGCAAACTGTCCTTCTGTAGACAGTGGAACTTTTCATTAATTTTGGCCTTTTATTATTATTACATTTTTTTAAACAAGAAGAGAAAGCTAGCCTTCTGTTGGCAAAGGACTTCATTTTTACCTTTCGTTTTGCAAATAAGCAGGGGGCGAGTGCACTTTTCAGCACATTAAATTCCGGAGAAAGCACAATTTTTTTCAAGTGGTCGGAGACCATGAATAATCTCAAAAATGTGACTCTATGTATATCTGCCTTTGTGTGCTGTAGCGCTAAGCCAAGTGACCACATCTCAGTGTCACATTGACACCACAGATTTAGCACCCTCTTCATCTCCAGATGGACGACATGTTTACTGCTCATTTCCAAATGGCCAGCAGCCAGGAACCACCCCTACCCCCACCCCTACCCCAAGTCAGATATGCCTTCAATCTTTGCAAGCTGACAGGGTCAGAGCTAATGGACACTAAGCTTTCTTAGGTCTTGTTTTGAATCTTTGGGTACCCAAAGACCGAATGATGAATCTGGTAAGAACTTGAAAAGAGACAAAGATACACAATGGATAGATAATATAGTTAGTTATCTATAAATCACCAGTGCCTGGGCTGTGGCAGAAAGTGTTTCTGTGGCTCAATCGCCAGAGACACTCTTCATCCCTGAGCACAGCCAGGTGTTTTATACAGTTCTTTATGCTTTGTCACTACTGTGCAAGACCTGACCAACTCAGAGAGAAACAGTATGTTTCCCTTAGCTGCAACCAATGGCCAAACTTACCATCGCCTACATTTAACCTATCAGTAACTTGTATTAAACGGTATACTTAGGGGAAAGCTGTGAATCAAATGTTTTTAGGCATTTTCTAAATCCGCCGTCACACACAAGAGTTCTCTCTTGATTATACATGACAACGTAAACCTCCACTCCTTCAGTTCCAGTCATTTCTTTGCACCTTTACAAGTTATCTTTTTTATAGAAAACAAAAATCCTCTTGTGAGTTAATGACATCTCTCAGTGTTCTGCGTCTCATGTAGGAAGTAGGGGGTCTTCTTTTGCCTCTTATTTTTCTTTTTTGTATAACTTAAGATTTTGAATAGTTGTAAGCATACCAGAAAAACCTAGTCTTCAGTCTCTGTCCAGCACTTTCAGCTGGAACAGCATGCTGATGGCACCTCCTGGATGTGCTAGCAAACCCATAGTGGCTCAGTTTTGGGAGAGGGTCATGGCCTGCTTTTGATGAGTAGGAACTAAGGCTCATGCTTTTCTCGGGACTCAAGAGGTACATTTAGTTCTAAGCATTTGAGTTATACAAGGATCTAGAGATCAGCAATCAGATCTGCTCTTTAAACAAAAAAAGAAAAAAAAAAGAATATTTTGTGTGACTACTCTTTGGAGGGTTACTCAAGTCATGTTACAGAGGTATGCTCAATTCAAAATGCATACAAACACAAACACACACTACAGATGGGTGCATGTGCACACATAGGCATGCACACAAACACATGTCTGTAAGAAAGTACTCTATAAGAATTAAATTCCACTTAATTCAAAATGCACAGACAAACAACCCCCACACACACACATTCGGGCATGTGGGTACACATGCACACATAGGCATGCACACAAACACATGCTTTCAAGGAAGTAGCTATAGGAATTCAAATCTGTAGAAGAACAGTAAACAGACATGCTAGAGAAGAGCCCTGACCAAGCTGATCCTATATCTTGAAGGAAGTGCAATTGTTTTTTGCATACTAAACCTTTAAACACGTCTTTCTCATTTTTATATTGTTTTTAAGTGGCGTTATAAAAATGTTGGCAACCAGTTTTCTCCTCATATGTTTGAAGAATTCCACGTGCTCAGCAAATGAAAGAAAGGATTCAGCAGCTGTCTGTCTAGCACTGCACTTCTGTCTAAATGCAAATCCGTGTGACTACCTGTGATGTTACTGTCTCAAGTCTAGGTCCCCGATAAAAGAATTAATCATCTTAGAGCCAGAAATGAAATGAAACTCCGATGACAAATTAATTCTTCCTCAAAAGAAAATCCACCTCCCCAACAAGAAATAAAGTGTATTTTCAAACTCATTTCCTAGCCAATCACAATTTGCCAATGACAGAGGATGACCCTTCTCCTGCAAAGAGTGAAGTCAAACTTTTCATTAAAAAACAAACAAACAAAAAAATCCAAAAAAAAAAACCAAGCAAAAGTTCAATGTCCCCTCCTACGTAGATGTACACATGGCATTACGTATAGAGAGTTAATTATTATACTTGTCATTAAATATTTATTAATTTTTAAATAAAAAAAATCAAAGGTAATGTTTTGTGTGGCTACCAAACTTATTTCACAGCCTCTATATTTTGGGAAAATCCAAGAAAATAATGATGGGCACATATTTGGTCTACAAGGCACTCTGAAAGGGTTTGGAATGATGAGACTGTCATGTGCCCTGGGTGCTCCCGACATCCCCAACTCTGACTCAGAGGACACTCTGGCATGTTTATCCAGCACCCTGGCATGGGTTTAGCCACCAGGAAAACAAGGTAACATTTTAAGGTATGCAGGGTACATACATGCTCACAGTATATAACTTGGATTTAATTTTTAAAGAGCTTCCAAGACTACTAAACAGACCCAGTGCTACAGTGCCCATGGCCTAGAGTGGGTGGCTTATCTCTAGAGTAGCAATTCTCAACCTGTAGGTTGAGACCCCTTTGGCAAATCTTTGTCTCCAGAAATTACAAAGACATGATTTGTAAAAGTAGCAAAATTGTAGTTGTGAAGTAACAACAATAATTTTAGGGTGGGAGGAGGGGTCACCACAGCATGAGGAACCATTTTTATTAAAGACTCACAGCATTAGGAACACTGAGAACCATTGCTCTAAAGCATCCATCAAGTAGGTCCCTGGCCCAAGGCAAGTGACTGGCTTTTTTTCTTTACTCTGGGTGGGAAAGAGTCACTCCGGCCTATATTTAAAGCCTTACCAGCTAACTCCAGCCCAATGTCACCTGGTATCTAGAGGTGCCCTGTATCCCCTGTAGGCAAAGATGGCTTATCCACAAATATAGGTCACTGCAGATGTGGATATGAGACCTCACTGTCCCCACATTTGCCTTGTGGAAATGAAGGAGATAAAGGTGCTCTGGGTAGAAGGAAGAGAAAGGCCCAATGCATCAGTTCAGACAGTTGGGAAGGTCAAGTTCTAGGATCAGCTCTTAGCCACCTGCGAGGGTCACCTTAGAGTATAAACACCAAATAGAAATAAACACCAAAGTACCCATTCTACAAGTTTGAATGGGGAGGAAGCATGTCCAGAGCAGCCATGCTATTGGAGCTCCTGTGTGCTCCTCAAGGTTGTAATCTCTGCTGCACAGCTGAGTGTGGCAGGCGGTGCAAGGGGTTCATAGCAGTTGTCCCAGATCAGTGAAAGAACCCCCCAGCTGCAGACAAGCAGGGTGAGCCAGGTGCCTGACAATATCAATTTCCTTGTGGACCATGACAGCCATGTCACATTCTACAGAGACCATCATTCGCTGAAAGAAAAGAGATGCCATCAGATAAAAGAGTTTTGCCTTGTTTCCCTTCATAGAAGTGGGCAAGAATTAGAATCAACCAAGGGCCATGAACTTTAAGCACATCATCTGATAGCAGCATGGCCAGTGTAGAACTGACCCCACACCCGGTGGGCTGATTTTTATCTGATTCAATTATCACCAGTGAAGGCAGTTGCATAGATATGATGTTAGCTCAAGACCACAGCAAAAACCTCACTCACCCCTATCTTTCATCTTTTAAAAATGACCTTTCATACCTTTGGCCTCAGATAAGTGTGGAGCTAATTCATTTATTGGAACAAAGCAACTATACAACATGAAGATCAGTCTTGTGAATGAATAAACTAATCAAGTCATAATGGGTGGCATGTGTTACGGCAGGTCACGGGTCGTCTAAAAGCTACTCGCTTTTAAGAACCTCATAACTAATATAATGTATGTACCTCCACCATCTGCTATGAATGTGAAACAATTTTACCCAGGCAATGACATGATTTTTTCGGCTGTTAAGCCTACTGTTAGTGAGAATCCTTGGTGGGAAAAACAAGAAACCCCGGGACACATCAATATAAGAAAGCAAGAAAGATCACCCTGCCAATACCAAATATAAATGAACTTAGAGTTGTTGCTCACACATACACATACACTAGGGTGAATTTCTGAAGGCCACCAATACAGTTGGACAGCTGCTGGGATGCATGTATTCAAAAGTCAAGCTCCCTCTATTTGAAATATCTACAATGCACAGTATAAAGTCAGGGCTTTTAAAAGCACATTCACACTTTTAACTCGAAGAAAATACACATCTCAACAGCGAAGCTCATGCAGAGGGATGAATTATGTTGGTTACAAAAGTATTTTGAGTCTTAGCAAAAAGGCACTCTTTCCTTGAGTAACAATTATAATTAACACCTTCCTTTCCAAATGCAGAAGCATTCCAGATCCTTATAAATGATCAAGGATGGTAGTGGATTCCCCACCAATCAGCTACTGCCCCTACCAAACACTCTGCACCCATCCATGTCCATAAGGCAAGCATCCAAATACTGTTCATTGCTGAGTCCAGTGAGGCAGAATGCTCCCAAGGTAGCAGTCAGGGAACCACCCAGAAAAACTTTCCCCACCCCTAAGCCTGCCTCTATTAACTTCCCAGGGGACTCTTTCCTTAAAGAGTTGGTAATTTTCAGTTTTCTGATGTGTACTCAGGCCAAAGAAAACTCTTTCCCCATTGTCTTCACTCAATTTCATTTTTAAAGGACTCAGTATCAGAATATAAATCCAATCATTTGAAAGAAGCAACCAGTTAATGCAGCAGGAGGAGGAACATCCAGTAAGTGTTAATTATTGTTCTCTGGCCGTGCCTCATCCCATAAAAGATGTAGGTGTGTAGCTCCAGGTCACACCAAATGGCTGATGTGGCCACCTAACATATATCCTGGGTAGGAATACTGTAATGCTGGAGCCTCAACAGGCTTTCCAGAGGAAGATAAAAATAAAATGTAAAGTCAGACCTAATGCAAAACTATTTCACTAGGGTCTAAGATAACACCTAGTACCTCTGGCACCTGCTTCTCATGTGGATATAGCTACTATCACGGGCAGACCCATACCTCATACCACTTTCTTAACACTTAAAGGTACATCTTAAGAATCTTCTAGGTGGAGCAGAGATTAAAAAGACTGTATAATTCAATGGTAAGGCTACAGCATAGCATGTTTTCAGCATTTATATGATCTCCATTCTATAGCTGCCATGTGGAAGGGCTTTTTTTTTATATTTTATTAGTTAATTTACTGATTTCCCTTATTATGACATTTAGGGTCAAGAAACAGTTTCCTGTATTAAAAGAATTCCCATGGACACTTCAAATGCAGTGATCTTAAACAAATGCCACATGACAGAATGCAAAGCGGAGCTTATATAAAAACACTGCAGATGTGGATAAAAGTGGCTGTACACTGTCTGTGCAGCTTGTCCACTCTGGTTTGAGGCCATCCACTCCTAACTCAGGATATAACCAGGCAGAGACTGAATACCTAATAAATACTCACCCTGTGGAAAAGGCAGAACCATTCCCAGTACGAACTTTGACAATGTTACAGAATAAGTCTTTTAATGAAATACGTCTTCTCAGAAGGTATTTTTTAATAACCTATTTTTTAAAATCCATTTTGAGCAATCACTTATAACTTTCCAGCTGATTCACAGTTATACAATTTCCACTATAGTTATGCAAAGTGCATAACGCAAGAAGATGAAAATCTCTGGGGCACAATGGAATGGTACAGCTCACCTACAACAGATCTATAAACAGTTTTCTGCTGCATTTTCATCCTAGAGGACCCAATGATGAAGCTTTTGTCCCCCATGTCAGAGATGCTTTTGTGAAGATCCTCCACTAATCTAGATTCACAGAGCAACAGGGTAGCATTAAGTTAATGCATGCATCCCCAGCTGGTGCAGGCAGGGACGCCAAGGTGACACATGCTAACAGAGCAAGTTCCATAGTCCCACTACTCTGGGACTCGGGGACGGCAGTAACTGACAGACACTTCTCAACAATTCAAATCTTAAATGCCCAACATCCTTCTTGATATATCTTGATGCTGTCATCACTTATTAAATAATTACAGCTCATTCACATTTCTTTTTGTGATTTTCCCCATGACAGCTTGGTTCCACAGAAGCAGTCTTTGATTCTTTTTATCTGAGATATTCAGAACTTGGAGAAGTTAGCTTAAGGCCTCAATCCCCCTTTGACTTCTGGAGACTTCTGAGAAGGGCAGGGAGATGACAGACGGCTGGATGGGGACCTCCCCAACAATGTCTTGCACCCCTGATACCTGCTCCCTATGGATGTGGATATGGATGGGTAAGGATTAAGGAAGGTTCTTACTTCATGCCCATCTTAAGAACAATCAAGAGTTCATCTCAAGGAATTATTAAGTGATTCTTAGAACACAAGAGCCACTCCAAGCTTGGACACTAACCTGTCATGAAACTCAGCATCAGCTCAGCATCTGGAGTCTACCTGCAGACGGCTGCATAGGGATAGAAGAGGGCTTATTTCTCTGGGCAACTGCCTACATAATTAATAGAAACCAGAGCGGAGATTTCATCAGCCTTTGATATCTGCTGAAGTGGACCATGACCATCAACATTCCATCTTGGTCACAGCAGAGACAAACTGACACTAGAACCAGTAACCAGATGTACTGGTCAAATATTCTGAAGTGGTTTAGGAAGTGGGGGTGGGGTGGGGTAAGCCATAAACAATAATCTTCCAAGATGCTAGTTAATGCCCAGCTCAAGAGGTCAATAGAAACTTGCTTGGTCACTAGACTCAGCTAGGAAAACATTCCCAGGACTCTTGAAGCACATATTCTGAGAGTCTCCCTCATTGCATTCTTCCTTTTATCCAGCTTAGTGCACTCTGTACCATCATTCACATCTCACAGTACCTGTGTGACCTTATAAAAGCCTCCTCTCCGGATTTAACCGCTGGTCGGGGACTAGGAGCCAAATGACTAGAGCTCTAAGACTGAGTCCCTAGCCACAGAGATGTAGCTCAGTTAGCGTCCAACTAGCCAGAGGAAGAAAGGGATACATATCCCCATCTAAAGGTAGGATCACATTCCCTAAACAGAAATGGAATCTTTGGTTCCTAAAGCAGTGCTAATAACTCCCTAAACAGAGACAAAGCTGGCCCCCTCCCAAATAGACCACTGTCCCTCCATTGTAGACACAGGCAAGGTTGGTTTATCAGAAACCTTGTATTCACACCACTGCCAGGAGGACCACATCCAGATGCTGAAGCCTCAGCAGCATCAGAAAGACTTCCTTCCATCTGACCTATTCTAAGAAGGGCCAACACAATAAGAACATCATGACACTGGCTTTGGCTTCAAACCACACTCTATCCATTCTACCTGCAGCCCTTTCCTAGTTTCCATGTGAACATATGCAAAGTATACCAGAGCACAACTACAGAAGAGCCCCAGGCACACTGGAGCCTACCCCCAATCTGGTTCATGTGGTTCAGTCTCCACTGACTGGTAACAGAGATGTTTCCAGTTCCCGAGAAAGTCAAAATAGGAGCACATATAGAGTCCCAAGCTGGAAAAGCCAACTTAAACAACAGTCAATTCACATGGAAGCCTGTTACTTCTTTATTCATATCCGTGACAACCCAAACAAACTATACATGCCTGTTTAAGGAAAATCTGAGCATGGCCTAGAAATCAGAGACAAGAAGTACACAGTTGCACTTTGGGGCCCCCACATAATATCCTCTGTTTTGATGCCCGTACATACGGGCACAGGGTGTCTTAGTTAGTGTTTTTATTGTTGTGAAGAGACACCATGACCATGGCAACACTTATAAAGAAAAACATCTAACTGAGGTGGCAGCTTATAGTTCAGAGGTTCAGTACATTATTATCATAGCAGGGAGCATGGCAGTTTTCAGGCAGATATGGTGCTATCTACATCCTGAACAGAAGGCAACAGGAAGTAGACTCAATGGCACACTGAGTAAAGCTTGAGCAATTGAGACCACGAAGCCTGCACCCACACTGACACATTCCTCCAACAAGGCCCCACCTCCTAATAGTGCCAGTCCTTTTGGAGGCCATTTTTTTTCCCCCCAAACCACCATATAGGATCTGGGCTAGGATGGCTGTGCAGCCCCAGCTTCTGTTCATTTGTTTATTCCCTGGATATATGGAAGGGATCAGGGTCACACATCAATGAAGACCAATGGTGCCTTTCCTGATTATAGGTGAAAAGGTTACAGAAAGCCTTCGTTTCCTTAATTAAAGAAGCTATTTTGTGTTCCCCCCTCCTGAAAGGCCATCCAGCAAGGTTAGCTGAATATGGATATGCATTTGATATCATAAAACTCAAGCAGTAAATAGGATGGATACACATAGGGGTTCTCATGCCTAAATAACCAAATTTAACTATTTAGGGGGATGGGCATAGCACATTCTGCACACCAATCACCATGACCCTGACTTACAATGACCACTGACATTTGATAAAACATGCTCAAAATAAATCATTTTCCGCAAGTAACGATCTGTCATGAGAGAAATAAGGAGTATACATCTAGAAGACAACAAAATTGTTAAGGTGGATTACCTCAATTACTTAAAGGTATTTGATAAAATGTTACCAAAATTACCTTCAATATAATAAATACAAAGAAACAAATAAATACAAAGAAACGAGCAGAGGAGGACCTAGAAGTAAAGATACATCTTAGACAAAAATAACAAGAAACCTGGTTCCAAACATTTAGTCTCTGATATATTAGTTTCCTCTTCCCCTTGACAGAAACTTCTAGAACTATTAAGAATCAGAAGAGACTGTTTCTCAACCACATGCTACTTTTTAAGAAAGTAAGTTCATGTCCCAGTGGCAGCTAGGAAGGGAGAGATGGGACAAGTGTTTGGAGAATTAGCCTTCTTGGAGAGATACTCATGGCCTCATGGGAACATGTGTCTCTGGGCACTTACAATGAGTTCGGAATCTCGCCCCATGGAAATGACTGTCCGGTTCACGGTCCTGAGAAGTTTCTCCATGATGATCTGGACATGCCTCTGAGTCGGCCCCTGGAGAGAAGAGACACCAATAAAAGCCAAGAGCACAGACCATCAGAGTACCACAAGCCCAAGTGCTTGTCTTTGAACCCAGCTGCTCTATATAGAGTCAATCAATTATAACCCTTAACAAGATGAAAAATGGTCTTTGTCAAAGGCAAATGCCTTCCTGAAGAAAACTCGAGGCCTTTTATTAATTATAGCCCATTAATGATAATTTGTTATATAATCATAGTAAATTAATTTAAGCAAACCTTAAAACTAAAAGCAAATCTATTTAAACAATATAATGTTTATGATCCCTGGTGAGACCACCAATTAGTCTTCCAGAGATGCTTGGCCATCTGTAAACGGAAGGCAGGCAGATAGCAGAACTGACTGCTCTGTGTGTCACATCCCGATAACTTAACTGCTTATCACAGAACAGAATGTTTTAGTACCGCTGCAGCAAATGATCTAAAATTCACAATGCCATGGGGTTTTTCATTAGGGAGAATTTATTCCCTGGTTTAACATGAAATGGCATTGTGGAGTCTCTTCCATACACATCGCTTGAGTACACAGGCACCTGGTCTCTGCACAGGCATAATATCTTCCTTTAGGTTGCCCTACAAGCTTTTTTCCTGGCTTTACTCTGAGAAATGCAAAGAGCTTAGCAGGAGAGCACTGGTCCTGAGAAAGACATCCAAGCCCTGGGCAAGGTTTATGGCCCTGATGAGTTGAATCTACTCCATCATCCAGCCTGGGTTGTTTCTGACCCTGGGAGCACAACTATTAAGAATGGGATAGTTAATCACCATCGTTACCTCCACCAGATTATGATATACCTAGGGCATTAGTAAGGTAAAGCTTTGACTGTGGTGTTTCCAAGAGGATTAGCAGAGACAGTGAGACCCACTCTTAGTACAGGTGGCTCTTGCTCACAGAGTGAAGCCCTTGCTGAATAAAAAGTGGGAAATGGAGAAAGCTAAATGAACACCAGCATTCCCCTTGCTATGCTTCCTGATTTTCCCAGATGGAAGTATGCAACCTGTTGTAGCTCCAAAAAGAACCAGACCCAGCCTTCCTGCATCCCGGCCCCAAAAGTGTATTTAGCAAAAGCAAACAGAAGTGGAAGAAATAGGCGTGTGTGTGTGTGTGTGTTCTGACCAGGAAGGTGTTCAGATAATGCAGAAAAGAGTTCAGAACAAACTCTATCATCTAATCAGGGACAAAGACAGGTAAGGAAACCCTGGGATTCTAGGGCCCACCTCCAGTCTTGCTCAGGGGGATCAGTCTCCACTTACTGCTACCACACAGAGGTGTTTCTATGCTGATTACAGACACTCCTGGAGAATCAGAGACATTAAGTGTGCACAAACATATATGATATGCTGGTTATTGAAGGAGGGGTTATTCATTTACCTGGCTGACCCAGATTCAAAGTAGAAAAATAAAAAGCCACTGGAGGGTGGAAGCAACCAGGATTTAGAAATCCAAGAGGGAGCTGCAAAGAAAGCACTGGAAGCTTCTATCTGTGGGGAGTGGAGCAAAGAGCTTCAGGAAACACAGGTGACTTTGCTCATATATCACTTAATAAATGCAAGAACTTTAAAACAGGAGGGTGATCAGCCTCCACAGCCTTTATCTGACCTGCAGGATGAGAACTTTGGCCTTGGCAAACATCTTACCAAGAAAACACAGGAAAATGAAAACTTGATTTCAATTCAGAAGGGTAAATGCTGCAATGTAAAAATCATGACACCCACATAAATAAAAATAATTCAAGGATAAAACTCTACAGAAAGAAAAGCAGAGGATGAAGAATGAAGGCTGCTGCTTTTTCAACAAGGCAGTTCTGTGTGTAAACTGTTTCTAAGGCTAGGGCAAAGGCAGGTGAGGCTGCCCATGCTCTGAGATCCATGACTCACCACATCCTTCCGGTACAGAACCTCCAAGATGTCACTGAGCAGCTGGCAGCATGCCTCCAGGTCCTCTTGCCTCTCCAGGTGGTGCTTGAGCTGGTCTGTCATCATGGGGAGCAGGATCTCTCTACAGTCTGCACAGAACACAGGACTGTCAGTCTGTAGGAAACACCAAAGAATCCCTCAAGGAAGGGATGTGTTCTCTCAAGAATCTGATTCACAAGGTGCTGCAGAATGGAAACTTACATCAGCAGAGGCTGATGGCTGGCCCACCAGGAAGTTATTTCCAAGGCTGTCAAACATTCATAGATGGGGACTTGCATGTATCTGCAGGTCTCTATGTAAACCCCAAGTCACAAGCATGCATATCATATATAAACACATGCACACACACAGCTCCCCACAGTTGACCATACCCTATATTTGCACATGTAATGGATTATCTCCTAGTTTTTCTTACTTTAAATCTATTCATTTGCATCAGTAAAAGGAGTGCTTCTCCCAACAAAAACAACAAAAACTATTCTAACAGGAGATTTCCAGTCATTTCCCCAAACAAGCAGACAGGATCCCCTTTCTTAAGTCAAAGAGCTGAGCTTGGAGATGGGACATTGGTGTATAGCCCTTCCTTCCCAAACAAGCTCCTTAGAGTGCACCTAAGAGGCCAGAATGAGAAGACAGAAATCAGGGGAAGAGAAACAGGATTATAAACGGAAACATGGGAGCTCAGGACCAGGTCAAAGAAGATTTATGTTTTCATTTGTGGTTTACATAAGAACATAGCCAGAATATTCAAACTATAAACAGAAGAGTAACATGGGCCCAAAGTTGTGATGGAACGAAATTCCTAATTGTCTCTTCCAGTTTGAAAAAGGAGCTGAATCCTGGCAGCATCCACTTTCCAAAATGACCTGCCTGTTTACAGCCCCTTATTCTGACAGCCCAGCCATTACTGTCTCCTTTAAGATGCAAAGCAAGTGAGTAGCAGAGTTCTGCAACAGGAAATAGATGTAGCTGGTTTTCAGGATAGTACATCTTAGGATTTACAACATTAATGATACATAAAAGCATGTTTTGCATTAATGTTCCCAGAGTTTTTTATGGAAAGAAAAAAAAAATCACACATAGCAATGGAAGAGCTCCCCTACACATTCAGAAATACACGATGAACTCAAATACACACAGTGAACTTTCCCAAGTATGACAGTTTAATGAGAAACTGGGGAGGTGAGCACAGAGCAAGAAGAATCAGAAATATCCCTTCTGCTCCACAGTCTCCCGGTGGGACACATATAGGTAGCTCAACCAGGGCATTCTATCATTCTACCGGGATCTTCTCTCTTAAGGAGTGTCTAGGAGGAGGAAGTCCATGGACCAGAAGGAGGATGGGCTAGAGCATGTACGCGTGATGATTCAGATTCACTGTCCAGTGGACAGGGTCTAGAATCTCCTCAACAACACACCTCTAGAGTGTCTTTGAGGGTTTCTGCAGAGAACTGTAACAGAATGGTAGAGTCACTGTGATTATTGGGGGTGCTGTTCCATGGGTTTGAATGGGAACAGTTAAAAAGCATCTGAGCCAGAATTCCCTGCATTTGCTTCCTATGAGGTGGTGAGGAGTGACAGCTAGAGCTGTTTCTGCCATCATGCCCCTCCCTCTAAGTGGTATGAAATAAACCTTTACTCCCTTAAGTTGATTCTTGCCAGATATTTGGTCATGGAGATAAAAACAAAACACAAACCTTAAATAATCCAACAAAGGTATGTGACCTTGCTTGTTGATATCATATTTTAATAATCAATCCCTGTGCAGATGCACTGCATAAGAGAATAAGCACAGAGGCCAACGCTGCTGGACATGACACCAGGAACTATGCAGAATCCTGCAGAAAGCCGGGACAGAGGGTACAGCACATAGCAAGAGTCCTATCTAGGCCAGCAAGTTAGCCCCGTCATACCCGGGCTTCCAGTGTCTGTCAGGAAGACTGCACCCTGATCCAGTGTCAGGAAGACTGCACCCTGATCCAGTGTCAGGAAGACTGCACCATCCTGATTCCCAACTGTCTCACCTATCCCTTCCAACAACCCTGATGGAAAACTTAAGTGCTTCCCAGATAGGACTGTGACATGCTCTAACATGCCAAGATATGCTGCCACTCAGAAGATGGCACAGATGTTAAGACTGCCCAAATATTCTGTCCAAGGGAAACAATGGAAGAAAATGACTTCTGGATCATGCTAGCAACAACAAAACAGCCCCAGATGCCTTTACCATAGAACCTCAATGTTCACAAGCTACATCCATTCTCATTTATACTATATCTGCTGCCTCTAGTCACATGCAACACCTAGTGTTGAGCAACCCTCCAGACCAATGTGCCAAAAGGATCCCTCGGAGAACAATGCCCCAACCCCACCCTTCATGCTGCCCCACCCAGAGAGCCCCAATTCAAAGCCCTCTTGTTGAACCCTTTCACTTCCAATGGGAACACATGACACATTATGTGTTCAACTCAACATGGAGCAAGCCTGAAGCCTGTCCAACTATTTACTCTCTCTGTGACTGCCACCATTCTGGGAGTCATATGAATGCCCAAGGTTATCTCAGATAGGAAAGGCTGAGTGTCTGCCCAAACCATGGGTCTCGATCCCTTTGGAGATTGAATGACCTAAGACCATGTGCAAAAACAGATTACATTACAATTTACAACAGTAGCAAAATTATAAAGCAGCAACAAAATAATTTTATGGGTGGGGGTCAGGACAACATAAGGGACTATATTAATGGGTCACGGCACTATTGAGATTGAGAACTCTGTACTAAGGTCTAATGGGTAGAAAGTCTTGTGAGCTGGCTAATACAAGGAGGAAGGATGTATCTCTGAATAGTTGTCAGAACTGACCCTTTAGGGTCTGGGACTAGATGTCCCAGCCTAAGACCCATCCTTAGGCTCCATTTATCTGTTGCACTGGAAAACAGTGGACTACACTGTTCTCAGAGCTAATTGAATATGGTGGTTCCATTTGTCAGCATTAACTTGAAGGAAGTCTGCATGGCCAGCTCAGACTACACAACATGTTTGGTCTCCTCACAGGAGCACCATTCAACCAGCCTCCAGGTCTTATCAGCTTCATGTATCCGTTCTGCTGTCTGTCTGGGTGAGAAGCAACTCCACAGACAGTTTGTCATGTTGAAAGATATTTCAAGCTGGATTTGAAGGCTCACATTGTAATTCCAACCTCAGAAGGCCAAGACAAGAGGACAGTTGTGAGTTCAAGTCTCTTTGGATTACTTAATTAGATCCAGGCTACCTTGGGTTACATTGTATCGAGATAACAAAACATATGCACGCACACACACAAATAAAAAGTAAAAAAAAGAACAATTTCCTTAGCTCAGCTTCCTGAGATGAAAAGTCATGGGCGATTCTTTCTGCAGGGAAAATGGGGTCAAGAATACAGTAACGTGAAGGTAGGCGATGGTGTTAGAGCAAGGACTTGAACACTTTGCTGAACCACAAGGAAAGGTCTCCAGGGCCAGCATCACCATCATTCGAAAATCCCGTCTACATCCATCTGAACACAGATGGACAGATCCACCAGACAGGTAAGTAGGTCTGCCAGATTTCTCCAACAGCCAGAACCACTCCGCCCAAACCAGGAACCTGGGGCAGGACGCTAAGAATTATGGAGTACTTTGCAGTATTGCCCATCATTGTGCCATCAGAAATCTGCTACACACCCTGAGAGGAAGAAATACATCTGCCAAGCATCATTGGGGGACCAGAGCCAGAGGCAAAGGAACTACGGTATATACCTCCAGGTCCAAGTTCATGGGTCACCATAAATACTGTCTTAACTATTCTTCTTTTCAGTGGAAGGTAAACTCTGTGAGAGGAGTTCCCTGTTCTTTTTAACAGGAATAATCACAGCATATAAACCAAGACCTGTGTGTGTGTGTGTGTGTGTGTGTGTGTGTGTGTGTGTGTGTGTGTGTGTGTGTGTATGTATGTGTGTGTGTGTGTGTGTGTGTGTGTGTGTGCACGCGCGCGCGTTTCTCTCTCTCAAAAGGCGATTGGTTAGTATGTACCACACATTCATTTCCTCTGTGAACCACAGCAATTCACACTTGCTAAGTGGTGAGGAAGGTCCTGCTGTCCACAGCAGCCCAGCCCCATGCTTGGCAGACAGCTGAAGGACAAACACGCTTCAATAAGAATGCTTCCACTTTCCTGGGATCCGGTTTCACTGGATGGTTCCCAGGCCAATCTGAACAACAGAAGAGAGTTGAATGAAAGGGCATGCTTGCATGTACTGAATTCCTTTACCATGTAGAGGGCATGGGAAGTAAAGTGCATGTGATTAAAAGCAGGCCTTAATGAACGGTAGCTGTTAAAATTATAATTTGTATTATGGTAGGTGTGATTTGTATTATATCAGGCCAGGCTCTTTGAAATGTACAGCAGGAAAATTAATGCCTTAGAATCACCTTAAAATGGATCTACCCACACAGTAGCTACTCTGCTTCCTGCTCCCACAGCAAAAAATATTGCAAGCCCTCCCCACCTTTTTTTGGAGATACAGTCCATTAATGTAGCTGAGGGTAGGCTCCAATTCATAATCCTGTAGTCTGACGTTTCTATCCCAGCCAGAAACAAATACCTCACAGCCGCTTCCCAAATAATTGCCTAGGAGGCTTAATAATATCAAAACTCCTGGGCCAGTAGTTTAGGCACATTACTGACTAGCTCTTACAGTTAAATTATCCCATAATTCTATCTATGTTTAGTCACGTGGCTTGGCACCTTTTCTCACTGAATCCAGCATTCTCATCTTGCTTCCTCTGTGTCTGGCTGGCAACTGCATCTCTGCCTTTCCTCTTCCCAGAATTCTCCTAGTCTGGTAGCCCCACCTATACATCCTGCCTTCCTACTGACCAATCAGTGTTTTATTAAGCCACTTCCAATGACGAATTATCTACATTGTACAATAGCCTAGTCTCATAGCATAATACTATCTCGTTTACTCAAATACTGGAACATATACTATACTATATTCATTAAAAAAAAAAAAAAAACCTTCATGTTTAATGGGATTTTTTCCTAGCCTTTATTTCAACCTAAAAAAGTTAAATGTTCTTAAGACCATAGTAGGATCCACAAAGTATATGCTACATCATGAATAAAGGCACACACCTACAGGAGAGGGTTTTCATCTCTGGAAGCTGAGGCAGAAGTTCTTCTGTCTCACAATAAATACTTCAACTGGGCATTTGCAATATCCTTTCACACTGATAGAATATCATATCCAGAAAGCCAATAAAACAAAACAAATAGTCTGAATCCATTCCCCAGCACAATTTTTTTAAGAAGAAGCAACCTAGTTTAAAGGAAAAGCACATTTACATGTTTTAAATCAACCACTGACACATAGTCATTGGGAAACTCTGTAATGCTAGAGCCCAGAAAACTGAAATATTATTCATGCCATGAGATTCTGAAAAAGGCTTTTGATCAGTTCATCCATATATGTAAAGAAACAATAAAATCATAATGCATATATGCACATGATATTAAAATAGAGTGATCTGGGGAAGAAGAAGAGAATTAGCAGGACGGGAAGGGGGACAAAGGGTGAAATAGGAAAGGAAATATCAGTCAAAACACGTGGCATACTTGAAAAATACATCACTGAAAAACATCACTTTTTTACAACAAACTTAATTTTAATAAAGCTTAAAAATAAAAACAAAGACTTCTTGCCTGGTATACATGAATCCACATATGAATCCATAAGTCCAATCACTTCACAGAAAATGAAACAAACAAATAAAAAGGCCATAGAAAACAAAAGCAGGGCTAGGATATGGCCAGACTGGTAGAAGGCCCACCTAGCATGCAGGAAGCCCCGAGTTCAATGCCCAGCACCAAATAAAATCAAACATGGTGGTTCCTGCTTGTCTTCCCAGTCTTTGTGAGGTAGAGACCAGAAGATCAGAAGCTCAAGGTCACCCTCTGGTCCATACTGAATTCTTCGCTAGTCTGGGCTATGTGAGACCTTGTCTCAAAAAAGGTAAGATGGGGCCATCAGGCATGAAGGGAGGAGGTTGGGGCCTCACTGCTAACAGCACAGCATTTGGAAGTAAAGAGTGTGAGAGTTACTCCACTCTGTCATGAGACTAGGCAGAAAAACTAGATTAAACCTTTGAATAGCATAAAAATTATATCTGAATGAAAACATCTTGTAATTTCAAGATTAAATAAAAATAATAATAGTAGCAAGGATAAATTCCACCTGGTCCCTATGTGGATCTTGGGCACAGTGCTTAAATGTTCCAGACCTTCCATTTCACGGCTGCGCAATCCAGTATGGTGGTCACTGTACATGAAGCTGAACTGGTACATCCAAAGAATAGAATTTGTAATTGGATTTAATTGTTTACTTTTTAAGAATTTCATATGTGTATGTAATGAGATATGACCATATATACTCTGTCCCCATGCCTCACCCTCACATTTACCCCCAGAAGCTTTCCTTCCAAACTTGGTATCTTTTTTTCTTATTGTGATATGATGATGGCCCCCGTGGGTCATATGTTTGAATACAAGAGCCCCAGCTAGTGGAACTGTTTGAGAAATATTAGGAAGTGTGGCCTTGATGAAGTCACTGTGGCCCTGAAGGGTGGGCAGTGGAGTTTTAAAAGGCGATCCCACACTCCTGCCTCTTTCTTTGTATGCCTGCCTGCCTGCATGCCCGCCTGTCAAGATGTAAGCTCTCAGCTCCTCTCTGCCATGCTTCCTGAAATAATAATCATGACTAACCCTCTGAAATTATGAGTGAGCCTCCAATTAAAAGCTTTATTTTATATGTGTTGCCTTGGTCATGGTGTCTCTTCACAGCAACAGCACAGTGACAAAGACACTAAGTCCAGTTAGTACTGCCCATACGTGCATGGGTATGGAGGATCATCAGGGCATAGAGAAAAGCTGCCAACAATGACCACACCCTCAAAGGATGCCTGATTACCTCCAGACGCTAACCATTTTCAACAGATCCTCAGTAAGGGATAAGTCCTGGGGACATCTAGGAGAATTCTGGCTGGTCCTTAATGCTACAATACCAATCTTCCAGGTAAGATGTACCCACTAGTGCAATAGTGGCAATACAGTTAAAGCATAACTAACTGCTTTCTGATTGGATGTGAGGCCTGCTCAACACGAGTAAATTTCATGCCTAGTGTTATAATTGTACTCAAAATTCCATGGCTGGGAGCTAACAGGCCCTAGGACAGAGCATTCTATGGCTATTTTGCTAAATGGTCATCTTGTCAAAGTGCTAAATATGCATGTTTACAACCACAGAACTGGATTTAATTGTAATAGATGAATTTGCAAACTCAAATGTTTAAAGGTGGTGTTTAATCCAGCTATTGCAAACAACTGTTAAGAAGAATAAATTATAGTCTACAATGAAAACTAAAGATCCAGGGTCTCTGATATAGTAAGAATTTAGCATTTAAATTGTGCTATAATTTACAATACAATGAACTTCTCAGACTCTGTGTGGATAAAGAGTATAAACCATGGCATTAGTGAATTTTAGACAGAATTCACACTGCAACAACCTTTTGGATAAAATATGTGACTGACTTACATTGCTTCAAACTACATTTGCTAAGGACTAAGGAATTAAAAATGATACCCAAGGTTCACGGTCTACTTCTGTAGGAAGCACAGGCTAAATATGTAAGAAGGCAGATGAGGAGAAGTGTTCCTTGTGATTCTTCATTTTAATGAATGAGGGCTCCTGTGATGCAAGGTCACAGTTCTCTCTGACCACTGAACCCATCACAGGGGAACCCAAAACCTTTTGGCACTTGCCAGTACCCACTGGAGAATATTATATAGGCAGCGTAACTGTCTTTTTTTTTTTTTTCTGCCATATACAAAGACCAAGGAAGGCAGCTCAATCCAGAACCCAGGAAAGGAGAAGACATTGCCATGGAAGCACATTTCATATAAATTTTCATGGGGATAGCACCACCCACCTTCTATGCTCTCCCCTAACCATATTCAGAAACGATCACAGACTCCAATCATTAACATCTGCTCATCTGCAGCTGTGAGAGCCAAAGCCAGGATGATTAATGCTCTGGTAATGGGAACAGAGTAAAAAATATTAATCTCTATAAAAGGTATTCAACAGGCATCATCGGCTTATAAATGTCCAAGCAGAATATCCGTCTATAACCCCATTACAGCTCTACATTAAAATAAGACACAAAAATGAGAATGAATTTGTCCATTTAAAGCATTCATTTTTATGAACACTGAGTAATGTGCTTCTTAATTTTTAGTTTGGTCACATTAAACAAATGATCCATAAAGTGCATTTAATAACCTTGTGTATGTTGTATAGAACGGAGAGCCAGAATAACACTTTTAATGAGAATTAAACAGTAAGAACCATATTAATGGGAAATGCTTGCTATTCATCTTTTATAGACAATCCTCTTGTTTTCCTACCATTTAGGAACTCTGCGCCCACGTTTCAATATGCTCAAGTGATTTTCTCCATCTACATAAGTCTTTAAGAAGCAGTGAATCCAAGACTGTACCAGTACAAGTAAGGGTTGTAGAAGCCATCTACTGATCTCCGGAATACAGATGTGAGAACCAGAAACCTGGTGACAGACACAGTCAGCAAGTATACTGCTAAGCAAAAGCTGAGCCAGTCTTAGCCACCACACTCCCAAGCCAGAGAACTTGGTGACAAAAGATCCGATCCATGCCTGTGCACATACATGTGGGTATATATACATGTCAAGTGCTAAGCCATCTCCCCAAGAATCATCTTTAAGTAAGAAATTATGAAGCTAGGAGAAGAAACTATCAGCAAAATCACCCTTGCGACCACAGTGTTCCTTTTGGAATGCTAAGTTTGCTGATCTGCGGACTGAATCTACACATATACCCAGCCCAGCATTCCACCCCAGACAGCTGGGCAGTACCTTGTAAAGGATTCTGGTCAGAACAGTGTCACTTGCCTGTGTGCTAAAAGGATCAGAAATGTGGCAATCTGTGACTCAGCCCTGAGGTGCCTAGTGTCGTGGAATTCTAATTGGGAGGATGACAGAACAAGTGGAGGCTTTGGAAGCTGGAATGATGAGCAGGGAAGCATGGAGACTGTAAAAGAAGAGAGAGCAAAACTCAGTGAGGAATGGAGACTGATGACCGGAATCTCATCCCCAAGGCCCACAAGGCTGAGGGAGAACTGACTCTCATGAGCAGTCCTCTAGACCCCCACATGCAATCTGTAGAATGCGTGATGTGAGATGTCTTTCTGTATGCTGTAAATATCATTACTGAAGGAACTGTTTTGGCCTATGGCAGGCACCTTAGAAGTAGGCGAGAAATTGAAGCATAGATAGCGAAGGAGGGCGGAGTCAATGAGAGGCCATTCAGCTGCCCAAGAATCAACATGTAAAGTAACATAGGTGAGCCTCAGGCCAGGTGGCAAGACAGATTGATGGAAATGGGTTGAATTAAAATGAAAGAGCTGGCTAGGGAGCTAGTGCCTAAGCTATAAGCCAAACAGCATGAAATTAATATAAGCCTTTGTATGATTATTTGGGGCTAGTCGGTCTGGAACTGCAGGTCTGTGGGTCTGGACCACCAGCTGGAAAGGCCAAAAACTTCTTGTTACACATGCCCAATGATAAATAAAGGTAAAAAATGCATTTTTAAAACTTGTCAAATATGTCTCATATGTATGGACTTTGCTGAAAAGAAGTCATGTTTAAAAAGAGCACTGGCCAGGTGACCCTCTTGACTCTGAAAGAGTGATGAAGTACAACAGGAAAGGTGACATCATAGTAAAATTGCTGTAATGTATGATGTATCCTCAGGTAAATCAAAAGAAAAACAAATGGAAAGGTTATAAATGAGTCTCATGTCAATATATTTTTTTAAAAAACCCATAAACTGAAATAAAATAACAGATAGGACAGTCTACTGTCTAAATCAAGAGAAGCAGGACAAAGAGGTAGCTCACTGACTCAACAATGAAGTGTACAATTCTGCTTGTCTATGGGGAGAATCTCAACACACAGACGGGAAGAAACCAGGCACAAAATCCCTGGTTTTGCAGGGATGTGGGGGCATGCTGCTAGCTGGTCTGGTAGGTGGCCGCAGACACAGCACTTGGTCAGGGTTGTTTGGAACACACGCCACTCTTGGTGGCCCAAGCAAACAGAAGTGTGTGTTAAAGCATGTGGGTGTAAGCAGTTCTTGATGCAGGAAGCTGTGTGACCTTGAAGGGAGATTTGTGTAGTTGGTGTGGCAAGGTAGAGATATGATACAAAATGCTGGCATGTGCAGACTTGGGCTTTCCACTGTCAGAGACACAGGCCGACTATTAAAACTCCAGGAACATGAGAACCACACTATATGATTTACTTATGCTTAATTTACAGATGTGTTCGTTTATCCATTTACTTGTATTTTTGTCCTTGCTCCACAGAGTTGAAGTCAATTCAGCTTGCAAAGAGAATTACTCAAGCAGTGGCCTTGGAACAGTTTAAGGAGCATGGATGATAGATCTGAACCAAGCCAGAGCCTTAATCAGCACCACGGTGGTGGACAGCTCCCTGCCTGGGCATTTGCCTTACTGATGGGTTCTTAACTAGGATGCCTTCATCTGTAAACCTAGTTAATTAGTTTCTTCCGATTCTACATTTTTATGTTGATGACTCTGAAAGCTCTCAGAGGAATCAAGCTGGCTAACCAAAACTCCTGAGCACTTTGTAGGTGAGCAATAAATTATGGTGGACTTCAAAATGGGTATAATTTTAAAAAAAAAAACCTCCTGTATTCAATAGGCTATTTTCATTCTAATAGTGTATACTGCTGTAACAAGTGGCCTCTGGTTAAACACATATAATGAAATATAGAGGAGAGATCTACAGAATGGAGGATGAAAAGGGTACTGGATAACAGATCAAGAATGGAAGTTTCCTTGAGGCATAAAGGGGGAAAAATCAAGATGGAAGAGAATGCGATGTTTATATTCCAGCATTATTTGAATGAGTTAGTCTTCAGGGTTCACAGCTGGCAACATTCATTAGAAGTCATCAGCACAGCCATCTAATTAAAGTGTTCCAGAATGCCGTACGAGTGGGACATTAAGTGACTGTGGCAAAATTAGCCCCAACCCCAATTTCTCCTCTGTGTACAACATCTATCAAGTTAACAAAACTACTTGAGAATTGCTCGAGGTTTAAAATATGGTTTTTCACACTTAAAAAAAAAAAAAAACCTCAAGAAATGTTGTTTTGATTTTTTGATCAATCAAAACATTAAAGCAACATATTTTATTACAGTTCTGCATTTAACAGCTTCTCGTGTATATGACCTAAAGAAACAGAAATTGATAAACAGGCCATTTTTATAGATAGATGTTTTCTACTTAGGGTCTGGCTACTGTGGAGAAACTGTGACTTCAGTATTTCCTAATACTAAAATCCTGATAGGTATGTGGGCATCGCCTAAGGCTTTAGGAGGGCTGCTGTAACTAATGTTCCCTCCATTAGCAAAGAGTTTTACTCCATTTGATCGTGGGAGAATTATTCACCTTGAAGAGAAGAATGAAACACATCACTTAAACGCCTTCGCCCTGAATCTTAAAGAGGCTTCCTATTATTCAAAACTGAGGGTAAATGAGTTTCCACAGGGCAGGTGAGCCCCGCTGGAGAAGAGGTCTGCCCTTAGTTTGAGTTCTGTGCCTGTGATCAAAGATTCTGACAACAAGCAACTTGGAGAGGAAAGGGCTTATTTACACTTTTAGGCCACAGACCGTGGGCGGGGCTCTCAGGGCAGGAACTCAAACCAGGAATCTGAAGATAGGGTGGCATGCTATTCCAGGGGATTGATTCATGGTCAGGAGAATATAGTAGGAAATAAAGAGGATGCTGCTGGCTGCTGGTCCTTAATGGGCTTATTCCTCCTCCCCTGCTTAGCTAACCTTCTTCTATAGCTCAAGACAACCGTGTAAAGATGGTACTGCCCACAGTGAACTAGACACTCCTGAATCTATTAATAAACAAGATAATCCTCCATTAAGAGTGCCACAGGGCAGTCTGGTGCAGGCAACTCCTGACTCAAGGCTTTCCTCTCTGGTGGCTTTCAGGTGTGTCAAGTTAACGCTGATAGCAGGCTAGGACAGGATGCCAAAGGGAAGGAAAGGGGTCTAAGATGGCCAGGGTTTGAGAGAACTGCTCTTCCTGCTCACAGCAAGAGTCCAGCCACCAGGAAAGCAATGGCCAAAGCCTGCCAAAGAATAACAGGTCTATAAAAAGGTCATTCACCTGGGTATTAAAACACTACCAAGACCAAGACTTGCTACTACACCATATAGGTACCATTAAATGTCACTCATCCAATCTCACAATACCCCATAAAATGAACCAAAAGCACACACAAGGAAAAGCATGAAGCAAGCTGTAAAATGAAACCTATCAATTGCCTATGCCATTGAAAGACAAGAAAAGACTGTCTGGAAAAGTGAGGAAACTGTTCCATGTTAATTAGGATCCAGAAGAGCAGGCATGTATGGACAAGGATAAAGTTCCAAAGGGAATCTCCCTTCCCTCAAAGGCTCCCATAAGTATAGGTATGTTTGTGACTAGCCTACATGGTGATGCCATTCAGGTGGACTCACTTTTTCCCAATTCCTATACCATCAATGTAAATCAACTTTGTGGGCGTAAATCCAATGCTCAGTGTTCTGATGTTTAATTTAATTACACCAGAACTTTTGATTTCTATAATAGAATTTGAGCTTTAATTTTCCCAGCTTCCTTATATATGTGGGCAACAATATAATCACATGGGAACAAAGCCACAAAGGCGCAAATTACAAGACGTCGACCTTCCTTCTCTTTGTATCTTGCTATAAAAATCTGCTCACTCCACACCACAGATGATATATCCAGGAGTCATCATTCTGCATGGCACATAATCTGTTTAGCCAGCTTTCAAGTAGGCAAGTCACATCGGAGACCAGGCTCGGGAACCATTACCACCCATTCATTGGCTCTGATGCACAGCATGCTAATGAGTCCAAGGCCCTTCACAGCAGTATAGGAGCAAAAACAGGGCATCCAAGGCAGATGGATGGGAGATGGACAGAGGATGCCGGCACAGGGACTAGTCCGGGATATAACCTCAGTCAAGAACAATGTCATCCACTGAGTGAACTGCTACCTATGCAAACATTGCAGAGTCTTAGATACGCTTCTAAGTCTGACTATGAGTTCACTATTATTGAGTAATGAGAGCATAAGTGTATATTCTAGCGTTTTCCTTCTATTTTCTGGTAATTTCCCCTTTTTTCTATATGAAATTACATTGAAGCCGGAGACAGATCTGTTCTCCCACATGTGGCTAGATACTGTGCAATCCTTAAGTCAGAATAGAAAACAATAGAGGAGGCTGGCCTGTGAGCAAAGGGTAGCCAACACTGTCCTCCAACGAGGCAGTTCCCTAGAGGCTGAGGTTCAGCACAACTTTCTGTGCCAAATGACCCATCTCCTGTTGTAGCTCAATAAACCCCCAGCAGGTACAGCAGCTCTTTTCCTGTTTGCAAATGGGGGAAGTAATGAGAGAAAGCAGAAACAGCCAGTGTGCCACCAGCCTGAGCCCACAGGAACCTGAGTTCAGTGTCATAAGAGTACACAACTCACTGAGGTGAAGCAGGATTCTTGCGGCTATGAACTTTCTAGTATATCACCCGCATACATGCTGACTACAGGACTGTGCCAAACATCAACTCCTGGAAACATAGTCCAAATAACTATCTGTATAAACATGTTCCTTGCCCCCAAACACCCCAGAGAATGAGACAGAACTCATACATTCCCACAAGATAGATTAGCTTAAGCCAGCACCAAGTATAATTCCTGACTGGCAAGAAGTATCATCTGCAACCTAGTCGAGAGTATAAATCTATAAATATGGCTACCATTCTGAGAAACCTGGAACACATCTTCAAGACTGATTGCACTTATGTTTCCCAAAGAACAATCTCATTAATTGGGGCCTAAACTATTCAGGGTCTTATTCTCAGAAAAGTTGAGAAGTGGAGACAAAAGGCTGAAACTTAGTCTTGGCCCTGGAGCTCTGAGTGACCTCAAGGATTCCATCACTAGGACCAAACAAGGTGGTCCATCCGAGCTTAGCACATTCCATAGTGTAGGCAGCAAAGCCCCTGCTACAAAGTTCTAAGGATCAGAACCCAAGAAAGACAAGAAAGCACAAAAACTACAACAATATTTCATCCCCAAATGGCTTGACTTTAAGTATTTATACAAACGTGGCATGTACTGTTTGATAAAAGTAAGGGCATCTTTGTGAGAATTGACCAACCATAATATTTCAGCTGTTCATCTTTCCTGACAAGGTGAGAAGACAGCAGTTGGCTGCTAGGGGAAAAAAACAGAGCCTGAGAAGGTGAAAGATAGTGGCTTTCTATGCTATCTCAATCCAGAAAGATTCTTACAACCCAAAGCCCATGCACAGCAGAATTGGCATAATGGTCAAAGCATTTGTGAAGGCTCAGAGGCAGCCACTCAGACACATGACACATTTAGTAGGCTGACTATACCATAGATGACAGACGCGGATGATTGGCTGTAAGATGAGAAGCTCCAGACTGATTCTGTCTTATCCTATGATCATTTTGGATTTATAAACTTCACACATCTCACCGTTAGGCTGAGTCCAACTTGCTAGGCATATCAACATTCCAGGTAGGGCTGCAGAGGTGGCTCATTCAGTAAAGTGTTTGCCTTGCCAGCATAAGAACCCAGCACATTAAAAAGCTGGGCAGGGTCATTATCACGTACACCTGCTGATCACAGAACCAGGAAGAGAGAGAGGGGAAGCTATCCGGAGGGCAAGGGGTGTTAACGAAAAATATAATGAAAGAAACAAGTTCCAAGTTCAAAAACCAAGGGAGGGAGAGAGTGACGGAGGAAGGCATCTGATGTTGACCTCTGGCGTTTATACTCATATATACAAACTCATGAGCACACACACACAGAGTCAACATTATGACATTATACTTAAAAGGATGAATTATTTGAAAGGATAATATTAACTCATTATGAATTCAAGCCATTCATTTAAATGCTTTTTAGTTCAAAGAGAACTCATAATAGTATATAAAAACAAGAGTAGAAATAGATACTGAAACATAATGGGAAGACATGCAGTCATCCAACAGAAGGCTTATGTGAGCACGGGGCACAAGCAGCAGGGGCCCCTCCAAGCTTCCTAGTAGCTAAAGAAAGAGAATAAATTTCAGGGTGAAGGATTTCCCTTGAAATGTATTCCCACAAATTGTGCTTTAAATATTTTTCACTGAAGATTTCATGTTTAGGTACTTATTCAGCTTAAGCCACATTTGCATGCACAAGTTTCAAAATAAAATTCCCAAAAGACAAATAAATAAGGTTTTCCTGACACCAGCACTCAGGAAGGTCAAGGACAGTGGAATGGTAATTTACAGAGTACCTGTCATTCGTTGACCTTTGACCCTCACTGATAGTGCAGAAAACAGGAGCTGTGGGGAGCAGATTGTAGGGATTCACATCAATGAAAACCCAACACAAGTACATAAAGCCAGGAGGGGATGAAGGAAGGGTTCTTAGGCATGGCTGCTTGATTGTTGGTGGCTGAGAGGAGGGCTCAGTCATCAAAAGAGCTTGCTATACAAGCATGAGGACCCCGGTGAAATACCCAAAAAACCCACCCTAAAAACCTGTGTGTAGAGGCACAAATTTTTGTCCCAGCCCTGGGGAGGTATCGAAAGGCGGATCCTTTGGGGCCTGCTAACCAGCCAATCTAGACCAATCAGGGAGCTCTAGGTAAGCAAAAGACCTGATTGAAAAGACAAAGAAGACAGTACAATAACAAACAGGACCTGAGGTTGACCTTTGGCCTCCACACATATCTATACACATGAATATATACACAAATATACAAACCTACACGCATGCACACACACACACACACACACACACACACACACACACACACACACAGACTGTCTGATACTGCAAACATTCAGGAATCCATGAGTAAAACTGAATCAAAGTAATTCACCCCCGCCTTGCGCCCTAGAAACAGCTCTGGGAACATTTAATTCAAACCCACTAAAGCTAGTTCCAGAATTCCTGGGAATGATTTGAAACAGGTTCCCATGGCCCTTACACTGTGGTCCAAAAGGAACTTTTTAATATAATTGAACTAAGGATAACATCTTAGAGCCTTTTTAAGGTAAAATATCTTTTGGTTCTAAAAACTTAATACTTTTTGGAGACAGAGTCTTGTTATGTAGTCCAGGCTTAATCTAATATATACAATTCTCCTGCATCAGCTGTCTTTGTACTACAAAACTCTTGTTTGATCTATATATCTAATTAAAAATTTCCTGTGAGTACTCCTAAGATTATTCTTAAACTATAATCTCAGGATTCATGTGTGAAGAAATTTAAATCTGTCCATCTCTTTTTTTTTTCCTTTGGAAATATTCAATATGGTTCTTTTGTATTTGTGTGTATTTTGTTTTGGTCAACTTCATATAATTTTTGTGTGTTCATTTATTTTCAAAGTCTCTCATATAGTCTACCCTGAGTACTTCCTCTGTCTGTCACATGTTAATAATTACAGCAGTATGCCATCACATCAGGCAAAATAACCTTATTATTCAATGTTGCTTGGAACATTTTTAAATTTTATTTATTTTAGTTAGTCCTAACTAACATGCAGGCTCTTGAACTCTGAGACAGCAAGAATGGGAAGTGACGAAAGGTTTACAGAGAAAGATCCTTTATAATCCAAGTTACTCTGAGGGCAGCCTCACCAGAAAATGCTGTTCTAAGATGGCCAACAGACGTCTCTACGCTCAATCATGTAACAGACAAACCTAACTAGTTCTATATTATCTTCATTAAAGTGTGTTTATATTCTGTATATACGCTGTCTTACCAAATGGTTGGTAAGTTAAAAATAAAGTTGTCTTTTGGACTGTTTGTAAACATGCATGGCTGTATTTCATGACTAGGGGGGCTATGTTGAACACTGTTGAATATTTATGGTCATAAACATTCAAGGACAGTGCTTTGAGCCTGCAGTCCCAGCACAGAAGCCGAGTTCTAGGCCAGCCTGGTATGCATATTAAGACCCTCTCTCAGATACAACTTTAAGTGCCATGGAAGTATAAATATGCAGGTGAGAATATATATGACCATGGCCTCCTGTGTATCAAGAACAGAAATGTCACGTTGATTTTCTCCTTTCAGGGAAAAAGTTGTGAATAAGCTTATGAGCCTGAATAATTGCTAAAAATGTATATGTTAAGAAAAATATTTCTAAATGCAAATTAAAATACACTTGTCTTCACGTGTTCTATTTAAAAGACTACATATGTGGGTATAATAGTTGGCTTCCATTGTCAACCTAGCAGTGAGAAATCACTTAGGAAGGGAGTCTAGGTGTGGAAGGAGCTATCTAGATCAGGCTGGCCCATTGGCAGACCTCTCAGAAGTTGATTACATTAGTTGATGTGGGCAGGACCAAGGCTATGAGAGTGGAGACAGTGTGCCGAGCTCTCTCAGCTTGTGTTAATGGCTCTTCTGCCTATGGATGTGACATGGTCATCAGCTTTAAGCCCCCGATATCCAGACTTCCCTACCACGATGGATAGTAACCTGGACCTCTGAGTTTAAGAAACCTTTTCTGCATAAGCTGCCTTTATCCAAGTATTTTACCATGGCAACATGAAAGAAACTAAGAGACTGGGTTCATTCATAACTGTTTTCATAAACTGGAGACATAGGAAAATCTATTTTGCTATCTAGCTTCTTGCTAAAGGTTATGAAGAGTAAAAATTCTAGTTCACACATCTAACTATATATAAGAGAAAAAAATGAGTTGTATTTTAATTTTTAAATAAAAAATATATTTTTATATTGAGAAATTGAAAATTTTATATAAATCTGCATATTTTAAAGGACTACTATAATTTGTAAATTTAAGAAAAAAACAGTAACTTTTGAGATAGAGGCAAAGAAATTTACAACTACAAGTAGAAAGTTGCATTTTGGCTCAAAAGATTAAAAATTAGAGATTTTTGGATGAAAAGGATTATTTTTAATGAAAAATTAATCTTTTTCTACAAAAGTAAAATAGCTAGACTGCTCTACATAGGGAGGTGGGGAAGAATGGGAGGGGAGAAGATTTAATCAAACTGCAAAAATCTGAAGGAAGGCCTAGTGGTGGCGGTGATGCTTTTGCTCCCAGTACTCAGGAGTCAGAGACAGGAGAATCTCTGTGAATTCCATACCAGCCTGGTCTACATAGGAAATTCCAGGATAGCCAGGGCCACATAGACAGACCCTGCCTCAAAAAAAAAAAGTCCAAGGAAGTCTTAGTCAGTTTGTGAAAATGAAATCATATTAAAGGAAATTTCTGTGGCATTGGGGTAACTAATTTATTTAAAACATATGTAGCATATTTTAAAAATTAAGCATTGACAAGCTGACTTTTTTTTAAAATCCAATTCTGAGTTTTGACCAGCAAGGTTCCTAGACACAGATCTGCCCAAAGATTGTGTTTTATCAAGATGATTTCTGGTATCGTTATTACACTTTTGATTAAAATATGAAATCTTTTTATCTTCCTGAGGCACAGAGGATTACACTGTGTAACAGCCATGGCTGTTCTGGAACTCACTCTGTAGACCAGGCTGCCTTGGAACTCACAGAAATCTACCTGTCTCAGCCTCCAGAGTCTTGGCACTAATGTGTCACCATGTGTCTCCATGCCTGGGTAGGACATGGAATCTTAAGAGACTTTATAAGTGGCTGTTGCTGCTGCTGTGTTGTTCTGTGTACGGCTGATTGGCTGGCGGGCTTTCTTTGGTGTTGGTAGTCAGTTAGTTTGTTTGGAGGGAGGGGGCATCACGCACACTCTCATCCAGACTGTCATTCTAGAATGACAATATCTGGATGTGGGGTGTCAATCCTTCTGCCTCAGGCTCCAGAATGGTAGGATTTCAAGTATGAGCAAGAGCAGAGTTTAATAAGTTTATATTTATTTTAAAGTCTTTTGAGTGATTATTTTAAAACTCTGGCTAAATAAAAGACTATTACTTTCCCATGATGCTTGATATTTATTTTTAATGCAAATATACTGAAGATCATATAAAATTTATAGAAGACTGAAGGTCCTAGTGTGAGGCTGTCAGTCATGACCATTATCTTAAAATGATATGTGCAATAAAAATAACTAAACCATGTCAATTGCCAAACTCTCATCAAAGTTTAAACTATGAATATTATATCTTTTTTCAACCATAGTTTTGATTCTTCTCTGAAACAATTAGAATCAGATTCATTGGTAGGGAAGGAGCAGCAGGACCTTTAATACAACTTTCTGGGAACAATAAGCTATATAATTCACAACTAGCTTTTCTTTACCTATCTTTGGTTAAAATGAAGAGAATATGAAAGACAGACATTATGTTTCCTAGTTCAAACTACCATACAATGCGGAATTTCTTTTGGTTTGGTGAACTCTGTTCTGTATTTTCTCCTAACTTTGTACCTGTGGTACGTGAATGCTCTACAGAAGTACCACTTCTGAGAACACACCCCAGCCCATGCCCCATGCCCTTACCACCTGCCAGACAGGCAAACCAAACTTAACCATGGACTCCAGGAAGGACACAACTGAGACCAACTCCGTTTAAACCTCTTTCTTGCTCAAGTGTAACTGTCATGAGCTTGAAGCTGACTCTTCAGCACACTTGTGCCCTGATATGGTTGAGATGAGCAACCAGGATGTCTACCCCAGCGATGACAGATAATCAAATTCTAAATGCATTGATCAACAACATTCCCGGGGGGGGGGGGGGGGGATGTAAGGAGGTAAACTTTTTTAGAATCAAAAAAGAATCTATGATGTTAGTTCAAAACAAAAACAGGTAAATAAAACCATAAAGTAAGGAAGCGGGTATTTATATGCAAGAACGCCACATGGTGACTGTGCTGAAAATACGCCACAGCCCAGGAGCCTGCACAGAGTTCAGCAAAGCTTCACACACAAGTACTTCCACAAACACATCCCCATACATGACAGCAGTCAGCAATGAAGTCACAAGGACTACTCATTGTAGCCAAGGGCATTTTCTTTTTCACATACCTCCTGTGAGTCTTAGTATTTGTGACTAAGCATTCACCTCTTTGAACACACACCACTTATGGGTGGGCATACAGTTCTACTGCAGTGCTCTGAAATTTCCAAACAATTTTCGTAAACTAGAGGGGGAGGCTGTCTCTGTTCAGTTGGCAACAAGTATTCATTGAGCACTTGGTGGTGACTGGTGAATCTATGCTGAATCCGGGGGATGTTCTATGTCTAGACATACAGGGGTGGTATTGGGAATAGAGAGTGAGAAGCAATAAGGCAGGCTTTAAGGATCAGAGTGTTGATTGTCAACCTAAGAGACAAGCCCCCAGGCACACCCGTCAAGAAACTGTGATGGTTGGGTTAAATGAGATGAGAAGACCCACCCTAAAGGCAGGGAGCACTGTGCTCTTGACTTGGCCATAGATTACAGGAAGGGGAGAAAATGAACTCTGCACCAGGGGTCATCCACCTCAGCTTCCTGACTGTGAATGCAACAGAACCAGCCTCATCAAGCTCCATACCAAGGAGGGCTGTACCCTTGACCTGTGCATTAAAATAAACCCTTTCTCATCTAAGTTGTTTTTGTTAAAATATTTTATCCCAGAAACAAGAAATGAAGGGGTGCCTGTGTGAGTGGTGGGGGAGAGCAGAGAAATGTGGGGGGGGAAATATGTGGGAGTATGCTGGAAAGAGAATGCATACATACCAATAATGAACTTAGTAAGACTTAAAGAGAAATTGGGACAGGGGTGTATTTGCTCTGGCTTCTGTTATAGTCACCACAGGAACACCTGGTTGCAATATCCCCAAAGGCCACCTTCTTAGCATGGCATCCTGCAGGTTTTGAAGACACCCGGGCAATTACACCATTCAAGACCTAGTCCTTGAGTAAAAGCCTGAATTATGGAAATGAGAACTTAGCACTCAAGTTATATCATGTGATTCAAGTCCTAGACAATAGGGCTTTTATAAAGGAAGGGTGTGAGGAAAGGTCTTTCAGAAAACTACCCACATTTGGTCTCATCATTTTGGGGGTAAGAGGATGGAAAACTCCCACACAGATAAAGGATCACCCATTTTTCCCCTCCATACATGTACACATTCTAGTGCATTCTTAAAGAATAAAATCAAAAAGACAATTAAAACCAGCAAAGACGCACAGTGGCACTGTGGCCAACAAGGCGCACTGAGCTCCTGGTCAGGGCCAGCAGGACTTACTCAGAGGGCACTTTCCATCCAGGGCTGCTCCATCACTAAAGCAGCCCAAAGAAAAGAAGAAACAGCACTGTGCCTGGAGACAGAAGGAAAGAATGGACCCACCAACTGTCTTGTCACAAATAGAAGAGAATAAATCTGTTACACAGACAGGCTGTCACCCACTAGACCTCAAGTCAGCTCCAATAAATGAGGGCAGTTAGAGATTATGCAAAGGTTTTGAGCTTTCAATAAAATTGCTTGGCAGGTGTAAAATATTAATTCAGTCTGTCCAAATAGAAAATGATTAACCAGAAGGATAGAGGAGTAATGAAGAGGAATAGAAGGTTCCCTGGGATGCAGGAGTCTTTAGGGCCCTCCTGACTCAGATCAGGATTTGAGGAAGCCCTGTCAGAAACCATGAGTTTGAATAGGATAGAGCCATTACTTCTAAATTTAAAAAAAACTAGATATTTTTCCCCCTTGTAATCATCTCAAGGATGTACGTGATTGCCTCCCCAGGACAGACAATCGAAAATTTTTGGAGCTACAATGTATGCTGATTATACAGGGCTCTGATGTGTTCCTAAATTACAAACTCACTTTCACCTCCACTTAAAATGGCCTATTACCTATACTGTATGACAGTTCCCATTCTATTGAAAGGGCTGAGCTCCACATAGAGATGTTTTAATTGTGAGCCACCTCACCTCCTTAGGGCCAACTAAGAGAATTGTCTGAACAATCAGATGATTTCCTAATTCCCAGGGATCCACTCACCGTGCTGTGTGAAGAGGTCGCTGTGAACAATCTCAATCAGGCAATAGAGCTTCTGGACAGTCAGCAAGCCCGCAGGAACATTCAGGATGAATTCTGTGAACATTTTGCTATGAGGAGAAACACAAGGGACATTGTTCAGAAGCACAGCCAGCCCAAGTGCCCTGTGCTGACCCAAGGTGGTATAGAATCACCAGGGTAGGAAATGGCCCTGAAATGTCAAGACAGGTTTGATAGAAACCCTTACAAAATTGAGGCCCAAATCTTACCCTGAGAATCTGAGGTTTAAAGTATTGGCTCTTATGTCATCATGGATTGAGTGGCTACAATTGACATTACATGCAATGGTAAGTGCTGGTAAGAATGTAAAGAAATTAGATCCTTCAGGCTATGTAGGTAGGAAAGGAAAGGGGTGTGGCTAGTTGAGAATTTCCTGAAAATATGAAAACATTTTACCGTTTCATATACACATATACACAATAGTTGTACATGACTTGGGGTAGCATTATTTATAGTACTCAAAAAGGAGAAATTGACCAAATATCTTAGCATATTCTACAATGGTGAAAATCTGGACAATCAGCTAGGGACATGTTCTCTGTAATCAAAAAGACCATGTTGGCATTGAATCTAAGGTACTCACCAGCTTGGTTATCAAGAACAAGCAAATTTAGGCTAATATCAAACAAATGCTTTAGCATGATCACAGAGGCTGACTGACGCATGAGCATTGCTTTGTGTTAAGTCTACTTTATATGGGGAGAACACCTAGCAGATGCAGGTAGCTGAAAGAAATGTTGGGCCAGCATGGCCCAGAATGCCATGGAAGACACTCCTTATTACATAATTATATAGGACATTATATCAGGAAAACAAGATGCCTTAAGTTCAAAAGTTGACAGTGAAGAAAGAATGCATATCTAAAGAGTGTGTGTGTGTGTGTGTGTGTGTGTGTGTGTGTGTGAGAGAGAGAGAGAGAGAGAGAGAGAGATTTTAATGTCATTTGTAAAATTGGTATAGAAGGCATATGAGGCACATGTAGGCATTGAGCAGAAGATGAAGGCAGGTGGCCATGGGAAATAGGCCTTCCTCAGTTATCCAAGCCATGGCATAACTGCCAATCACAAGCAAGGCTGGTGCCCCTCCATTGGCTCTTAAGGACAGGCCCGGCTATGGCTCTGGCTACCAGAAAACAAGCTTCTCCACTTCCTTTCATTGTTTCCAGCCCTGTACACCTCAAATGTCTACTGGAATTCCTTAAGGGTTAATGAAAACCAGACACTAGGTAACCATGTCTAATTAAGATTCAGGAAGGGCTTGGGGTTTGGCTTCTAACTAGTACAGGAGCCATGGGTGCTGCTGGTCCAGCGACCACTCTTTAAAACTATGCTCCAAGAAAAGGACTTTGCAAAGACACAGCTGGACAAACCAACATCTGGGTCACAGGAGTTTCTCTTTCATCATATGGAGTTTGCTAAGCTAGAACCCGAATGTCAGGGTCCTGGAAGCAGAAAATAAGTGTGTCCCTGTTGGACACTAAATCTCAGGCAAATCAGAGAGAGTGCTGTCCAGGAGGCCCTTGCCCTTCAGTTTCCACACATTAATGGCTTAGGGTGGATATAAAGTGAAGGAAAGATGACACCTCTGGGACAAATGTCCTCTCATGGATATTTGGAGGGTCTGGTTAGCACAAATGGTGCCATTTCCTGCACATAGTTCATTGTGTCAAACCTCAAGAAAATATAAAGCAGAGATGTACTAGGCTGCTGAACTCACGCATGGGATCCAAGAACGTGTTAGAAAGCCGCAGGACCTGCAGATTACACAGCAAAAAAACATGGAAAGGGGGCATATACCAAGAAGGGAAAATCTGGTCCCTAAACTAACATTTTACTCTGAATGATGAGTGACCACCTCTTGAGAGGGTTCATCATCAACACTGTCATCATCATCATCATCATCATCATCATCATCATCAAAGATGGCAACTTCTGACCCTAATGCCTATGACTCAGAGCCCATCCTTTAGGAGGACTCAGGGAGAGAAACTATACTGTTACAATAAAACAGAGGCTACGAAGAGAAGAGGAAGGGTCCCATATAAGCTTTTTAGTTGCTAAAAATTCAAACTAGACCAGCAACCACATATTGAAATTCAAACACTAAAATATATAAAATGGAAATTTTGGGTGTGTTGGTTAATGTTACTTGTCCACCTGACAAGATCTAGAATGACCTGGGAGATGGGTCTCTGAGCATGCTTATAGGGGTTTATCCTGGTGATCTTAATTGATGTGGGAAGACTGGTCTTAATTGTGGGTGGGACAACCTGGGCAGGGGACCCTGGACTGTATCAAGTGGGGAAAGTGAGCTGAACACTAGCATGCATTCCTTGTCACCTATTTTTTGGCCGTGGATGTACTGTGACCAGCTGCCTTTAGTTCCTGCTGCTTTGGCATCCCTGGCAGATGGGCTGTACCTTGAACTGTGAGCCACAGTAAACTATTCTCCCTCAGGTTGCTTTTGTCAGAAGATTTTATCACAGGAACAGACAGACAGACTAAGACAACATTGGGCCATGGTCCCATTCTACTGTAAACCATTTTTCTAACAAAACAGTATCTGTGGATAGGAAAAGCCTTCTTCATAGACTGGCAAATAGGAAGCAGCCATTCCACACAATCCAGGGCATTGGCCTCTGCAGGTATGAGGCCTCTGACAAAAGCTGCACATAGCACGCATCTGTTTCCAGGACAATTACCTGAGCTCCCTGGGATCAAACACCAACTTCACATCATTGACGATCGTTGGCAAGTACTTCAGTGCAGCCCCCTGCAAACCACAAAGAGGGAGGCTGAGTAGAATGAAGGCAGGAGAATCTTAACAGAATCTTGTAGTTCTAATCAAGATCCACAGGAAATTCAAAGGAGAAGGACCCAAGGAGGCTTAACCACAGGACAATCAAACAAAGTGACCTCTTACCCCCCCACACAATGGGCATTTCTTTTGTGTCCACATGCTTAAATAAACAAATAAGTACTGCAGAAGAGGGAGGAGACATTGTAAGAGTCTCAGAACAGAGAGTTTGCTGTAAGATTGTGTCTCAAAAATATGCCAGAAGCTACACCAATAAGTCTCACCAACATGGCTACCTGAACAAGAACAACATCCATACTAATGTTGGTGGAGGAAGCTCATGAGGCTGCAGCCATAAAACAAAGAACCACAGGCAATTAAAGAATGCAGACTGTGCAGGAAACAGTCTTCCTTAGGGAAGAGTATACCAACTGGGCACCCAAAACCAAATGATCAGCCCTTTAAATATGCATAAAAGTAGCAAGATTGGGCCAAAGGGGGGGAAATAACATTAATGAACACCAGTAAGCATCACTTTGTAAAACTAAGTGAGCTGAGCAGAAATGTCTGTCTCCTTTAACTGAAACAATACCTCAGATAACAAAGCAAACAGTCACCTAGAAAAATTATCTTTTTACCAAATCCACTGTGGGTTTCCACAGAAGCAGATCTGTTCCATTCCAATGATATCATCCTGCTCTCTGTGTCCTTTATTGGAAGACCATTAATTTTAGGCTGTTCGGCCTAAGGCCCAGGCATATAACTTGCTAACACTTTACCCTTAAACTAACCCATGACTCTTATCCTGTTCAGCTATGGGGCTTGGTATCTTTTCTCAGAGCAGGATAGATGTCCTCTGCATCTTATGGCTTGTTTGGTAACTCTGGAGTCTCCATGGCATTTCTGCTCTGTTCTTCCTGTTCCCAGAGTTTTCTCAGTCTGGTAGCCCCGCCCACACTTCCTGTCTGCCTTTGGCCAATCAGCGCTTTTTATTAAACTCATAGGCGGGACAATTATTTACAATGTAACATCATAAATCCACTATAGACACAGACACACACACACAATAAGCTGGGATCCTCATAGAGAGAGAACATTCAATATTTGTTCAATATTTATGGTTTTGATCTTGGTCACCACACTTAATATTTTTCAGACCTACTCAGTATCTCACAATATTCATGATTTTTTTCTCTCCTGCTGAATAAAATTCAACTGAGTATATAAATCACAATTTCATTATCCATTCATCTGCTGATGGCTGCTTCCACTTCCTTGTTATTGTGATAAATTAAACAAACAAAAAACTGCCAATCAACAAAACTGCCAGTCAACAAATGGGCTAATGAAATGAAAAGACTGTTTTCAACAAAAGATAAATGAATGCCCAATATGTATTTTTTTAAAAAAAATGTTCAACATCCTTAGCCATCAGAGAAATGAAAATTAAAACCACTTCGAATTGCATCTCACCACAGTCAGAATGGTTGTCACAGGAGAAGATACAATGTTGCTGAGGATGCTGAGAAAAAGGATGTTCATTTACTGTTGAGAGCAGTGTAAAAGAGCAGCCATTATGGAAATCACTATGAAGTTTTCTCCAACACCTCAAAGCAGAAGTGGGCCAGAAAGACGGCTTAATGGGGTCAGGGCACTGGGCACCAAGTTTGATGGCGCAAGGCCAATCCCCAGGACACAATGACAGAAGGGCAGGACTAACTCCTGCAAATTGTACTGACTTTCACACATATTCCCTGGCACATATGCACACCCTAACACACATACACCCTAACACTAACACACACACATGCACACAAACAACGCACACACACATACACACACATACTCCACACATGCGCGTGCACACACACATACCACACACTTGCACCACATACACACATGCACACGCACCACACACGCATACACACACACACACACACACACACACACACACACACACACAGAGTGAAAGGCTTCAGCAGCCAGATTCAAGTCACATGCCAAGTGTCTTAATCTACACAAGGTGAGCATCCTGGCCCAGCTGTACACTAAATGGTCACAATTTCTGAAGGGAGCCCTGAGATTTAGTGTCCAACAGGGACACACTTATTTTCTGCTTCCAGGACCCTGACATTCGGGTTCTAGCTTAGCAAACTCCATATGATGAAAGAGAAACTCCTGTGACCCAGATGTTGGTTTGAAGCTCAGAGCTGTCTCCATGAAGTCGCAGTGCCTAGGTCTAGAACAGTCTGTCTAGCTCCATGGCTGGTTTGGTGAAGCTACCATATTTGGTCTTCATAAATTTTACGAGTCAGTCCTTAGAGTGCAGGTAAAAGGCCAGGTTTGGCAGAAGACTTAATAATTTCAGCAATGATGAGATTGGGAGGTAAAGAGAGCTAGACTCCGAGAAAGTTGCTAGCTAGCTAGCCTAGCCTACCTGGGAATGGTTCAGACCATCTAGAAATCTTCTCTCAAGCAAAAAGTGAGAGACACCTGAGGAATAACACTAAAGTTGTCCTCTGACCCCCCCCCCCCACACACACACACATACATGCCATGCATATGTGTAAGCACATAGTCATGAAAACACACAGGGCTGGTGAGCACCTTGTCCTATATAACTCCTCCATATATTTCAGGTGCCCGTTGTTCTTTGCAGGCATCAGAACCGCCTTTCAACACCAAATAGATCCAGGGTTTCCAATTAGTAACCCTGTGCTGCTACTGAAAAGTGCTAAATAGAAATCATTTCTTTCTGGTTTCAAATGTTCTGCTTCAACTCCCTCAGACTTGGTCTGGAAAACTAGAAAGTATTTATGGTGACATTTAATAATGAGCATCTGCAAAGGCTGGCTGTTTGGTCCTTTAAAGTGTTTCATTTAGTTTGTGGACATCCAGAGGGGAAGGTGTGGATGGGCTCAGTGCATTTTATACCGAACCAAACAAAGTATCAGCTGCCTACAGCAACTCCATAAACAACTCTTCACAAGAATACAACAGACAGGCATGAATCAGACAGGGCTTTATGGGCCAGCTTCTGCAAGTAGCCTTGAGCCTCCCAACTCATTGTCTGGCAGGACAGTCAGAATAGCAAGGGTCCTGGAAAGTTTATCAGTGAAGTTCTCTTGGGCTTCCCCACCCAAGGACATCCCAGGGATGTGGAGAGAATTAGGACCTGCTGAACAGAGCACCAGAGGCCAGATATCTCACAAATGTAGCTTCTCGGATCTTACAAGAAACGGTTTAAGGAGAGAGGCCAAAAATCTAAACTGCTGTGACATGAGGCCTCTTAGGTGACTATTATTGGGACCCTGTAGCCACCCCTTCTCACTAGCACCCTATGTGGTCCCCTACCCCTTGCCCTCTTACATGTAGGGATTCCTCCCACCTGCCGGCTCTAGTACCTCATCTCCTTCCACCCTTCACATGTACTACTCCCTTCTCCTGAGCTTCACACCTGCCCCGGGGCTTCTGATGCCTGCTTCCTCTACAGCCACGATTGTACACTATCCACTTGGGTATCAGCCCAAGCACCCTCCTCTTCACAGGCCACTTCTGAAAACCACAAAGCTATCTGGTATTCAACTTTCCCTGTCCCTGGCACCTTCTTCCTTCTGTAGATATCCCATCCAGTGCCTCAACCTTCTAGTTCCCCTTCTACCTCTGCTCTGACACCTTCTAATCATTCAGATAGATAGATAGATAGATAGATAGATAGATAGATAGATAGATAGATAGAGATGTAGATATAAGCAGACAAATAGTGGCATCCTTTGCTCTGGGGTAAGGGTGACCTTGCCAGCATTGCCTCAGGCTCCTGGACTCTAGCCCACTTGAAGAACCCTTTTTTAGAAAAATGTACAGCCCCCATGGGCTTGTGTAATACTCCCTCTCCCATGACAAATCCCCCACCTCAATTAATTGGCTTAGCCTCAACCCTAAGTTTAGATCCCACTCTCTCCAGAACACAGAAATGCTGAATTACATACCTAGAGACATTCTTGAACAGTAATCCAAAGTTGGCTTGCTCATGTCCCCATAAAAAAGGATGTCCTCTGTCTGCTCTCCTTTCTCAGAGAACATGAGTTGATAGCAGTCACCAGAACTCCCAAAAGGTGAGCCTGGTGAAGTCTTCACTCATGCATCTCTCCCCTTGCAGTCACACCTGGTGACACCCTCAGCTAAGAGAGAAAGCCACCATATCTTATGTTCCCAGAACCAGGAGCTCTGCTTCCTTCCCTCCCTGACTACCTGGGCCAGTGTGACCCACCTAGCTTAGGATCACATCTTGCTTGTTCCATTTCCAATAAATACCAGGATGTATCCAGAGTTTGCAGTGCTAGAGACTTGGTCTGAACTTGCCGGAAGGTATCAATGTCCTCTGTAGAGTGGGGTCACTGCTCTAAGAAAAAGAAAAAGCCCAGAAGACACTGGGCACAGCCTCATCTAAAGAGACACCCATAGTAAAAAAAAAAAAAAAAAAAAAAAAAAAAAAAAAAAAAAGGTGAATGCTCACAGGGGCACTCATACCAGCAGGGTGGACAGGGGGGCAGAGTATGGTGACATAAGGGCAGGGCTCCAGACTGGGAACAAGGGTAGAATCAGCAATGTGCAATGTGGCTATACTACCAGGTAGTAACTAGTGGCTGTGATTGATAGCACCTGTCTCCAAGGGACACTGGAAGAAAGAAAAGCCATGAGTAGCTAAGCTTGTCCCAGGATGACAACAGATGTCTGGGACACAACAGACTCTGGCCACTTCCGTCAACACAGTGGCCACAGGGCAACATGCAGATGCAGCGAATGTTAATTCAAAAAGCAGCCTGACTGCAGGGCTCTCCACCCCCTGTCTGAACTCACTGGAAATCTTATTATAAACTAGTCAATTGGAATTCTTAATGAGCAGTGAAAGGTTACTTGCATTTCCTTCTGGATTTGTTTGGTTATACACAAAGAAAAGCCTGCTCAGATGACACTTTCCTCAGCAGTGACATCAGCACAGTAGTAACTGCTTCCTGAGCCTTGCATAGGGGGAGACCACTCATCCATTTCTGGGGCTGTGGAGTTGAGGGAGTGGGGTGGTGGACAGGACTTTGAGAGGTTCCCAAGACATAGTGCCGAGTGGAAGGGCAAGGAGCATATCTCTTTCAATCCATCCCATGAAGCTGATACCAGAAGCTATTTACCTATGGCCCTGCTCTGTCAACGAATGGAAAAGCCCTCTGGAGAATTCAGACAAGCCTACTGTTTGGGGTTCTGTTTACTTGTCTGCTATTCATTAAGTCACAGGAGAACATATAAAGTGAACGTCAATTTTTAAAGCCAGTTATTTCCTTCTATTTGGTTTGAAATAAGGTGAAAAGAGCATCACAGATGGAGCTTTATTCTGTCCATCCTGATGGACAATTCCAAATACAACTGAGCCTATGGGCACATAGGCACTAACCCAGGGATATAATGAGAACAGAAAATGCATTTGAGGCCTCACACAAGCATGTGCAATGAGGGCTTGGGAGACGGTCCAGTAGGTAAAGCGTGTATGGGTTTTGTTTTGTTTTTTACAAATAAAAGATACGAATTCAATCTCCAGAACTCAAATAAGGAAAAGCTGAGCATCATGGTGTGGTACTTCTCAGCACTGGAGAAGTGAAGACAAGCAGATTCCTGGGGCTTGATAGCTAATTAGCCTCGCTCTAGTGAGAGACCCTGCCTCAAAGAAAAAAATAAAGTGGGTGTGCCTGATGGAACAACCCCCAAGACTTACTTCTCATATATCTGCACACACACATGTGCACACACACATGCACACGCGCGCGTGGGTAACACACTGATCCACCACGGAGGGCAGATGAAAGGCAGCATGTGATATATGGTGTAATACACAGACCATCCTGCAGAAAAGCTATTTCTATTTCTATAAGGAGACAGGAAGGCTGCCGAGTGTCCTTCTTAAAATTGGGTTCATCTCTTAACATCCAAGTAATCAGGAATCCAGAGCATTCAGCAATCAAAACCCCAAAAGAAGGTAAATGAGGTCAAAAAAGAACTAAATGGACAAGGAACATACAGAAACCAAAGTTTCAGAGGGAAAAATGGGAAACTCATTAAGAGGACCACAAAAGGGCAAACGAAGCTCTTAAAAGTTTTCTCGTCAGTAAAATAGTTGAGGCTAAAAAAATTAAATAAATTTTATAGTTCACATAATTCCATTGTCTCTCTCATGAGAATGCTAACTTAATACAGACTGTAAAACAAAACCAAAAAATGCACTTTCTACCCAGCATCAGTTTAATGCTGTGAGTGTCTCTCTGCCTAAAAATATTACTACTGATGACGATTAATAGATACTATTTTAGGGTAAAGTTCAGCTACATTATTCAGCATAATTATTTTAATTAAATCCATTAGCATATCTTTATATAAGATTACAAGAGCTATCGGTGATACAAAATAAGTTTTCCTTGAATAATGTATGAAGCAATTATTAATTTACATATTTCTGGAGAAAAATGCATATTAAAATAATTCCATTTGTAGATTTTTTAGCTAAAATATATATACGTCAATAGAATCTCCTTTCAGTTTACAGAATTCTGGTTCTGGAAAAGATCAAAAAATATCAGAAGATCTTGGTAAAGAAAAGTGGAAATAACATGCCTGCCAGGGGTTACGAGGACGGAAGTCTTGAAACAGGGCAGGTGGTTGGACACATTGGGTTGACAGAGAATGGACAGGAGCCTGCCTGCAGCCTTCAGAGCAGGGCAAGAGGTGTGAGTGTGGCAGGGGGCAATGAACAAAATCCACGCAAATAGAAAGCTGAAGAAAATTCTGCTAGAGTAACCACAGCTTGAGTTTCCCACCTCTCTCCTTGGTCATCAAGCTTCGCCTGCCACAGGTCCAGCCTTTCCTGATGGCATTCCTCAGCTCTCTGATGCTGGGTGTAGTCAAACTCTATCATGAGTGGAGTTTCCAGAGTTACCTGACCTAAGCCCATTTGTCTACCTCCAAGAACTACCAAAATGTAATCAGGAAATGGCAAATTTATGTCTCTCATTGAACACAGACTATGCACCCACACTTAAAAACAAAGGTTGCACCACTCTTGAGAACCCTGACAATTGCAAGAGGAGTTCTTTACTATGTAGGAATGTTTTCAGCATCTTGCGATACAGCCCACTAAAAGCTTGAACATGCATGTGAGCACATACACACACACACACACAAACACACACACACAACTTTCTGATTCATTTAGCTGTGTTACATACAGGTTCCCTTAACACAGAGGTCCAAAGCCAACTCCAGAAGCAACAGTTAATTGGCCCAGACCACAATGATTTCTTTCTATGTATCTACCCCTAATTAAGTGAACATACCCTCCTCCCACCTTCCCTCCCACACAGCTCTCTAAAATTATCAGACAGAAAACTAGGACCAACATATGGTCCTTATCCCCAGTGCCCAGTATAAGGGAAACAAGAAGACAGTGAGTCAAGGGTAGAGTATGGAGAAGCCACTGCAAATCAGTGACTCAGGACAGCCACGGTGACACAGAAGAGCAAACGTGCCATGCAGATGGCAGTTACAAAGACCCATAAGAGGCAGAGGCAAGTTAAAGAGAGGAAGATGGGCCAACCACAGCAGAAAGGGGAAGACGTCCCCGCGCTCTCCTTAGCCTCTGCTGATCCTCTCGTCAGTAATCAAGGCATGCTAAACAGTAATCGGTATGGTTTAGAAGGAACAAACCTGAATTACATTACTGAACTTTACAACGTTTCTTGTTTGCCTTCCTCCCTTCCTTCCTTCCTTCCTTCCTTCCTTCCTTCCTTCCTTCCTTCCTTCCTTCCTTTTTAAACTCTCTACCAGCTCAGACATGTCAGAGAGAGCTTGAAAAGAGGAGAGCAATCCTGTGAGAAGTCCTGCTGATTGGTGCAAATTGGATGCCTGTGTAGACAGCTTCCAGGAGGCAAATGCTGACTTCTAAATGATGAGGACTATCTAAAATACAGTGGACAGATGGGGAAACTGGTCCAGGCCCATAGCAACCGAGGGGCCTGAACTTTAGTGAAGCAGTTTGGAAAACAATAAGCAGAGAGTGAACACAACACAGTACACTTGGGTTTCCTTATGATCTGAAAGAGTCTACCAGGGAACACAGCATGTGCCTGAGGGCAGAGGAGACCAAAGCAAGAAGGCCACAGCACCTCCAGATCATTCTTCCAAGGCAAGGCTGGGTACCCATCTCTACCCTGTCTGCTCCCTTGCTGTTCCTGAGCTCTGTCCCACTGTTCTACCCTCAGACAATGCAAGGAGAGAAGTCAAGGTATACACACAAGTCAGCAGTACTAGATAAGAGTACGGAAAAGATCTGGGGACAAAAGAAACAAGGACGGACCCCGCTAACACACTACCACCAGCTCTGGCCAAAACCAGCCTACCTGAACCTAAGGTACTGGAAGCCCATGCCCATCTCAGCTGGACCTCATCTAAACTGTATGAGAAGTCAAAGTTCAGTCCTGTATTTGGGTGCCTCATTCACAATTTAAGTTCAAGTTCACTGATAAAATACTCGGACTCTATAAAGAGATGATTGAGCTCCAGAATCTGTCATTCAAAGGGGAAGGGCTATCACTCACTCCTCCTACCCTCCTAGCTTACATCATGAATGAATGAAGCCTTGTGCTTGAATTGTGAATAATGCACCCCTGTTTATCACATATGACTCAAGTCTCCAGAATCTTGGTAGAAGACCACTGCAGACTGAGAAGCCTCAGTACTGAGTACAGAATGACCAGGAACAGAATCTTCATATAGAAATATCCCATTTGTGTAGGGAGCTCCTCAAGACTATGGTAAGTGGGGTATCTGTACCAGAAGGGAGGGATAGGCAGAAACACACAGAGAAGGCTCACTAGGTACAGGCAGCATCAGGGGCTTCTGAGACTCAACCGCAAAGTAAGGACCATGAGTTGTCTAGTATTATGTCAGCTCTATTAATATAAGCTGGAGGAGGGAGCCTCGACTGTGAAAATGTCTCCATATGATTTGGCTGTAGGCAAGCCTAGAGAGCATTTTCTTCATTGACCGAGTGAAGGGCCTAAGCCCATGGTGGGTGGTACCATCCTTGGGCTAGTGGTCCTGGGTTCTATAAGAAAGTAAGCTGTGCAAGCCAAAAGGAGCATGCCAGTAAGCAGCAGCCTGCCTCGGCCTCTGCATCAGCCCGTTTCCAGGTTCCTGCCCTGTTTGAGTTCCTGTCCTGACTTCCTTCAAAGATAAACTATGATGTAGAAGTGTAAGCCAAATAGACCCTAACTTGATTTTTTTCATGGTATTTTATCATAGGAATGGGAACCCTAACTAAGACAAGCAAGGACCACCAGGAAAGACCCAAAGCTAGAGGGACAGAAAAAGTTTCCCCTCAAGTCGACTTGGCCCTTTGGATGCCTTGTTCTTGAACTTCAGACCTCCTGAGCTCTAAGAAGATAAGCTACTGTCCTAAGTGGGTCAACTGTTCTTTATTAGCACACTGGCCCTGAAAGCCAGCAAACTGCAGGTGCCAAAGCCAAAAGGGACCTTGAATGAGGATCCCTTTGCAGTGCCCACATCGAGACTAGCTGCCTTTTATTTTCACTATTTCTGACCTACACTTGTGCAAAGTACAATAAAAATGAGTGTTCAGGATGCCGGAATGCCACCCGTGAGGCACAGCTGTTTCAAATCACTGTAAAACTGCCTCTCCATTACTGTTCTGGGAGTCTGTCCTCATCTCCCAAGGGAGAACTAGTCTGGACTCCCTGACAGGTAGTACCAGTGCCACTGCCTATGCTGACAACACTATGGGCAGCACGTAAGCAATGGTGACACCAGGGACAGCTGGGCTTCTGAGTCACACTTCTAAGATGGAAATCTGCTCTCCCTTGGCTCAGCCAGCACCCAGTGCCCCATGCTTCTCAGCTCCCTGACATTGGCCCTACAGTCACTCATGCCCCCTCAGTCTTACCAGTTTTGCCCAGGAGTATTTACCACAGAGACAGAGTTATTCTGCAACTTTTCTGCCCAGCCCAGTAGGCTCTGGGCACAAGTGTCTACTACACAACTGATACATACATAGCGGGGTAGATGGAGAACAGGAAATTTGGCATCATACAATTTGAACAGATTTAAATGTCAACAGAGAGCTTCAAGTCTGGCAGACACAGGACAACAGAATTCATGGGTCTGCTCATCTCATCCCTGGCTCAGGGGTTTTTCAGTACCAATTTCTCTTGGTTTCTCCCAGAACATATGGTAAGCATTATCTGGGGTACTCCAGGGAAGGATATAGTTTATAACAGTAGAATAAGACTTCCTTGAGAACAGAACCAGTGTTCTTAGCCAGCCTGAGGTTCCTCCAGCGCACAGGCACTATGATGCTTTGGGTCCTAAATGGATCCCAGCCTGCTCTCCCTAATTGGGAAGGCAGCACTCCAATGTCTTGTACCCAGCAATGACTGCAGACATATGAGCTGTAAACCCTTATGACATACTTGCTGCCCTACAACTCTACCCTTCAGTATGCTCCTTCTGTATACCCTTCCCCTCAATCAGAAGCAAGCAGTGTGAGCATCAATTCCTTAGCCCTTGTTCGCCCATGAAGATCTCAAACAGTGAAGAACATGAGCCCCACTTTGAGCTTAGAGAGGATTATTAGCCTGTTTCCTGTGCCTGCAAAAAAAAAAAAAAAAAAAAAAAAAAAAAAAAAAAAAAAAAAAAAACAAACAAACAAAAAAAAAAAAACACCTGAGATAATCAACAAATGTTCTGCAACTCCTCATCTGAGACAGAGTTTCTGGTGAGGATTCCCTGCAGCAATGGTAGGGAATCCATGGTGGAACACATCACTCCATAGCCCCATACACACACACACAAGCACACATGCTTCCTGATCAGAAAGCAAATGATAAAGAGGCCAGAGGCCTACATCTCCTCTCCAACACATACTTCCCATTAGGTGCTGGCTCTTAAAGGCTTCACCATTTCCAACAGCACAATCCCAAGTAGAAAGGATATAACACACATGGGGGGGGGGGGGTCACAGTTAGTATTCAACTCTAATGGATATAAATTTTCGTTTTAAATTAAAAGGGGAAAATTTTGAGACCAATATTTCACTCATTGGAGTAACTTGAATGAGGCCCCCAAATAAATAAAACCAAAGAATGTCATTCTCAACAAACTGGAGGGATTATAGCATGGCCAAACCTGGGCATACACTACAAGAACTTAAGGACCCTCCCAGAAACTGTGTTCACAACAGAAGACACCCAAGTGTTTATGTGTGAACAGAGTGTGGCTCATTTGCACACAGGAATCCCATTTAGCCTCTCATGAAGAGTTGCTAGGAGCTATCACAGAAGCGAATCCTGAACTCTGTGAAGGACAAGAAATGAGACCTGAAAGGCTGGAAAGGCCACTGGCTTCCCTGTGCCATTGATATGAAATGTACACACTAGGGAACATACGACAGTGGTTAAGGCTAGGGAAACAGAGAAGAGATCAATGGCTATGGGTAGAGGGTTTCCTCCTGGTCACAGTGTTGTGCAATATTATCTTAAGATATGTTACATTTGTTTGTGCTATGGAAAGATGCAAAGATGTGTTGCATTTTTTTTTAACTCTGTGAAGTTCTGTTACTTTGGCTGCCTAAAATACTGATTGGTCTTAAAAAAAAAAAAAAAAAAAAAAAAAAAAAAGAGCTGAATGTCCAATAGCCAGGCAGGAGAAAGGATAGGCGGGTCTGGCAGGCAGAGAGAATAAACTGAAGGAGAAAAAAGATCAAAAAGCAATAAAAGGAAGAGGAGAAATCAGAGGCCAGCCACCCATCCTGCTAGATAAGCAGCAATGATGTTAAAAAAAAAAAAAAAAAAAAAAAAAAAAAAAAAAAAAAAAGGGTATACAGAAATAGAGAAAGAGGCAAAAATTAGATGGAATAATTTAAGTTAAAAAAAAAAAATGGCTGGCAAAAAACAAGCCAAGCTAGGACTGGGCATTCATAAGTAATAATAAGTCACAAGTGATTTATTTGGGAGGAGGGTAGTGAGTTCTCCCAAAGAACAGAGAGCCAGAAATCATTCAAAAGAAGAGAAAAACAGTAACATGACAATGTTTTGGAACAATGACACGGGCACACACCATGAATGTCCCCAATGCAGTGGAACTGCTCATGTTAAGATGTCTTGTCTTTAACAGGTATAGACATGATCCAGCAGTTAAGAGCATTTACTGATCTTCTAGAGGAACTTGGTTCCCAGAAGCATGTCCGGTGATACAACTGCTTGTAACTCCAACTCCAGGGGATCCAAAGCCAAGTTCTGGCCTCCATACCTGCACTCATGCATATGTCTACATGAACAGACACAATTAAAGATAATAAAAGCAAATATTTTAAAAGATGGTTATAACTCATTTATTTTTATACCAGATACATTTCATTACATACACACACAACCCACATGAATTGAGGAGGGTATGAAAACATACTGTTCCTAGCTCCTAACTCACTGACTTCAAGCCACAAAGTGCATCTCTCAACAGCTTGTTACTGACACACACAATGGTCTCCCACAGTGACAGACACACATCCCAGACATAGCTGCCTGGCTCAGTGGATCTTAGAAATGGAGCTGAGTTTGTTCATCTCATTAATGCATTCCAATACTGCTCCTTGGCATCCCAAATCAGCTGTGTCTCCTAATCATCCACGGCTAATGCCATCACTAAGTGTCAATCCACCATGGCACCTACATGGTAGGAATCCAAGGAAACCAGGATGCAGAGCCACCGCATGTCCCAAACACTAGTCTCTATGCAGACCTCCTCAATTCAAACCACCGCCCCTTTCCATAAACTAACGAGTTTCCATGGTCCTCTTCAAACAAGCTGTAATTTCTGTCCCAAACATTTTATATCAGAAGCTAAAAAACAATAACACCCAAATTAATAACTTAAAAAATTAAAAACATATTCAGGGACAAGGACAGTGGTTCAGTGGATAAATCACCTACTACCCAAACATAAGGATCCCATTCTTATAATCTCAGCATACGTGGGAATAAAACTGGACGACTACCACAAATTCAGTTTCTATGGTGACAGAGTGAATTCACGGATGATCTGGGCTACAGTGTGAGACTCTCCCACACCCACCATGACCAAAAAAATAAAATAAAATACATTAATAAAGAAAAAAAAAATAACATGACAAACCATAAAACTTAACAAAAAAACTTCCTCATGCCAAACAATATCTTGTGCAGAGGAAAGGCTGGTGGCAAAGATGACCATTGCTGGCCACAGACATACCCTCTAAGGTGTCATCTATCCCACTGATGAGGTAACATTGAATTACCAGGGATGAGTGGAGGAGCCCTTGGGCAGTGGTAGTGTGGAAAGAGGAACCATAGAAAAGGGGCATGAGAAGTCCACCATACAGACCGCCACACACCGGCAGACCACAGTGTAAATGTCAACACAAGCAAATGAGGAGAGGAGCCAGGAGACACCAAGGGAGCAACATCAGCCGAAGCCCAGTGCAGGAAGAGAGGAGAGGCAAAGAAGGCCCGCAAGGCAGGAGTTTGGGTGCTGCAGTCTGTGTCAGCCCGCTCTGGATGCTGTAACAGGTGGTCCCAGTCTGAGTGGCTGATACTTCCAGTCCCACAAGTACAGTGGATAAAAGTCTGAGGTCAAGACAGTCAGTAGAACATGTTTCCTCTGGATTGTCTCCTTGTGTGACACCTATTTCTGGTGTCTTCCCTCTATCCTGTGCTGTATCCCAAGCCACAAACCCACTAGCCACAATGGATTAGGGTCCATCTATCCTATGCTCTGATACTGTCTTAGTCATGTTTGTAAGAACCCTTTCTCTAAAAACAGGTGCAGATCACCAAAATTCCTAAGGTGGTGTCTCTTTCCCTGGAGCACACCAGAGGTCCAACTTCTGTACTGGCTAGCTTTATATCAACTTTATACAAACTGAAGTCATCTGAAAGGAGGGATTCTCAGTTAAGAATATGCCTCCCTAAGATCAGGCTGTAGACAAGACTGTAGGGCATTTTTTAAATCAGTGACTGATGTGAAAGAACCCAGCCCAGGGTGGGAGGTGTCATCCCTGGGCTAGTGGTCCTGGGTTCTATGGGATAGTAGGCTGAGCAAGCCATGGAGAAAAGGCCGGTAAGCAGCATCTCTGTGTGGCTTGTGCAACAGCTCCTGCCTCCAGATTCCAGTCCGGTGTCAGTTCCTGCTGTTATGTGGAACTGTGAGCAAAATTAACTCTTTGCTCCCCATGTTGCTTATGGTCATGGTGCTTCATCACAGCAATGGTGACCCTAAGACACCTTCCACCTTTTCTGATACATTTTGCTTATTAATAAGAATGATGTGGCAATCTTGTTGTTGTAAACTGTAACAACATAGCACAAGAAAAAAGCCCTTGTATCAAAGAAAGCCCCAAAGGAGGAGAGCTCAAAATCTTGCAGACAGTATATTCCTTCCCTAGTTCTTTCTCCAAGCATCCCATCCCTGGCCATTGAGCACAGCTTCCAGCATGGCCACAGGACCTACTGACCTGACCACAGGTTTGCTCTGAACTAGTCCTAGAATGAGAGTCTCTCTCACCCTGAATCCTGAAGGCACAGACACCATCCCTCACTTGGGACTGGTCCACACACCAGCTACACGGGGCAACCCATTCCCACTTGGGGAAAGAGCCCTTCAAATTCACAACTCACTGTCGGCAAAGGGAACCATATGGCATGAAAGAGGCAAGGAGAATCACAGAGATGGTTCAGTGGTTAGGGCTGCTCTCTGATTTGCAAAAGATCTAAGTTCAATTTCCAGTACTCAAATCAGGTGACCAACAGCCACCCATAAACCGGCTCCGGGGTATCTGGCACCTCTGGCTTCCATGGCACCGGAATTCAACCACACATAGTCGTACACCAACACAAACACACGCACATACACACCCACAAAATAAATATTATAAAAAGACAAATTTTGTTCATAAAATTTAATAATTAAACAATAGTTTATATGCTAATAATAAATGAATTTTAAAAAGAACTAAAGAAAAATAAAGAAGGGGAGGAGGCTAGGGGCACATGGGCAAACAGCTGTGTATCAAGGGATATCCAGTTCTCAGACTTTTGCCCCTAATAACACTCAGTAGTGTGGGGGTGGGGGGAGCAATGGGGGGGGGGCACAGCTCAGTGCACTCTGATGAGGTCACCTGACCTGGAAACAATGTCCCCAGTGCCACAGAAGCTTCTAGCACCTGTGCATCTCTTCCCTTCATTCTCCTGCTGTCTTCCCTGCCTCCTGCTATGCCTAGCACACGCTCAGCAGGTATGTATCACACAGTTCAAGTCAAGGGTCTCTCGCCTTCTACTCCACCGGGACATGTTAGTACAGGAAATACTGGCCAGGAGAATGAGGTTGGTTCCTCATTTTCTTAGGAGATGCACAAAAGCCCATCCCTGCCCTCCTCCATAAGGAGTACCATGGAGGGTTAGAAACTCCCCTCCCTGAGGCCCAAGTCCTTCCTGGCTTCACTCCCTAACAGACACAGGACCCTCCACAGCTCACTAGCTCTGCCTGGCTCTGGCTCTATCCTAGAGCCCACAGACCACCGCACCCCACTGCTGACTTCCACCTTCCTGGGGAAGGGAGATGCCTCCACCTCCTCCCCTCCCCTCTGCTATCCTCTTTCCTGACTTTCCCACAGGGAGGCAAATACCTGAGGGTGCTGTGCCCATAGCCTGCTACAGAGTCATGTTTTAGGTCCAGCTTGGCTATTCTGTCAATTCATCTAGTTGCTGCTAGGGAGGTAACCTATGTTATATTGTGACAAACATCTGCATTCAGCTGACATGTTGTAAAGAAACATCCCTGGCAATTCAGGTGAACTTGAACTTCACTTAAAAATGTGAGGAGCAGAAGAGGACTTTCCTGAGGAGGAAGACAGTGGCACCAGCTCCCCAGTGATCAGTTGCTTCACAGTCTAGGACTTGTTTATCTGGCACCTCACTACTTATACCAACTCCTTACAATAAACAAATAACCACACAATGGATTCCATTTCCCACATGTACCTGTCTTACTGCCCTATGTGGGCTGATCTTCCCATCAATGGATGACACATATCTGGAGAAAAGGGCTTCACTCAGCTCTGTAGCATCCTTTCCATAGTTGGTATCCACAGTGGGCTACCAAAGAGCAAACAAATCAGATGCCCCAAGATCGTGGGCCAATTAATACCCATCCAAATCCTAAGTTTTCATTCACTCTGTCAATTGAAACATTTCTAAGTTGGATACATGTGTTACATTCAACAAGACAATAGTTCATCATGTCTACTAAACTGTGGGGGGGTGAGGGGGGCTTTCTATATGCAGAGCTTTCTCTTTGACCTTTGGGACAAGTGTAGTCACAGATCATCCAGGGTGACGGGACTCTACGTTTCTTTTAGATAGAATGCCTCTGGCATGCAGAACCATTAAAAATGAGAAACATAGAAAACTCAGTGCATGTGAATTTATCTGTGTGTTTATTATTAATTATACGTGGGGTGGTATAAACATGTGCATGCACAAGGCAAGAAGGTGTATGCCCATGAATGCATGTGTAGAGGCTAGAAGCAGAGGCTCAGTGTTCTCATCAACTACTCCTAACTTTATTAACTGAGTCAATGCCTCTCAATGAACATGGAGCCTGCCATTCCAGTTAGTCTGGCTGTCCAGCAAGCATCTAAGATCTGGCTGTCTCTGTCCCATACCCAGTATTGGAATTATGAAAGCACACAATCATGCCAGGGTTTGGGAGATCTGAACTTAGGTCCTTATGCTTTACGCAAATTTACACAACACTCTTGCCCACTGAGCCATTTCCACAGCCATATAGATCTATGCATTCAAGCTACTGTTCTAGGTAGCAGAAAAAGAATAAATCTTTTCCCGTTGTCATTCATGTATATACTTCAGACAAATGATAAGTTACTCGGAAATCACCATAATCATTGTTATTTTCAGAGCAGTAACAGAAGTGAGAGATTAACTTCAACCCAAACAAGATTACACAGAAAGACATAAGCTAGAGCAGACAAAAAAAGAATATTGAGGTTTCTGCTGGAACATGACCATGAGTCAGCTTAATACATTTTATAATGAGTGATGGGCACATTTAACACAGGCATGGGAAAAACATCCTAGCCTTGCAATCTGGAAGAAAAAACAAAAGAGGTATTTTTCTCTTAAAAAAAAAAAAAAAAAAAAAATGCCTGCTTATTCCACAATTGACTGAAGGAAAGAGAAAATGTCATCGGAGATGACAGTAAACAGTGAAATAATAAGAAAAAAAGGACAAAGGACCCAGCAACCAATTGCTGAAAGATCCAGTGTCTGATGACATCACCATGAGCCTGAAGAGAACGATAAGATGCTTGTTGACAACTAACTGGGTATTGAGTTAAGTCAAATGGGGAAGAAGTTTTCCAACTCAGCCAATAATTGGCATTACAAGCAGAGACAACATGCCGGCTTTCACTCTGCATTTGGAAAGGACTGTTTACAACAAGCAGAGAAAACTTAAAACACACACAAAAGCAAGGGCAAAAAAATAATTTCATCTATTGGAAAATGAAATAAAATGGCCATCAGAAAATGAAGTTTGCTGCCTCTGGATCTTAAAAGATCTAAACATTGATAAATACAATAATACACAAAACAGTCATGACTAAACCCTGAAATGAGATTCATGACATATTCCAGAATATGCATTTCGAATCAAAAGTCTTATTTACCTAGTCAGTGACCAACTAATACCAAAGCCATTCATTATTGCTGTGGGACGTTCTCAATGATGCCATTCCTAGCCATGAGTCCAGATGCCTTTCATCAGAATTACCTCACCACAGCTTGCCTCAAATCTTCTACACCCCACAGAAGGCATGAGCAAGATGAAGGATAGAAAACACAATGTGAATCAGCCTGGAGGCTGATTTACTGACTCACTTGGCTGTCTCCATACTGAAGAATTCCTCAACCCCACCCCAGCATAGCCCTTAACTAGTTTCTAGAAGGGTTAGCACCTGGGAATTCTCATAGACTACCTACAGCGGTTCCTCAGAGCTCCAGGAAATAAGTCTCTACTCCATATTCTCTCCAAGATCTATCCAGAGTAGACATGCTCCCCTGCACTCCTGCCCATCCCTCTCACCTTCCATGCCCCCATGAGCATCACATGAGTCTGAGCTCCACATGAATTTGGCCCAGCCAATTCAAACTCAATGTTATAACATTTGTCAATGCGATGCTCTAACTACAGCAGAACTCAGTATCCAGAAACTATTTTCTCTTGCTGCTTTAAAATGACAAAAAAAAGCCATTTACGAAATGATTTCAAAGTATCACAGATAGTTTGGGGTGTTTGGTTGGTTGGTTGATTGGTTTGCTTTAGTTTGAGACAGGGTCTTACTATACAGCATTAGATGGCCTGAAAGTTGATAATGTAGAGCAGGCTGGCCTGAAACTCCCCGAGGTCCACCTGCCTCTGCCTCCTAAGTGCTGGTATTACCAAGCAGCCATGTGTCACAGATACAGACTCATGGTTTAGGAAGCTGTCCAAATAAAGCATGGAAGGCAGTTAATCACACAGGACTCTTGGTGGAAGCTGTAGAGGGTGTTCTTCTTTCCTCCAAGCCTTACCTTCCTCCTTTACCTTCTAGAAGCTTCTGCAGTCATCTTGGAACATATCCACCCAGCTATATAGAAATGTGCTTTGTCTCTGTGCATAAAGTGACCCTAGAGGTCTCCAGAATTTCACATGGGTAACCTGAAATATATCTACTGTATTAATATGGATGAGAGCCAAGTGTCTACTTACAACACACCTCTCACTTAATTCCCCTGTGGCTAACATTCACATCATGTGGGTATTACCTTCTGCACATTCTATCTCACAAAACTTTCTTGTTTGCCCTGCTACTGAAAATAGAATTTTCGTAAGACATACCTTACGGTGTTCTTTCCCTCTACTCCCCCCAGTTCCTCTATCTCCTTCTACCCAGAGCCACATCCTTTCTGTCTCATTAGAAAACAAACAGACTTCAAAGGAATAATAATAAAATAAAATATAATAAGACAAAACAAAGCTAACCCATTAGAACTGAACAAAACAGACAGAAAAGAACACCCCCACAAAAGGAACAAGACACAAACCCACTTATTTGCACACTCAGGAATCTCATAAAAGCACAAAACCAGAAGCTGCAATATACATGCAAAGAACCTGTGGGTGAAAAAAGGAGAAATGATAAAATAAAAATAAGTTTTAAAAGGCCTTGACACAACGTTATGAGACAAGGAAGCTCCAAATGCTATGGAGTTCATTTTCTTTTGGCATCTACTACTGAGCATGTGCAAACCTTTAGTATGTTTTATCAATGACACTCCCTTGGAGAAAACTAAATTTTCATTTTCAAGTGGCTATCTATTGGAAATGGCTTCTGTGTTGGGGACAGAGAAGTGTGTCTACTTACCATCTCCACTCTAGGACAGCATCTAGCATAGACTCCTGCAGGCCCTATGCATGCTATGCTACCTCAGTCTCTGAGTTCATGTGTATATACATCCTGTTATGCTCAGAAAGGCCATGTTTTCTTGTGTCCATTATCCCCTTTGGCTGTGACATTCTTTCTGCCTCCTCTTCCACAGGGTTCCCTGAGGACAGGCAGAATTTGTGGAGACACCCCTTTCAGGGATGAGTATTCTAAGGGCTGAGACTCTCCATATTGTTTGATTGTGGCTCTTTGTATTTGTTCCTATCTCTCAGAATTTTTAGATATCAGTAATTTCATTACAACCAATACCTCCCTAGTCATGATTTTTGTATCAATTTAGAGTGCTTAAGGCCTGGCAATTTTTAAGAACAATGAGACAATTTAACCAAAGCCACCAATACCCATTTTTATAGAATTAAGAGTGGTTGTTTTAAATTTTATCACTTAGTTACGTATTCATGATCTTTCATGAGCTGTACAACATAGCCAATTATTCTATTTTTAATGTGACCTTTAAAAGGCTTATTTAAAATGACATCCAACAATTGTGTTCATGCCAGCAGGAAATGCCAAGTATACATTATATTTCCTTGCTCCTTTTTTTTTTTTTTAAATTGATTTTGCCAAATAACTTCTGAAATCATGCCAAACCAACATGGACTTTTCAGGCAAATATATTTCAGTATTTTGTTGTAGTTTTAATATGGAAAAAAAATGTTCAAAGGACCCCAAGAAACCAGTGAACCTCTGGCTACTAACTGGGAAAAAAATGCAAGGGTCTGTTTAAAAGAGAGTTAGTTTATGAAGACCAAGTTGAGTACCTTTTGAATCAAGAGGCTCTTCCAGATCAGGTTCACTAGACCCTGACAGCCATCTCCCACAGCTGTGCACCTACTGAGGGCTGTGGTGGGCCAGTGGGGAAAAAGGCTTCCTCTCAATACATCTCCTCCTTGCCTCAACCCTCCCCATACATGGGACTCTGGTACCCTTCTGCCTCCCCAGCATCTCTCTAAACAGCTGCTCTTCATCAGATCCTGGGAAATATCTGTAGAATGAATGTGTGTGTTGGCAAAACCCCCCAAAAAACTTTCTCAATAATTAAAATAAATCTAACAGAGAGGATTAGGAACTAGCAAAGAAGCCACAACTCCAACATGCCAAATACCTCCATGCACACTTTGGTGATCTACCATACCAAGCCCACCTGGGGGGGAAGGGGAGGAACTTGATATTATAAGAATACAATTATATAGAAGACTAATGTTTCAAATTTTAGAACTGTTCCCTAGCAAGAGACTGGACCCCTGGTGTTTTAAGATCTTTAATGAAATGGTGCCAATAAGCAGAGTTGACTTGTGTTGTTTTACTACTGAAAGTTGGTTGGTAAGCTATGCCTCTCTGCCCTGACTTAAACCTAAAGGCAGCTTCCACATCACTCCGTGGTACACGCCGGGGTCACAGAGATATCTAGTAACGGAACTATTTTTTTTTTTTTTTTTTTTTTTGTCAGATAGCTACTTATTTCTTGATACTTCTAGTAGCTCATGAAAGCTTACTGACTATGGGCAAAAAGATATACAAAGCAACAAATAAAATGGGACAAAAAATGAAAATCTTAATCTGCCCGCTCCTTGCTCTTCAAACACTGCAAACTCAAGTGTGCCCATTGCGTGGATGCTGCAGAGGCCAGATGAGAGGAAGGAGTAAAATACTGGCTTTAAGAAGCTAAAGGGTCAAGCATGGGGGTGCTCACCTGTAGTTCCTGCACTTACACCTGGGGGCCAGAGGCAGGTGGATCTCTTTGAGCCCTGTCTCAGAAAGGAAAGACAGGAGGGGAGGGGAGAGGACAGGAGGGGAGGGGACAGGAGGGGAGGGGACAGGAGGGGAGGGAAACCTTCAGGCAAGTGGTAAAAGGCAGAGAGCAGATTACTGTACCAAAACCCAGGCAACAACTGATAAACAAGCTCTCTCCTCTTCCATCATAGACCAGCCCAAAGTGGTCTTAAAACACTCAGCAACTGCCAGAATCCAGTACGGTTCCCTTCTACCTGCCTGGGGCTTGTGGAGTTGGAGGCTCACTGATGAGCCACTTTGAGAGTGGAGACCCCATCCAACTCCCATCCTTTCCTCACCTTTCCTGGACTCTGTGACTCCTGTCTAACAGTGGGAACATCATGAGAGAGAAGGTCCCCCACCAAGTCCCAAAACACAGTTTCTCACTTAAACTCCTGGGAAGGAACGGCATCTTTGTGTTCTGCTCACTTCTCTGCTTGTTTTCACTGACATCATGAAATAGAGTCATGACTTACTTGGCATTTTTCCATGTAGGCTACCAAGTCAGTATCCTGACACCTTGAGGAAGACCACAGCATGGTTCCACTCACCTAGGGGAAAGCTCTGCCATTATTCAGCCAGACTTAATTCTGGTTTGCTGTGACAAAGGGTCTTCGGACCAAATGTCACGACTTAACCAAACTATGGCCAAAGATAATTAAAATGTGATGTCTGAAAGCCTTGTGAACCCAAGCTCAGAGAAGAATGCACATGTATTTCACCGTGGCTTTATATATTATCTTCCTAATTGAAATGTGTAGCAATTGCTCACCAACAATGGATTAATTAAATGTAAGTCATGAGATACCCACAATTATGGAAAAGAGATTATTGGTGAAGGATTTGAGGATAAAGGATTTTTTTAAGTAGCATTATTTAATCATCAAATTACAGAACAATATTAAATAATGGGATCTGGAAGGATTTAAACACATTAATTATGAATACTAATTTTCAGGAGTAATATAGTCAAAGATGGAAAATTACAGATATTTCCAATGTCAAAGCTCGCCACTGTATTTATGATCAGTGTCAGTGGCACAATACTGTGGTCAGAGCCGTGCCTGGAGATGCTGACCCTGGGTTAACACACACAGCATAGCTCTTGGCTCTGATTTGTTTTCTCTCCAGCCATAATATACTAAAGGGACAGAAAATTACTCATCACTAAAGCCTTAAACAGCTTCTTAAAGGTTTAAAGTAACTTTTAATGGGTTTTTCTTTTTCTTCTCTCTATCATACGAATTTATTTGGAAGATTAAGAAATCACCTCAGGGGAAAAAAAAAAAAACATTAAACAGAACTCACTAATCATCTTCCATTTAGCCCTTTATATGAGTAAATAGGGAAATCATTTCTAATCACATCCATTATACGGAATTCAAATTATTGCACTCTGTTTTATATCTTATCAACAGGACGCGTACATCCCCACTATGAAGTTGAATTAGTGAGTTTCTTACATGATTAACTCATATTTTAATAGTCCAAAGGATTTCTCAGATCAAAGCTGGCAGGTCGGGGGCAAACACTAGAGGGAGCAGGATGAGCTGAGGACCCAGACCCAGAGAGTTCTGTGACTGTCCAGGCTGGAATGCAGACTAGGGAGACATGTGTGCCCCTCCCTTTAGCTGTCAGACTATTGAAATAATGGACCTGAGGGGTTGGAATTTCCCCAGGAATTTCATGATGGAAAAAAGAAATGAGGGATGCCTGGTGCCAATCAAAGCGGGACTTGTCTCAAAAAAAAAAAAAAAAAAAAAAGGCAATTTCACACAATTCTGACAACTTGCCAGACCACCTGATAGCAGGGACCATGAAATGGGCAGGACCACACCTTGACCAGGACTGCTTAGTTAGGTATACCTCTCACTGTTTATTTTAACGTGGACTGCACTGTCAGGACCCAAAGTTGTACTTGACAAGAGTGCTGGGACTTGGTTCCTCCTTCCAATTTGGTTGTGTTTATCCCTTTAGTTAGCCCACTGACTATAACTGGCTGAATCTAGCTCGTTAGTGCTAACAACTCCAATACCACTATCACCAAGGTTCCCAAGCTAAAGTATGCAAGGAGCCAGCCAGGAAGTGACCTGGAATATGACATATCACATTTAACATTTCAGGGAGACCATGGCAGGTACAATTCCAGAGTCAATATCTGACCTCATGTTTATATGTTCATGACGTGTGATACATTTCCATCACCAGCCAAAGTGCTCAATGGCCAGGAGCACTGACATATTGCAAAGTGACAGTCAAAGGACTGTGAAGGAGGCATAAAGGGAGGTAATGCCAGGACCAATCAGAAGAAACCAGGGAAGGCTGTGCTGGCTAGAAAAAGCTGACTGTCTAGTAAGGTGGTGAACTGGGAGAGAGGAGCCCCTTGGGGGCAGCTCATCTGTGGGTGCAAAGGCTCAGACTTATAAAGTACAGTACTGGGAAATGAGCAACCAGGCCCTTGCTGAGACATGAGCACAGGATGAGTCAAAGGGACAGATCAAGGAGGGAGGTAGTTGGGGAACAGAGGCCAAGAGAAAAGAGTCTAGCTCCTTCCACTCCTGCCAGACAATCTGTCACTTCTCCCACAGAAGCCTCTTCTTGCCCAAAGCATAGACTCCACTCCCTCAACCCATCCTTTACTGCCGGTGGGGTGTACACAGGATTAGTAAGGGTCCTGCTCCTCCTCTTCCCGAGAGGAAGTTCCATTGATGCTTCACCAATATGGTGTAGACTGTGCAGTATACCCACACTTCCAAGGTGCTTCCAATGCTGCCAGCAACATTGCTGCTGTTTTAAAATGGAGATTATCTCCCCATGAAGGGAATTTTAAAAGGAGTTCATTAGAGGCTACTGGTTAGTTAGTCCTACGCAGGACAAGAGACTTCAGAGATTGCCTAGGATACTGGCCCAGGACACAAATCCTCCCCATTCCATACTCCATCTTGGCTATTTCTGTTTTATAGTACCAGAGGCTATGTAAGGAAGAGACAGAACGGAACAGAGAAGATATAAACAACATGCTGATCTTCTAGGTCTGGTGTCATAAAGCAACACATCATTTTCTCAGCCCTAGGGACCAGGAGAGCATTAAGCACATATATACTACTGCAGCAAAAGTCTCAAGTCCAAAGGGCAGCCCACATGGATGGGGCCTATAAATCAGCCAGCCAACCAGACAGACAGACAAACTGCCAGCAGCAGTGCTTCTATTAAAAGGAGAGCAGACCAGCCATTGTTTGCCTGATAAAATCATTTCCTATCCTAATAAAAAGAGACATGGGCTTTTATTAATAGGGTTGCAAACTCTCTGAAAATAGTATTTATTTTGCCAAAATACAGCACTGCAAGTTTGGGGACATTTCAAATCCACATGACATATTTAATTCATAGAGAAAGCCAGACCTCATTTAAGTACCTTGGAGGGTCACAAAAGGTGGCCTGTGAGATCACACCCAGCTGGGAGTAGGTTAAAGAAACAATGGCAAGCTAATAAGTACACACTGGAAGGGCACAGAGCAGAGAGGCAAATTGCAAGCTGGTTCCCTGGACCCTTCCTTAGTAAAGAACAAAAGACCAAAGATGTCATTTTTTAAATACTAAATTATTGAAAAGGAACGTCCAAACTCAAGCATGGAATAAATGGCACTGATTTTGAATAGCCTCACATTCAACCCAAGGCTGGTTGGGACCAGTCTCAGGGTAAGCTGTGACACAGAATTTGAAGTTCATCCTTCCACCTCAGAGCATGCTCAGACTATGCGCTACACCCTAAGATTGAAGTTCAGAAATGCCCCTTAAATAGGGAACCCTCCCCCATCCCAATAGCTCCAAGTAAAGCAAGAGCAGGGAAGACCCCTTAGGAACACTGTCTATTAAATAGGTTTTAGCACAAAAGCCCACATTAGTCAGACCCCAGGGCTCATATGGGGTGAGGGAAGGCATTGGTGAAATGTCTGAAAAACAACAGGTTTGAAAGAAAATGCTATTGCATTCAGGCTTTCAAAGGAAACAAACACCCCAGCTTGGCATGATATTGGTAAGATCTCAGACCTTTTGAGTTTGAAAGGGGCCTGAGCTCATCATTTCTAAAAGCCTTATTGGCTATTTGGTGGAATAAGAGTCAGGAAGGACCCATATCCCCTACAGAGTGTGCAAAGATCTCTTCCCCTTAGGAGGTGTAAGCATGCCAAGAGTAACTTAATCTGCTTATGATAAGCATTTGACTGGCAGAGCCCTGCTTTCTGAAGCTGGAAGTGGTGAATGGCAGTCCAACCACTACATTAATTATCCCAAATTATGAATAAGTGGAGTGTAAATGAGACTGCTCTACTGAACTTAACATAGCTTAAAAAAAAAAAAAAAACTGAGCAAAGAAAAGATGTTAAATATTACACAATCTGGAATTGTAATTCAGGCACAACCATTTCTATAAATACAAAAGAATAACACTTCTTCCAAAGAGCAATTTCTGATTACAGGCTCCACAGATGGTGGGGGGCGGGGGACAAAGAAAGGAAGTACAGAAAAAGAGAAAGGAAGGAAGGGAGGGAGGGAGGGAGGGAGGGAGGGAGGGAGGGAGGGAGGGAGGGAGGGAGGAAGGAAGGAAGGAAGGAAGGAAGGAAGGAAGGAAGGAAGGAAGGAAGGAAGGAAGGAAGGAAGGAAGGAAGAAAGGAAGGAAGGAAGGAAGGAAGGACGTTGATCGACTGTATGAAGCTGGAAAAATGGAGCAATAATTAGGAATGCTCTTGCAAGGACCCAAGTTCAGTTCCCAGCACCTAGATGGCAGCTCACAAACATCCACAACGCTTTGTTCCTAGAGAGTCACAAGGAGTAAGTGCAGCAGCTGGAACCTGGGGAAAGAGCTTAAACATTTTCTGGTATTTTATGGACAGAAACAAGAAGATTCAGTGATGTATAAGGCTGAAGGCACAGAAAGCAGAACTGCTGGTGTGAATGGAACCCAGGGCTCCAATTCTGGAGAATATGAAGAACTGTGGAACACTTCACCCGTAGTGGGCTCGGCAGACACATGGTTGCCAACAGTAGAGACGTCCTTCACTCAGGTAAGGTGCGGACTCATGGCATAAACATTTCTGAAAGCTGATTGAGCTGTTCTCTTCAGAGCTATGTTTCACTGCCTAAAATGACACCTCGATTTAAGATTCATCCGTTTATTTGTTTGTTTGTTTTTGACTGAGGGATTACTTCAAAAGAGTAGCATGCATTAAAAATTAAAGGACAGGTAGTCAGACTGTGGAATCTAAAAGCAGTTAAGTGCGACTCACAATATGTTGTCCTTAAGTAAAGAAAAACTGCAAAAAAAAGGCTGAAATGGGATCGCATGCAAACACCAGCCAACAGACAGCGCTGAGCCCAGTACCTCAAACACATCACTGTCTAATTCCTCACAGGCCCCAAATACAGCTTCCCTCACTTTATGGATGATGCCCTGGGGCGGGGGGGGCGGGGGGGGGCTTACCCAACATCCCTTCAACCAACGCTTATTGCAGCCTACCAGAGAACCAGCAACAGGAAAGAGCTTGGTGTGGGCTCAGGAGGAACCAAGGCCCAACTCAGGAGCTGTGTAAACAGGGAGTGAAGGACAGCTACAAGGTCTAGACCTGATGCATGATGTGACATCTGCACATGTTGTGTCCTCCATTCAAGAGAGCCAACACATGGGGAAATGACCACATTTTCTATGAATGCGTTTAACAGACGTAGGAGGCCATTGTAGCTTTATCTGCTTTTAAGCTGGTAAAGAAAACAAACCCCCAAAGCAGCTCCCAAAGCGGGGTGTCACTCTCCAGGGAAGAATGAGAGGCTGTGCACCCTATAAAGAGGTTCCCAGTGGAAGCCACAAAACTCTAAGGGGACAGGCAAGGTTCCAGGAAAATACTCTTTCAATTAAAGACATATTTTATTTAAATATATAAAATGAAAAAAAAAGTTATCCCATGTTAAAAATAAAAGAACTAATAATAAAGTCAATAAGATAAAATTTTTAAGAACTAATAATTTTCATACTGAGAGAACCCCCATTCCCATCCCCCTATGTCCTCCATGGGAAATCTTAACCTTTTCTAAAATTGTAATTAAAAAATAAACTTATATGTCAATTTTCAGTATGTTAGTGGGCTCTCACACACCACCACTGAACTATGGACGTGCATCTCATCTCCTTCTAAATGCTGGACCCCAGTGTGGGATGGCGTGCCCTTCACATGCATTATCTTCAACTATTTCAATGCAGTCAGAATCCCTGCACCCTACAAACAAAGCACCCACACCATCCCTTTATCTTTCTTCTTCCTCCCCCATTCTCCTGCCCAATTCTACCCTGAAACAATAGGCCACCTCAATTCTCAGCCTCAAAGCTTGGAGCCAATCCTACGAGCTGTAACTAAGCCCTTGATGGGGGTGTCAAGGCCATTTGCACTCTGGGCCCCTGTCTGGCCTGCAGTCTCTCATCCTGACAGCTAATAATGCAATGATATACCACTTCACCTGGTACCTGCCCTGGGGATCAAATGCCTGGCTTCCTCTCCTAAACACAGAGCAGTACATCTTTCATTGTCTGTTACTTACGGCCTCTGGCCAATAAGAGGACAAAGTTGGCACCAAATGAGCACTTAATATACTATAAAGGGAAGTAATCCAGTGCACATTATGTCTGCCCACATGCTAAAAGTAGGCATACATTAAAACACTAGCCTTTACACAAGTAGCCAGGGAGAGGGCATGTCGGAAGCAGAATTGAAGGCTTATTTTAAGAATGAGCATCAAGTCAATCAAACATACAGACAAAGAAGTTCTCATGGCTTCCCTTCTTTTCTTCAATCACCATTGATCATTTTAGTTTACGTATATGAGTATTTGTGCCCGCATATATGTCTGCATGACAAATGTGCACTTGGTGACCATGAAGATCCTAAGAGGGTGTCAACTCCCTCTAGAACTGGAGTTATAGACAGTTGTGAGCCACCACATAGGTGCTAGGAGCCAAGCCAGGATTTTCTGCAAGAGCAATAATTATTCTCAACTGCTGAGCCACCTCACCAGCCCAGTGACTTTTCTATTTAAGAACCATCCTAATGGCTCTTCCCCTAAGAGTAGAGCCCTACTCAGTGTTGACACACATGCTCCAGCCTCTGCCTGCATTTACAGACTATGGAGGTCTGTAGACTGAAATATTACTCTGGTCAGGCACAGGAGTAGAAGGGAAGCTCTGGAGGCATTAAATCCTGTTTCCAAAAAGGAACATATAGAGGAGATGCCACCATAAAGGGGAAAGAAAGGCTGAGCCCTGAGGTAAAATGAAGAGGCTGACTCTTTAGCAGTGGGCAAAGATGAGGTGTGGGAATGGATGTTGGTGTAGCAAACAGGCTCATCTGGCTGATCTACCATCGAGTGGAAGAGGAAAAGGGGAGTGTTTGATTGTACTCTGACACTTCCAAGAAGGTTCGCTTTAAATTGTGGTGGGATTCAGTTGTCAGCTGATAAGATCTGAGGATGCTTACCTAGGGTCCTGGCCCCTGAAGGGGGCGTAACCAATCCCATTGATAAGGGGCTGCTGGCACCCCTGGAAAGCCTGTTTGTCTGGTTCCTGGCTTCTGGAGAGACCGGTTTGGAATCCATCGTCCATCGTTCCAGACTCCAGTCCCTGTTCAGGCGCCACTATAAGCTGTTACCTGTATCCTGAGTGTTGGTTTATATTTTAATAAATATTAATCTTGGACTGGTGCCTTCTAAGTAAAACTCCGCCTACAAGCTACTTGTAGTAGAGGTTTCTGGCCCTGACTTTTCAGGCCTTGCCTCAAGGTTTAGGCCCAAAGACCCACAGTCCCGCAGACCCGCAGTCCCACAGAGACACACAGATGCTTTCAAGTTTTAGGCTGAATCCGCCAAAGGCTCAGGCATATCACTTACTAGCTCTCTACCCTTCATCTAACCCATGTCTCTTGTTCAGCCATGTGGCTGGGTACCTTTTCTTAGAGAAGCATATTTGTCCTCTGCTTCTTTAGGCTTCTCTCTGGCGTTCTGGTCTAGCATTCTGTTCTCAGAGTTTTTAGTCTGGTAGCCCCGCCCACACTTCCTGCCTGCCTTTGGCCAATCAGCGCTTTTTATTAAACCAGTGGGTGGGACAATTATTTACCATGAAACAACACAATACCCCTACAGCTACTAGCTGACCAAAATTAACCATAGACATTTTGGAGGGCCAAGGACAGATAGAGAGGTGCAGGAAGTAGAAAGGCAGGGCTTAGACAGGGTCCTGGCCCTTTGGGGGTTGAGGAATAAGAGTGAGAGGTCATTTGTGAATTCTCCACCACTTCTCTAATCATTCAAGTTCTTACCCCTATATCTGACTCCCAAGTTTTCATCAGATAAAAAATAAGCTAGATAAATGGGGGGGGGGCGCTGAGGAGCTGAGTATAATGGCAGAAAATAGACTGCCTTCAACCCTGAATGCCAGGTTCCCTCCCTCAAGTTCCATACCATCTTTCTGCTTTCTTACTGTATTCTTGCTAAGCATTTTGGTTGCTTGTTTTTAACAATACTTGCTGTTCAGTATTTCTCCATTCATGACCTATTTAACCCAACTTCAGACTTTCTCTGTGGTAAAAGCAAGCTATTACCTATTCATACGGTAAGGTCCCCCAACACAGTATGGGAAAACAGAGAAGAGCAAGGGCCATGTGTTTGCACAGAGCTCATCTAGGCCTCATCCATAAATGATCCTACCCACGAGGCTGGCAGTAACCTCTGACTCATACATCGGCTTGTGTATTCAGTAGCTCTTTATTATCATACTGTCCTCAAGAAGTAATCAAGGCACAAGATTCTCACCTGAAAATAGTCCTTCTGCCATCTTGTTGGGGTCGAGAGTCCATAATACAGCAACTGATGACACCGACATACAAAGCCTACCCATCTCCAACCCACATTTACCCAGAGCCACCTGCTGCCCACAGACACCTAGAGCTATAGCATGCAAAGGAAGTACTGAATGCCCAGACTGGAAAAATCCAAGAGGGAACTCTCAGTAAGATACTCAGATAAGCGAAACTGTGGGTGTGATCCTGTGTCCCCAGTAATGGACATTGCAAAGACGGAAATGGGAAGTAAGAGGGGCAAGGCAAGTCATGAAAAGTAGCAGAGGCCTGCCAAGGGGCTGGCTATGTGGTTCAAAGGAGGGAGGCACTTAGGCAGAGAATCACAGCCAGCCTCCAAGTATCACATGAGAGTGGGTCTGAGGAAGGAAAAACTGAAATGCCATCTCTCTCAGCTTTAATATGAAATGAATTATTTAAAAGAAAAGCAATAAAAGGAACCTGTGTTCGCTGACTTTCTCAGATACACTAGGTTTTGGATTGTAAATGTGCCCCAAGGGTCCAGGTGGTTAAAAACTCATTCCCCAGTGAGCTGCAACAAAGAGGTAAGGGAGTCTTGAACAGGTATAAACTAGTAAAGGAATTCAAGGCACCCTGGGACCCCTGCTGTGTCACTACAGAGTCATGTGACATGGCAAAAAGGAAGCCTAGCCACAGGTCCAAAGCCACAGAGCCAACCCATTCTAGCTGGAAGGCTCTGAAATCGTGAGCCAACACAAACCTAAGGTATATGGCACAGTGATGGGAAACTGACTAATATACAGTTCCTCAGCCTTTGATTTTCAGTGGTAACCATGGAAATGTTTTATGGAGGAATGAGTGTTTCTCAGAATTCTATAAAAAATTCCCTCACAAAAGTTGATTATACTGTTGTTTTACCTAATCAAATGATAAGGAATGTTCCTCCTTAATCATTTCTATAGATAGAAAAGGCTTTTTTTTTTAACAGTTTGAAGATAATTCAGTAAGTTTTATGCTTATGGACCCAATTTTTATCCCATTTAAAAAAAAAAAAAAAAAAAAAAAAGGTGAGTGACTCATTCTCGTAATATCATCACTGGGGACCTAAGGACAGATGCATTCCTGAGGCTCACTGGCCAGTCTAGATATAGAGAAAACTTGTGTCAAAAAATAAAGTGAAAGGCATCTGAGGAATGACACATAGGTATGTTGCCTGTTTTTTGACCTCCACATGAACACTCCTACATACATACATACAGACAGACAGACAGACAGACACACACACACACACACTAGGGTAGATAGTCTCTTAACAATGCACAGCTAAATTTAAGCACGGGTAAGAAAATCTGTTTCCTTTTAATGAACATCTTTCTTTTATAGCCCCACCTTTCTGGATCTGCCTCTTTCCTAATCCAATGCACCATACTGTGTCTCCAATTTCCCAAGGAAAAAATAACTCTCTTTGAATTATTAAGGTGAGGTATCCACAGTTCACAGAAAATTACACTGCTGATCTTCCCACCAGAAGAACAATGTTGAATGTCTCAGAGTTCTGAGGAAATAGGCATAATCGAATTGGAGTGATCTCATGGAAACAACATACTGAAGAACAGGAAAATGGGATCTGGTTCCCTGGAACCCTGTATCCTGAGTACATAACTAAAAGCCTTCAGGACATGACTTCTCACTTCCTGACTCACCGACATAACTCTTTGAATAGTGCAGAAATGCGCAAAGATGGCCTACTCTATCACACTGCAAGGCACCTTAATATTTTATAAACATCCACTCCAATACAGCCAATGAGCATTTGAAACTCACCATCCATGTATCTTTCCCTCACTCCCTTACATTATTCCATCACAATACAGCTAACTCTTCCTGGGAAGGTTTAAGGATCCCACTCATCTTGGTCCTGGGCATGGGCTCATTGGCATTCTGGGTGAGCACCAGGCCTCAGTGAAGGCTTTAACTTGCCTTCACCGTGAAAGCAACACATACCTTAGCACTAGTCAGGCCAGAACAGCTGCAGAACCCAACTCACAAAGCCACAGGTTTACAATGCTTTCGGCTGCATTTGCCTGTCACCAAGTCCTTCCTGGCTGTTCTAACACCCCATGCCTCATTCCCTCTATTATGTCTCCATTTCTGTTTCTGCCTCATTGCCTCTTCCTTCCAAGGATGACACATCCCACCATCACTCCCAAAGCACTTAAATAAAGAGGTTCGGGAGTTCTAGAGGTGTGAGTGCACACGAGTCTATATATGCACTTGTATATGTGGAGCCCAGAAGACAACCTGAGTATCATACATCAGGTACCATTAGCCCTCATTTTTTGACACAGGGTTTCTCATCTTCAATTGCCCTGAAGTTCAAGTAGGCAAGTGTAGTGGGTTTTGTCCCTCCTACTGGTTTAATAAGAAGCTGATTGGCCAGAAGGCCAACAGGAAGTGTAGGAGGCTACCAGACTAAGAAAACTCTGGGAACAGGAAGAACAGGTCAGAGCAGATCAGCAGTGTAGCTAGGCTGGAAAGTCCAGACCAGAAACTTATTATTATAGGCAAGGTTGGCCGGCCAGTGATGCCCAGGGACCCTTTTGGCTCTGGCTCTCTTTACTGCCATGACAGCTGTGCACCACCATGCATCAGCTTTACACATAGGTTCTAAGAAGCAAAGTCGGGTCCTCAGGCTAATACAACAAGGACTTCATACCCTAAGCCAGCCAGAAAAAAAAAAGTTGTTTACAAAGTCTGGCATTCTCTTAAAGAGAGCAGCACTTTATGGTGAGCAGGATCACTTAATAGTATGAAGAACGGAACCTTCTGCCCATCTGTGGCCACTTCTCACTCCAGAGGAAAGGCAACCACTGCACCAAGTACCAGTGTAACTATCAACCTCAGATATATCTGGCCTAGGGCTCCAGATCCCAGCTAGCTGAAGCAACACATGCCCACTTTCTGAGGTGAATCTGTGCAATGAGATTACAGCAGCTTTACAGTGACACAGAGTTGAATAAAGCCAGTCCTCCAGGGTTTTTCACCTTCCAGAGCATTCTATCAGGTATTTGGTTTTTTTCACATATAAATTTCAGAAGCATGCTGTCAATAATGACACTGTAACTCTAATGATTACAACTACACTTAATCTACAATTGGTATTTTAGTAGTATCTAGTCATCTGATCCATACACTGGAATGTTTTTTCTTTTATTTATATCTTATTTAAGATATGTACAATGTGAAATTAAAATATGCCTCCATGTGCTAGAAACATAAAATACACATAGAATTGATCAGTACCTACAGGGACTGTATTGTCGAATGTGCTTCTCTGAGTGACAGACACATCAGCTCTCCTAGGACTAGAAACTTCAGCTCTGCTGGTCAGGTTTGTATCCACCATAGCATCTCCCTGTGATCTAGCATCCTAAGAGACCTGTGCATTTGCGTGACCTGTACATTCCATCTGCCTGTGATTTAGCATCTCAAGAGACCTGTGCATCCCTGTGACCTATGCATCCCATCTCCCTGTGATCTAGCATCCCAAGAGACCTGTGCATCCCTGTAACTTATGCATCAGATCTCCCTGTGATCTAGCATCCCAAGAGACCTGTGCATTTGTGTGACCTGTACATTCCATCTGCCTGTGATTTAGCATCTCAAGAGATCTGTGCATCCCTGTGACCTATGCATCCCATCTCCCTGTGATCTAGTATTCCAAGAGACCCGTGCATATCAAGGTCCCAGACAAGAGCCAGTGGCTGTGAGGATAGAACATTTACATCTATGATCCTGCTCTTACAACACACACACTCCGCACAATTACTTTCTTCTTCCCTCACTTTAGAGCCCTGTCCCATTATTGACTTTGCACAGTTACTATGGTAGTATTGAGGAATCTGAGAGGGAACACACATCCGCAGACTTTGGTCTCTGAGAGGATGCAAAAATAGAAGGAATTGGGATTATTTTAAACTGCACAATTCACCACGGCAAAAAAAGAAAAAAAAGAAAAAAAAAAAAAAAAGACAAGGAGCAGAGATGTTAACCCAAATTTTTAAAAAACAAAAACAAATTTGAGAAAATGTCCTTAAGACAATCTTGTGTTGAACGAAACTGGAGAGAGATCAGTACTTAAAAGCAACGTTGCTCTTACAGAAGACAGAACTATGGTTGCCAACACCAAGAGAGAGGATCAGAAACACCAGCTCCAAGGATCCAGTGCCCTCTTCTTGCCTCCACTGGCACTATACTAACATGTGCACATAATCATGAACAGCTACATAAATAAAAATAGCCATAGAATCCTCAACAGCAGCAAAAGACTGTACTGTATATTAAAAGTGGCAATTGAGTCGATACAAAGACAGCATGCAAGACGAGCAGATGTGTGCACAGAGCAGCATGCCACTCTGAGTAAGTACAGAATCCTCATCACAGAGTGGGAAAGCCTTGACAATACTGGCTCATAAGCAAAGACTCAGGGATCAACCATCCAAGATGTCCAGAAGTTCTGCAGTCTCAACTGCACCTTTAACTGTACCCATGGTTAGGAGAGGACATGACACCGGCCCCCTTATCTCTTCCTACTGACCATCACAGATTCACCATGGCCTACACAACAGCCTAAGAGCCTGAATCTCCTTCTCAACTCCATCACTTGTCCTGTGGTTCCCTAGGCAACACCAACCTGGAGAACATACGTGACATCTAAGAGATGTGCCTGGTAATTGTGATGGGGATGGTTCGTAGGCATGGACCATCATTGTAGCTAAGTTCCTACAGTGGTCAAGACAAACATCATCATCTCCAAATGTCATCAGGACTGAAGTGGGGAGCAGTGTTTTATTTTACCCCTGATTCTTCTCTCAGCCTCTGTGCCTTCTTCTGCAGAAAACACTAAGACAGTCCTTGGAAAATCCAGTAGTGACCTGGCCTAAGCAGAACACAAATGCCAACCTGATCCTCCATGATTCCAGGAATCTCATTCCTCATTACTGACTTAAATCAGTCACCATGACTGAACTGTCTGTTTGGGGGGGGGGGGGGGAGGGGGGGACGACACAGGGTCTCATTATGCAGACCAAACTCGGCGTGAATGTAGTAGCTTTGGCTTGATCTTCTTTCCGTTTTCTGTTTGGTGGATTTACTTTCTTTGTTTTCTTTTGTCTCCTTCTGGTACTGGAGGACATTAAAGAGGGCCTCACTCATAACTAGAAAACATCAAACCCTGACGATTTCCCAGGGCCTTCTGTTTGGAAACAATGTCTTGCTGTGTTCCCCAGTCTGTCCTCAAACTTGCAAATTTCCTGCCTTGGCATCCGGAGTGCACCAGGAACACAGCAGATAAGCAGATAAAAGTCTCACTTGTGAAGGCAACCATGCCTGCGTCAGCTGCCTATCTCCACCTCAAAGCCTGACACCAGCTTCTTTACATTTCTTCTTTAAAATTTCCAGAGTCCTTCGAAGCATTTCCATCCCATGGAATGGAATGGACACAGCCTATCATTTCAAACCTTATCTTTATCTTAAAATAATTTACTATAAGTCAGAAAGTGAGAACATGTGTGAGTCTGGATAGGCTCTCCCACTGCATAAGTGCCTCTTTTGGGTGGTGAGTGAGTTCATCTCAGTCTTCCTAACGCAAATGCAGTCCTAGGAATACAGACTGCAGCAGATCGTTCCTGTCCAGGCCTGGCACAGTCTCCTACCCACTTAGCCACTTCCTTAGCCCCCAAGTAAACTTCTGAAATAGCGATACAAATGAATGATGGGTTGCTAAGCATATGCTTGTCTATATGGCCTGCTGCTTGCTACTCAAGAGACACTGACGGAACCATAATGGAGAAAGAACAAAGAAGCCAAGTGGCATGGTTGGCAGAAGTCAGGATGCAAACTAGTATTCCATGTGGGAGGAACACCAGCGAGTCCTAAAGGCCCATGACAGAAGGAGGAGGAAATCATGAGCTCCTGAGCAGAAGCCCCAAAGTCAATGGAGTATCTACTTCCCAGTAAACTTTGTACAAAAAGCAGAGTAGGTGCGGTGGTTAAAGCAGCCAGAATTCTGAAATTCCAACTCAAATGCTTGCTTCTAACACAGAAAGAGCCAAAGAAGGAATCAGTCAGGGGTTAAAGGAAAAGAAGACTTTCGCCCACTACCTACTAATGCAATCAATCACTCACTGTGGGCTTAAGACTCCCAAAGCAAAGTTCCTGCATTCTACAACAGAAAAAATTAATTTGATGAGAAATCACTGGATTGAGCAAATGAACACACATCAGCTCAGGCATGAGCCCCAAACTGGCACACAGTGATTACGGCTATAATTATGTCTACTCTAGCAAGGAAAGGTAGCTGAGTCTCTGCAACAACGCAGGAAAGCACAAATGATAGACACTGTCTCTGAAATGATTCTCTCACACTGGCTGGAAGGAGACCCATGCACAGGCAGGCTAGCTGAAGGAGGGTGGAAAGGCAGGGTCTCTGCTGTTACTACTGCACATCTGCAAAGCTAGCTGCTATAGCAGTACAGGTGGAGACCAAGAAAGAGGTGCACCTGGCTGGAGGCTCTACATTAACCTTGCTCATGCTTTGCGGTCCTATAAGGAAGGTAAGAACCACTGTAGAGGATCAACCAAGCGGAAAGTAGAGCCCAGGGATGCCGTGTCTGCTGAGTGCTCATCTCATCTGGACCGTGGAAACCCCCGAAGATGATCAGAACAAAGAGTGCAGTAATGAACTTGGGATACTTCTAAACCATAAGTTCCTTGTCAGAAAGACACAAGATTCTGCCTCGGCCGCCTTCTTTGGGGCTATTGATTCTTCTCTGGCACATGCTACCGCCTTACTGGCAAGGTGTCTCCCCATGCACATCAAATCAAAGCTGTGAAGCAGAGGGCAGAAGCAGGCAGCACAGGTGCAAGCAGCAGGAAAGGCTGTACCAGTTCAGAGTGCAACACTCCCCCTACAATGCCTACAGCCACTGGAATGCAGCGTTAGCCTGGCTTCTTCCAACTTACAGAGCGGCCAAGGTCCAGAGACATCACCTGAGACTGAGTCAGGATCTCCTCTGACTTAGAACTGGAAAATTTTTCACATTGCGTCTTATGATCACACTAACATGAGAAGGTTCTGCTCCACAGGTAGTGTGTCGGGCTAACAACAAGTACCTAGCCCAAAGCCATCATCTCTTCAGTGTTTTTCCACTTGGGAGAAACTCAAGCCAACCACTGCTGAGGACTGAAGTGATTGCATGAGAAGGATACATGTGTGAGTGTGATCTGACTTGAAAACAGTATCTTCTCTGATAAACTTAAGTTGGCACGGGGTCAGCCTTCAGGAAAGTGAGCACTGGTTCCACAGGACTGGAGAGGACAGAAAAGGACACAAGATGCACACACAGACAGAACCGCCAGACGAGAGCCAGATGGATGTGTCTTTGGCCAAGGATGAATGAGGACTACCAGATTCTGACCAGACTACAGAGATGCAATCAACATGCTGGTGCCTTAATGCTGGGCTTCCTCCACAGGCCTATGAAAGAATGAATTGATGCTGTATCAAGTCGCTGCATTTGAAGAAGTTTCTTTCTGTGATCACAGGAAATTAATACAACTTCTGTCTTAACTAGGTCTTTCTCCTCCTGGACTCTGGCATCTTGTCAGCACTATCCTCTAGAAGGCCTGGCCTGTGGCTGATTCTCAACCAAGTGTAGCCATTCCTGTCATGGTTGGATGCTCCTGGGCTGCCAGACTCAGCTGTTCCTACATAAGTCTATTTCCTTATGCAGTGACATGACCTGGAAAATCCCCATGAGGAACATCACATCCAGTGCCTGAGAAATACGAGAAAGCTCCAAATAAAGCCTACATCATGTCCATGTCTGCCTTGCATTACCTGCTGCCACACAGCCAACTCCTCCCAACCTCAAAGGAATGAAGATGTAGTTTGCTTTGGGCAAAACATTGAGACTCAGAATGTGCCCTTTGTGAAGCTGCTTGTTGGTGACAACGGTCCGGTTCCTCACTTGCTATCATCCTCACACAGCCCTTTTCCTTCTCCAGCATGGCCAATAACCAGGACAAAGGTGAGAAAAGTATGCACCCAGAGACTAAATGAATTCCTCCCGTCCCGATGCAACAGAGAATGAAGAGGAAGCAAGGCCAGGACGAGACTCAGAGGAGACCAAGTCTCCACCATTTTATTTAACAGTGCCTGGCAGACGGAAAGCACGCGTCTTGTGTGAGACACAGGACCTGGGAGCAGAAAGGACAGTTACAGACCAGATGTAACAAAGCTTCTGCCAGAACTAGAGATGACCAGCCATGATCCTAAAGAGTTGCTTATAGAGGTAAAAAGGGGAGATCACCTCTGCATGCTAAAAGAGGAAGTCAATGCAATGAGTCACAGAAGAACCAGCAGGTGATAATAATGTGCTGATAAAAAAACAACATTGGTAGGTCATATTACAGAGATGGTTCAGTGGCTAAGGACGCATACTGATTTTGCAGAGGACTGAGATCGGTTCCCAGCACTCAAGTCGGGTGGCTGACACAACTTGTCTGTAACTCTAGCTCCAAAGGGATCCTATACCTCTATCCTCTGCACAAGCACACACACACACACACACACACACACACACACATCACACACATACACACACACATACATACCCATACACACACACATACCAAACACAGACACACACACACCACATACACACCACACACACATACCACACAGACACACACACCACACATACACACACAAAGACACACACACACACACACACACACATGCAAGCACGCACAAGAGAGAGAGAGAGAGACAGGGAGAGACACACAGAGAAAATTATATTAAAAATCCATGCTGAAGTTATTAAAGTTCTAACAATCTATGTGTAAAAAGAAACATAGAACATACATGTTACATGTTTCAGTCCTGCCATTTTTAAGTTCTGCATCAATGGATTTTAAACAAACACTGACCAAAACCAGATATGAGAAAATGTGTATGAACCAAATCTATACAGACATTTTTCCTCATCATTCCCTATTCAGAACCACTATTTACATGGCATTTACACTGAATTAGGTAACATAAACTATGCAAACAGAGATTTGATGTAAACTAAGCACTCTCAAACACTGAGGCAAAAGAAATCTTTCTTCTTCTTAAAAAAATAAGTTAATAATAAAAACTAGACTATAGGGGCGTGGAGAAAGGCTGTTTTCTAAGGGATCTGAGCATCTCAGGTCTCCATCTGACTCTGTTGAGTCTTGGAAGCAATGTCTCACATACACTGAGAAAGAACACTCTGTAAACATGAAGCTCATCATACAGAACTGTCCGTGTGGGATCCTTCCACATGCAGGAAAAACGACACAAGTGTAGGATGAAGTGCCCACAGCAGCACCTCTGAGGACTGAGGGGATGAGCAGCTCCCCTGGGTCTAATAGACTTGAACCCAGAGAGGAACAGGAAAGAGCCTGGGAAGACAGGTGTGAATGGACAAGACAGTCACCACGCATGAAGCACCGCATAGGTCAAAGCTCTGCGAAGCCTGACTCCTCCTGCGTGGAAACTGCCACATCAGACTGCTTGCTGTCATCACCTCTCACACATTCAGACTTTTGTCCTGGAGAAAATGAAACTGTAAACTTGGAAATTTATGAGAAACAGTAGAGACTCAAGATGCCAGCTTGGGAGTAGATAAATAAAAAAACATTAAACATTTTCCATACAGAAGAATCTGACAAAAGGCACAAGGCAAAGAAGATGATTTTAAAAACATTAGAATCTTGCCTCTTGAACAGTAAATCCTACCCATGGACTCCAATTCAACTGATTGAATGGCATCATTCCAACACAGCTCCTTTTAGAAGGGCCATATGGAAATCACACCAGGAGGGGGTGACAAAGGGGACACAGAAGAGGGCTTCTCCCTAAGGACGGTGCCTGGAAAAAGACAGACTTGCACATGTCCACATCCTTCTCAGTGCAGAAGCCTCAAATTCCAGTCCCAGCCACATGGCCAAGTGGCAGGGGCCTGCAGCTCCACAAGACAATGGAGGAAAAGCCGAGAACTATGGTAATAGATTCACACTATTCTGTAAAGGAAAGATGGGAAAGAGCCCTAAAGAACAGTAAAAAGCACTGCTTCCAAATGCGGGCTGAGATCCATTAGCCCTTGCTGAAATACAGAGCCTCCCAGCAAGCAATCTTACTACTGAAAAACATTAGTCTAGAGAATAGAAGAGAACAGAAAACGCCTGAGTGCATCATGAGGGATAAGGGCTGACATTCTTCACGAACCATTTTCAGCTTCATATATACAACAAAGGTACTACAAACGAATGCACACAGAGAAATAAAAAAAAAAAAAACATACGGCACAATCCACACACTCAGACGGTACAAACACGCTTGCTTACTCATATATATTCACATGTGCATTCAAACACAGGCGTACACAATGCTCACACCCACACAGATGCACACGTACAGACAGATACTCACACAGCATGCATACACATGCATACACTTGTAGGCAGAGGCGCCATGAGAACATGCACAGGACCTGCAGCCCAGCACCAACAAATGGAAGCAGCTACCACTGGCAGCCCTTTGGGAAGCAATATTTAACCACAGCAAATGTTTCAGTAAGAGAAACCTAAGATACTACTGCATGATTCTACGTCAACATGTGAAAATAGTCTGTGAGCCAGGACCCAAGTCCAAGGACCCTTTCAGCAATGCTGAGAGAGCAAATGTGGTGAAATCATACAATACCAAATTAACAGGAAAGGAAGAAACACTTCCAACTTGCAGATGGAAGGCCTGCAGCAAGCCTGAACATCACTGAATTTATCCGTATCTTCCAATAAAACACCCACAGGAGGCAAAGCTTTCCAGCCTCCACTGACAAATAACTTGACTTCAAAGAGGCAGGCAGACACCAGTCAAGCCCAATCAAACTTAATCATGTAAGAATATATTTAGCCAACTAAAATTACTTCTGGTCGCGAAACTTCCGGGAACTGTTTTTATCTATTCTTGGACAATGTGTGTCTGTTTCTCTCAAATGCCACTGCATTCTTCAGTAAAATATACTGGTGGAAAGCTAATTTTAACCCTGGAAGGTTAAGGCAGCCTTGGGCAAAACTCCACTGTCAAAACAACCAACCTAAAACTTTGAATATATGTAGGACACAGCCTTCTTCATAGATCACCAATCTAAAGAAAATTCATGTCAAAGTTGGGCATGGGATCTCAAGGCTTGGCCAGGAACCACCTTGGAGGCAGAACAGAAGTCACAGGTTCACTCTTGCTTGATTGTAAGAGTCACCTTGGTCACTGTGATGGGAACCACTTCTGAATACACACATCCTCATCCCAGACAGCACGGCAAAGCTTTACAGCTAGCTGCCAGACGAGACAACTTGTCCAAAACACTTTTAACACAATAATGACAAAGAACTCATTGGAAATTATCCACTAAAAGAACACAAAGCAGGGAAAGATGCAGTGTGGGCCTGGAGAGCGAACCTACAAAGACTCACTTAGAAGGTTTGCTTTTGTTCCTTGCTGGAATTGACACAGGCAGCAAACTCCACATTGCACAGCTTGCTTGATCATAAATCAGCCCGTAAAAGTCCACATAACAGAGATGCCCAAGGGTGGTGGAGCCAGGGACTGGTCCCCAGGGCCGCGACAGCCTGAGTGTGGGATAACTCCATGCCAGTAAGTCCCAGAGGATCCCCAAGGACAACAGAACAAGAAGAGGTGATCATAAATTTGTGAAGAGGAACTGGGGAGATAGCTCAGCCACTCAAGTGCTTGCCTTGCAAGCAGAAAGACCTGAATTCAACCCTACAAAACTCACTTTATAAACAAAACTGAAAGGAGAGGCCAGCAAGATGGTTCAAAACTTAGACGCATGTGTATGCAAGGCATGAAAAGCTAAGTTGGTGCCAGCATACATATATATGCCAGGCACATGATTTATGCTTAATATCTCAGAGATGAGCACGTGCAGAAAGGAAGATCCCTGAAGCTAACTGGCCAGCCAGGATGGCCTAATTATAAAGCTCCAGGTTCAGTGATAGAGCCTGCCTTGAAAACAAAAGTGGGCTGAACATGATAGTGCATGCTTTTAATCCCAACGCATGGGAGACAGAGGCAGGTAGGTCTCTGTGAGTTCAATGACAGCCTGGTCAGCACAGTGAGTGAATTCCAGGCCAGCCAGTGAAACATCATCTAAAACAAAACAAAACCAAAAAAAAAAAAAAAAAAAAAAAAAAAAGCCAAGGTGGAGAATACTTGAAGAATGACAACCAAGGTCAAATTCCGGCCTCAACATGCATGCACACACATGCACACACACACACTTTACATATGCATCTATACACACACAAACACATACAAAAGAAATGGGCAAAAAGGAGGAGGTGAGAAACAATGGAGTCATCCCCTCTTCACAGCCTGAGGTCTGACTAAAGCTCCATCCACCTCAGCATCCCTCCCAGTGTCTCAGGTGGCAGATGCCCTGCCAAGTTAGCTGTTAATTGACTTTAGTGAACTTCCCTCTATTTATATAAAGGACATTCAGAACCTCTCTGGAACAGAGCAAAGAGAAAAGCAATGGCTCAGCCACCTAGGGAGGAAGAAGAGGAAAACTCACTACACGTAGATGAAGATTTCACTCATGACTCAGGGTCTCTCAGCCTAGGGAGGAGCTGCCTGAGCCTGCTTGAGCATGGTGGCACCTACCTTTACCCTGACCGTGAGCTCTGAGATGCTGCTCATCATATCATTGATGGACCGGAACAGCTGCAGCAAGGATTCCACGAAGTCGGCCTCCCCTTTATTTTCATACAGCCTGCAAGAAACACACAACACTGTGGGGACCTGAGGACAAGCTCCTGCTGGGCGTCCTACACCCAGTAACAAAGGAAGCTCATGGGGACCTGTGGGAGTATGAGGTGGCATCTCCAGCATCCCTCAAAAGGGGAATGTGATTAGATACACATAATTGAGGTATGCATCAGAATGGTGGACACAAAACCTATTTCTGGTAACTTGACACACTTCATAAACCAAAAAAAGACATAATATATACAAAGAGAAATGTGGGAAGGAGGAGACAGAAGGAAGAAAATGAGGGGGATATGATGGACCAATCCTGCCCCCCCCCCCACAAACCATATTCTCACTTGACACACTTTGTGTCAGCTTTCAATTATTCATTGATTTTGTGGTATTATGGATGCAACCCAGACCTCATGCATTCCAGACAAAGGCTCAATTGTAGAGTTTTATCTTTAAGCATTGTGCCACTATTCTTAACTCCTAATGTTATGTAACTAACATAAGAAGAGCAATTATCTAAGTGTAACAGGCTCTTATAACCATTTGAAAAAATGATATTTTATCAGTAAACTCCAAATTATGCTGAGAAATGGCACTATAGCAGTGCATCCATGTAAGAGGCAACAGGGACCAGAAAACTGTCAAGATCCTCAGGTCTGCCTTAAATGGACAATAAGGCTCTTGTATTCTGTGGGTGCTGATATATGCTGCTCATCATAAATAAAGTCCCACCTATAAATTATTTATTAGCAGTTACTGCAAGTTGCATTTACATTTTAAAATGTAGCAACTCAGATGTTTTATTAATATAAACTAGTTTCCTGCCTAATTAAAAATACACCCCACCTGAAACTTGTACACAATGAAAAATTTCATAAACTCAGTGATAATTAATTACCCCAGAGGTAATCTTACATTTAAATTAGTTCCATTCTAAAGCAAGAAATTCTGTATAAAGTGGGAAATTGCAACCCAATGCACCTGTTTTGTAAATAAAGAGTTCTAAATAGATCTTTGCTTAAATGATGTACTGAACAATTAAAATTATAGAGTCATGAACTTCCGTTCGCAGGTGGTACGGGAACCATGGCTGGTACTGTTGTTGCACATACCTGGTAAGTGCCATGATGTTATAGAACATAAGGAGACTTAATTGCCTAAACATAACGGGATCTTATAATCATTTGAAAATGAGGTTATCACAATAAATTCAAAATTATTTTCAGTCATGGCACTACACCAGTGCATTCATTTGAAAGGCAATGGAAACCAGAAAATTGTCAAGAGCTTCAGCCATGCTTTAAATGAACAATAAGGATCTTGTACTCTGGCTCCATGAATGCTACTTACTGTAAATAATTATAATTTTCTGTCACCCCAGGACATTTGCCAGTTCCTGGAGCTGCATGGTATGTGAAACTAAACACTAAAGTGAAAACTTCTAGAAAGCCAAGTGGAACTGGTACCAGGCTACAGAAGAAATAACTTGGTTTCAAAACTCAAGGAAAGGGCCATCCAATAACACAACAGATAAAAGACCAAAAAGGAAACAAAACATAGCCGATTCCTGAGTGGGAACACAAGAGAACTTTGAAAATGAAATGCAGAACTACAGCTCACCAGGCCCACAAGGCACACAGCCCACCATAAGGTCTCACAAAACTAAATGTCCAGAGTGACTACGCCTAAAGTGCAGGCTTTTGTTAGTTTTAAATATCAACCTAGGATAGTCTGGAAAGCTGGTTTTAATGAGAAACTATCTAGACCAGGTTGGCCTGTCTGTTATGTCTTGGGGGGGGGGGCTACCTGGATTAGCTGGTGTGATAAAGCCTAGCCCATTATAGATGGCTCACTCCCCAGGCAGAAGCTCCTGAACACTATTAAAGAAGTCAAAGCTAGCTGACAGCAGACAGGTGCATTTATTATCTCTCTGCTCTTGACTATGGCTGTGCCTGCCTTGACTTCTCCGAAATGATAAGACAGCGATCTAGAATAGAAAGATGAATTTTTTTCTCCCCAAAATTGCCCTTTGTTGGGGGTATTTTTATTATAGCAAGAGAAATGATCAGAATAGTACTGTGATACCCAAGTAGTCTCTCTCTGACAAGACCAAAAGGCTCAACCCAGTAGATGGGAGTGGCCATCTCAGGAAGACATATAGCCTGGAGCTTCCATAGTTTTGCATATGTGTAGTCCACCTTTCAAAGAGAACTCACTAATCTCAGCAGAAGAAGGTTCCCAAGGCCAAACCAAAGAGATGACAATGGCCCAGGGCACAGAAGACAGTTGGTTGATGGGAACATCAAAATTAAGGGAAACATGGGAAGTAGGGAGGTGGCCCAGGGGTCAAGAGTACTGCTCCTCCTGCAGAGGACTTGAGTTTGGTTCCCACTACTGAGATGGCACCTGACAACAAGCTCCAGAGAATCCAACACCCTCTTCTTGCCACTATGCGAACTACATTCATGTGCTTACACACAGAGACACACAAGTAGTCATACAAATAAAAACAAAACATGGTGTTTTTTTTTAATTAGAAAAAGATAAAATTATGAAATGTCATGTGGGAGATTATGTTGTTACATTGTAAATAATTGTCCCACCCACTGGTTTAATAAAAAGCACTGATTGGCCAAAGGCAGGCAGGAAGTGTGGGTGGGGCTACTAGACTAAGAAAACTCTGAGAACAGGAAGCACAGAGCAGAAATGCCAGAGAGAAGCCAGAAGAAGCAGAGGACAACCATGCTGCTCTGAGAAAAAGTACCGAGCCCCATGGCTGAACAGGATGAGTCATGGGTTGGATGAAGGGTAGAGAGCTAGCAAGTTATATGCCTGGGCCTGAGGCTGTTCAGCTGAAAACTATTGTAAACATCTGTGTGTCTCTGTGGGTCTGTGGGTCTGTGGACCTAAACCTTGAGGCTAGGCCCAAAAGTCAAGGCCAGAAACCTCCTACTACAATGTCAGAAAAATAAAAGGTGGGAAAAAAACCAGAAGTCAAGGTGGATTACTGCAGTGTACAAACGGATCTTCAAAATGCCAAGTCTCAAAAGAATCAATGTAATAACCTTAGGAACCCATTGTATGAACTAAGTAGAGACTAAGCACAGCAAGAAAAAGAGATAGTGAAATGGGAAACAATCCAGAGAAAAGTTACTAACCCAGGCAAAGGAGGAAAATACAGAGGACAGAATAGGAGACAGAGCAGAGAGATGTAGGACAAAGTAGCTGAATTATCAGCTGAAAGGGGGGACCCTGAGGAAGGGAAGTCATTAGAACACTGACCAAAGGCTTTATCCCCAAATACCAAATACTCAGTGCAAAATGAATCCAAAGGGAAGTGTCCCTATGCAGCCCACCCCGGATATTTCCCATGCAAGTAAACACAGAGACAAACCTTGAGGGCAACCAGGTAGGGAAGGGGACACATGTGAAAATAGAAAAATCCTGTAACTCTCTCCCCCTCGACCCCTTCCTGAGGTCCCTGAAACTAGCCTAGGTTGACAAGAGTTTCGGCTTCATTGTATCACTAAATTAGATGGCTGTTTCTCGGAAAAGCTTTGTTCACAGGATTGATGGCTGCTTGGGACACACTGGGCAGCCTGAGCCTGACACTTCCTGAATTCCTAGCAACATGGTGAGACCACATTCTTCATTCCATAGCAACCTGGATGGGGCCACCCAGGAAAGCCCTACCATGAGAACTGTTAACTGTTTGCCAAGGCAAGAACTTTCTGAAGCTTGCACAATTGCCTATTGGGACCATTGCTCCAGGAAATGAATATCCCCAGGTAGTCCCCTGCTCACCCAAGACCCTATTGTTTCACAGGAAATAGCCTGCCTGCCTGCATTCCTAAACTCAGTCCTAAACTGATCTTTGGCCCCACCCTGTTATCACGCTGAGCCCGCCCATACCCCCTCCCCTACCCAGAGTATGGTATAAAAATTCTGCCCCAAAAATATTCGGGGCTCTAGGCTTTTCTACAGTGCCTGAAACCCACACATATGTGTGTACCAGTATTCATATTCATTAAACTCTCTTTTTCTTTAAAGTTAACAGTGGTCATTAGCCGTGGTCTTGGGGTGTCTTGGGGTGCTCTAGGGGCGCCCGCCTATTATTACAACTTACCATTCTATCTTTAAGGATGTAGCAATAACAGGGAGTCGAAAAAGAGACTCCTCCCTGAAGTGATGGAAACCAGAAGAAGACAGAGTAAGACTGGAGGGGAGAAGCCTGCCAATCTGGAGGCCGTGTCAAATGAAAGTACCTTTCAAACACAGACATGAAATAAATCATTTTCATATACACAAAGCCTGTAGCTGATTTCTTCTAAAGGAAATTCTAAGAGGAACTCTCTTGACAGAAGGAAAACGACCCCTTAGGGAAACCTGAAGTTAAAAGAGAGATGAAAGAAATTCTATACATAGAGCGCAACAAATGGATATCAACTACATAAAACAGCAGTGTGTGGCCCAGCTCGGAATACATGGAGAATTAAAGTGTGTGGCGACATTAATGTCAAGGACAAAAAGAATGCACGGAGCCCCCGTGTCCTGCGGCTCTGGATGTAGCAATTTTCAAGGGAGTGGTAACAGTGATTTAAATTATTCTTTAAATTTCCATCTGGGATAATTATCAGAAAGGTAGTAAAAGATGTTTAACATGTTAAGACAGCAGAAAAACAAGAGGGAAAATAGAAACCATGAACTGGTATTGAAGAAAGCAAAGGAGAAAGGAAGGAACAGGGAACAAACGTGGTACTTAAAAAAGAGAAAAGTACACACAGAAGTAATAGAAACAAATGTATGGGGAAATGTACAAGTTGGGACGATCAGTATAGCGTCATTTTGCACTAACCCACTAAAACCAAGTAAATAAGGCTGGAGAGATGCTCAGTGGCTAAGAGAGACCTGAATTCCGTCCTCTAGCACTCTGATCAGGAAATTCACAACTGCCTAGAACTCGAGATCCAGAGAATCCAGCACCCTCTTCCGCCATCCATAAGCACTAACTCACATGCACATGCTCCCACACAGACACACAAGCATACACATGATTTTTAAAGTTGTTTTTCTTTCTTCTTCTTTTTCTTTTTTTTTTTTTTAATAAATAAGGCTTGGAAGCTCTAAGAAAGGGATGTTATGCATATTTACCTAAATAAATAACCAGAAAGCCCACATCTGCACAGCAGCCTCAACACCACCATATAGGTCCTCTGCCTAGCAACAGGCTCCTCAACCTCGGATTGATGTCATTTCTGCTATGATGGCCAATGACTACTATTTCAAGTGTCCAATACCATTCCATGCCTTTGATCTTGAAAGTCACTCCCTTTGAATATGTCTAGAGTCTACCGTAGCAGGCATGTTCTCACTACAGTGTTCAGCTATTACCATGGAAATGCTACTCCCAAAATGAAGATCACTATACATAGCGCAGTGTGTAATGCTATTGAAGAATGTGTAATACCATGAAAATACTATTTCCAAATTAAGACCATTACACATTTTTGTCAAACAGAGTAGATTAGAGAGATGACAGATATAAGAGTTGGGGGGGGAGGACATGATAATGCAGTGATTTGAATAAAAAAAGGTTCCTCATAGGCTTTGACATTTAAGGCTTGGTCCCCAGCTGTTACTGCAATTTGTGTAGCTTTAAGAGGTGTGACCTTGGAATAGAAACTATCTCTGAAGATGAGCTTTGAGGTTTCAAAGGCACAAGCCATTCTTCTCACTATGCTTCCTGCTTACAGTTAGAGACATGAGCTGTCAGGTTCTTCTGGGCCACCATGCCTGTTGTTTACTGCCTATGCTCTGTTATAAAATCTGATCCCCTAGAGCCATAAGACCAAATAAACCCTTTCTTCTACAGGTTGCTTTGGTAATGATGTTTTATTATAGCAACAATAAAGTAATTATTACAGATATATGATGATATATAAAGATAGACAGATAGAAGATAGACAGATAACAGAAGACAGATGTAGACGGATGGATGGATGGATGGATGGATGGATGGATGGATGGATGGATGGATGGGTGGGTGGGTGGGTGGGTGGGTGGGTGGGTGGGTGGGTGGATGGATGGGTGGGTGGGTGGGTGGGTGGGTGGGTGGGTGGGTGGGTGGGTGGGTGGGTGGATGGATGGATGGGTGGGTGGGTGGGTGGGTGGGTGGGTGGATGGATGGATGGATGGATGGATGGATGGATGGATGGATGGGTGGGTGGGTGGATGGATGGATGGGTGGGTGGATGGATGGGTGGGTGGGTGGATGGATGGATGGATGGATGGATGGATGGATGGATGGATGGATGGATGGATGGGTGGGTGGGTGGGTGGATGGATGGATGGATGGTTGGACAAATGGACTAACAGATAGACGGATGATGGATAGATGATAGATGATAAAAGAGACATGAAAGATCACTGGATAGGAACTAGATAAATGATAAAATGAGGGATAGTTATGATTGATAGATGAGGACAGATACAAATATATACATAGAAATGATGGATAGAAAACGATATACAATTGTGGTGGTATAATCAATATAAATAGCCTGCAATATCAAATAACAGCCCAGCAGTGAAGGTCAGGGAGTGGTGACACACTCCTTTAATCCCAGCACTTGGGAGGCAGAGATCCTCCTGATCTGTGTGAGTTCAAGGCCTAACAGCCAGACAGTGGTAGCACACACCTTTAATCCTAGCTCTGGGAATGTTAGCAAGCTGGCTGCATGGAGGGAGAGAAGGGAGAAGTTCAGCTTCCTTTGCCACTTCCCTAGTCTGCTGAGGAAGAAGTTTGGAGAGAGGCCTGAAGAGTTGGCTGGATGAGAAATGACTGTTTCTATCTCTCTGATATTTCAGCTTTCCCCCCCAATATCTGGCTCCGAGGTTTTATTATAACACCGAATAGAATAACAGACCTAGACAGACATACAGAACAGGTAAACAGAGAGGATAGAACATATAAACAGTATTCCAGTTTCTTTTCCAGCGCTGTAAGAAAACATTGAACAAAAGCAATTTAGTGTAAATGGGGCTTATTTGGCTCATACTTCAGGTCACAGTCCACACTGAGAGAAGTCCGAACAGGAACTCACGCAGAAATGACTGAAGATCTCTACTTACTGGCTCACTCACTGGTTTATTCAGCTACATTTTTAAATAGTGCACAACCACCTGGCCAGGGAATAGTGCCACCCAGAGTGTATGGACCCCCTAGATCAGGATTATCAACCTTTCTAATGCTATAATCCCTCAATATAGTCCCACATGTTGTAGGTATGCCAAGCCACACAATTTTTTCGCTGCTCCTTCATAGCTGTAATTTTGCTACTGTTATGAGCCAATATAAATATCTGATATGCAGATGGTCATAGGAAAATCCTGTGAAAGGGTCATTTGACCCCCCAAAGAGGTCATAACCCACAGGTTGAGAGTCACTGTCCTCGATAAACTGACAAGAGAATACCTCATAGTCTTGAGTACAGGACAATGTGATGGAGGCGATTATTCAACTGAGGTTCCTTCTCAAGTAACTCCATGTTGTATCAAGTTAACAATAAAAATTAACTTGGGTGGATGACTAGATGGATGGATAAACAGGTAGATGATTGAGAGTTAATGAAAGATAAGTAGGCAGATAAGATAAATGATATGTAGTGGGATTATATTGTTCCATTGTAAGTAATTGTCCTCCCTACTGGTTTAATAAAAATGCTGATTGGCCAAAGGCAGACAAGAAGTATGGGTGGGGCTACCAGAGTAAGAAACCTCTCGGTACAGAAAGAACAGAGCAGAAATGCCACAGAGATGCCAGGGATGCAGAGAACAACTATGCTGCTCTGAGAAAAGGTACTGAACCGCATGGCTGAACAGCAAAAGAGTCATAAGTTAGTTTAAGGGTAAAGAGTTAGCAAGTTTATATGCCTGGGCTCCAGGTCAACCAGCATACAATTAATACAAGTGTCTGGGTATTTCAGTGGGATTCTGGGACTGTGGGTCTGCAAGTCTGGGCCACCAGGCTAGGCCGGAAAGTCCAGGCCAGAAACATAATACAACAATGATAGGAGAAGGGTATGTATGATAAATGTAACAGACAGATGATAGATAATAGATGATACATACATGGATGGATGGACGGACGGACAAACAGACGGACGGACGGATGGATGGATGGATGGAAGGATGGATGGATGGATGTCCGATTTTCTTTTTTCTTATTTAACTTGATTTATGTGGTGACCACAAAAAGTCCTGGACTAAAACCCCTTTGGAAGAAACATTAAACTCTAACAGATCCTATATGGAGCCTGTGATATTCTCCATTTCTACAACATACCTTTTCTACCTCATATGAGTCATTTCTCAGATCAAGATTCTCACTTTCTGGTAAAGGCACCCTAAGGTTTTATGCATTGAAGGGCTCCTCCACTAAGGAAGGCAGAACTCCATGAAGTCAATAACCATCTTTGAAGTGGAATTCCTACAAAGCGTCTTCTGCCAGGTGCTGCCAGTTTTCCTGGGGATGACTTTGCATAAAGATGGCTTTCATTCCTGGAGTCCCAGGAATAGCTCAGGGCAGAGTTACCTTAGCCAGGGTCAGCAACCCAGCAATCCAAGGGAGTGACTTTGACAAATAGCTCCGCAGCAGCAATTTCTCCCGGAATTTTTAAAATGAACTTGTAGTCACATCTAGGTTTCTTGATGGAAAATCTCTCTTGGTTCTGAGGGTCTAAAAACATTTTTGATTGCATGCCTGATTTAAAATTCTCATGTCAATACTGTTATGATTATCTTTAATGTGCAACTGTTCAATAAACATAATAATCATGTTATGTTTTTGTTCTAAATTCTTCTCTTTTTTTTTGTTTCTATTTCCAATCCACCTTTTTCTCTCACATTAAAATAATCTTGTTATTCAAAGGAGTTTGTAAATTTATTTCACCTAGTTCTAGCCAAAATGAAAACATCTAAGCTTTCACTTCCAAGTTCGTTTGAGATAAAAGGAAAAGAAAACAGACAAAAGAAGTAGAAAAGGTTTATTTGAAAACAGTAAGTGAACCGCTGAGGCTGAGCAATTTGGTCCCGGGCCTCATAAAACTACAAAGTGAGTGACCTTAACGTGTTCCATTCTATCATAAGTATAATTTTCACTGAACATTTATCTTCTTATAAACTAATAAATTTCCATTACTGTCCTACTCTCATAAAATTTTGGACAAAATAAAAGTAGACATGACCTCCCAAATCAGCATGCGCATTGGCCTAAGCTTCATGGCTTAGCCGGGTTATGACTATCTCCCTCAGATACTGAAATCAAACCATAACTTTGACCTAAAAATAAATACACAAATAAAATGATAATTAATGCATGCTGCCTCCTACACATTAAACACAGCTATTTAACTTTTAGGACTTGTCTTTGGCAAGGAAATAAGTGAAAATAAAGATTATATAATGTAATTCATATGTAATTAAGGAATAAATTAGGTGAGTATTAAATGGTATGTTTAAAAACTAATTACCAAGTCTACAAATGGCACTAAGTGTACAAAGGGACCGTGTGATACCAATGTAAGTTATATAGAAACTAAAAGTAAGTTAAATATAAATTAAAGTTTTATTGGCTTTTTAAGATCTGTGCAAATAGTATATAACTGAGTATTAAAATATACATTTTCATATGTTGTTAATATATGGAAAAACTTCAGGACAGATTTATTTAGTCTCCACTACAAAAAAAATATTACTTAAGAGTTTCAAATTCAAGCTGATGGGTAAATCTAATAAAGAATGCTTAAATTGTTAAAAATGGTAATTGTCTAAATGCAGAGCTATTTAGAGGTTTGTTTAAAAGTGTCTAGTTAAAGAAGGAAGCAAGGCCAAACTGGAACCAGGAAGTAGAAAGAGAGGAAACAAAAGGGATGCTAAGGAGAAAGACATTTTTGGTGAACAAGGGCAAAGAGAATTTTGTTCAGATAATAGGATCTGGTATTACAAAATGAAGCTTGTAGTCTGTAGAAGGATGAGCACTGTTTCAAAATAAGGAAGAAGAAAGACAGAAAAAGTGAAAACTTAAGCATGTTATAGTCTGCAAGTTAGAGATCTGGGAAAGATAGATTACAAAAGGAAATGTATGCATAGTCAAGGTTATAAAGCATTTACAATATTCCCTAAACTGAACCCACACACTGAAGTAACGCCTGGTTCCAATTCTTTATTACACAAATTAGTTTTAAGTGTATATCTGTTCTAGAAAAACTAGGAAAAATTGGCCTACAGTACAAAGATTTCTGTATTTTCTAGAGAATTTTTCTGCTATCTGCATTAGCTTTTTTTAAAAAAAAAAATCTAAATCTTAATGGATTATTTTCTTTGTGACATCTGTTGATTTGGGATTTTTGGTTGTTGTTTTTATGAGATTATCTTTTGTCTTGCATAAATGAAAGAATCATGTGTGTGCCTCATCCTAGAGGCCAGAAGAGGCCAATGGCTCCCCAAGAATTGGACTTGAAGACGGTTGTGAGCTGCTGTGTGGTTGCTGGGAACTGAACTTGGGTCCTCTGCAAGAAGAGGATGCATTGTTAGTCTCATCTGAGCTGTCAACGGCCTGAGGTGTTCGCAGTGAAGTTCTCATGCTGCTCTTAGCAGTGATTAAATCTGATTTGTGACTCTAGTTACATGAATAAGGATTATTTTTATAATGATGTTTGATTATTGATGCAAACGTGTTAAGGATTGTAAAATTCTTAGAAGTCTAATGATCCATGCCATTTCCAAATTCTGTATGCAAATGAATTGTCTTCATAGTTTTTATTTTCAAACTTCTTGTGCCTTTAGATTTATGCATGTTGTTGTTCTGTGTGCTTGTTGGAAGCACACTGCTTGAAAAGATAACCATTTCTAAAAAGCAGAAGAATGGAATGTAGCAACAGACTCCAGGGAAGCTTCTCCAGAACCAGTAAGCCACCCCACCCCACCCCACCCCACCCCCCGCCGCCCCCCGCAGAAAGGGGTGATTCCCAGGCACCAATCACTTCTACCTCAGATACGGAAACAAACAAACAACCAGGAGACCAACATGTCTGTGGTGATATATATTTAATAAAATTAATCTGGAATATCAGAGTTAACCACAGAACCAAGCCAGGTCAGAGAGGAATGACCCATGCCTTTAATCCGAGCTTTAGAAATGTGGAAAGAGGAAGTTAAGAGATCTGGGCAGAGCAAGAGAAGAGAGTTTTTCAGCTTTGCCAGGGACATTCCCTCCCCTTTAGGCTGAGGACTCAGACATTTGGAGGATCCTGGAGACAGGCCTGAGGAGTTGGCTGGGTGGCTGTGGCTTGTTTCTGATACTCCTGCTTTTCCCAAGTATCTGGCTCTGGGTTTTTCATTATATGCTAACTAGAGTCCATGCAATGTATGTCTGCAACAATTTACAATCAAAGCCTAACTACAGAGCTGTGGAAAATCTTTAAAATGAGAATGCAAAAGTTGTCAAAATCAAAATGTAGTTTCAGGGCAGACCCTATTTCCCCAAAGTGCCTATAGCTGGAGGCTACAAAGGGAATGTCCTCAGCATAAATGTCCCACAGAAACTATCACATCAGAACCTGTACAGTATAGGTGTGCATGGATGGCAACCAACTTTTATATTTCTACCAAGATAGCCAACCTCGGCAGCAACAATGGATTGAGCTTACTCCTGTCTATTCAGTGTGGCCAAAAGGATTATACCAAAATAGGAGGTAATTTTCCTCACTGAGACCTTAAAGGCTTCCCCTTGCCTCCTCCTCTTTAAAGATCCACAGTTTAACATGACCTGTGTTCTCATTACAATCATTAACCACACTCATTATGATGCTATGGCCAAATAGCACTTGCTTTAGAAAATATCTGTTTTGTTCTGATTTTTGTCTAAGTTGAGAAAAGGAATCTAAATTCTCACAAAATTATAATGTAAACAAACAGAATATAAAATTTAAAGAATTGTGAGACTAATAAGTAAAGACAAGTACATGCTATTTATAAAAATACATACCTTAAGTTGGGTGTGGAAGCTCATTTTTGTAATCCTGACTCTCAGAAGGCTGAGATAGGAGGATATAATGAGTTCAATACCAACCTCAACTACACTATGATTTCCAAGAAAAGCCTAGGCAAGGTGGCAAGGGGATCTGAAATTTGGAAAATTAAAGACTGAAGCATGAAATGTACAAACTAACCAAAACATTAAGGAAAACCTGCATGTCAACTGAGGACCTAAATCCAAACAACGGGCAACACTTACAAACCTGTAGGCCAACAATAATTGCTTCAAAACCTATAAAGCATAACAAATAAGCCTTTAATACATTTGAAATCCTCCAAAGAACCACTCAAGCATGACATTTTAATAATGAGTTGCTTTCTTGACAAACTATGCTTAGGCTAATTAATGTTTATCACTGTACAGTGACTTTTGAAACATCTCTCTTTAATGAAAGATGAGCAGGGAAGTCTCTAGAACTTCCTATGTTGGTTTTATCAAATATACCAGGAAGAGTAACTTACTTGACCTACTTTGAAATGGAAGAAGGAATGAGAAGAAGGAACCCAGAAACTTATCAATAAATAAATTGATGAGTAAGACCTCCTCATTTCTTGCTGTTTTCAATAAGAATTCATTAACAATGAATGATGACAGGCTCTTTGTCTACGAACTACATTCTACTTTGTGACCCAAGGAGTGAGAGCACAAAGACAGATCGGCATAACTTATTCATGATCAATAACTAATTATTCACAGAGCTTAACGCCAGATGACAGGCAGAAACTACAACACACAATAGGCAGTCAAGGTACCAGCAATGACTAGACAGAGGCCAGCATTCAGTAGGTCTGGTGTAGGATGTCGAACTTTCTAGTTAATGCGGTCCACCCACACAGAAAGCAGAAAAGCATACAGCAAGAAGAGCCTCTGGCTGCCTGGAGTCTTTCTCTGAGTTCACCATGAACTAAATTTGTTTGGGCCAGAACACTGCTGTTCTCATTTCAAGACAAAGAGACCTTCCCAAGGAGAACAAAGAGTATGGGATGGGAATGCGCCACAGAAAGGCAGGGAGACAGCACGGGTAAGCATCAATATCTCCCAAGTTTCATCTCTTTGTTCTTCGGAAGAATAATTACTCACAATTATCCCAGAATTTAACACAGAAACTATATTATACTTGAAAACACAGCAGACCATTTTGAAAGAAGAAACAGAATGGACCTCAAAAGTTTATTCCAACTGAAAAAACAGAAAACCAAAAACCCACTTGTCAATCCCAGCTGTGAGCACAGCTGTTTTTCTCCCACAGTAATGAGCCGACTTCAGGTAGGAAAGTAAGAATCCAGGTTTGTTTTTCTCCCCACCTCTGAAAATACCCCGCATGAGACCTGCTTAGCGCTTCTGATGATCAAGCACTCCAGACATCAGCTTGGTCTTGCCTTTTCAAGTAACCCATTTAAATGAGGAATGGAGCAGGTGCAATCAGGCCCTTGACGTCAAAGGTACATGTTGTGGAAGGACAGGACACCATGGCCTCATGAGCCGGAGGTGAAGCCTCAGGAAGCAGCAGCTCTGGCTGGAAGAACATGAGTTTTTCTCAGCCCCTGGAATCCACAAGATACCAAAACATCTCACAGTTTCAGTCAGATTCAGAAAAGAGGTATTTCTCATGTCCACACAATATGGGTACAAGTGCACTTTGCTTTCTGAAAGAGACACATGTTCTTTCATCCCTCTGAAACCCACACTTAGGAACATATAGAAGGGTTTCAAAAGAACATGAAAATGACTATACGGACAGGACTTACATTTATTACACAGATGTAGAAAAGAAAGGAGGGGAAAAGCAAAGGAGAAAGACAAGAGTGATCAGCCCCCCCCCCCCCCGCTGTGTCAGTAAGGAAGGCCATGACAGACTTTGCTACCTCTTGGAGAGAGCTGACATTCAATTTATGCACTGAACAGTCTTGGCTCTTGGAAACAGCATGTTATTCTAGCAAAGAAATTCAGTTTGAGATGTGTTGCAGGATATTTGATGATGCTGTAAACCCTGAGATTGCGTTATTTACGGGAAAAGCCTGCTTCTGGCTGTGGTGTGGCTCAGCCCTAGCATACACCTTAATCCAAGAGCTTTCTGTTTGAATACAGTAAACAGGATTAAATGAAGTCAATCATAGGTCAAGAGGCAGAGCAACCTGCTGATAAGGAAAAAAAAAAAAAAAAAAAACATAGAGTATAAGAGGAAGTCAGGAGGACAGAGTGACAAGCACAGGGAGGAGAAGGGAGGGACATCCAATCAGAGAAAGAGGAGAAAGCTCTCTTCTGGGGTGAGGGCAGAGGAAGAAGCAGCTAGGTGCTTTGTCTGCCTCCCCAGCACCTGGCTCCTAGTCTTTACTGGTAAAATAGAATGATAGGAAGTCAGTTAAAAACAACAGGGATGAGACTTAGATGGGAGAGAGGCAGGGTGAGGACCCAGTACCGGAAAGAGAGCATTCCTGAGCACCTACATAGGGTACTGCCTGTGTCATACTCCAGGTTCAGTGTGAAGCTTTAGTTGGGGCACACAGTTGAAGAGGACACTGAGCTACACTAGTGGGCACTATGATATAATACCATGGACAGAGAGAGAGAGGCAACAGCAAGTGAGGACTCCAAGGAAAGTTCAGGCCCCAGCACCAGAGACAGACATCATGGTGGAGTCATGGTAGAATCAGAGCTCATAGAGCCAAAGGCAATCTCTTCTTACACCTTTTGAGAATGGAAGAGATTCTCAGCAACAGCCTGAAGCTGAGCTCTGTAATTCCAGTCAGAAGAAAGGGAGCAGGAGGACAAGATGTGGCAGCACCCCTCTGATGCAGACTCACTTCAAATGTGAGATGCTCCATGTGGGGCTCACAACAGTGATCCAGTAGGATACATGTCAATATCTATGAATATCTGTGAGAAGAGACTGGAGCAGAAGGTACATCTAGCATCACATTCCTACAGGCAGCTGTGTGTTTTCTAGTAGTCTATCCAGCTGTTGGTCATCTAGTATTCCAATGACTTAAAATCATAGAGATGCTGGTAACAAGAGTCTCTAACAGGAAAAAAAAAAAAAAACAAAAGGGTTTGCAGAGACTACATGAAGATAATACAGAACCTGAGATGAGGTAGGGAAATACAAAGCTTTCAAAACAACAGATATTCTGGGTTGAAGGTATGAGAATGAGGGAATGGAGATTATCTGCCCAATATGTACTTATTGTAATAACTCTGATTTTGTTGAAGGTACCAATAACTCTGCTTCAACTCAGTTTCCATCTCTCCCCCTTAAAGCTGGGGATGTTGACAATATTTTGTCAATGAGATGAGAACACACAGAAAGCTGGAAGAGGCTCTTTCTAAGAGAGGCTGACATAGCTGTACCCTAGAGCCTGATGCTTAAACTATGGGTATCATGCTAGGAAAAGCAGAAGAACCTTGAGACTATGAGAAAAAGAGACAATCTCTAATTGTCTCTCTAACCTTTAGAGAGATCTTAGGATAGAAAGATACTGGATGCTGAGAACATGAGGACTGCATAGAGCAAGTGAATGTGAGCCAGTCTTTTCCAGGCTACAAGCTATACACCAAGTGGGTGGGTGACATGAGCCTGGTGAAGCCATCTCCAGAGTTGACTGTTAATGTTGACAAACATCTGATCATATCGATGACCAAAACAAGACTGGTCAAACTAAACAAATCTGAGATACCCTGGTTCTAAGATCTTATGCTTGAAACGCTGTGTTCATAGTCTACACTTAAAAAGGACTAAGGTGAGAGACAGGAGATCTCCTACTGGTCTACCTAGCTGACCTCAGTGGACCGAGTAACCATGGTCATTTATAATGCATCACTGTTATGAAAAAGAGTCATTTGCCATGACAACCCATATATACAGGCTGCTGTTGTGAATCTCAGAGGAATGAGAAAATCCTCACTGTGCCTGCAGAGGAAGACACATATCCTCAAATCCTGACTCAGGAGCACAAGGATCAGACACTGGACAAGACTAAAAACGTCCAGGCAAACCATGATAAAAGCCATATCACCTGACTATTATGGGTCTTCTTTCTAACTCACCTCTCTACCTTATTGTAGTGAAAGAATTTGAAGTAATGGGAAGAACAGGGGCTGACAAGATGGTTCTGCTGGTAAGAGTACCCGCTGCCAAGGCTGACCATCTGATTCTGATTCCTAGAAACCAACTCCTGCAAGAGGTTCACTGGCCTCTACGTGTCAGATACGCATGTGCAGTCATGACATGAGCAGACAGGGGAGGGGCATATCGAGAAAAGTAATTAATGATGACGATTCCAGGGGCCATAGAGTTCACTGTCGCATAAATGGCATGACTGAATTAAAACCAGACAATATACAGGCAAGTTTATCTTGTCCTAATTTTCACCAAACAGTGAGAAAAATCACTGCCAGCTTAAATACCCAAAAACAGGCCATCTGTCTACATGAAGTTCCACACCAAGCTCCCACAAGTGAAAAGAAAGAAAATGCCTTTGAGATACCGACCAAGGACAAAGTCGAATGCTTCCAACCTTGGGTCTTTGATATGACTCCCAATTTAACTCCGGAAGCCCCAGAGTGAATGGAGAGGACTCGGCCCTGTGCCCAACCGCACAGGCAGAGCTGCCCAGACACTATTAGCTTTCCCATCTCTGACTACTGCTTTTCTGCAGTCAGTCGCATGCTAGAGTGGCTTTCTTTATGCTTCCTTTCCCTTTGCTCTTGGTACTTATGAACATATCCACTTCAAGCAAGTAAAGTTGGAGCATAGAGGAAACAGGTGTTGATAGGGGTCCGATGAACTTTATGCCTAGTTTTCACTGATCACATGCGTGTGCCCCGTTCTCTACAAAGACAGTGTGTTCTTTGATTGTTCACAAAGCCCATCACTGTGGAGAAACACACCATAAGAACATCAATTGATCTAGGACAGCCACCATGTGATCACAACATGCACTGTTAAGTCACTCACAAAATGGCACCCTCCCAAAATAAGCAGGGTCCACTCCACACCCTCCACCCAAGCTATCCATCTCTACATCTCTATTCCCAGGGTGAGACACTGGGGGAGACCACAAACTGATTTCATCTTAATAGCACAGCTGTGGAGGTTAGAAATACCAATTTATAAATGACCAACATGCTCTAAAATAATCAAATCACAAATATCCCAACTTGCTTTCAAGTTCAAATTAACTTGAAAGGTGGTCTGCCACCACAAACCACTCAGGGCGCTCTAGTATCTATAGATAAACACAGCATTCTGCTGTGAGGAGAAAAGCGACTGGGGCCCTGCAGAGCCCCCACGTAAGCCAGTACAACTTGATTTTGGCATTTCTTTCTCATTGCTTGCTTCATTTTTGTTTGCTCTTGTGAGGATTTTTGCTCTATGAAGATATACTGAAAAGTGCTGCCAAGCCCTTGGTGGATGCCCAGCACTGCGTGAGAAGCATTACAAATGCATTCAGCAGACCGTCTGGCTCACAGGCACACTTCTGAACCTCTGAACAGCACAAACTCTGCAGGGGTCGCTATGGAAGCAGGGTCAGCATGGACAAACGCACCCCTGCCCTTTATGAGTGTTTGGTCCCAGGCAGAAGGCAAGAAGAGGAAGGAGGAGGAGCCAAGCAGGACATGGGGAGAAAAAGAGGGAAGGAAAAAGAAGTGAAGATTGGCTCGGGCCTTGGGTGAGCACTTACTGGTTAAACAGCACCCGTGAGCGCACGATGAACTTGAAGATGTACTCCAAGGCTTTTATGGCTTTGTACAGCTGCTCAATGACTCCCGGCTTCTCGGCACTGGCCACGTAGGTCCGTAACACCTTGGTCAGCTTCCTAGCTCCAAGGGAAACATATGTCAATCAAGAGTCCAGAAATCCCAATTCGATGCTTAACTAAGAGTGAAGCATTACTTTTACTCTGGTATCCACTTACAATATATGCATACTCATAAAGGTTTTCTAATCAGACAAAGCCCCCGATAAAATGTCTTCCTGCTAGTGTAAGAATATTAAAGGGGTGAAACAAACGGGCTCCTAACTTGGGACCATCAGCCACCTCTCTGTAGGATGGCCGATGTGCTGAAACTAAAGGCCTTATGCTGAATACGAAATTGTTAGATGGCGATTTCCAAATAAACAGCTCAAGATTTTAAATTAACTTCCTATGGATTCCTATTAAGAAGATGGGGGGAAAAAGGCTCTTAGAGCAGATGTTATATTTCTGAATGATTGAATTCCCTCAAAACATTTAATTTTAAAAACATAAATAAAAACTGTACTTCTCATGGTCAGATTTATAAACTGGGAATACAAAACAACTCAGTAACACGAGAAAGTTTACACAAATCACAACACATAAAAATTCATCAGAATTATTTTTCAAATTATCTATCCCATGATAGACATAAATATGGGGGGTAAATACAAATGGATTGTTCATTAGGAGACAATTCATAACTTCTTAATGTTTGGGCACTTTGTATTGAGAGGAGATGAAGTTGTTTGTCTTTTATTTTTGAGATACAGTCTTTCCATGTGGTCCTGGCTACCCTGGGACTACTCAGCAGTTCTCAACCTGTGGGTCTCAACTCCTTCTCAACTCTTTTGAAGGTTGCATATCAGATATCTTACATATCAGATATTTATATTACAAATCATCACAACAGTATCAAAATTACAGTTATGAAGTAGCACAGAATAATTTTATGGCTGCAGGTCATCACAACATTAGGAACCACTGATAGACAAGGCTGGCCTCAAGGGTACTAGTATAAAAGGCATATGCCACCACACCCAGCCATAGATACCTTTTTGCAATATCACTGGCACAAGAAAGCTTCAGAATTTTTTTTTGCTCACTACATATAACCAGAGTCTAAATGGTAACAGATTCATTCGGAATTTCAGGGTATGTGCGAAGTTCAATTTAAAACAAAATTGGAGAAATATAATTTTTGAAAAGTAATCAACTTCATTAATAAACAAATATATGCAAATTAAAACATGACAAGGATGAGAAGGTTATCTCGGTAGGAAAATGCCTGCAGTCAGTGCCAAACTCAGCATCCAATCCCCAGCCCATGAGGAAAAAAATACAGTTATATAAACAAACAAGTAAAAACAAGATGGGGGGGTAAGCAGGAACAATATTATTTGGAGGGAAACCAACAAATATATATCAGGGTATTTTATCACTGACACCAGTTACGAGCAAAAATATCCTTTGACATCAGCAACTTCCCTTTGGGGAAATCTCATACAGCGGCAATTACAGATGTATTCAGTAACTTTTGCCTCAGTTTTGTTTGAAGTAGTAAAATATATAAACGATACAATGTCTATCACCTGAGCTGTGTAAATAATTCAATTATAAAAGATAATAGAACACTGCTTGGCTGTTAAGTACAAAAAGGGAGAGGATACACAGGAGGTTCCATCACCACTAAGGTGGATTGGGGAAATTCTTTCCCTTATAAGACAAGGTCTCCTGTGGGCCCAGGTGACATTGAACTTGCTGCTATGCCACTGAGAATGACCTTAGACCTCTGCTCCTCCTAATGTCACCTCCAGAGAACACTCCACCAAGTAAGCCATGCCCTGGTCAACACCCTGGCAATATATGCAAAGGGATGTTTCTAAGTTGCTGGAAGAAATACAAAGTGATAGCAATAATTAAATAAATGGCATATGCACCTCTCTGGTCCAGCAAATTTAACTCCAAGTGTTCATCCAAGAAAAATGAACACTGTGTCTATAACACACAAGATTTGTCAGCCTGTGCAAAATAGCAGAAGACAAGTAATCCCCTGTCCATCTACCAATGATGACTTAAGAAATCATAGGAGAGTCCACTGCAACTAAGAAATAACCCAGTCCACACAATGACACATACAGCAATATGGACAAGTCTCGCAAGCATTATGTTGAAGGAAAGACACCAGGTGCACAAGATGATGTCCAAGAGAATAGGAAACTGACCTATGATTGAGAAATGAGGATGGAGCTGCTTTTCTGGGAGAGATGCAAACTCCAAGAGCAATGTTACCGATATCTTATTGCCAGTACAAGAGTGAAAAAAAAAAAAAAAAACTGTCTGAATTCAAAAAAAAAAATGACTATTCCTACATGTACATTATTATAGCAAAAAATGATTTTAATTTTTATTATCTTCAAAATTTATTTTTATGTGTATGTGTGTGTGTGTCTGCACCACTTTATATATACCATGTGTATGCAGATGCCCATGGAGGCATCAGATCCAGAGGACTAGAGTTACAGGCAGTTAGTGAGCCCCCACGTGATGCTAGGAATGAAATACAGGGTCTCCGAAGGAGCACAAAGTACCTGTAATCTCATTGAGCCATTTCTCCAGGCCTACTTCTGAATTTTAAACAGGCAAAAAGACCATAATATATGGTTTGTGGTGATGAATCAGTGGGTAAGGTGCTTGCCCAAGCACCCACTAAGAAACAAAAGAAAACTAGGCATTGTGGTAGAATATGCTTGCAGCCCTGGCAAGGCAGAAACACAGGACTTCTGGGATGTAGAAGCTACTAAGTCTAACCAGATTAGTGAGCTCCAGGTTTGTTGGGAGGCTCTGCCTCAAAAAATAAGATGAAGAGTGAAGGAGAAGCCCTGATATCAACATCTGCCCTAAACACATATACACATCTACACAGACATATTTAGATAAACAACACACATGCCATGCCCATGCACGCGAGCACACACACACACTATTTTAGGTATTTTTTTAAAATTTTGTATAATTCTTTTGTTTGCATGCATCCATACATACAACATATGTATCTGGCACCATCAGAGTCCAGAAGAAGGTGTCAGATTCCTGGATCTAGAACTACAGACTGCCAAAAGCTACCATATGGGTTCTACAAGTCAAACTCAGATGCTCTGAAAGAGCAGCCAGGGCCCTTTACTCCTTAGACCTACTGAAGCCCCTACCTCCAATATTAAAGAAAAAATAAGGTAAAAGGTTTGTGAGGAGCCAAATTATTGATAAGCAGCACAGAAAGGAAGCCTGGGCCATCCAGGGGAGCAAGCCTGATAAGGGTATGGACTGAGTGTATTCTTAAGCTCGGCCTGCAGGATCCATCTGCCAGGGGGTCTGCCATTGTGACCTGCTCATTGGCAAGTGCCCCAAAGCAAAGGGCACCCCTCGCAGCCCGTAATACCCAGGACACAGCTGAAATCCTGGCAAAAGTCTATCTTGCTCTGTTCCTACTATTTTTCTAAGCTTCACAACGCCTTTTTTTTTCCTTCATCTCTATTCACATCTCCACTCAACAATAACAAAAAATTCATAGCACACACTTTGACAATGGGAAACTTTCCAATCCATAAATCAAAGAAATGAATGAAATAATAATACTAATGGTTCACAAAGAAAAATGGCCCAAACCCAGAAAATAAATCTGCAAGGCCATTTCCTAACAGCCCAAAGATCAAAACCTTTGGTGGGAGCAGACTAAACGGAGCCTCAATTATGCCAATGGGGAGCCCGTGGCCATCCCATGAGACCCAGAACGTGGGATAGAAAGAGCCCTGGCAGGCAGGTTACATGAAGAGTAGTCCTCAAGGCAGCAACTCCTGATTTCTCCTTTGGAACAAATAATACAGGTTATGGCCATAGTGTCCCACCCTCGAAGATAGTCGTGCTGGAGCTGGGGTAGTAAAAGGAGCACCTACTGCCCTGAACCCTCTCCTTGCTTCTGTAGCAATTTGTAAAGAATGACAGAGGATGACAACAGTTGCTTGGCACAGTGGCCGATGGCTTCAACCCCAGCACGTGGGAGGCAGAGGCATGGGAACCTGTGACTTGAAGGCCATCTAGATCTACAAAGTGAGCTCCAGACCAGGGATACATAACAAGATCTGCTGACGTCATTCATTACCTAACAGAATGGATGGGGATTCTTCATTGATAATACATAGTGCCAGAGTTCCAACTGAATGACAAAATATTATTCTAATTCAGGATGGAATAGAACAGTACACAAGGACAGCCTTCAGCGGTACTATGGATCAAAGTCAAAACTTAATAGTCAGATTACTTAATAAGGAGCCAAAATTTCCTTAGAATTATAATTTTACTGTTTTAGAGGACAGTAAGATTGCTAAGTGGTTAGGGTCACATCCTAGTGTCACAGAGGAACAAGTTGGTTTTCCAGCATCCATGTCATTCCAGCTCCAAGAGAACTGGCACCCTCTTCTGGATTCCATAAACATCTGCACCTTCATGCACATACCCAAACAAATTCAAGGATATGCATACATAATTGAAATTTTTATTTTAAAACTCTTAGGTTTTGCTATTTTAAATGAAATGTCAAACATATGGGATCCTATTTTTTTATTAAAATATAGGTTCTTTTTCATTTTTCTTCTTTCTTTTTACTAATTCTTGTAGTAAAATGAAGAAAACAATGGATTGGCAGTTTATCAAAACTCCAAGCACACACCTTTTCAGCAAGACAGCACAGACACAACAGGCTACTGATTCTTTTGTCTATCTCATCTGAACTTAAAGATAAAATGGTGCTTTAATTTCTCACATTGAATAATTTCCCCAAAACTAAACGTACACCACACCCACATGTATACACTCTCTTTGTTTTTCAAATGGCATCTCACATAGCCCAGGCTGTCTTCATACTCATGTAGCCTAGAGGCTTGAACTTCTGATCTTCCTGGCTCCACCCTCTGAGTGCTGGGATTACAGGTGTAACCCATCACAATGAGGCTATAAATTGCTTGGACTAGAGGTAAGGGCTTCAGAGATGCTAGGCAAGCACAGGCTCCACTGAGCTATATTCCCAGCCCCCACACTCCTCCATTCCATTTTTTTTCACCAGTAAGGATACTAACCCTTCTCTCAACAGCCCCATACAGCAAGGCTGAGGCCCCTATTAGTAAGTACTACAGGTAGAACACAGCACTGTTCTCAATCCCTGAGTTACACTAGAGAGGCTACTCTCAAAGCAGGTGATTAGTCGCATTTGGAAGGAAAACTTTGAAATTGGCTTATATATAGAAACTCTGCTATGTACATAGACATTTGTTAGCCACATCCAAAATTCCTGAAAAGCTATACTTGGTCACTAGGACAAGAAGACGTCCCAAACTATTCCTTTCCCAAAAAGACTATAAGAAAAATATCAAATATGCCAACCCACAGGGTATAAAGAAAGCTTTACATAAACATTAACAGAAGACACATAAAAGTCTCATCACAACTTGCTTTGCAGGCTTCAGGAAGGTCTGCAACTCCCACCCTTGCTAGAGACTCAACCCACTACCTGTGAAAAACAGGCTGTATGGGGCAGGAAGAGATCCGCAGGACAGCACTAAGGTGCGTAACCCACTGGCGTCATAGACTGATCTCCCTAGGCCTTGAGTTCACAGCCACACACAGACAGAGAAACAGGCTTTTACAAAATCTCCTCAGAACACAGATGAGGCCTTGGACTCATTTTATGAACACCACTAACTTCTAAGTGTGGTGTTCTTTAAAAAAAAAAAAAAAAAAAAAAAAAAAGGTGTGTGTGACATTTTTATTTTTAATTTTCAATGCAACTACACAATGCAAAATTTGAATACATGTCATTATATCCCAACATGAAAGAGCAAAGTAAATGAATCTCAACAACTGCTTAGTGCTTGCTGTCTAAGCATTAGGGTTTGTTCTGAACACTCTAATAACTCATTAAAATTCTAAAACAAGACAATAATATTCTTTTTCTTTTTTTAATAGACAAAAAGGCTGAAGGCCAGAGAGGTTAAGCAAATTGTCTAAGATCATACAGAGCTGTTATTTAAGTCCATGTATCCTATATCCAGCATTATGTTACCAAACAAGAGATAATCTGCCTTCTGATCCAGGCCCCATATGTCCCCTGTGTGCTCAAACAAGGTTAGGAACAAGGGGCCCAGGTGGAAAGAAAAAAAAAAAATATATATATATATATATAGTAGTTTTAATAGCTAAAACTTGTGTAAGAAAAGGGAAGATATTCTTTAAAGAGTGAGGAGATTGGTTGAAGAATACAAACTGCATTTTATGTACACTAAAGGGCCAATAACCTCAAAACAGAAACACATCCATTTATTCATTCATCAGATGCTTGCTGGGAAGCCGCAGTGTGACAGGTGCATGCATCCATAGATCAGCTTCATCCAACATAAGCACACATTTTCAAAGACAAATGGAAAATACAGAGGAGAACAAAGATTCATTCCAGACCATGAGGCTTATTTATCATGTATCTCTTCCAACAAGATTTTCAGGTCTGTTAAGAAGGAAATAATAATATGAAGGATACCCATAAGCCCAGAGTTCTGAGTGAAGAAACGCGTTGTTATAGACCACAGTCCCAGAGGAAGAGGAGTGTAAGCATCAGAGAAGAGAACAGTGGTTTTCAGATAACACAGGAGAACTCACGTGTAGGCCAAGGTTGCGCTGAAGTGTTTCTTAATGTAAGTCTCCAAAACAGGATTAAAATGCTGAAATTTCCTATCCGCAATTAGTCCAATGATAAAGACCTGTCAACATAACCAAAACAGTCTCAGGGTTGGCACAGGAAAAGCCATTCTGGAATCTTCCTCTGTGACTTGAGGAACATCCCTACCCTCACGAGGGTATTAACATAACTATAGTTTCACAGTTAAAATATCTCTGACTCCTCTAGGCTTCCCCTTTGAGTGACTTTACAACTGAGGGGCTTTCAAGGTGACTGAGTTGGGTCCTTTCCCCCTTCAAAGGCTGCAGCATGAAAGAACGCCTCGTCCACTGAGCAGATGAGAGGGAGGCCCCTTACCAGAGCATCAAACACCAAGGTATCAAACGTCTCGCTCTCAGAGTTCTCCATCATGATGTTGAAAAGAGCATCCAACGTGTCCTGCAGGAACTGCAAAGGCACAAGAGGTCAGTGAACAGTCCCTGCATCCTACCTCCCCCAGCCTAGAACAACCATTGTCTTTGGCAAGACTCCACTTATGCAACTTTCCTCAATCCTGGATATAGAACTTTAACTTGCAGTCAGAAATGGTGGTACACACCTGCAATCCCAACACTGGGTTGGCTAGGGCAGGTACAAAGAGTCTCAAGGCCCACCTGAGCTACAAAATGAGATCCTGTCTCAATAAATATATGAGGTAAGCAGCTAAACTACTAATTTCCAAGGTTTTATTATAGATACCAGTGAGTAAGGAAAAATTTCACCTGACTGAATTGCAGACAAAAGACGGTCACCATGGGCCCATCAGAGGAGGACCAGAGCTGGGAGATGCCCTATGTCACTGTGGGCCAAGCAGAGGAGGACCAGATCTGAGAGATGCTCTATGTCAACGTGACCAAGCAGAGGAGGGTCAGATCTGGGAGATGCTCTATGTCAACGTGACCAAGCAGAGGAGGACCAGAGCTGGGAGATGCCCTGTGTCAACGTGACCAAGCAGAGGAGGATCAGAGCTGGGAGACGCCCTATGTCAACATGACCAAGCAAAGGAGGACCAGAGCTGGGGGATGCCCAATGTCATTGAACTCTACCAAGAGACCCTTCTCAAGCCTCTCAAGCCTCCTCTTCCATATTTTCATCAGGACATATCAGATTCATCTACACAAACCCAATGGAAAGAGGCCACGAGTGGTAAGAAGCAAGAAGAGGCCATAGAACATCCGGTTTCAGCTGAGAAAGGGAAAGACCTTCTACCAACTGAGCCATCAAGAAGAAAATATGAGAGTATTCCTGCCTCTGAGGAATGCAACAGCATGCTGGCAAGTGTTTGTACATTACCAGTAATTGATGTATTGTTTGCACAGTCTATTGAAACTCAAAGAACCACAGCCTTATAGGAAAGCAAAGCATCATTCATTTAATTATAAGAGCAAAGTTAGACTTCAAAGGCATGTCACCCTAGAAGCCAAAGGGAGTGTAGAATGGACTGGACTGGATTATACTGAACTGGCGAGAGCCCTGGTGGTGGGGATGCACAAGAATAAGCGGATTGACACATGATACAATATTGGCCATAAAAGGAACAAAGTACTGATGCCTTATCATTAGTCAGTAAGAACACACAAACAAAAACACACAGGCTCCCACATCACCCACTATAAAGGCTATCTCCAAAAAGGTGGCCAACAGTTCAGGGTGGGAGAGGATGCAGAAAAATGGGAACCTCTGTGCATTCATTGCTGGGAGAAATAGACTACAGGGGCTTTGGAGAGCATTTGACAATTCCTCAAAACCTTAAATATATGTTAACCCTACAGCTGAACAATAGCGTCTTACATACGCATCCCTAAGGAAAACAGGATGCTCACACAAACCTGCCCATGTAAAATCTAAAGCAACACTGTTCATAACTGAAAAAAAAAAAAAAAAGAAAGAAAAAAGGTTTGTCAATGCAAGAACTGATGAGCAAAGTGGATGTTTCCTATGTACCTCTATCTATCTCCCCAATGGACAGTCCCTCAACCACAAAGAGACACCAAGTTTCAGCATGGATGCTCTGTCCACTAACTGAATGTGCACATGGCACCCAATGAAAGGAGCCAGTGCACAATTCCATTAGATTAAACATTCAGACTAGACAAATAGAGGAAAAAAAACAAAAACAAACAAACAAAAAAAAACCCAAAAAAACAAAACCAAAAACTATACTTTAGGTGGCAGAGACTCTGGGATGAAACTGTTGATAGCTTTGAATTTCCTTTGTAAGTAAAGAAAGTAGTACTTCTTAGTACTAGGGACCACATAACTCTATAAAAGTACTAAAGAAAGGTAAATCTTATGGTATATAAGTTGCATCTCAAAAACTGAACCAAAATCATAAAGAAAAAAAGAGTTTTTAAGTGAGAAGTAGGTGAAGTGCCATATAAGTAGAACACCAAAGGGATGGCTGCAACGTATGTTGGGTTCAAATTATGAGATGTCCAGCCTACATGCAAGTACACATAGGCTCTGGCAGACAATACAGGGGATCTTAGATGCCTTTTGAAGATTGAGGAAGCAGGTCATAGGAACCTGTTCCCAAATTAGTGGCCACTCCCACTGCCCACCTGTGCTCTGTGCTTTAAAACTGGAAAAACTGGGGCGAGAGAGACATGAGTCCTGGTTGTATGCTACTGGGCTACCCAACCTCTACCACACAGAGAAAATAGTACACACAACTGGCATAAGTTAAACTACCCTTTCCACCGAGAACTCCAGTGTGAACAAGGCAAGATCTTAATCAACTCTGATTACTTGGGACTGTACAAACTTGTTACATTCTCTGTCATCTTCTGATTATAAATCTTTGCAAAGGTCAAAACTTCATGCCATCCACAGACAGCCCAATGTCCCTGCCAACAGGCTCCCTAGGTACCAAGCTCATCACAGTTCAGACTCCCTGCAGGATCCCTGGGCACCACGCACATCATAATCCATGCAAGACTCTCTGCAGCATCCCTGAAAACCAAGCTCATCACAGTCCATGCAGACTCCCTGCAGGATCCCTGGGTACCAAGCTCATTACAGTCGATGCAGACTCCCTGCAGGATCCCTGGATACCAAGCTCATCACAGTCTATGCAGACTCTCTGTAGGATCTCTGGGTACCAAGCTCATCACAGTCTATGCAGACTCTCTGTAGGATCTCTGGGTACCAAGCTCATCACAGTCTATGCAGACTCTCTGTAGGATCTCTGGGTACCAAGTTCATCACAGTCCTTGCAGATTCCCTGCAATAGACCTACAATGGCACTAAGATAAATGGCATGGCCCAGAGTCAGAACTGGACAGAGAAGATCTTCCTTCCTTAGGCACAGCACTTGGGATTCAGGGACAAACATCTGGTAAGGGTCCCCACGAATAGGCAAAGGCCTGTTGCTCAAACATTTCCCCCCTCTCTCTCACCCTCTGAAAAATCAAACAGCGATCGTCATTCTCCACTCTCATGGAAATCCATTTCTCTCACTAAACATACAAATTCCTTTCTCGATCCATGAAACACTGCTGTCCCTCCTCTACCAATTATGAAAACACACCAGAGAGTCGTGGGAAAACGGAATATACCCCACCATCTCTCCATAAAGAAGAGCTTCGTAAAAACAGATCCTTCCAGTCCTGCTGCCCCTCAAGACTGCATGAATTAAACAAGTCAGGTTATCTCTCCAGGAACAGCATGGGTAAAGTGGGCTGGCAGAGGGAAAAACAAGGCAAGCATACAAGCTAAGGTTAGGCCAGGTCACCTCAGCCCAGCCAGGAGAGCCAGATCCAGGAAGGAGGGAGAGATGGGAAAAACATCCGTGGATGGATTCAGATTTAACAATATATTAGCTGTTGGGGATAGAGAAGAGGACAAGATGGCTTTGGATTTTTTTTTCCTGTGACAGCAAATAACAAAAGTACAATGAATTTGTGACATGGGGACTTCAAAATGAAAGGTAAAATTTCATTAAATGCGTGTCTTTTAAAGTTGGTTCATTTATCCACCCGACTTCTATCTGAACTGGGGATTTAGAACCCAAGGAAGTATAAAATGCAATTAACGTTGTCCAAGCCATTGGTACAAGAATGGGACTGAAGAGATGGTTAAAATGTTCAGATTAGCAAGGGTATGTTGGAGCAGTTATACAACGGATGCAGGAAAGTAGCGCAACCAAATTAATTCATGCTTACGTTAAGCACATTGCCGGTTAATTAAGGCCATTTTAAGTAATTAATTTTCCAGAGATAAGGCAGTCCCCTACTGCATGCTCCTCTCACAGAGGGTAAAGAACTGAAGAGGCCAAACTAGGCAGCATAGAAATGATTTATAAAACACCACAGACCACTGGCCAGCTTGGCGCCCCCTGGCCCAGAGGGATAAAACCCTGACAGTGGCAACATATTTGAGCAAGGGAACAGTATTCAAGCACTTTATATGAAACATGGGAGAAGAACCCAAGGTAGGGAGGATGTCAGAAGCACAAACTACTAAGAGAATAAGAAGAACAGAACTTGATGCTTAAAGAAGCCCAGATCACTGCTCTGACACAGGCTTCCAGGTCAGGACACCGAGTGGAGAGGATCTTGATAAACAGCAGTACCTACACAGTGCAGAGAGCCCCTGCAGAGTGCTCGGCTATAAAGCATACATCTATATAGCATCCCTTCACCAACACGCAGGGGCCACTGGGAATAAGGGGGCAGAAGGATGTTAAGAGCCAGAGATCAGAAGGGTCCAGAGTGAAATGTCCTCTTCTGAATGAGCTGCTCTCATGAACACACAGCAGCTGAGATTGTCCGCATAAGACCTGCACAAGACCAAGCCAGATAAAGCTCTCCCACTAAATGAGAAGCTGTGGACAGTTGACGGTTTCTCAGGGAGAGGTTATATTCTTTCAGCTTGTGGCTCCTGGTGGGTTAACAAATGCTCTAATGAAGGGCTCCCTGCCCGGGAGTTTATGGCTTCACAAACTGGAATTTATGGATTCTTTTTTTTTTCTAAAAGGACATGAAGTTGGGAAAGGGAATAAAAAGATGCGGGGATGAATCTGAGAGGAATTGAGGGGAAAAGGAAGATGAACGTAATCAAAATACATTGTATGAAAATCTCAAATAATACACATATTTAAAATAAATGCATACAAAAACAAACAAAACTAATTAATACCTAAGATTTCTCCATAGACAAAGTGTGAGGCTAGAACATGAGCTCAATGTCACACAGGAAGGAAATGACCAAGTCAGACTCCTGGTGCTTCTATTACTTCTACCAGGCCCAGAGCTGCCTATCTAGGTCATTCTGAGTAACTTGAAGAATCAAGACAGTAATAAGTTTGGTGACAGTGACTGAGGCAAAAGCAAAACAGCCCAGTACACACAGGACACCCCCCATGGGTTAAAGCCAGACTACCATGTCCCATAAAACCCCAAGAACACAGAGAAGAAGGAATGTCATGAAGAGGTCACTGAGTGAGCACAGCATCGAGGTCTCACCGAAGGAAGGAAAAGCATCCAAGATCAGGTGGATTCAAAGTCCATGCTTTTCAAGTTAAGCCAGATAGACCTTCCAAAGGAGCCCAGCAGCACTGCACACATATAGGCTGAAGTCACTACTGAGAGATTATAACCAGAATCTTGCATTCCCCTGGGGTCAGTGTGTGATAACAGAGACACTAAACACAGGACCAAGCCTCCCTCCAGAGGTCACATTACCTTCACCACCTCACCGCCATCCACCTTCATCAACTGCCTCAAGTTCTGCTGTAGAAGGTTGGTGTTGGATCTCCACTTGAGCAGCCCCAGGAGGTCCACTGCAAACAGAATGCAAAAATCAGCTCCCCATCCCCAGGAAAATTTCGTCTCAAATTCATGCAGTATGTGGGGTTCTCTGTGAACACTTCTCAAAAGAAAATACAACTCAATTTCAAAAGGTTCACCTGCTAAATATTTCATTACTGGGTGCCAACATACTTAACACCAGTGCAGTTGAATTCATTATTTCCAGCCACATTTACCATGAAATGCTTTTCATGTAGGAGCTTTCAAAATGCATTTGGGAACCAAAACAGGGGTGGTGTTTCCCACCTATTAGAGACAGCTGCCAACCACTGTAACACTTGAAAGAAGTCGCCCACCCAGGAAGAACTGCTAACCCTCGTCCCCAAAGTGACTCTTCCTGCTCAAGAACAAATATCTATTTTTTAAAAATAAAATAAAACAAATTTAAGTCTTCAAACTATAAGTTGAGCAATTTGTGGTAACACAAAAACTATGAAGAACTGAGAGTTCTCCTTGTGCAGCTGCCTGCTGCTCTCCAAGCTGTTTGTGGGTTTAAGTAGAAAAGGCCAAGACTGAATATACTAGATTTCAAAGATCCAAAGGAAGGGGGATAGATACATCTGTATTCTAAGTACACGTTTGTGGGTTGATGGGGCTTGTGGACAGGTGCATCCACAAGTGTATGTGTAGAGGCACATGGTCAACCTGGGGTATTTATCCTCCTGAACCATTCTGCATGTTGCTTTTTAAGATAGGATTCCCTACTGATTCTGCAGTTTAACTCAACACAGTGGGCTAGGTAATGAGCTCTAGGAATCCACCTGTCTCCACCCATCTACTCCCGACTGCTATGGTCACAGAAACATGCCTCTGCTTTTAAGTGGGTGCTAAAGACCCATATCACATCCTCATGCTCAAACAGCAGGCATTTTACAGAGATATTTTCCCGGGCCTTAGGTTCTTTTTGTTTTGAAAGCTTGAAGGGTTTTGCTTAAGACATTAAGATGTTGTCTAAGGTAGGAAGACAGAATCTAAGCCCTGTCTAGGAAAGCACGGGTGCCTGCACCTGTTCGCTTGCAGTCACACCACTATGCCATTACTTGCAAAAATACAACTAGCAAACTGCATCTAATCTACTGTTTATGTGTATCAGGAGCGTCAGCTCCAGAAGAGACTGCAAGCACCAAAATAAATAAATAAACAAACAAATAAAGTCAAGGCTCACACTAACACTGAAAGCAAGTATATAATTTTGGATTATGATAAGAATTCGGTGAACAGACTTGCATTCTAATTCCAGAATCAAACAACAGAGAAAACATCCGCCACCACCACCCCCCCCCCCCCCGTATGGATTTTCATGTATTTCATATCACCTCAGGCAGCATGGATAACTAACAGTAAAGCAGGGGGGCAGTGCACAGCACCCACATACACTGCGGGTTATGTAAAGCTGGCTGAGTCACACAGTAATGACAGAACACTGGGCAGGGAGTTTCCCTTGTTTTCTTTCTGAACAGCAGGTACAATGCTGCATAATTTGCCGCTCAACTAAAAGGACTCAATGATACAACATGTAAGCAAGCTTATCACATCATCCAACACAAAATGCAGCCAGCAGCAGGTCCTTCAAACATGGGAGGGGCTAGAAATGTGGAGCAGAAGTTGACATGTTGTGATGCTAACCGAAAGTAAAGTAACAAGAAAGAATCCATCTTGACCTGATACACTCTTAGTCCTAGGGTTGGGGATATTTTCCTCTCACAAGTGATCAGTGTTTCTTTAATGAAGACCAATGCATCATCTGAATGCCATTTATTCCAAGTCGGTGTCACATGTGAAATGACTGGGCTGAGCCTGATCCCTATTGCAACTTTCAATTTTTATCTATTTACTTATTCTTGGGTTTTGCACATTTGTTTTGTTTTGTTGTTGGATTTGTTTTTTTGTTTTGTTTTGAGACAGGGCACACAGGACGGGTCATCATCACACATGTACTGTCACTCTGGGTTCTGCACTGCAAACATGAGAAAAAGTTCCAATGAGTAAATTAAGGGATCGCCCCATGGGGTGGTGCTTAAGAACTTGCCCCACCACCCCAGAGCTACCAGTCAGAAAAGGCCTTCCTTGCTCCATTCCCTGTCTGCAGGGACTCAACATGGCCAGACTGATAATTATTCGTTGTTTTGAGACTCCTTTCCCTCCCGTTACCCAATAAGCTAATTGAGACAAGGAGTCACATCTCACAGCTCTTTCCCTATCCCTATGGCAGCCTGCACAGGGTTGAGGACAGAGATCTTTAATACAAACCTTGATGAATAATTCAGCCCCTGTTTTTTTCCCCAAGTAATGGAACTTTGCAGGAACAAATTATGGTTTCAGGAAAATGATTCCCTCAAAGGAGAATGTGGGACTCCACACTTAGGATGCCAACTGGGGCACCCCCATTTTATATACTCCTGGCATGGCACAATCCCAAAAAGGGGTATCAGTGCTGGCATGAAATGAAAGCCAGATTCTTCCTTCTGTTCAGTGAGCAGCATCACTTTGGAATTTCCTTGTTGCTTGGCAACAGCTGCTGCTGAGACCAGGGCTTTCTTCCTGGGTACCAGGGAGGGAATCACCCTGCAGATGGTGAGATTCAAGGAGCTGGAAGGTGACAGGAGGATCCACACACCACCTTGGGAGGTCCCCCCACCCCCACTCTCTCTGGAAGGGATGTATGATTTAAAACAAAAGATGCTGTGGACGAAATTTGTTTTGAAAGGAAATTATGATCAAATTTCAAATAACATCTAGCAATCTGGAACATGACCTATAGATTAGACGGTGGCTTCCTCCAAAGTGACACAGAGCAGATCTCAGCACATGCTGAAACACTAAAGCACCACATATAGGGGCCAATGACCCATCTGGGGACACCACCATAAGCCTGCATTAAATCCGGCACAAACACTAGTTTGTTGAGCATGCCCTGAGTTTCATTCCTAGTACAGGAACATTCTTTCCACGGCCCAGTCACAAGTTGGAGCCCACACAGCTGACTCATGTCCCCTGGGCACCAAACTCTTGTACATCCTCCCCTCCCCCACTGCTTGCACAAATACAGTCCCTCTGGGAAGAAGTTTCATTTGCTGGTGGGAATTACCACATGGTGGTAAATGAGGACCCTTCAGAAATGATTCAGACAAACCCATGATGACTTAGCAACCAGGAAGCATCCAAATGGCCCCAGAGTACCAGTATCCACAGAGACCCAAACAACCCAAAAGTATCTAGGTAACTTACAGCCCCTCACTAATATTTTACTCAGGATGTCAGTGGTGGGAAACATCACTGGATAAAGCTGAGAAAAAAATGGAAGAAGCAGGCAGAGAACATTTGGAAGGTGTCTGACCCAGGGTTGGCATACATAAGCCCTCAGGCCAACAGCATTTCTCCCCTCCAGAGTTTTCCCTCCCAAAAGATAGGGTTAGCTCCGTGCTAGGTTTATCCTGTCAGAGTCCAAAAGATGCGTGCCTCTCAGCAAATCTCAAACTCCAGCCATGACTGACAGACAACACAGAGATGTGATTCCTGATAACGGCAGACATTAATAATCACAATTCACATCAGGCAGTTAAGAGGGAAAAAAAATTGGATTTTCAAGCTCCATTTCAAGAGAGCATAAAGTCTCTGCGCAGCTATGATATGGCCACATTAGGAGGATGTGGTTTTTAAATGAAGGATTTGTGCGGGGAGCCTCTGCCTCCTCCAGACGGACTTACGGCAAACAGCACTGGTGTGCTCTGAATAAGAAGTGTCTCCACTGGACTGCCGTGTTTCTGGGGAGGCTCCAAGTAGTGGGAAATGAACTCAGCCAGCCCAGGAACAAGAGGAACTCACTGATGAGGGACCTGCCACATTAGGCTGAGCTGAGTGTACGTGAATCAGCAAAGAGGCCTTATCTCACACCACAAGGGGCCTAGAAAATGTCAGGCAGACCAACTTCTCCAAAGAAAGATAACCGGGAATTATCTCAAGGAGAAGCTAAGATGGGGAAAACACAAAGAAGAAAAGTATCAGCCTCTCTACATACTGGTCAGAAAGCTCCAGAAGCAGGTATTGTCCGTATGCGTTCAGAGGACCTGTACGCAAGGTCATTTTTTAGGGTTAGGATAGGACCAAAGTTCAACTATATTCTCTGATCAGATTTCAATCTTGTATACTTCCCCTGATGCCGCATTTCTTTCATCTGGGAAGTATCTTAAAGAAGTCCAGAGCTAGCAAGATGGCGGAGTGAGTAATGGATCTTGCTAACAAGCTTGATAAAACTAAGTTCAATCTCCAGTATCCACACAGAGGAAAGAGAGAACCAATTCATTAAAACCAATATATTAAAAATCAAAATAAGACCTTTCATTGTTTTAGCTCCCTGAAGAGTTAATCCTTAGATGAAAATAGAAGTGTGAATTTTAAACTGTAACAGATGTCTCCCTCCCCCCCTTGCCAGGTGTATCAATATCTATGTAGGTCCTTATCAAAGGACAGGGTGAATGACGTCCATGCACTCAGAGCAAACTCCTCCACTCGACCAGGGATGTGTTTGAGAGGGAGAGATTCTAGAACTCACCATTCTGGGTCAGTTTGGTGGAGCACACCAGTGTGGAGATCTGGAAAGAGTCCTTGCTGATGGTACAGCTCCCAAGACTCTGCATGCCCTTGCCTGTGGCCGAGTGGCCCTTTTCTTCCAACTCTGCCTTGGTAGAAGGGAGGCTCAAGTAAGTGGCTGCATCCTCTAGCTTTTTGGCTTCGGCCTGTGGGTTCAATTGTACAGTATGTCAAACAGCATTCATCAAGGCCACCATGCAGGTTTCGTATGCTTTATTATGCAACCCTTACGCTCCTTTCCACGCTGTGTCCTACAACTTACTTTAATGAGGTTCCCTCATCCTGTGCATTAATTCACATCCTCAGCTTTAACATACAGCACGAGATGTGTTATGCCTGTCATCTTCTCTTGTTAGGAATAGCAAAAGGGCTGGTCATCACAACTGCTCATTTGCATAATTAAATGTAGCTCAATGCTAGAGAGCGGCTCTGTCCTCGGGGTGGGAAATGCCAACAGTGCCATTCAATTTTACCACACGTTTGACCAGAGTGGGAAGGAAGTTACAGGAGTTTGGTAAAGCACAACTCTGAGTGGATCGATGACAGAGAATTAACTAACTGTGAGGGAAAAGTTACCTCGTGAAACCAGGTACACCCAAAGATTAGGGATCCTAATGGAGTGGACCCCACTGTATTCTCCCACTCTGATCTGAGTTGCCCCATCACATCCTCCCCATCACGAAAGACCGATGCACTGGCCTCTGCACCAGAACACACCCTGCTTCCCTCTAGTCACAGCCATATAAAACTTAACAGCTCAGCTCAGGTGAAGAAGTCTCAAAGGATTATTCACATAAGGATCCCCAGTGTCCCAATAACAACATTCATGCACACCTTGTAGACAATAAGGTCATGCTCTCCATCTCTCAGGGTGGTCCCGTCATATCTCATCAGCTTCACAAAGGCCAATGCAAAGATTTTCTCAGATTTATCCTTAGCTGCAAAGAAAACCAACAGTCACCACCCTCGGCAACACTTAGGACAAGTGAGATTAGCACATTCTACCAAGGACACCTTGATGAAAACAATCACCAAACTGCACTGGTGAAAAGAAATGGACCACAGCCATAGCCAGAAGACGGCACCACAGAAGGATCCGCTGTCCTCAAAGCAGTTCAAATACTCCATTCAAAGCCCAGAAGAGACTGGGCTGTGAGGACTGACTCCAGAATAAAGAGCAGGAAAGTCAGGCCGAAGAATGTGGAGGGAGGCTCAGAATGCTACAGTTCCAGAAAAGTGAGAAAACAGAAGTGAACACGGTATGAACAGGAACAAAGAGAGGCAAGGGTTTAAACAGGGTAGGAACCTACGACACGGCAAAGGACCAGTGTGAGGAAGGAAAACGACTTAGCATACAGAAAGCATCAGCTTCCTAGAGAACACCACATACGGGGGGGGAGGGGGCCTGAAGACCTGATCAGAAAATGCTAGTGCCTTTGGCAAAAAGTGCAACAGCCAGACTTGCATGTGGGACTCATGCCCTCCTCCACGGAACCTAAAAACGCCAGTGGTTGCTCATACATGTTCTCTGCAGCTGATGGTTTTTTCTTCATGGTTCTCATCACTGGCAGATAACTGTGTGGTTGAGGGGACTCGTTAGTGTTGCTAGTGTCCATCTGCTGAGCCCTGGAAGCTAAAGGTTTGCAAGTATACATATCTCTCTCTCTGTCTCTCTGTGCATGTTCATGTGTATGCATATACTGTTTGTGAACATTTGTATGTTTTTGTATATCCATATATCTATCTAGATGTCCATGTGTGCATATGTGTGTGTATGTTTGTATGTATATGCATGTGTACAAAAGTATTTGTGTACACCTGTGTATACAGATGAGTGTGTTTATGTTTGTTATAGTGAGTATCTATGTGTACGTGCAGATGTGTATATGTATATATATGTGTGTATGAGTGTAATGTGTGATTGTATATATGTATGTATGTGAATATGTATATATGTACGTGTGTGTGTATCTCTGAGTGTGTATGTGTATGTGAGTGTGTATATATCTGTGTGTATGTTTTTGGTGCCAATTCCCAGTGCGTGATATAAAGCCTGACAAGCAATAGCTACTCAAAAAATACTAGCACTAGTTAGAGAGAGGACCAACAAGCAGGTAAGATCTTTTAGGCCACAAGAAAAGTAAAACCTGGAAGCATGCACAGGTGTGGGATAATGCTGTAAAAATTTGCATTTGTATTTGTTCAATATAATGTTTGATTGGCCACAAAGCAGGCAGGAAATAAAGGCAGGGCAACCAGAATAGGAGGATTCTGGGAGAGGGAAGGCAGAGAGACAGATGGAGCAGACACAGCGGAAGGAAGAGGAGGAGACTGCACTGAGGAAGGTACCAAGCCACATAGCTAAGCATATGTAGAAATATGAGTTAACTTGAAGTATAAGAGTTAGCAAGTAATAAGCCTGAGCCACTGACCAAGCAGCCTGTAATTAATATAAGCCTTTGTGTGTCTCACTGAGACGAAGTGGCTGCAGGACCAGCCAGGCAGGACTGGAAAATTCTGACCACACAAAGAAGTGAAGAAACAAACTCTGTGGGTGAGTGGTCAGAACAGGTGTCTCTGAGAAGATGGATAAACAGTGTGACAGGAAAAGGGTACAACACAGCGGTCAAGCAGCACTGAGGGCCCAGCTCATCTGGAGACAGAGGCCACTGTGGCTGGCGAGTGAGGCAGTGAGAGCCACAGAACAGCAGGGACAAGTAAAATAAGGCTACAAACAGAGTCAAGATGGAAGAGATGAATTCCACAAGCTGCCACCTAAGTATGGCACACAGACAATGAGGTGCAGAGCCAGAAAATATGTCAAAGGTATACATTCAAAATTCTGTTTAGAAAGCAATGGACAAAGACAAGATATGGAAGAAGCACACATCCGCCTTCCTCCAGGGAAGGGCTCAAAACAGTTACTCCGTGATCTCAATGCCCAAGAAATCATACCTTACTTATCCTGGTAGTTACCCTACCTTCCTTACATGCAATAGAGGCTCAGTAAATGCTGGCTAATGGGCTAAAGGACAATCAGCCAACCAAAAAGTGGAGACATAGAAACAGAAGAGATGTGCCTTACTAATCTAAAACACAACTTTTATGGAGGAGCAGCAGAAAAACAGTGGAAAACAGTGAAAAACAGTCAGTGTCCAAGTGATAAGGACCAGCTCCTGTTAAGCTTTAGCCCTCAGGGGAGCAGCAATCTCTAGACACTTATCAGCAGATATCTTCTGCTAAGCCTACCACTGAGTGGCACTGAAAGGGGGCATCATTCATTAACACTGCATCTTCAACACTCAGGGGTCACTGTCTATCACATGTCACTAAGAGCCATCAAAAGTAGATGGATTATTTTCAAACAAACTCAAGAATCCTGTGAACTATATAGAAGGAACCTACATGTTCTTGAAGAGTAGCCAAGGCTGCCCTATCCAAACAAGCCTGCTCCAATCCAGAAAGACTCAGCTTCTGGCTAAATCATGAAGACACACCTACAACACATGAACTGATGAGACTACACGGCCAACAAGCTGACAATGGGGCATTCCTCACATGTCAGCATCAACCTTTCTAGACCAATCTAGATCATGGCGGGGGACACCCCATCACTTCTTCTCCACCCCCAGCTCTAAGGTAGTTAGCAGCTTGTATGTGGCTAGTGGGCAGCAAAGAGGGACCACATGTACTGAATTCTTTCTTTCTCTGACCCGAGCTATGTGTATTCATGCCCAGCTGCAGCAGCCCCTATGGCTGCCCTCAGTAGCTGGCAAACAAAGTCTCATGAGCACCACATTTACAATGCTCAATATGTCTCCACAAACTGTGGCCTTAGAGACTTCATTAATTATGCAAATGTGTCTTGACATGTCGGGTGATAGCATCTTGTCTATAATCAATACTTAAAACTGATGAGAAAAACTCGGATTTTGAAAATTAGAATGTCAGAGATCTTCATCTGCCCTGGTATAGTCTATTAATTAAGGGGAATGGGTTTGTTAAGAAAGTTGCTCAGGACTAATTCTGACACAGTCCTCTGGAGTCTAGAACTTTTAACCTGTCGTGCTTCCTCAACAGAACTAGAAAGTCCTAGAGTTCCTTAACAGCCTTGGGAAAATTATGTCCAGAAAGCCAAGCCTGCTCTACAAGAGTGCGTTCCCACCTTTCCAAGAGTATCTAAGCTCCTGACCCCACCTCAGCAAAACTCTGACCCACACCTAGGTCACACCTGGGCTGCTAAACCTATGCAGGACACATCTGTATCCAGAAGACCCCCTTTTACTAGTCCCCATCTGTCCACAACCCACTTCGGTCAGTTCACATCTTAGTCCTGGGAACCATTCCTCAGATGGTCCTGCACATTAATACCATGCTGCCGCTTAGCCCATAGTCTCCTTGTTGGATAGACAGGTACTAACGAAAACCAGGAAATGGAAGTGGACTTGCCATTCCCTAGAGGCACTGTAGTATAACACAAAAGCATGGGTTAGGTCCAAAACTCTTTAGGGACCACTAACTCAACAGCCTCTACCAAGAGTTCCTCATGTGTAATATGAGAATTCAGGCCCCGAAAGCTAACTCTGAGGGCTGTTGGTAAGATATGGTCCACACAACACAGTGAAGCTCCTATATCAGCCTCAAGGTTATGAGCTCACACTCAGTGACCAAGCCCATCATCCTAGGGTTCCAGCCATCCAGGGCATTGTGCACACTGAACAAAACTTGACCTTCTGACTGCTGGCCCAAACATGGCCAATCCCTAAGGCAAGCACAGTGGTGAAGCACCACATCTCTAGTTGTCCTTCACTCGCCTGCTTCACACATTTAAAGTGACCTTTGATGGCCTTTTAACTCAACCCCTGACCTCCTCACACTGTTAGGATGAGATTGGGAGAAGTGACTGTCATGCTCTCCTGTTCCACAGTGGTCCATCACAGTGGCCCCTGGCTGTTCTAGAGTCTTTGTTTACTTCCTGGCCTTGCACTCCCTCAGTACGCATCCTTATAAGCTGATAATCACATATGGCTCTCCAGATCTGCAGAACTGAAGTCCTCTACATCCAAATGACAGCAGCCCCGGCTTCTCAGTGGTCCTATCCAGAGGACTACACATCTCCCAACAAGAAGCCTCAGCACATGTTCAGCATCCTGCTGTCACACACACCTGACCACAATGAGGATCTGAGTGCCCAGAAACTGTCAGATGGAGACAGATGAGCACTTCAACACAGCAACAGGGACCTCTCAGAAGCCAACACTAAAAACAGACTACAGGATGGCATTTCTGTCCTAAGCTAGGATTAGACAGACTCATGCTTAGGATTCTGCAGGCGGCCACAGAGTCTAGAACTAATTGTCCCCTTAATCTCCATGTGGTCATCTGAGGCACACTATCACATAGCTCAACTTTCGCATACCCAACTAAGAGTCACACTCTGAGTTTCAGGCAATGGAATACAGGAAGTAATTATATCATCCTTCTGTGATAGCTTAGTGTTTAGCATGGGGCATCTTTAGCAGGCTCTTAATTGAACCAATGTGATGGGACCATCTTCAGTAATCAGAGAACAATTCTTTCTAAGGGGAAGGGAAGATATGAAAACAGGTTCCCTCCTCCAGGTTTGTTATCAAGGTCAACACTGCACCAATGTCTAGGAAAGCTCCAGTTAAGTTCCATCAATCAAGAGCCACCAACAAAGACAAAGGCGGCTCAGGTTCTCCATTCTAGGACAAAGAGCACTAAGAGGCAATTTTTCCAATGACCTACTGTGTTTTAGTGACTTTCCTAAAAGACCAGGATGGGGTAAGTTAAGGAAGAAAGGGGGCTGGGAAGATGCTCATGGTTAAGAGCTCAGTGCTCAGAACCCACAACAGTGTACAACTCCAGCTCGGGAGTATCTGAAGTCCTCTCCTGTCTCCACTGGCTCTGCACTCATGTCCACAAACCCACACACACAGAAATATAGTTAAAAATAAAATCTTTAAAAAAAACAAGGAAGAGAAGTGTGAGAAAGAGGAGCAGGGAGCAAGTGGTGCAGAGCCCATCCCAAACAAGAGCAGAAAAGGAACCCCCCTGAGATCTGGTCAGCGATATTCTCCAGGGGCAAGTTCGGGTAGAAGAAATGGCCAAGGAGCCACGACATCACTGTAAATGTCAGCCATGTCCTAAAGTCATCCAGAGCAGGTGCTCCCGGCCAGGCTTTTCCCTTGGAAACAAACACTGATAAAGTGACTCATTTACTCACAGTCCTGCGAAGATCTATGGCGGAAGGTAAATCGAAGGTGACTCCGGTTCACATCCTCAATGGGGATGGCCACCTTGAAGAATCCAAAGGGGACATGTGAGCACCTTTCCCAACATCCTCTAGCAAGAAGTGCTTAACTCGGCCTAGTTACTAGGACCGATAAACATTCTGGCAGCAAAGCAATGAAAACACTGTCTATCTTATCCTTATATGATATCCGCCAAAGGCAAAATGTCTTTTGAAATTTTAAACAAGATAATATTGTGAAGGACACCAAGCCAACTCTGCTAGACAGCCAGATATTTTTTGTTTTAACACTCAGATGCACACTGCTCAGATTCTATTTTTGAAAGTCGCTGTCTTCATTGTAGCCCCTACATAAAGGTATCTACATCCCATCTGCAGCTGCAGCAAGAAGGCTTTCTTGTTACATTATAGCCAAAGAACAAGGCCTCATGTGTGCTGCCTGTAAGCAAAGACTACCCCAATGTTCACGTCAAAATCTATATTCCAGAGCCCCATCCCTTATTTTCTTTGATTCAGGTTCTTGGGGGAGGGGGGATATACTACAATGGGGTCCCATAGCACTGTGAGCAGGCTGCACAATGAAAGCATTCTTCAATGCCAGAAGAAGCAGATTTACCTCTCAACAAAAACCCACACACACTAGCATCCTGGCTTCTGCCCATTTGGTACAGAGGAAGCAGGTCACATATATACCAGACCCAAGAAAAGAAAGATAATAGCTATCCTAAAGATGTGACCATTCATCTCCACCAAAGTCCTGTTTCTACATTTGAAGGAAATAGGTGTAACTTACAGCAACCACTAGGGAGGGGCCTTAAAGACCTTGAACAACTAGGCTTTGTGTAGTGGGATGGAGGACTTCATAGTCAGCCCCCGCCACCCAAAAGGGGATGAAATGACCACAGAAACACAATACCTTTAGGGTCTCAAACCAGCGAGGCTGCTTCACTTGGTAATAAATCACTGATTTATACTCCGAGATTGCCTCATCACCAGCCCCAGGGAAAATCACATGCTGTAGGAGAAGGCATATACAAAGTTCATGTTAGGGGTACTGCGGTGGCTCAATGGGTAAATATGCTTACCCACAAGCCTGACAACCTGAGTTCAATCTCCAGGACATAAATGGCAGAAGGAGAGAACTAACTCCTGTCTGCATGAACATACACACATACACATGCTCACATACAAAATGAATATATGTATATATGAATGTTTGCATATGCATATATATACATGTATATACAGTATGCAAATGGATAAATATTTGTATGTATGTGTAAATATGTATACATACATTTAGTTCTAAAAGTGTTGGCATTAGACATCACATATTTCTGCTGCACCCACCAAAGGAGGGAGGAAGCATCCCAGAGCACCAAAAAAACGGCAATGCATCTGACAGGCAATATCAGCAATGAAGGGGCAGGTCTGCTTGTGCTAGTGGCTAGTCTAAACCATAGTCTCAGATCCTGACTATGACACACGGGGCTAACTTTGACTACCACTTCTCCTACCCCTCCCCAACTCACTTGGAATTACAATCTGAGAACACTTGCCCGATTAACTCAGTGGGTCTAGAAGCAAAGGTTGTCCACCAAACAGGACGTGTCAACATTCAAGCCATGAACACTGCTTGCCAAACTTCAACCAGATTCATACCACTAAAGCATAAGAGGCCAGAGCAGTATATCTCAAGGCTTCTAGGGGTATGAATAACACCAGACAAGGCCAGACAGGGAGAAAATGTGTGAGCCCAGGCACAAGCCCAGCCACAACTGTCCAGCCCAGTAGTATCTAAACAGTTACCTGCTTTGCTCATCAGAGGGAAGCACAGGCTCTGGGCCACTCTGGGAGATTCTGCTGGCTACTGTGGCCATGAAGAGGAGATAGTGGTCACCTCAGCCATGTGAGTCACAGCTTGTTCAGATAATCCTAAAAAGCCCCCATCACTTTCTTACCCTGAGCAAAAAGCATTATTTCTCAGATTCCATTTCTTCATTGCTTAAATATTGAAAGCAATGGTCTCTGACCTACTGTGGTTGCTTGGTATGGAAGATTATGCCAAGAAATAAGAACTCTTTATAAGACTGAGCAAGGAGTGTGGACAAAATCTACAGGGCTGTCCTAAGACAGCTTGGTAGCCTGGATCCCCAGGGCACAATGGCAAGCAGGAAAAAAAGAGGCCAGCACCAACACAACTCCCAACAGATAAAATAAGCAGCCAGTCAAGGACACCTCAGATCCTGCAGCAGAGCCAAGGCAAACACATGCAAAGCTGAACTTGAACTCTACAGATGAGACTGAGCAAAAAGAGATACCTCCAGTCGCTTCCCGTCTTCATCATAGACGGACACCGTCACCTCCACGTTTTTCGCTGTCGTTTTACTCCCTTTATCAAAATCCCCTTGAACTAACGTCACATAGATATCATTCCGGACATCACCTGGGGGAACAGTTATGTCCTTAATAGCAATCCATCACTCATAGTGTAACCATAAATTCAGCCAAATTGTCGGAAGCGCTGCCTTAACGGAACGTTATAAATACCATATTAGATAGTTCTGAAATATTTCCTACAAAACAGACTGGGTTTCTAAGGCACGGCAAAAAACGATGTGCATCAACTTCACTCTGTACCTCTTTGAAGCGCCCAGAGTAGCCAGAATGCCACTGATGGAGCTATAAGGAAGCAACCCCTTTGTAGCATCCCATGATCAATAGAAAATCTTAGAAGCCTCCTATGAGATATCACTAACCAAAATCACCTGGAGCCTCGGCAGCCAGCTCACACATGCAAAAGAGAACTGGCAGGGCCAGCTTCCTTTGCTCTCTTTGAAGTATTTGATTTCAAGCCTTGAACTAAAGGCCTACTGAGAAGGAGAACCAGGAGCCAGGTATAAGGGACAGGTCACAGAGAAGGTCCTACACGGCTCTTGTCTTCTATCAGCTAGCAGAACCCCAAGTGGGAAAATAAAAGAGAATTATATAGAGCTTGGGGAATGGGGCTGTTTGGTTTGGTTTGATTTATAATCTTTCTTGTAGCCCAGAAAGGCCTCCCATTTACAGCAATCATCAGGCCTCAGACCAGTACTGGGATCCCAAGGGTACATCACCACATACAACCCCACACGCTTTAGAGTATAATAGACCTTTAATTATGACAGCAGAATAGACCAAATGAACTGTGACTTCTTTCTGTTGAAAATGTGTGACCTGAGAAAACTTCAAGCTTCCTCAGCACCATGATGGAGAGAAGAAGCATCATTGCTGATGACTAGTTCCTAGGCTACAGGCCCCACCCATCCCCGACCCTGCTCTGCACAGAAGAGAGCAACAGACCTCTCAGACCCTTGTGGTGGTTAACGATAAAGACATCTTAAAGGGAAAAAAGTCTTTTCTTACTCCCTTGTTTTTTGTTTTTTGGTTTGGTTTTTTTTTTTTTAATTGCGCTTTTCAAAAAAAAAATGCTCTATTTTGGCTTTTAATGTATCCCACTATTAAATTAAAGTTGCATTTAAAAGTCATTATTGTAATGGTCCCAGTGGGTTGCTCCCACAGTCATGGAGGCTGCTCAGGAGGAAAAGCATATAGATAGTGCCCACAAGAAAAGTTAAAAAGATTGAAGGATGAGGTTAGGGGTAGGGATGGGGCGGGGGATACAGGAAACAAGACTTCCTACCCAGGGTCTATCTATCAGCTGTGGGACTTCAGTTAAGCCCCTCTGCCTCCTGGGCTAACTCACCACTTAACAGCCTTAGTGGTTTGTCACACATCAACTGCATGTTTCTTAGCCTGAAAATTCTATCAAAGCACAAAATCCATAATCTGTATGTGTATGCTATGTGGACACGGCTGTATGCACAGTTGTGTGCACATGAAAGTGGAGGCCAGAGGACACTCTCAACTGTTGTTCTCATGGTATCATTTACCTTGTGTTTTAGGACAGAATCTCTCACTGGCCTTGAACTCACCAGTTCAACTATAGTGGCTAGCCTGTAAGCCCCAGGGATCTGCTTCTCTCCAATCCACTAGGATGAAAGACATGCCAACATGCCCAGCAACTTTGAGGTGGGTCCTGGGAATCTAAAACTCTGGTCCTTACAAGCATTTTACCAATTAAGCTCTCTTCCTAGCAACCAAAAGCATAAGCTTTTATTTGAAAGATGTAGAAACTTCCTAAAAACCTCAGAAGACAGAGAAGTATCATGGACTCCAAAGAGGGTGAAGCTCCACAACCTCATGCCTATGCTCATCAATCCTGCAGAAATTTGCTTCTAAGCCATTATAGAAAAAAAAAAAAGACCCCACTTACAGTGAAGAAACCCCACTGAAGGGCACTATATAGACCTTCAACAAAGGATGCGCTCACTAGAGGAAGAAGTAGTTGTTAAAAGATTTGCTTAGATGCTACCATCTTCCCAAACTTTGTGTCTATCCCTACCTGAGTCCTTCAAAACAGATTCAGGGTAGCATGGGTCATGAGCACAAAGGAGGATCAGCAGGCGTGTGGTAGCACAGATTCACCTACTATACAAAGATGCACACCTTGATGGGCAGATGAAAGGGATAATGCAGGGGTTCCACTGTACTAAATATGGGAGTCTGACAGAAGAACACCAGTACTGTGGACTTGTGTCCTCAGCCAACAGAGAACAAAGGAGATTCACCCCAGCTAGAATCCCTCTCAAGCAGCCACTCAGCATGAAGGCTTGTTCTTGACAACAGTCAGCAGGATGGGTCCTCCAAAAGCCAATCATGAGATAAACTGAGGAACTGGATTTAACTTTACAAGAATATTTACTACAAGGAAAACCTTATAAGTATGAGCAGGAAATTCTCAGTTTTCTCAGTTGGTATGGTTAGATTTCAGGGTCATCTTGAAAGGCTGTAGCCACCTGGAAGATGTGCTCTGGCCTAGGGGAGATTATCTTGATGTGGAAGTATCTCTATTACCCCTGGATGGAGCCATTCCTTAGGCAGGGCTTCCTGCACTGGATGAGCCACAGTGAACTGAGCATTAGCTTGCATTCACTGCTCTCCTGTTACTGTGAACAAGGCTGCTTCATCCTCCTGTTCTCCCAACTTTCCCACCATGATGAACTATACTGTGAACAAGGAGCTAAAAGAAACCCTTTCTCCCTTAAACTGAGTTTGTCAGAGTATTTTATCACAGCAACAGAGGGGACAGCAAGGGACTGAAATAGCTATAAATGTGAGGTCATCTATCATAAAGAAACAAACATATGCACCCATGAAGGTCCATCTCAGTTCCAAATATAAACAGTAAACCCATAAATCAGCTCATTTCCATGAGTAAGACTGATATACCATACCTATACAGGGAGCAACACCATCCAGGCTAGCCCACTTCAATTATCTGTCATGTGAGTAGACACAGAGTAGCCAATAATCCTAATCCTAAAACGTTAAACAAATGGAAAGCATACATGCCATTGTTGCATGAAGCAGGAACAGCAACACCTGTGGCAGCAGGCACAGGGCAGCCAGACACCCCTCACCACAATATGCAGCAATAAGGACCCATGACAGAAGGCCACCCATGCCTGCTGATCTTGGAAATCACCATTTCCGATGACCAATGCTCACGTGTCTTTGGGCTTTGGTTTGATTTAAATAAGAACTAGTTCTATAACAATCTTTACATGCCCAAGACTGATGAGGGATGTCTTTCTGTATGCTTTGAATATAATTCTTTAATAAAGAGACTGTTTAAGCCTATAACAGGCATCTTTGAAGTAGGCGGGAAAATCGAAGCAAGGATCGGGGAGGAGGGCGGAGTCAAAAGAGAGGAGATTCAGCCGCCCAAGAGTTAACATGTAAAGGAACACAGGTGAGCCACAGGCCACGTGCCAAAACAGATTAATGGAAATGGGTTGAATTAAAGTGAAAGAGCTAGCTAGCAATGTGCCTGAGCCTTAGGCCAAGAGGAATGAAATTAATAAGCCTTTGTGTGATTATTTGGGGCTAAGAGAGGGTTCGAACCTCTGAACCTCCAGCCGGATAGGCCAGAAACCCCTTACAACACAAGATGCTTCTGTGAACCAAACTTGGCTATTGCAATAAATAGTAGTTGCAAACCAAATTGTACATCAAGATAAATATGAACATTTATCCCAAGGGAGGATATCAATAATAATATCAGATTATTCATATGGATTTTATTTAGAAACTGGAAAGTGTTGTTAAGTATAAGAGATAAATGTTAAAAACAAAAAAACAAGTATCAGCTCATGTAGCTTATGGCTGAACCCGAGCAGGTCACGAGGAAAGCACTGTCCTTCTGCCTGACACTGACCAGGATGTATGACCCTTCTTTCCTTCTTCCTTTTATCCAGTACCTAGTTCTATGTTTAGAGGGTGTCCATGCCTCCCGACGTGTGACCTACAGAGAGCCCAGGGGACAGCGTATGTGAGCACTACGGTGTTTGTTCTCAATCCTGGAGCACCAAAGCTATTCCTGACAACCCTGGGCCTGACAGTCTTCACCACATACTCAGCTTACACTCAATACAAGAGCTCCTGTACATCATTACCCTATGCACACATCACTCTTCATGGCTGGAAACCTCTACAGGGAGCACAAAGGCCCTGAGGGAGGCCAACCTTACCTGGCATAATAATCTCTGGAAAGCCCGTCTTACGGGCCACAGCAGTGGTCCTGTCTACCAAGTGAGGAAACTCCTTCCGAATTTGATGGATGTCTCCAGGAAGTAATTTCAAGGTTACCCACAAACCTGAAAATAATCAAAGGCTGCCTAAGTCATGTTTATCACAAATTGTTTAAACCATTTCAGTAGTTAAGAAACTCTTAATACACAGCACAGCACTATAAACAGGCAAACCTTTAGGCAAGAGGAACCCAGGGGCACTGTAGTGATATATTGTATATTTAATAAAATTTGTCTGGAATAACAGAGGACAGAATCACCCACAGCCAAGCCATGAAAGTCTGGGAGTGGTGACCCAAGCCTTTAATTCTATCATTCAGGAGTAGATCTCCGTGAGTTCAAGGCCTAACAGCTGGGCATTGGTGGCACATGCCATTATCCCAGCACTTAGGAAGCAGAGGCAGGAGGATCTCTGTGAGTTCAAGGCCAGCCTGGCCTACAAAGTGAATTCCAGGACAGCCAAGAATGTTACACAAAAACCCTGTCTCAAAAGAACAAACAAAAAGGCTGGAGAGATTGCTCTGTCCTCTGATATTCCAGACTATTTTTTTATTAAATGGACAATATATCACCACAGGGCACACACACACACAGTCTGGGTACAGACTTTGCCTGTGGGATCAAACAGTAAAACCATTGGATGGAAAGGGGGGTGTTCCAAATGTGTGCCAAGGACAAAAGCTTCTTTTGAATTATCACAATTTAGGAAAATTCAGAAGGTGGCATTTATGGCGGAAGGCTGAGAAGGGCAGAGACTTAGACTTGTGCCCACCATGGAGGTCTGTATCTGGAGGCCAGTAGGGACAATGGAGGTCTGAGGACATCCAGAGGACTCAGGACTGAGCCAGGGTCTGGCCTGAAAATAACCTATCAGCATCAGGTGGAGGTTAAAGTGAAGCTATGTAGTCAGGGGAGGCCACAGGAGGCTAGCATCTGAGTCTAACAATGGAGAGGAGGTAGGGAAGACCAACATGGAGTCAAAACCACAGAACTAGGGTGGGGGAAGGTGGTCCTCAGAGGCAGTGTCCACGCTGGGCATGAGCATTAGAAGGAGCTCTGTACCATCTCCCCCACTGAAAGCCTGAGCAGGACAAAGTTGGGGGAGAAAGAACATGTCTCAAAGCTGTGTGGAAGGTTCTCTCTCCTTGCAGGTCAAGCGGAGAAGGAGCTGAAAAGAATAAGACACCAGGAAAGGTGTCATCCACGTGGTCAAAGTGTGAAACCCAAGAGGAAAGATGAGTGTGGATGGCTCTGAGAAGATAGGATGTCCCCTGGACCCTCCAGGTAAAAGGCAGAGCAGAAACTCAGAAGAAAATGACAAACAGCAGATCCCAGAGAGCAAAGACTAGGTGGGGTGGAGAGGCAGACAGTCAACAGAGACCGGGGAATGGCCAGACCATCTTATTTAAGGTGGTGCTATTTCTACAGATTTCCTTTTCTAAGATATAGGATTCCAGATCATGAGGGAGCCTCAACAAGAGATGCTGTAGAATGTTATTTTAAAATGTTTTTCTGTTGGTTTATGTTGCATTTATTTAACTCTGTGAAGCTGTGTTACTGTGCCTGTCTGAAACACCTGAAGGTTTAATAAAGAGCTGAACAGCCAATAGCGAGGCAGGAGAAACAATAGGTAGGGCTGGCAGGCAAGGGAATATACAGAAGGAGAAATCTGGGAAGAAAGAAGTAGCCAGAGAAGGAAGAGGAATAAGTGGCCAGTCATCCTCCTATACAGCATGCCAGAGTAAAAAACAAAGAAAGATACTCAGGAATAGAAAAGGAAAAGACCAGAGGCAAAAGATAAACAAGGTAACCTCAAGATAAAGAGCTGGCAGGAAACCAGCCAAGCTAAGGCTGGGCGTTTATAATTAAGAATAAGCCTCCATGTGTGATTTATTTGGGAGCTGGGTGGCAGGTTCCCCAAAGAAGCAAAAACAACAATAGAGAGAGGTATGCCCAGTACAGGAAATTCCTCATGAATGACATCAGAGGATGGCACCAAGACAAGGGTACATGTACTGTGTCTCAGAAAATGCGCTGCATGTGTTCACCAAGAAACGTGAAGAACCTGGATTATCTTCCCTAACTCATGCTCCCAGAACTGCCCAGGCTACAGGGTTCCTTTTTCTAAGTCACACTACAGTACAAAAAGCCAACAGGCAGCCGTGGGCATGCAGGGAGTTACACGGACCTTCAAGGGGCTGGGTACTGATCTCATCCCCTTTCCTCTTACTCTGCCATTCAGCCAAGCAAACTAAACCCAGTCACATTGGACATCAGAAAGGTTGCCTTTCAAACACCCTAACCAGCCTGCTCAGATAACGAGGTGGCTAAAGTAGAATATTGGTGGCACAATTCAATTTATTACAATTGAAATACAGAGTTTAAATTGTCCTGATTACACAGCATTCAAAGTACGTCCCTCACAGGAGAAAAATGGGGCTAATTTTCAAAGAATAGGTGTGTTTGGAGTGAGCGTGTGTTTCATCAGAATGACTGAACACAGAATGGTTACTCATCACTTCTCAGACAAGGGAAGCAGGTGCAGGTGTGAGAACTCAGAGGCAGGAAGCAGAATCATGTGGGTTAAACAGAAGAGAATTAAAGAGCGATTAATATGAATGCGCAAGACCCTGGGTTCAATCAACAGCACTGCAAGATGCTCATGAGACTGCTTTCATGAGGAGGAAGCAGGGTGCTCCATAGATGGGGGCAAGCTCAGAGAAGGCACGTGGAAGGTGAGTGCGGAAAAATCCACTGGCTCTCACAGATTATGTTCTCTTTGTCCTCCACTCTGGGTCCTCTCAGTGGGACTGGGAAGATGAGCAGGCATCAGGAGGAACCTGGATCACTCTGGTAGCAACAGCCCATGGGAAGAGCCCAGAACACCCAGCAGCCATTGCGAACACCCAGCAGCCATTGCCCTGGCCAAGCCTCCCTTGTTTAACCTAGGAATGATTTAGACTCTTAAGTGCGAGCACTGGAGAAAAGTTCAGGGTCAAGGTGAAACTAACTCAGTGACACTGTTGGATCAGTGATAGTGTTGGTTCCATATGTTGATTCAGGAAGACACTTGTAGCTCCCTTGGAAAATGCTATGGACATTCTTGGCTCTTATTCTCACTGTGGTCTGAAACCTCTCTCACCTCCAGTAGTCCAAGGTACCAGGTATTATCAGACCCATACAGATACCAGCCAGCATCCATGGCGTTGCTATCCAGCACATAGAGTCAGGCTGTGACCCATGAGCCTGGCTGTTTTGATGATGACCTGAGAACATTTCTATTTTTCCTGTGTGACTCTTCAAGAAACATAACTGGGGGGAGAATGCTACAAAAGGAACTGGAGACCCATTGGAGATGGGGGTTGCTGATCTAGGGAGAAAGGAGCAGCCAGACCCTGCATTAGCTTCTACCTCGGACTGCCTGTGGTTTGAAAATACAGGGCAAACTGGAAGAGCTGTAATCTACGAGGGGTGCGGCCTGGTTGAGTTTAAACTTGTTACATGTACAAAGGCTATAATCCATGAACATTCTAGGTGGGGTTGATCAGAGAGTGGAGTGGAGCTCAGGCTCACTGCAGAGATCTATAAAGACCTCCTTCTTCCAGAACATTCTTCAGACTCAATGAACACTGCTTAGGACAATGCAAAGGATTGGTTTGGAAGGCTGGAGGTGGAGGGCAGCTGTTCCCTTGAGTTCCTCTGAGTATTCAGTGTGGTACATCCATCAGATCAAGGAACAACCTGATGCAAAGGTTTTCCCAGATGTTGAAAGCAAGGTTTCTGGAGGTGACTTACTTTCTCCCATATAGGAGGTGGAACTTGATACGCATTTGGCTTCTGGCAGGTCTCCTGGCCAGCCCCATGCCAACTGTCACCAGCCCAAGATGAATAATTCACTAGTTCCACCAGCAGGTCAGCTGCTTGGACAAGTCAGTGTGGTATTAAAAACTATACAGGCGGGGGGGATGGGGAGCAGGGGAGTGGGAGGAATTGGTGAGGAGGCTACTTGGATGACAGAAACAACAAGGGACAGAGAGGCAATTACAGAGCATTGGCAGTGCTGTGACAAGGCACGGAGACCAGAGCCCATGCCAGAGGGAGAGATATCAAATGAGGTAAGACCTTGGGTTTTGGGCATGAGATGCATTGATGTGTTTTGTTGTTGTTATTGTGAAATTCGGGGTTGGTTTTAGTTTTAATAGTTGATTTCTTTGTTTATTTGTTTTGACTTATTGTCACGGGACCTTTCATAGCCTAAGATAGCCCTGAATGTTGGATCCCCTTGGCCTCTTAACTACTGAGGCTATAGGTAGGCACCATCAAAGCCTATTTTAGCTTCATGCAGGCCAAGTAGGTACTCTACCAAATGAGCTACATCCCAACCTCCCAGTGTTTTGTTAAGGGGAACAGAGCAGGCAGAGGGGAGTGCTTGCAAATAGAGGGAATCAAAGGCAGGAGCTGCTTCCCATGCTCCAAGCTTCCCATCCCAGGTTCTCCATTGATATCCCACTCTGCAATCACCAGGGAGGCTGGCTCTCAGGAGATACAAAGGCAATGGTGAGAAAGCCTGCACAGGCCGCCCATCCAGTAGGAATGAGCATCACCCAGTCCCAAAAGTTCCACCAAGAATGCCCCACCCTCGATTCCCTATAAACCCCAAACAGAAACAATAGAGACGCATACCTTGCCCCTTGTGGTTGACTTCTTTGGCTGCAATGACTTTGTTTATGACAGTCTGAAGGAAGTCATTCTCCCCTGCCACCCTGGGTGAGAAACGGGATGACATGTTCAGCGGCTTGTGTCGAATGGCGTCGTCCAACGCGAGCCTGGAGGGTATGGGGCAACCAAGACCACAGGAGACAAAGGGGCACAGAGACCCGTGGGTCACAGTAACAGGGGGACACAAAAGAGCATCACCACCGAGTATGAGAGAGTCATCATGAGTCAACAAAAGACAAAGGGCAGGATAGGTGACAAGAGAGACAGGAAGAGCATCGATCAGGAAAATGGTAAACCACAGGAGAGAAGTCCAGCCACTCCCAGGGAACATGTGCACAGGGCTCTGCTCCACTGCTAATGGACAATATGGAAGGGCTGGTCTGAGGGTTAAGTGGCTGAGAGGCCTTGCATTCCAAAGAACACGGATGGCCATTTGCACCATTTGGATAGTACTGAACTAGTCTGGGGTAAAGGCCATGCAGTATAAAGAAGAAAATGAAAACACAAAACCATTTCTTGCCCCAAATAGCCTTGAAACCTAATGACATAAGAAGTCCTGCCTTTGGCTCCTCAACATGTATTCACAAAAGGGTCCCTTAATGTGGAGGTGAGCCAGTCCCTGGAGAATAGAATTAACAGTCACCATGGCTGAACGCTGAACCCTGAACATCACCCAAAATACAGGCTACCAATGTACTTAGGCCCCTGAGTTCATGCATGGGAGAGTGGCCAGCACAGGCAACACGCACCATGGGAAACACTGTGCAGTGCCACCAAGCACAATAGGAAGAGAGTGCAGAAACATACATCAGGTACAGAATGCCTAAAATCAATTCTAGGAACAAGGACTATGTCATCTATCACTTGAGCCAAGCAACTCTAAGGAGCTGAAAGCTCTTGTAATTTATTTCACCAAGTTAAAAAGAGATGAACGAGAGAAAGAGAATGCACACTGTTTCCCTCCCTAAAACCAACTCTGTGAGGTGATAAATCCATTTTAATGGAGCAAAAAACGTTCTCATTAGCATGACATTTCCCAGAGAACAGATTCCAGGCTTATTTTGCTATTAGAATTGTGCTATTTTTTTCTTCTATCACTGCAGATATTAATCTGTGGAGCAAGACTCAGAAGTGACAACAGGTGAGTGTGCCCTAATAATGTCTAAAGTGGACTTCCACTGACAGACACAAAAGTGTGGTGGCAACATGCAGGTGACCTCAAAGCCCGGTGAAAACATGATAAATCGTCTCTCTTGATATTTTTGGTTTTCGTTTTGTCTACCTTCAAAGGGAACAAATAAGCACCCCCCCCCCAAAAAAAAAAACCTCAATAGGACCTTTGGGTATCCCTAACCTGTGGTCTTGATGAAATTAAAGCCTTGGGAACAGTAGGGACCCCTGACAATTGTCATAGAAAAAAACAGAACTTGAGTATTATAATCTCATGATGGTGTTTTGTTTATTACCAGTACATCAGCCATATTCCAGGATGGGAATATCGCCCAGTGTGCTAAGGAAGATTCCCAGTTTTACAGAATGTTACAATATATACTCTTGCCCTGAGTGGGATTATCTGTTAAAACTGTCTACAGAGATGTGCTTCTTTGTTCTATAGAACACTGCTATATTCTCTTGCCATGAGTGGGATTATCCACTGTAAGGTTCTGCAGAGATGGAAATGAGCACTTACAGACCACCTTCAACGGTTAATGTTTACTGTCAACCTGTGGACTCTAGAATCACTTGAAACATAGGACTCTCTGGGCATATGTGGGGGTAGGGATCATCTGGACAGGCTTAACTGAGGTGAAAGACCCATCCATTATGGGTGGATCCTGGACTGTATAAAATGGAGGTGACCTGAGCATCAACATACATTCCAGTGACGGACTGTCACATTGAATTAAAAAAAAAACCCCTTTCATATTATGTTGCTTGTGTCAGGATATTTTATCACAGCCTTAGGAAAAGAAACCAAGACACTATCCAATATGGCAATAACAGCCCTGCATGGCAATAAACACTTGAAACAGACAAATGTGATTGAAGGGCTCCATTTTAATTCCACTCAGCTGTAATTAATATAAAGAGCCACATGGGGCTAGTGGTTAGCAGACCAGGCAGAAAAGTAAATGGAAAGCATTTAAACCAGCAGAGACCTCTGCCTCCAATTGTGTGAGGTGACACATGTGGTACTTGAACCCAACTTGAGGCTATACAATGCTGACTTTAATGCAACAAGATGCAAAATCTTCTATAGAGCTCCATACATTTTTTTTTTTTATGGATGCACAAAGAAGCCACACTGCAGCCACCTCAAACAAGTGATTCTCAAGTCTGCAAGGAGTGGCATGATCCATTATTAAAAGTGCATGGAGCAAGAGAAGCCCATACCATGTCTCCTGTCCTCCCAAGGACAGGACTCTTTTAGATACCCATTATCACCAGCCTCCTAGAACTCAGCCTCCCTCAGCCTGCAACTCCAAAGCAATGTAAACCTGAAAAAGTGAAATTAACCTTAAGCCTAAAAGCCTTTGAATAAAAGCAAGCTGGAAAAGGAGAGAGTAAACAGGAAGCTACGGAATCCTGGGGCAGGTCACTCTAACCCCAAGCACTTACTCTCCTGGGAAGCCAGGCCCCAGTGGAGGCTGTCTCTGCAATCAACCTGAAGCACCCAGTTCTTCTTCTTCCTCCTTGAGGCAGGAGTGACCCCATCAAGACCCACCCTCACTTCAATCACCCTACCCACAGGTTTTAGCTTCAAATCAAAGAATAATCTCATAAATTGGCCCCAAGTGCTTTCCCTTGTCCTCTAAAAGCCTCGGGTCAGAAGTGGACAGAACCTGAAGAAGAAGAAAAAAGAAAAGAAAAAAAGACAAAGCCAAAACCCACTCATCTGAGCAAAAAACCAAGACAGACAAATCAGCAGCCTGATTACAGGCTTTAAGGTGTTATTTCTCGCTTTACAAAAGAATTCATCATTACTTTGTTTGGTTTCTATTTTAAAAACAACAACCTCTTGTGAGGAATTTGAAAGTATTGTATTTTGAAAATGTGAATTGCTACGAGAATAAATCGATTATGTAAAGAAACATGTTCAGTGCAGAATTGTAATTCTTCGACTGATAGGATAATTCTGGGACTACAAGGAGCATCAACTCTTGGGACCATCCACAAACCTTATTCTGTCGCCTCACAGTTCCCAATTCCATTTGTCACAGCAGTGACTAAACAGATTTCTTATTATTGTAAAATAAATGAATCCTGACTTGGGCTTAACGAATAACCTTAGCAGTAAATTATTAACTATGGGGTTTTCATGTTACATCTGGTTAAGGACAGAATTATTTCATACTTACGGCTGGAAGGGAATGAAGTGTTGTTTATCTTCATCATCTACCCTTCCATTGATTATGTCTGTTACGTCCATCACTGGGGAAAGAAGGAACAGAAAGGGTTGTTTTGGCTTAGGTGTCACCATGATAGAAAGTCAAAAACCAAAGAAGAGTCGATTGTTCCAGCATGAACATACGGTAGACTCTTCTCAAACGTAAGTTTGTTATTCTGCAATGTTTGACAGATCGATTAAGGCATCCAAACATGCTGGCCGCAGTGGGCAAGGACCTCAAATAGCACAATTCCACTGAACTCCTTTGCCTGTTCCCCCCCCCGGGGGGGGCACTCCAGAGATCTGCTGTCCAGTACAAACTCCTATATAAAGAAGACATTCTGCATCAGTGGGACCCAAATAGGAGCAAGTGTGATGAGAAACTGCTTTTATATTAATTTCACTCATTTAATTTTATTTTAAACAGAACTTGGAGCAAGTAGCTAGCCTACTACAATAATAATAACAATGTAACACTAGTGATAGGTAATACTGACTGTCAGCTTGACACAGTCACTTAGGAGACAAGCCTCCAGGCAGACCTGTAAGAGATTAACTAAATTCAGTCAGCTTCTGGGAAAGCCTGTGAGGGATTGTCTAGATCAGGTGAGTGTAGGTAGAGAGACTGTTCCATGAGCTAGGGGCTTAGACAATAAAAAGGGAGAGAGTGAACTGAACACGAAGCATTCACTCCTCACTGCTTCCTCATTAAGCATATAATATGAGCAGCTGCCTCGCAATCCTGCCACCTTGCCTTCCCAGAGTCATCACTGACATGCCATCCACACCAAGGCGGACTGCATTCCCAAGCTGTAAGCCAAAATAAAGCGTGGTTCCTTACATTGCTGTTGCTTTCTTACCAGGAATTTTTTTTCAGAGCAATGAGAAAAGTAACTCAGATGCAGTTCAATAATAGCATAATTACAAAGTGGTCCCAGTCCCCAAGAGCTGGTGTCTAAGTTAGTGGGACACTCAAGGTTGACTATCAGTTACCTCCTAGACAGTTGAAACAGAAGCACACAGACAAAAGTGAACAAGACATCCCAAAGACACAAGCCAAACACCTCCATCTCTACCTTGACTCCCTTCATTTCATTAACTTGCCTTCACTGGGGTGGTCCAGGCTCACTGGCATCCCTGGAAAGGCTTGGGACAAGCTCCACATTATATCCATAGCAGCATCCGGGATTTACTCTGTGACTTTGGCTATGTCAAGCACAGCCAGAAAACCCTAGAGGGAACTGGACAAGTGTCCTGCTATGTCCTTTCTCAAACCCACACCTGGCTAGAAGAGCAACACAGTTCTTTCTAAGTGACTAGCTTCCTTTGCTGCAACTGAGGCTAAGATTCACATCGTCACAACCACCCTCAGTTCTGTGAACACTACAAAGAGTTCCCCACAGGCCCACGTACTTGATAACTTAGTCCCCAGCTGATGGCACTATTTTGGAAAGTTGTAAAACTCTAAGAAATGGAACCTTGCTAAAGTAAGTGGCCACTGGGAGTGGACCTTGAGGTTTTAGAGAGTGGCACCACTTGCTGTCTGCCTTCTTGCTTTCTGACTCTGGAAACAATGTGATCAACTGCCTCCAATTTCTACTACCCTGATATTTCCCTCACAATGGCAGACTGTATTCTTAAACTGCCAATCAAAATAAACGCTCCTTACTTCTGCCACCATATAGGTTGTTTGTCACAACAAGAAAGGAGACTATGACACCCAAACAGCATAAACAGCTGTAGGGCAAGAAAGGCCATCCCCTGCTTATTATGGCAGAGCCCAGGAAGCCCCAGGGAAAACTATCCCACACAGTTCACTGAACCAATGGGACTGTTGGTCTGAGAACCAACAGTCCATTTGTGTCCAAGGATGCAGGTAAGCGCATCCCAGATAACTGGAGCATTGGCTAACAGCTGTTGAGAAGAGTGACTGACAAAAATCAGGTCTTCACTGGGCAGGGGATTCAGAGCAGCCACCCAGCACTCACCCATCGTCACATGCACATCTTCCCAAGCCTATCTTCACCATCAGCTCATAATGAAGAAACATCTAGGTTCTTGATTTTTCACCCACACAGCCCCAACCGACAGTCAGGATGAACTCATCAGACCATTCACTCACACCACCTGGGTGGCTTTCCTGGTTCCTCGGAGACCCCTCTCTCTGTCACAGGTCACATCTCATCAGCAAACTGTAGCTCTTCCAGATTTTCTGATGCCCTTGCTAAGTCTCCAAAGTCTTGCCCCAAAACACACTTAGGCTTAGAGAGAATTTGCAGGGACATAGCAAAGAAGCAAGGCAGGAGCTGAAGCCTAAAGCCAAAAACACATGCGGGGAAACAGCCTTTGTCTAGCTTGCTATATCACCTAATGGCCTCACCTCCAGGTCTCCCCACTCTAAGCTCCTAAGAAAATGTCAAAGGTACAAGAATTTCCTCAGAGCGTATCCATGCCAAGGTCTACTGTGCCCAGGAAGACCTCAGTGTGGTCTGGATGGGGAAAGACACTTTCCCGGTGGCATTTCTGTTGCTGTGGTAAAATACCCTGGGGGGCGGGGGGAAGCAACATAGAGAAGGATTTACTTGGCTTACTCTTCTAAGTTATGGTCCATGATAGCTGAGAAGTCACAGAGGCAGGAACTATAGACAGCTAGTCACATCATACCTGCAGTCAATAGAACAACAATGCAAAAAGGCATGCAGGCCTGATCACTCTCTTGCATACGTGCTTGCTTGCTTCTGTCATATAGTTAAGGAACTCCTGCCTAAGGAATGGTGCTACTCACAGTGGGCTGGATGTTCCCTCATCAATTAAAATCAAAACTATCCCAGTGAGACATGCTCACAGGCTAATTTGTTCTAGATCATTCTTCCCAGCTAATTCTAGGTTATTTCAAGTGGAGATGTGTAGCTATCCACCACGAATACTCATTGCCAAAAGAGCATAAAACTGCCAGCCCTGGGTCTCTACATCCTGCCGGCATGGGGGGGGGGGGGTCGTCTTCGTTCCCTGTGTTACAGACAGGGAAAGAAACCATCACCCAAAGTGTCCAGGATAGCTAAATTCAGCGTGATGGTGTCCAAGGGTAAGGATACCACAGACTCAGTAACAGATACAGCAGAGGGCAAGGGGAAGACAGCAATGGAGGATCAGGAACACAGCACAAGGAGCACAGGAGAAAAGAGGGAGAAGCAGGCTCCAGGAGAGGAACGTCACCGATGGTGTGACACACTAAAACAACTTGTTCGCATCACCCAGTCACAAAGCAGGAGACATGAGAACCACATCCCCTCTTATTCAGCAACCTCAACAGAGGGCCTTCCTCCATGCAGTCACATTGGGTACCTGGGTTCAAGAGTGGTCAACAAACACCTCTACCACAAAGATGAGACCCCTGAACCTCAAGGTAACAGTACTGTTAATGTGAATGGGCTGCTATAGATCGTAGCCCTAAAGCCTCTAACCCTTGAACAATATTTTACAAATGGAAGCATCCCTGACACAATGTTAACTGCTTACCATGTAAAGAGTGAACACTAGCACAATGGTGAAGCTGAGAAAAGAAACCAAGACATGAAACATGTCAATGAACAAATGAACTGGACACAAGTGCTCTGACACGGGTTAGGGATGGCCGCCATTGCCTATGTATCTTTACCAAACTGGGCATTGAACCCAGGGCTACACGCAGGATAGCGGCACTACTCAGGGCTGATCCCCTGGCCAGGTTCCACACAAAATTGGGGAGAAAGAAGAAGAAGAGGTATACAAAGAATAAAATTGATGTTATGTCAAATTAGGAATGATTTATTTAATTATATTTCTTTTCCATAAAATTTCCATCATTTTTCTCACCACGGCCAATTACTTTCACATTATCAAGTGCTTTAACAAAAAGAATTATGACATATTATTTTCAATAAAAGACTAAAACCTGTGGGCTTAAAGGTGCATGAATACCTTTCTCATTTGCAAGTACCACCTCTGTTGACACAGACAGGCAGAGATTGTTCTGAAGAAAGCCTCAAAATTAAATTTGTGCATGTAGACATAGAGCTGCATACGAATGGGCGGAATCCCGATAGCAAACAGTGAGTCTCTCTTTTCAGGTATAAAGAAGGGGTTTGGTTTCCTAATAAGAATGGGAACCTATGGCTGAGGATGGAGGGTGCTCTGTGGGAGTCAGAAGACTGAGCCAAGAAAGAAGAACATGCCTCTGTGTGTGCTGAGTACCATCATGTTGGGGGTGGGGGCAGGTTGGAGCACTGCGATGTACCAATTTAAAAAAAAAAAGTCAACATAGTAAAAGCACAGGACAAAATGTTCACCCTCTGTCTTGGGACACAGAGCAGAAGGAAATGTAAGTAGATGCTCCAGGTACCAATTCAGAAAGCTGGTCCTCAGGAGACTGTGGAGGCCAGAATGCTAGGTGCTGGGAACCAATACAAAGGGGCCTGCACTGAGCCTGAGCAGGCAGGTGGTCCCTCTGCCTGTAAAAGCAGCAGTGGTCCCTCTCAGAAGCCGTGAGCATGGGCATTTGCACATCCAGACTATGGATGATATAAATGCTTCCAAGGGCCTCTGCAGCACTTGACTGGGATCATCACAGCCCTGCAGATGCAAGGTCCCACCAGCCAATCAGACAGCAGGGAGGAAGAGGCTCATCTTGGGAACTTAGGCAAGAACAGACCAGAGGAGCTAGAGTTTATCTCAGGCAGGTTTCCAGCAGCCCTGAGCCTGCAGAGAAACAGGAAGAGGAGACACAAGAAAGGGTGAAGATCAGTCCAAGTAGGTAACCAGGGATACAGGTAAGCATCACCGTGATCAGCAGGCATCAGGAGACGCTGCAGCAGTGATGGCCTCACAACCAGAGATCCAACTTCCTGGTATAATAGACTAAATGTCCTCTGACTTAACACAAGTGGCATTTCCAAGGACAGAGGGCTATCAGATCTGCTGACCGTAATCTAGCATATACTGTAGACTCTGGCTCTAGAGAAGTTCAGAGAGGATGTGACTCCACAGCAGATCCCATCAAGCAAATGGAAAGCATGTTATAAGCACAGAGCAACACCAGCAAGTATCTGCCCACACTGCATCCTCTAGGACTTCCCGAGCATCCCAACCACACCAGAACAGGATAGGAAAATCCCCATTTTAATCTAACAGTCTGCCTCAGGCTAAATCTTTGCTTTCAAAAATCTAACAATTCCCTCACAGGAACTTATCAGCAGGATCTCTCCAGTGATCCCACAATATCCATGCCCAAAGATGTGACTTTCATTATCCTGTCACAGAACTCTCTGATGGCTTTGGGGAAAACAGAAACACCTGAGACAAAAAAAAAAAAAAAAAGTATTTCTCTAAAATAGCCATGCAGGAAGGACCAAGAGAAGGAAAGTTCCACTCACAAGTGTCTCAGTCAAACATGAAAACGATGCTACAGGCTTGGGAAAATAAGAGTGAGTTACTGTGTGTTCAAATCCTGAGGGATGGAAATGTCAGGTTTCTCTTGGGTACCTGGGAGAGAAAGCCCACCCCGAACACATCATCATGAATAAGAAAGCCACTGGGAGAACCCATCAGAGAGCCTGACCGTTCGACAGAATTCTCCAGGTTTATGACTGGGATGGCCGATACATGCCATTATTCATTTGTCAAAAACCCATAAAACAGGGTTGGGAAGAAGACTCAATAAGTAAACTGCTTGCCACACAAGCATGAAGACCAGAGGGTGATGCAGGCATCTGTGTAAAAGTGAGACATGGTGGTGTGTGGCTGCAATGCAGCCCTGGGGGGTCGGGGGGGGGGGGGAAGACAAGACTCCTAGTTCACAGAGAGGCTCTGTCTCAAAAAGAAGGTATCAATCAGGGCTGGACAGTCGGCTCAGTGCTAAGAGCATAAGTTGCTTTTCCAGAGATCCTAAGTTCAATTCTCAACACCCACATGGTGGCTCACGACCATTTATATAACTCTATCTTATGAGATCCAATGTGTGCAGATGTTCATGCAGGCATCTATACACATGAAATATAAATAAATTCACAAGAAGGTATCAAGCAAATGATTAAGGAAGACATCATCTGCCTTTGACCTCTGATGTCCACAGTCCATATTCATACATCCATATGTATACACAGGGACATGTAAACACATACAACCTGACAGAATACAAAATGCCAATAAACTATGGACTCTAGGGAAGGTCGTAGTATGTGTTCAATGTCTGTCATAAACATAACAATCACTGGAGATACAGATGAGGGGGATGCTGGGAGCTGTCTGTTTTTAAAGCCCAATTTTCCCAGGACCTACAATTATTTCCGAAAATAAAAGTCTATTTAATGAAGTAAAACTTAAGTGCCGAGTTTCCTGGTAGCCAAGCAATAAGTCTTTGATCACTGCAACAGCTAGGCATCAGGAATCAAGAACACCCCCCCCCCCCCATATACTTATTCTATGTGTTCTACTTAGCACTGTCAGCTTGACACAGCCTAGAATCACCTGAAAAGGGTATTTCAGTAGGATGTTTCCTTTATCAGATTGGTCTGAGAATATGTCTATGTGGGATGTCTTGATTCCTAATTGAAGTAGGAAGGATGAGCCCACTATGGGCATTACCATTCCCTAAGCAATATAAGAAAGCAAACCAAACATAAACATGAGCAAGCCAGAGGATGAACCAGAAAGCAGGTCCTCCATAGTTCCTTTTGTGAACTTCTTGATTTGAACTGCCTTGACTTCCCACGGGATGGACTGTGATCTGGAAGTGGAAGCCAAATAAACTCTCTCCTCTCCAAGTTGCTATTGTTCATGGTGTTTTATCACAGCAACAGGATGAAACTAGAACATGATTCCTAAAAATCATGGACAGTAAGTGGGTGAAAAAATTTCCCTGCAATTGTAATAAAGAAAACTGCTTCTCTACATTATGAAGAAAGTGACTGACATTACAAGAAGTCACCTGGTGGGAATATTTATCTTTCCTTGACACCGATAACCAGGCTCTCACTTTCTTGTACAGCCACCAACACCACGCAGAGATGTGGACAGTAACAAGTCCATGTGTCAGCTGTGATGAGTCTCACAGAGCCAGGCTGTACCTGTCCACTACTAAATCAAGCACTGGGTCCAACAAATCCCCCAGTGCTGACTTCTCCACAGTGTGGGCAAGTGATTCAGTGTCTCTCCCAGTAAACACTGGGACCTGCTTTCAAACTAGACCGGATTTAATCTGAATCTGAAGCACTGTAAATACAGCCGTGGGCTCCGAACTATACAAAAAAGAACTAATATTGTTTACTCTCCAGCAGCAATAATGATAAATTAAAGAAGCCTGCTGTCCATCCTCAAAGTAAATGGTCTGAAACTCTCAAGGAAAAACAAGGGTGTAAAGTTTACCAGCCACGCCAAAAGGTCGCCGCAGCCCGGAAGTCAGTTTCCTCGTGTTACCGTCTCTCAGCTCCATGCGACCAACTCGAACGATCTGGCAGACCAAACTAATTTTCTCCCTTTTTAGGTCTTTGCTCCCAAGATCCTAGAAATATTAATTTACATAAATTGTTATAGAGAACTATGATTCAACACAAGTCTAATAGATAAAGACATAAAAATGGACTGAGAGTCCGTTCTCAGACCAGTCAAGATATTTTAATGTTATTCATATGACAAGAAGGGATAAAGTAATGGCAGACACTTAGTGAAGTGAAGGTATGAGCTAAAGAGACAGGCTCTGGGGAGATGAAGTAATCTCTCTCATATCGATGCTAAGCAAAGATAGAACTCACTTCCAAAAAGGGCTCAGTGATTCCTGGATTAGCCACTGTCATAGTCAACTCCAGGTTCTCAGCACATTCCGTGCAAAGAAGTCTCCCTAAAACAGTCCTAAGAGGAGGACACAATGACACTCAACCCATGGGCATGGATGGACTCACCGTAAAAACAGCACGCAAATTATGTAACCGATCAATGTCTTTCGGTAATCCTGAACTTGGCCAACGGACCAGGTAGTTTTCACTTAAGGAAGATTAAAAAAATAAAAAGAGCAAATTAATCTTTCAAACACAGACAGATACCCAATGACTCAATGTATCCCATAAGGCCTCCTCATCATTAACAACGCAGAGGTCTATTATGCACCTGACCATGAGTTTATAAATACTGAAACCACAAAAGAGACTCTGTCAGGCAGACACGGTATGCACAGCCCTTTCACTTCTATAGCATGGGTTCTCTGTATAACAGAAATATTTGAGAATGACATTTCAATGTTTAGAATATAAAAAGCTTCTCTGTCTATCTAAAATGACAACAATACAGAGCTATGTATTGAATTTGGAACAATGTATATTTAATTCAGAGCCTTTGAAAAGCCATAAAATTACAAACTGTATCTCCATCAAAAAGAAAGCAAGCACTTATCAACAAATGAGAACAAAAATCACCCATGGGTTCTATTTCCTGCAAATAGTTCAGAAAATAGTTCAAGTAAATTTTCTTTAAATTTTGATAGTTAAAGTGAAAATACAGGAATGTTTATACACAGATACACACACTTTACATAGTTTAGTTATAGTTTCTCATCATGATAAAGAGAAAGTTTTATTAAGGACCAATGTATTTGCAGTGTTTTTGGTCAACAGATATTTATTATGAGTCTTCCTGTGATAAGAGGAAATGAACAGCATTCACTAGCCAATCACCTCAGACAAACAGCAGAGATTAAAGCCACTGAAGTCATTCCTAGACCAAAGGCTTCCTGTGGCTCTGATAAACATCATGGCTTGAAGAACAGTGGAAAGCAAAGAGATTATCTCTCTTGCAGTTCACAGTCCTTCCTGAAATCAGTGCAGGAACTCAGAGCAGGAATCTGGAGGCAGAAGCTGGATCAGAGGCCATGGAGGGAGCTGCTTACTGCTCGCTCTCCATGAGTTTCTCAGCTTTGTTTTATGCCCCCCAGGACCACTTTCCCACAGGTGGCACCATCCACAATGGGCCAGGTCCTCCCACATCAGTTATTAATCAAGAAAATGAACCACAAACTTGCCTACAGGAAATCAGAGAGGGATTTTTCTTAATTAAGGCTATCTCTTCCCAGGTGACTGTAGCTTTTTGTAAAGTTGACAAAACACTAACCAGCATATTTACTTCAGCTGAGAGCAGCTTCCACTGTCAGGGAATCACCATGCTGGACCTCACCCTCACACTGTGGGTCACACCTTCCTGATGACGGTGTTTCTTGTTGGGTATTTCAGTCACAGCCATAAGAAAAGAAGCCAAGGAAGCCTGCCGTGGGGAAGCTGCCTACCTGATAAATTTGGACTCCATGGGGTCATAAAGAGACATGAGGACTTCGGCATCTTCTCCTATTTTACAAACCACATTTTTGAGGTTAATGAACAAGGCCAGAGATGGGGTTGCTGCAAACTTTGCTTGTCTGGTGATATCCATATTCTGCTTTTGAGACTACAAACAGAAAAGTAGAACGTCAATGTGAGCAGCCTGGACTAAAATAGCCCTTGCTCTTTTTAATCCTCTATAGACTAGGGGAAAAGGCACCACCAACTGCCTTCACTCAGCCATCCTGCTCATTTGGTTCATCTGTGTCCCTACCGCATGCTCACAAACCACACAGCCATGCTGCGGCTGCGCACGCTGTTTTGCAAGAACATAGGCCTTCCAAGCATCCTGTCAACAAACTGGTTGTTAGCTTTAGAGGCAAGCTTTAATTTAGAGTTCACACTGGGATGATGCCTTCAAGGAATCTGAGTCTCACTCTCTCCACTACACCCCCCCCCCCCAGTCCCTGGAATATGGCAGATGCCTGACCCATACTTGCTAAGTTAATAGGTTTTGCCAAATCGCTTGGCTGCATCCTTGCTGAAACACACTGGGCACTTGCTTTTGGGGGGAGGAGGTGGGGCGTCATTTAGTGCTGACTCGGGGCTTCCTTGACTCTCTCATACTCAACACAGTTGCTATGAAGCACAATCCCCATAGAAAGCACACACCGAGGAGGTGAACTCACTTTCTCCTCTTGCAGTCTTTCTTCCACTTGTTTGGAAGCCACTTCATGGGCTCGGAAGAGACTAACGGTGCTGGTCAGTTCTGGATCCAAAATGTTCCCATCTTCATCCCTCACCACCAGGTCCAAATCAAGAATTCTACAGCACCAAGAATTCAGAGTAGAGAGAAGATGAAGGAAGGGAGTGAAATCCCTAGCACAATGTCAGGCCCAGCCACTGAGCAGATTTACCTCAATGGTCCAGACACTGGGACTCATCCACATATATCAGAGAATGTCATTCTGTAACTCAACATGTATCACAAGGGGAGAAAATTACTCAGTGTTGCCTGCACTTCAATAAAGCCTCCACCTTCCAATCAGAACTTACAGATCTTCAAAGTTCAAGTGAAGTGTGCATAACTAATAACTGTGGAGGTTCTGTATTCATTAACAAAACCTCTCAAATCCAACCAACTCATCCCAGTCCTGACCCTGCTCTAAAAATCAGTACCAATACTATGGGGTCAGCATTGTGTAAATGAGGTCAGTGTTGTACAGGTGGAGTCAGCTCTGATGTGGATGAGGTCAACGCTATGTGGTGAGTCAGCACTGTGTGGCCATGGTCAATGATGTGTGGATGGTATGGGTTAGCTCCTAGAGGCACAACCCCAAGGCCCTACAGGCCATGCCTAGTGAGGCCCCCTCAAGGAAGATATGGATCAAGCCCATTGCAGCTTATCATGGATATCATGTGATGTCACTGTCACCTCAGTCCAGACAGAAAGCTTGGTCAGACCCACTTCACAAAAAAGGAAACCGAAGCTCAGTGAAACTGGTTATGTACTAAAACCAACAAGTAAAGAATAAAGAAGATACACCACTACCACCATATAAAGTAGCTGGTCACATCAACCAGTCTGCACTGGGCTCTGCAATACAGCTATAAGTGTTGGTCTCAATACACAGCTGGTTCTGTTGAGGAGTGCTGGTCTAACCATAGGTTAGTCCCATAGGATGGCAAAGGGCCTAAAGAAGGTCCGGATACCACCCCTGAAATAAGTATGAGCATGTCTCTGTATCTGTGTGTATGTCTGGTTGCATATGCAGGTTTCTGTGGTTAAGTGTGGCTGTAGATCTGTCTGATCTGGGTATAGGTGTCTCTCTCCTCTCTTCTCCTCTCCTCCCTCCCTCCCTCCTCCCCCTCTCGTGTGTGTGTGTGTGTGTGTGTGTGTGTGTGTGTGTGTGTGTGTGTGTGTGTGTGTGTTTTACATGATCATCTTTGGAGAGAAGCAGACCATGAGCTTGATCACACTTACCACAGTTCCCTGGACACTGGCCCACCCCATCCAACCCCCAGTCAGGTAAAGGGGAAAAATAAAAATGTGTAAGTGATGATTTTAAGAACAAACTGCTCCCTGAGATATCAGACCATCCTAAAATCAAACATCCTCCACTTTTATTTTACTGTTTCATTATTATTATTTCACTTTCTAAAGGAGGAAATAAAAAGATAAATAGAGAGCATAGAGCTTTAGAGGAATACTGGCCTGAAGTCCTCGGGCAAACTTGTCTTAATAAGGTTGTATTTCCTATCAAAGCAGTAAATTACATTTGGAAACACTTTCTGTCTTAACAAGATTCTTCCATGGTATAATGTACTTAGGTTGTTTCCTGCAGCCAGATTAAGCAGGTGGTCTCTGAACCTTACTTCAAAAACAGGCTTCTCCAATAGAAAATGAAATCAGAGCTCCAAAGGTTTGCAGGGAGTCTTGTAATGGGTTTCATTGAAACGGTATCTAATATCCTATACCTGGAATCTCTGCCTTGGAGGTGAAAATAAATAAAAAGTCACACATAATGTGACATTAGGGAACTTTCACACATGAAAAGGGAGGGATAACCAGAAAATAAAATTTTGAAATAATTCAATTATCAGAGAAAGATTCTTTGCTCAACTGATGGGCAAAAGGCAAGCCCTGCTCTCACCTACACATTCTGAGGTGTAAAAATGAAGAAGGGTGTGGACTAAACCTTAAGTTTTCAAACATCAGTTTGGCTGAGCTCTCTAACACAGCACCAGACAGCAGAACTCAGAAACCAAGGATTGGGGCCCCAGATTCATTATAGAGAAACCTCTTCAAGCGACTCTAGTCAAAAGAGGCATTAGGGAAATGCAGAACCTGGTCACTTTTACAGTTTCTTACAGCTCTGACATGTGAACAGTGGCAGGTAGAAGAGTCCGTGACCTCATCCGGGCTACTGGTACAGCAGAACTAAGACCAAAATAGTCATGTTCCTGGCAGCTAACAACAGAGCATGCTCTTCTCAGCAATGAGTGAAGTGACACCTCAAGACACTCAAGTAAGCCAGGGAGCATGCTCTCCTCAGGAATGAGTGGGTCATCCCTTAAGACACTCAAGAAAGCCAGGGAGCATGCTCTCCTCAGCAATGAGTGGGCCATCCCTCCGGATGCTCAAGTAAACTAGGGTGTGAATACTTCCCAGAAATGGAATCTTTTCCAAAACAGGATGTGTAACTGATCTCAACTGCAACTTATGAGAGCTATGCTTCTGTCTGTTAGATCAGGCATGTCAACTCGAGGGATCAGTTTCATGGTGATTTTGAACATCTAGTCTGGCATTCATACCAAGGGAGCCTTGGAAAATAATTAAGGGCTCACTACTGCCCATCTACACTCAATGTCAAATGTTATGAGTGGAAAGTAAAAGTGTTCTGAAGATGACAAGGGTGGGACAAAGCAGCATAAATGACGGGCTCCCCTGATCCTGCATCACAACTTCACCCCTTACACTACAAAGGCGCTGAGGCAAAGGTTTCAAGGGCGAACGGGTAAACCAGATTAGAATGTAAACCACTCCATTATTTTGATAATAGAAATTTGGTTTTATGAAAAAACCTAATTGAGATCTCCTCCTGGCTTTGGGTCGTGCTATTATAATAGACATTTTAAGCATGAAATCATCGTTTAAATAAACAAACCTGTTTCCATAATCAATTTTGGCTGTGACCTTCTTCTTCAGCTCTTTGAGCTCATCCTGGGGCAGAGTTCCAGAAAGAATCTGTGACCGCCACTCGATAAGGTCATAGATCATGTGTCGTACACTTCGAAACATCTCCCTATTATCTTGCTACAGTGGGGGAAAAACACAGCTGTAAAGGTTGTGATTTTAAAAAAAGAAAAGAAAAAAAACAATAAAAAATAAAACAGCACAGTGGAGAATCTATCAAATGGATAGCTCTTCAAATTCAAAGTCAGAATATACACTGCTTCCTGGGATTCAGTGACTGCCAAATGAAAAGCAGATTCTCACATCAAATCCAATACATTTTATAGGATTTGGTTCCTAGGAGTCACTGAAAACATAACAAGTAACTAACACACCTCCCCAGACTGCATCCTACATTCCCAAACAGAGAACACACAGCAAGAATGAGACCTTGAGCCTCAGCATGGCCTGGAACTCCCAGAAACATCCTGTGCACAATCAAAAATAAAAGTGTGTTTGTGCAGCCAAGGACCCTTTGAATGTGATCTAACCAAACCTATAAACTTACCTAAAATACTAGGAGCTTCTTTTTTTCTAACCTCACTGCTCCATTGTAGAGCCTAAAATTTTGTACTTATCAAAAACTGACATGTTACAATGTCAGACGTTTGGATGTGTCTGGAAGCAATGAATGGCCTATTCTCTATGACTGTGCTACCCCATTGCTTACTTGGAAACAGTTTTCAAATACCCTGTGCCTGAGCCCCAAAACCATGCTTCCAGCTGACACACATCCTGCACCAGCCTTCCCGGGGACACCGTGACCCTCACAAAACACAGTGGCAGCAGGCACGAATACTCTTATCACCTAGCCAACACATAGCACTCCACAGTCATCTTATATTCCATGGGTTATATTGTTATAGTGTGTGTGTGAGAGAGATGTGCACAGAGAATGGTAAAGAGTGTCTGATGTCCGATCCCCATGGATTTGTGGTAATGAATCACCTGATTCAAGTCCTGGGAATCAAATTCTGGTCGTCTAAGAAAACACCAAGTGCCCTCAACTGCCAAGCCATCTCTCCTAGCTGTTTTACAAAATTACTCAAATTCTATTTCCTTCCTTTACTCTTCCTTCTTTCCCTTGTTTTTAGTTATTGTTGTTGTTTTGAAAGGGGGTCTCATGTAGCCGAGGCTAGCCTCATCCTTAAAACTATTTTTTTCAATAAATCAACAAATATTTATTGAGACCTGACAAAGAAGGCAGACTGAACTCCTGATTTCTCTGCTCCACCTCCCAACACGCCAGACTCCTGATTTTGATTCCTTAAATGAAAGCTTAAAAAGGTCAAAATGGAGAATTTACTGTGAAACATGTTCCCTTTCATCTCACTAACTAACTCCCTGCCCATCTCTCTAGCAACATAGAAAATCCATGCCTGTTTTGCCAGCAAATCTACAACCAGAGAAGAACTAAAAGAATGCACCTAAATGCTTAGATCACCTTTGGCTTCGTACTTTGTACAAATACATTATAAACCCATCAGAGGTGATTTTGCCATCTGTAGAAGGATTCAAGTATTGATGGTTCATGATGCTGACTCCGTGACGGAGAGACCAATGCTGTCCACTCACATTAATCCATGGCAACTCGTGTATTTTGTGCGATCAGACTTTTTGTTTAAAAATTGCTAAGTTGAACATGAAATACCAACTATGAAATTGCTCAGATTTACACAAAACATTCATGGGTAACTTCACACTTTTAGGTCTGTGAGTGCGTTTGATGAACAATTACCACAAGTGCTTATTACTGTGCATTTATCGGAAATCACTGTATAATCAAAAACAAGCCTGCCCAGAGAACAGCTGTGGAGACTTTAGGAAGTTTTCTATGTTCCTGAGAAATTAACGCACTGACTTCCTTCCAGGGCCCTTGCTCAGTGATAATAACATTAGCATATGAGAAATCAACACTCTGAATAGAAATACGGGCTTAACAAAAGGTAATCTTCTGCAAATATGGATTTATGTGCAAAGAAATGCCCCAAGGGAAAAAGAGATGGAAGATGTCGAAGCTCCGACATCTCTGCATTAATAAGTACTGGACAACTGCTCACAGAGTCAGAATTTGAAATATTCCCTGACTCACCTTGAATATAATATATCAGGACTACCATATTGCTCAGACCCTAAGACCCATCACTTACAGGTAGTCAGCAACAAAAATACACTAATTAGTAGTAGCTTTCTACTAAGTCTTCAAAACTAAGTGAAGGGAAAAAGTAGATTTTAATTTTCATGATCAAAATACACAGCCAGAAGTGACATCAACCTGGTCCACTCCTTCAAAGGCCTGACAGCAGCTATATTGCCCACACAAAGCAAGAGGGATCCAAGGCCAACTTGCATTTTAGTATAGTTTATTCAATACAGTGAGCAAATTGCATCCCAATACAAGAAAGATCAAAGGCCACAGGGTCCCCAACAGTATCCAGCACAAGGATCATATTGCTTGCTCTGTCTGTCCTTGAGAAGCAAGACCCTACCTCAGAAGCTCTCCTCTCCAGCTTCCCAAGGAGGGAAAACAATGTGTTGGTATAAAAACCACTAACAGCCATCTTTATTTTTAAGGTTTAATGGAGCATTCCATTTTCTTACCACATAAAGCTGTCTCCAGATGGTGGACCATTCTCGAAGTGTTGTGGTGACTTCCTGAATGAGGGGGAGATCCCCTGGGATGACAGTTTCATGTTGCCTGGGATGAAAGAGGGAGAGAGTAGCTGATTTTATGGCTTTATTGGAAGCTGCACCTGACTGAGTTCCTACAGGGCCTGGAAAGCTCAGTTGTTAAGCAAATAGAGAAAACACACAAACACAGTTGCTCACTTGTATGAACGGACACACCTCTGAGTGAAAAGTTCTTCGTACAGAACATGGGGCTGTCTACACGTAACCCTGCCTGTAAACTATGCAATTTATGTGGTGGGGTAAGATGAAGAAGAGAAAGACTAGCCACTGAAAGACTCCAGAATGCCAAGGGTTGAGAAGTCAAAAATATATTCAGGATATGGCACACCCATCTATTTCAAAGTGCCATGAACCACACCCAGTTGGTGTGCACCATTAAAATGCAGGTTTGAGGTTAAGATTATTTTTACATTTCTAGAAAACTCATTATATGCTGATGCAGGGAGCAATTATCCTTGCTGGAATGTGAATAAGATTACAGCTTTCAAGTGTTCACAAAGACTCTATCCAATCCCGCCCATGACTACTACTCACTGACCTTTTCCATTTAGCCCAAAGATTTAGCCTTTGACTTGGCTTTAACTCTTTATCAACATATGTGGTATTTATTTCCCTGGTTTTTAAAAATCACATCATTCATATGTGGCAGAGGTCAGGAAGGCTCAGAAACAATGTCTGCCCTATTGGCTGTGGGCTAAACCATCAGAGGGAGGGAAGACGTCCCACCTGAGCAGCAGTTAAGTGTGAGGGAGTCAGAAGGCCAGGAAAGAGGAGGATCAGAATGGTAGTACCCCAACAACCCCTGCCTGTCCACTGTGAGAGCACAGGATGGGAGGAAAGAATCCTGGCTGTGTGCATCAGTACCTGTGAAGGGAGGGAGCACATGCTAGAAAAAGACACATCGCTGAATAGAGAGAATGAATCCAAAAGGTGTGCTCTCCAGCATGGTGACTGGTGTTAGTAAGCACACACTATAAACTTAAACATGCCTAGAAGGATAAACTTTAAATGTTCTCGCCAGAGATGAGTATAACCAGAGGCATACTCTGAACTACCTTGTATGAACTAGCCTGAACTTCCTGTCTGCAATACATGTGCCCTGCAGAATACCACAGTAGGCACCATAAATACACACCATTTTTTTTTTAATTTAAAATAACTCTTTAAAAGAGTAAATGGGATAGAGCAGGCACTGAGCCAGAAAGAGTAACACTGGTTTTCTAGGGAAGGGAAAGAGGTTGGGAGGGGGCGACAGGGTGACATATAACCCATGTAGCATGACATAAACTCCTGACCCTCCTCCTCTGCTTCCCAATTAGGAGTTGGGATTACAGGCATGTGACACTACTCCTGACTGGAGACTCTTAGGTCACTAATCTTTGCCCCAAGTGAACCACAAGTCCAAAAAAGATGAAGGTAGAAGTCCAGATTCTAGCAATACACACAGGAAGAGACCAGCTCAGGAGGGACATGACCATGGCACAAAGAGGGGACCCAATAAAAATGGCCCAGCCCTGAGAGTAGTGTGTCAGGGGACAGGTGAGGAAGGATATAAGGGCCTCGGTGCCCACAGGGAGCTTCACAGAAGATAGTGACCAACAGTAGCCATTGCTGCAGGTAACATTGTGTCAGCAGAGGAGGGGACAAAATGAGAATTGCTTTATTATGACAAAATATAAAAGGCACATTATTATAGCTACAGGCATGACATAAACATGAAGTGGGGGATCGTGGCCAGGATTCTGAAAGAAAACTGAAGCCTGGAAAGAGAAGGCAAAAAAAAAAAAAAAAATCATGGGAGAAAGAGCAGGTAATATAGACAGGGGTGTGGGGTGTGTGTGTGTGTGTGTGTGTGTGTGTGTGTGTGTGTGTGTGTGTGTGTGTGCTGGAGGAAGATAGAATATGAATGAGTACAATATGATAATAAACCTGAGAACAGGCAGGTGGCCTGAGGCAAAGGTGTGGCCCAGTCAGCATGGGACAAGAGCAAGGAGCAGCAGATGTCTACAGTAGCCAGAAGAAATGAAGAGATAGCAGTCAGCTGCCAGGTCCTCAAGCAGAAGAACCTTACAAGGAACAGCTAGGCAGTCCCATGCAGTGGGAAGACCCAGAGGAAAGGGCCTTGTCCGCCTACTGGCAGAAGCCAGGTTAATTCCATGCTCCCATAACAGTATGCACACACACACACAAGCAGACATTTCAATATACTACAAAAAACATTATTACTCCTATACAATCTAATTTATATAAGGCTTTTGACCCTGGTGGGTAGAAACACATTAAATGCACAGTTATTTCCATCACAGGGTAAAACTTTCTCAACTTTGTCTTCCTTTTTAGAATTTTGCATACAAAACATTTTATCTGTCTGAACAAATGCCATTTTGCAGGTCAGCACCATCCAATGCCTCTAAATTATTCCCTTCGTTCTATGGCGCTGGGGAAGTGCAGGAACCCAAGCCATCCTTTTCATATGTTAAAAGTACAGTGCTCAGAAGGGCAATTTTGTAATCAGCCGAAGAGATGTCATTATGCAGTAATCATATGATTAGTAATTTTATAATTTACATATTTAACCGAGTGTGAAGATGAAGCAGAGACCAAAAAAGAAAACATTTGAATGTTGTCTCCCCCAGTTCACACCTGGCACGAGTTCCTGTTCCAGGAATGCCCTCTTAAGGACCTTACACACCAGTCTAATGACCTCCAGGAGTTACACACCTCAATTATCTGGCACATAAATTCACACAGGTCGCAACTTAACAAACCACTCATTCCCCCCTCCACTCTGGATCACATCCTACTAAGATTTCTAGAGGGAAGAAAATTCTCAGAAAATACTCAGCTAAGCCTCCAGGGCGGCCACTGACAAACAAGGCAGGTCACAGAGGAGGTTGACACTTTCCCTAATGGACCTCAGTCTCAAAGAGATGACCACAGCCCACAGGTAACCATGACCATGACTCTTTATTGAGTCAAAGACCAACACAGCTGAATCCCAAGTTTCCTTGTTCCCCTAAGCCATCATGGTCAAACATAGGTATTATCTTTTATAATAAGTTATGTTTACAATCTTGAAATAGACAGACAGACAGACAGACAGACAGACAGACAGACAGACATACATATGGGGGACTTTGTGTACAGACATGGGTTCTGGAAACAAAGCTGGAGTCCTCTGTAAAAGCAGTCCGTGCTCTCAACCGATGAGGCATCTCTTAAACCCCACATCATAGCCTACCACATATTTGGTTACAATACCATATTAATCATTTTAAAACTTCATTTAAATATCAAGACAAGACTCACCCTTTTCCTTCAACAATCGCTTCTTTAAGATGGATATATGAGGCAGGAAATATACCCTTTCAGAGGAAAAGAAAGAGAGCTTCTATTATCAACGTGAACACTAATGGCAAATTAAACAATAGCCCCAAAAATGAGGGTAGAGGGGGTTGGATCACCACTAATTTTGCAAGTGTAAGCATCACATACAACACAAGGCACAGAAGAGAATGTCCCAATCAGCTTGTATTTCAGACTGTGCAGATGTTTTAGCAGAAAACAGAGACAATGTGTTTGCAAAGCAACATCTCACAAAGGCCCAGGGAAATGTTCTCCTCCACAGGTCACCCCTCCTCCCCGCTACTGACCTCTGCACTGGCACACCCAACAAGTCTGATGCTAGAAACCAAATCTGATAGTTGGCTCTGACAGACTTCCCCTTACAAAATGAGAAGACTGCCAAGGAAAGTTGGTTTAAACCACTGATTGCCACTGGTCCTCTGACCGCACACCTATGCATGGACATGCATGTAGGAGGTCTCCTTCAGGGACTGTCTCTCCCTCAGGAGGTCTCTTTCAGGGGCTGTCTGCTCCTCAGGAGGTCTCCTTCAGGGGTTGTCTGCTCCTCAGGAGGTCTCTTTCAGAGGCTGTCTGCTCCTCAGGAGGTCTCCTGCAAGGGCTGTCTGCTCCTCAGGAGGTCTCCTTCAGGGGCTGTCTGCTCCTCAGGAGCCATCCACCTCCTTGATTTTTGAATCAAGGTCTCTCACTACTAACCAGAGCTCACCAATTCGATAAGTCTGGATGGCCAGTGAGCTCCAACTAAACTGTCTCTGCCTTCCTAGTGTTTTAGCAGAAAACAGAGGCAATGCATATGCTCACAAGCATATGCCCACACCCAGATTTTGAGGCTTTAAACAATGACACTAGAGGCAGAACTCTGGTCCTCGTGGGCGAGCATTTTTACCACTTTGCCACAGAGAAACCATAATACTTCTAATCTCTTGCCTCCTGAAATCTTCAACCATGGCTCCCCCAACCTGGAAGCCTTCCTAAGTGAAATCCATAAACGGATGGCCAGCTTCACAGCCTTCCTGGAGCTTTAGCGAGGCTGGCAAAAGCCAGCCCAGGCCTCTGAGGGTGCAGAGCAGGGAGGCCCTGGCATGGAAACCACGGAGCTCCCAAAGCTCTATTACAGACTCGAGATCACAATAGAGTCCAGTCGGATACAACAGTAATGAAAGAGCCAATTCTGAGAAGCAAAATGAACCATCTGTCAAACACAATCAAATATTAAAACGTCCAAGTTAACATGAGCAGACTAACCACAGCTTAGCATGGTCATTACTGCCACACTGTAGCATTACAGAGTAGGAAAGAAGAGCCGTAATTAGGTTTTATAAAGCTATGAATGTGGAAGCCATGCAGCCTTGGAGATGGGAGTGTCCTCCGCAATGTCCAAAGAGGAGTAATAGCATGTTTTTGTTTCAGATAGTCAGATAGTCAGATAGTCATAGACTCACACATGCAAATCACCCTAGAAAATCTGGTTTGGTTTTTGGTTTTTTTTTTTTTTTTTTTTTTTGCAACTTGACTAAGCATGCCTGAAAACTGCCGTAAGGCAAGATGAGAGTGGCCATGTGTGAGCTCTGCAAACTTGTTAATTTATCAAAGATAATGCGAAACTGAAAATCATTTGCAGCATTTTAGTAGAGTCATTCCACTCAGTTCATGGCTACACACAGTGATTCAACAAGATGCAAAGTTCTACCAGGATAAAAAGAATTCTTCCTTTCATGAGTAGAGGTCAGTACCACATCACAGCTTAACAATCCATTACTGGAACTAACCAACTAGCTGAAATGTCATTTGTGGGGACAGGGCTTCACTAGGTGGACCAGGCTAGCCTAGTACTGAGGTTATACATATGCACCACCGTTCCCACCTAAAGCCATGCTTTCTATAGACACACATTATTCAACAGAAGCCAACTCATGGTTGTTTTTTATCTCAGCCCAAATATTTGTTAAATTTCAAAAGAGAGAGATGTAAGTAACATTCTTAGACGCCAATAAGATGGAATTGATTTCCTCTCGTGGTCTGATTAATGAGGGGACTTGTTTAATGGACAGGACTTACCTTCTTAGACTTCTTCCTTAAGGTGTAGCCTCTATACCATCCTAAGCAAACACAAAATTGAAATAGTTAGCACAGGGGACAAAAAAAGGGACCAAGCAAAACCTTCAAGGTATATACAAGTCACTGCCCCATAGATGAGGGAAAGATAACCATTTTAAAGCCTTGGGGAAGTCACACAGGGCACACCTCACTCCCTACACCTCCCTTCTCCTCTGCCTGCCTCATGAGTTCACATCAACAATCTGAAGTTAAGTCCTAAAGAGGCCTTGTTCCCAGTAGGTTCCCATGTGTGCGCTTTCCATCCTTCCCTCTGTGGATCTGGCTCAAGATCTCTCCAAGAGCAGCTTTCCAAAGGCTGCCTGACAGAAAACCTATTGAGAGCCCACTTCCTCCCTCTGCAAAGCTCTGCCCTGAGGCAGCCATAACCATCACAACATACTTCAGTGGCAAAGACAGATCTCAAGGAAGTACCAGGGCCAAGTCCTCACAGACCCCTGTCCCTTTAGGAGTTGGCCTGGCTCCAACTTCCTGTCCCCTCCATGTGGCAATAGAAGGAAGTAGACATTGGAATAGAAAACACTCAAACTGTTCATTCACATCAAGTGCTGAATGTCAGAGTCCTCCTCCGCAGCAGATTAGACACTCCCCATACTACCTTCCATTAAGGTTAACTGCAAAAACTCATCCACATGGATGCCAAGAGGTCCATAGCCATGAACCTGTCTCTCCACAAACCCACCGGGTCAAGAAATCAGATATTTTCTTACAAAGAGTGTAAGATTGGTCTTGGCCACCTTGCTTCCAGAAAGCAATCCACAAGCTCAAAGACATCAAAAACTCATTCCCACAGGAACAAACAGATCCTGCAGAACATCACAAAGCATTTGGAAGTGAGTTGGGTAAATTCTGAGAGGGTCAACAATGGGTTTTTATACATTCTTGGGTTTCAGACCCCAGAGACTAAAGAGAGCCACAATGTGGGGGTGGGGAGTAGTGGGTCCTTCAGTCCTCTCAGACCATGAGGAGAGTGACTATGAACCAGAGTAATGCTGTTAACTTGAACAAAAGCCTCAAGTGGTAATTAAACAGATATATTCAAAAAGGGGAAGAAGAGCTCCAGGAATCTTAGAAGGATTTGCTAAGACCTAGTTAGAACCAAATAAGCCCACTCTGCTCTTTCAGTGTGAGGCTCAAACACACCGAGTAGGGGTGCAGCCTGTTCTAAATGTCAGGGGTCTAACTGCCCATACACCTAAAGGGTCATCTCCAAATAGCCACTGTCAGTTCAGAGGTCTCAGCTAGATTAACCTAGAATCAGTGCCTGAAAATTACAGGAATATAAACTCCTGGTGATGGGACTGTAACCTGGTGAGTTACTCAAAAGCTGTACCACTCAGTCTAAAGGACTGTCCTTTATATTACTGCTGTGTCCTTCCCATGCATTCAGCATTAATATGCCCCTTTTTTTCTCTGAAAGTGACAAAGGATTGATGTCCTAGAATTTCAAAGAACGATCACTGGGGGAAGGGGTGGGAGGTCATCAACCAAATGTGAAAAGGAGCAAACTACATAAATGATGCATCAGAGAAATCCCAGAACCTCCAGGTGTGTGAAGAGAACCCAAACCTACTACTAATCACCGGAGTAAAAACTCAAGAAGCCCCTAGTACTGTCCTCACATAAAAGTGGTGGAAACAGAGGGCTCAAGACATGGCAGCCAGGGCACAGAAGGAGTGTAGGCAATCAGCTGCTGGTGAACACATCAGCACCACCACCACCCCCTAAAGAAACATAAACCCGGTAGCCAATGGCAGCAACCTGTCCTGTGGTAACAGCCTGAAGACAGCCAGCTGTGCCCCTGCATAGCTGGACAGACATAAGATGCCCCTGACAGCAGAAACCTGGAAAAGGGAGTTGAGATTACCATAGTCCCCACTACTGTTAACAGAACATGAGGCAAGGCTCACAGGGCAGAGGGCCCAAGTCTAAAGAGCCTCAGACAAAAGAGCAAACCAAAGAGAGTGGCCAGTGAGACACAGAAAGGCTGAAACACACTCACCTCACGTAAAACATACATAACACATAGGGCAAGAACCCAGGCACGTGAAAAGAGCTGCGGGGGAGGGGTAATGTTTGGAGGGGGTTGAGCTACAGAAAGAGAAGAAGCATGGCTAGCTGGCAGTTTCTTTTCAAAAACAGGATTTCTAAGCTAAGTGCTTCCCGGCATGTTCTGCACAAATTATTGCTTCATCAAGCAGGGCCCATTCACTTGTCGCCAGAACCTTCCTACACACACCAATTACAGACACAGCCTCTGCTCATGACCCATGACGCACCTAAGACAAGCAGGGCCGAGCCACACTGTGAAGAGGAAGGTGTCACCAGGGGAATGAAGGGCTGTGAAAAAAATGGCTATGAGAGGAAGGGGCAAGGTTGGGCAGGAAGATGCTTAGCTGGCAGGTAACACACTTGAGAACTTCTTGCAGGCAGGGTGTGCTGCTGACCTTCATATATCCAACCCATCCATACCAAAAGACACCCACTGGAAAGACAGGCAAACATGGCATAAATACAGTACTGAGCTCAGGGAGGTCACAGGCGAGCATAGGAAGTTGACCAACCATTTTGGAAGAAAATATATCATTATCACTTTAAAATTTGAATTAATGGGGTTTAGTTGCTACAGTTCCATTGAAAAGATAATTTCCTAACCTTTGCTCCATGCCTCCAGCTTTCCCTGGAACAGTTTCCAGCACTGGGGGAAACACAGTACAAGAGTCACTTCCTAAGGACCCAGGACTTGTGTTCACATGTGAATAGTTGGCGCTCAACAATGGACATGACTTAAAGGCAAGAGCCTGAGCTGAGTAGCCATTGGAAGGCATGCCCACCTCCACAGTGATATGACTTAAAGATAAGTATCTTTCTTGGCTGTATCAGGCCTAACCAACCTTTTAACAATGCTGTTGCCTACAGCACTCATACAAGAGGTCCATTCAAGATTTACAGATGGGGAAGGAAAAAAAAAAAAGAAATTTCATGTTTTAACTAAGATTATGGTTTTATGTTGAGCTGCACTTATAGTTAACCTTGGCTGCTTATGTAGCCTAAGACCTGCAGTTGGACACCATGCACCTCAACAAGCCTCAGAGCAATTACCAAAACTTAAAAGGAAATGTGGTCTTTGAACCGTGTGTGTGTAGTGAAAAATAATCATCTTAAAGGGAAAAAGAGGAGGAGGAAGAGCAATCCAGCCCACCATGGGGCACAGAGAGACTGAGTGATCATTTAAAAGTTACAGCTTTTACAGCATCCTATATGGTGATAAACTGGACCATAAAGAAGAAGAAAAGCAAGGTTGATTTAAAAAAAAAAAAAAAAAAGGAGATGGGTGGAGCAGAGAGAAAGGTACAAACAGAGCCAAACTCCAAGACCTTGAGCCAAAACCAGAGCACAGGCAGGCACAGGGGAGCAAGCAGTGTCCTTATTTGATAATCAAGTCGCCCAGTTTCCGAAAGATGTAGTTAGACCAGAGTCTTCCAAGAAGTTAACTTTCCAGGAAGGAAAGTACATTTCATGTTCACCGATCTTTTGAAAAGATTGCAGTGGATTAATGGGAACCAAGACTGGCCTGCAAATCAACTGGGATGTCCGCCTGGAAGCCAAAGCCATTAGCAGACTGTTGTGGAGTTAGTGTATGACAAGGGCCACTGATGGGACTCAGGAGGGCACTGCAGAAAGGAAACAGTCTCCTCCTGAAGTAAAGAATGACACCTCAGTCCCTGCACACCCAGACACCCCAGGAAATGATTAGCAATTCAGGAGAGATGCCACTGCTCAGAGTTGATGACCCAGGAATTCCACATTCAAGTAAGTGAGAGCAATTAAAAAGGCAGAAAGGGAAATGAGAGAGCGCATTTCCCTACAGACCAGGAAAGTGTCTGAAATGAGATGCCTGGTCCTTCACCTCTGCTTAATTTCGCTCTGTGTTTCCTCGAAGCCACTGGCAATATGTACTGAGAGCAGATAAGGAAATCCAACTGTTAGCTGTCAAAAACAGAAAACAAGCGGACCGAGCCCATCACAGCCAGCCACTCATTCGCTTAAAGGGTTCCTTTTTGCCAGGCTACAGCTGCTTCCAGGCATACACCAATAAAGCCGGCTCCCCCACCCCACCCTCACCCCCACCCCAGTATAATTTTAAGAGTAAATGATGCAAATAGAATGGAGTTCTACATCTTCCTGCATCAGATGGAGAAATAAGGCCCAAGACATGGATTTTTTAATAGGGTTCTGCTTCTCTGCAATGTCTCAGGGACAGAGGAGCCAGTTCCTGATTGCCAGGCTGGCTGGAGCAGAGCACAGCTCACCCCTGTGCAAAGTGAAGTGTGAAGACCTCTCTGGAAGTTCAATTTGTTAGTTACTATGAGATGTCTACAATTTTCTCTCCCACTTGTAAGACTTTCGCTGAACCTGATCTAAAAGCAATTTGTCTATTTAAATCTATTCCTGTGACTGAAACACAGCTTAGATATCATCATTTCAGGCAGAAAAGGAAGCGCCAATGACCAAAAATAATCTTAAGGAAACTCTGAGATGAGAACAATGCCTAAAGAGAGGGGGAGGAAGCAAGCTAACCACTGCCTCTGCTGCCCCTTGCACGTGGTAACATCCACAGTGGAGCATCCACGGGGCTCATATGATGTGCAAGTCACTAACCAGGAAGGCCTATTGCAAAACCCAAGGGCACCAGAAAAGCCACAACAATTGCTTCCCTAAACCATATCCCATAGAACTGGTGATTTGTTCTCCCCAAAGAAAATGGGGGTCACAGACAAAGAAAAAGGGCAAGAAATAAGGCACGACCATTGCAGTTTCCCCTGAGACATGCTTTAAAGCAAGCGGCAAGAGAGATGGCAACTCAGTTAAAGAACATTGGCTGCTCTTCTAGAGGGCCCAGGTTCAATTCTCAGCACCCACATGACAGTTCATAGCTGTCTGTAACAGTTGTCCCCCAGTTCCAGGGGATCTGATACCTTCACACCAATGCACATAAAATAAATTTAAATAAATTATTTTTAAAAAATTAAAGTGAAAACTAAAAAAAAAAAAAAAAAAAAAAAAAAAAAAAAAAAAAAAAAAAAAAAAAACAAACCTGAAAACTCAAAACACTCAATGCATTCATGGGGTCAACAAACTGAAATACCCCAAATCTATTTCTCACCAAACGGTCAGTTTCAGTCAAGATTTAGACATGTGTGTAAAATAATGAGCCAGTGAGAAACATTTAGGAGTTAAAAGCATCCTGAGAATAGAAAATCCACCCAAGGAGGAAGCACCCCAACTCCCCAGACAAGAAACAACAGCCGATACTCACCTTCATAAGTTTCTAGGATGTGCACAGTGTCTCCTATTTGTAGGGACAGTTCATCTGCTCCCCTAGCGTCATAGTTATAAAAAGCTGTTGAAGAAGAGGTGGGAAAAATGCATTAACACAAGCAGAAGTGATTATTATCAACATTGATATGTTCAGTCCTGTCCAGTGTCATCTCTGATACCCTCACATGCCCAGCCTTTCCTTCCAGACACCAAAGGGCATGTCTTAAACATGAGAATGCCTAACTATTCCTAATTCCAAGCAACCCTTTTCTTTATTGTGGGAAGGGAGCATGACTTTTAAGTATGCAATTTGGTGGCTTTAGCTACATTCACAATGCTGTGCAGCCATCATTCCTAATTTCTAAAATGTTTCCACAAAGAAACCTAGTATCATCCACCAAGCAGGAATCCATCCCTTCCTGCCTTAGTTTGCTTTTCTGTTGCTGAAATAAAACACCGACCAAAAGCAGTATATGTAGAGCATGTTTATTTTAGTTACACATTGCAAGCCATCACTGAGAGAAGCCAGAGCATAAGCTCAAGGTAGAAACCTGGAGGCAGGAATTGAAACATGTGAAGGATGTGAAGAAGCATTACTTATTGGCTTGCTCTCGGCCTCATGTTCAGCTACCTGCCTAGGGATGGTATTGCCTACAGTGGGATCCCTAGGCAGGTAAATCAGAATAGGGGACAGGCTCTCCAGGCTCTCCCACATCAACAGCAATCAAGAAATCCCCACAGGCATGCCCTCAAGCCACTTTAATGGAGACAATTCTTCAACAGAGGTTCCCTTTTCCAGGTATGTCCAGCTGATGGCTGAGGGTAACTGTAACTGACCCTCTAGCAGCCCCTGCCCACATTGAGCTTGGTTGACACTAAAGTATTCGTTGCATTGGGAAGTGATTTGCATCTGCACAGCTTCCAAGTGTCTTCTGAAAAAGTCAAAGCAAGGCCACTTGTATGGCTTCACTACATCTCAGGCATCAAAACCCACACCTACCTAGAAAATTCCATCTTCTCAAGTATTCCCCCCCAAATTCATAAAATGTAAGTGTCCCCAACCGACAAAGTAGGTTGTTACCAGTTATTAAGTTTATTTAGCATTTTATAGTGACTCTTTAGCAGTCGATAACCCCATCAAGTAAAGCAGCCCAGAGCAGACGCTGGGCTTCCCCACTGCAGCGCGCCATATTCCTAAGCCTCTAGGAACCATAAATGCTTTTACCACCACCATTAACAGCATCCCTTCTAGCATGCCTACTCAGTTAGAGATCTGGAAAAAACAAGTCAGACATCCTAAAACTGAAATAAAATGAACACATCGAGTGTAAATACATCTGGGCATGTGTGAACATGCAAAATGTATACACATAATTTTTCCTTAGTGTTTCCCCTCAAAGAACCCTACTTATCCTGAAGCAGTGAAAAATGGGGCAAGATACTCATACACGAAATTCAAAACCATAAATGTAGCTTGGAAATAAGCCTACACAGCCCTGTGAGTGAACATATGGCCCCAAATCACCAGAGCGGGGACCACAACACTGGCCCCAACCCTGCATGCAAGTTCATGCTGATGACTAAATAATCCCAAAGCTCTAGCAAACTAAAAACCTCAACAACAGAAAAATATCTGACAAGGAAATACAGCAGATCCAACAATGACTCTCTGAAGATAACGCCATCTGAATTCCCAGGACTCGGTCTGCATGTTCCCAACCAAAGAGGCCACTGTAGTTGAGACCAAGTTTGGATCTTCAGAGTGGGTTGTTAAATCTGGATCACACAATGAGTTCAAGGTTATCACAAAGACCCTCATGAGAGGGAGGCAAGAGGAACAGTCCAAAGTGAAGGAGACAAAATCCAGATAGCCCTATATGCTGAGGTCAGGAGCACACGCTCCCCACAGCCTTTGTAGCCTGTGTGGGCCTGGATTCTGGGACTTCAGAGCTCAAGGACTAAAGCTAGTGATCAGTATGTGTTTTAAAACCCCAAACACTGACTGGGCAGGATGGCCCCCTCCTTTAATCTCAGCTACCCAGAACCTTGAGGTTGGAGGTTCACAAGTTCAAAGTCAGTGTGAATTCAAAGCCAGACTGAATTACTTAGTGAGTTGTCTCGAAATAAAAAGTAAAAAGAAGGGGGAGAGCATAGCTCTGTGGTGGAGCAATGTCCAGCAAAGGCGATGTTCTGGATTTAGTCCCCAGTACTGAAAAAGAACTGAGGAATAGAGAAGAGGGAGGGAGGGAGGGAGGGAGGGAGGGAGGGAGGGAGGGAGGGAGGGAGGGAGGGAGGGAGGGAGGGAGGGACGGAGGCAGGCTGAGGTCCTTGGCATTTTGGCAGGCTCAGAGTGGCACAGTGAGCTGAAGGCAGCCCTAGAGGGCCCTGTCTCCCCTTCCAGACTATTACCCACCCAAACTGTGTGTCCGACTCTCCACTGCCTCCGTGAGTCATAAACTTCTTCTCCTGCCCACCCTTGCCCACTACCACCGCACACTGCTCTGCACACTGCCTTCCTTCAGAGAGCGGCTACCGGGCACAGCACACCAAGTCCTGCGGGATGCTGCTTCAACTCACACTGTCTTCCATCTGCACCCCACTCATCCTTCTACAACCTTACCTCACACACCATGAGCTCTTCCTGTTACTGAGAAAAGTCCCTCCTCCACACTCCACGGCAAGAAAGTACAAGGAAAGGACTTCTGCCACTTGGCTGCAAGGCCCACCTTGACTCCATATCCCAGGCAACATCCTAAGTGAATCATCAGAAGGTTCTGTGCATACCTAGAATAAACCACTGGCTACTGAGCCTTCTATAACCCGTGTCTCTGTGTCTCCCTGACTCCTTACAGGAAGGAGACCTATATTAGCCTTGTAGGCACTCAGCATAAATCCTAACTTGAGCCAGCTCATAAAGTATTCAAGAAAACCTTGATAGTTCCTTCCCCCAGGTCCAGGAGCTAGAGATTTATCCAGTCCATGGGTATTCTGTTTTGGGTCTGAGAATATATGCCCCACCCAGTTCCACCCAGCTCCACCCAGCCTCACCATGTAGAGACCAGCAGTATCCCAGGCGAAGGTTACCACCCATCAGTTGGTTCAGAGATCTGTCTGGATAGCACACATCCTTGAAACACGACATCAGGATTTCAAGCAACAGCTTAAAAGATAATTAAATTCTTTATTCAAGTCAATCGGTGAAAAACCAATTGCTCTGTTTGTAATCTCGGCCCCTTTATGTGCCTTCAGATGGAGAAAGTGTTCAAGGGTACAGTGCCAGGCTTGTCCTAGGAGGATGGGGGCCAGGCTCCTTCTATGTGTGCTCCTTCAGGCCTACCTGCCACAGGGCCTGACCCCAGCTTCCAGAGCACTGTATGCTTGCACAGTGTGCTGGTAACCTCCACTCAGCTTTTCCAAAGCCCAGGCTCACTCGGCTCTGGTCCACTCTGAGCTAGTTGGGGCTAGAAAGAGTTAAATCCCAGGAAGCAGGCAGCCCCACAGCCTGGCCTCTAAAGGACAACCTTTTCCCATACTGGGCCATTCAGAAAATACTATATTAAAAAAATCAGAAAGCACTAGAAACATCCTTTGAATTTGGCCTTAAAGGGCAGGCTACACGGGAAGAAAGTTAACTCTATGGTCATGGAGGACTCGGTGTGTCTCACTAGCACTAATGCCTACGGGAGCCCAATGCCATCACTACAAAGAAAGGAGTGCACATCAGTTCCCATAGGTGTTGCAAGTTCCTAAACCATCCCTTCAAAGAGAGACACTACTGCATTTGCCCCCAAGTCAAGCAGCTGGAGGAGGCCACGGGAGCACCCAGTCATTTCTTCCCCTGTGACTCCTCCCCTTGACTGTGAGTTCCTCAAAGGGCCCTGACTTCCTGGAGCAAGTTTCTAATGCTCCTGGTACACAATGACCTCTAACCCCAGGTGGGAGTATGGATGGAAGGAGGCTACAAGGGGGAGATTCTAAAACCAAACCAGTGAGCTGTCGAAGAACGTAAAGGCATTTGCTGTGTGAGCTTGAGAAGCTGAGTCTGACTCTCAGAGGAGAGCTGACTATCCAAAGATGTCTTCTGACCCCACAATGTGTGCATGAGTGCACACATATGCATACAAACACACACACACACACACTCATAATAATAAATTTTTACAGAACAAAGATCATGAAATAGGGATACATCTAACTGAAGGTGAAAAGGGCAGCTGCACTCTGAAAACTACAAGATGCTACAGAAAGAAATGAAGAGATGTGAACAAAAGGAAAGGCATCCACAGTGAGACACCCCTGGTCTTGGAGAGGAAGACTGCAAACCATCAGCATGTCAGTGGCATCCAAAGCTTAGCGTAGTTCTCCTGAAACCCCACAAACGGACGCAGCCATCATTCGGACTCCAGAGGAGCTGAGATGATACAGAAAGAGAAGAGCAAAGTGGGGCCTCCCATGTTCCTGACTTCTAAGCCACAGCAATCGTGTGTGGTACAGGCACAGATACCAACAACACATAGACCAAGGGCCAAGGAGTCATTGCAACAAGGCTTCCAGAGCATCTCGTGGAGAGAGGTCAGATTTGAACAGATGGTAATCCTGGGGACAACTGGATATAAATGAAAAACAACCCACAAAGCTGGATCCCACAAAAACCCACGAGGTAGAAATGTTGTAAGAGTAAAACCTGCAAAATTCGTGTGGGAAAACATGACATTAAACCAGGAAGACTTAAAAACAGGCACCAAAAGGCAAAATAAAAAGATTTGAATACACCAGGAGATGCTATTTATAAAATGACCCACAGAATGAAAGGAAACATTCACAGATCTAGTAAGATGCAGTGTCTTGACTATGTAAATAAGCTTTGAGCCAGTGAGATGGCTCAGTTTGTAAAGATGCTTGCTGCCAAACCTGAAGACCCAAGTTCTGTTCCCAATACAAGCATGGTGGAAGGACAGAATTGACTCCTACAAACTGTCTTCTGACCTCTACACATACAGCATGATGTGTGCACATGAGCACACACACATTGGCACACACTATGTGCCATGGCACATGTGTGCTTCTCTCCAAATTAAATAGTTGTTTTTAAAACTTCCTACAAATCAACAGTAAAAGTGGTTTTTAAACGGACAAAAGATTTGAACAGAAGTTTCTCCTATGACTATAAACAAACAGGCGCACCAGTACCACACTCACCACATACAATCCTTCAAAACCTGGAAGAAGCTATTTCCTCACAGTCACCAGGATTACCATTATTCTCTGTCCTACTAAAATCAAGGTCTTGGTGAGGGAAAAAATCTCAACCCTTTACACATGCCATTGACAAGAATGTAAAACGGTTCAGTTGCCACAGGAAACTGAGTGATCATGACTTAGCAATGTGGACATACACACACCTATAAACAAAGGTCTATACTCATATATCAAATATGCATATGGCCAATATGTGACTAGCCAGGTGAAGTAAAAGGCAGAACAAACATTGTGTTTACGGGTGCAGTATTTACAGAGCCTAATGACAGATGTGACCCCAGCAACCTGTCCATGAACAGAAGAGTGATAAACAAAGCTGGCATATAGAATGGAGTACTGCTCAGCCTTGTGAGGAAAGGCAGATTAGCCTCTTTTACAACACAAACATTACACTTGATGGAAGGAGAGTCTCAAACCAGTATAGCTCCCTAGATTCCAACGGAGAGCAGAGGCTGCCAGGAGCAGGGGAAGGGATGGGGAGTCCCTGTTGAATGACAGTTTTACTGGGGAAGATAAGAAGAGCCGTGGAGATGGGTACTGGGAATGGCTTCCCCTAAGCCAGGATGTGCTTAACAAGCATGAACTAGATGCCTTTGGTTGATCAAAATGGCAGATTTTATGTAATGTTTTCTTTTTTATCACAATTCAAACCAATAAAAATAAGATGCAGAGAAACGGGTGCTGAGCTACATGAGGAATGCCCTGATAGACAGGCCAGGAGCCACTAATGCAGAATCATAAAACAACCCCAGGTTCCTGTGGAAACTCCAGTGGGTTGGGCAGCCTCCCTACCCAGTTTTAATCACCAGGGTTCAAAGTGGAAAGGGACACAGGGGAAACGAGGGATTCGTGCCTAACGTCAAAGCTCATCCCCAGCTGCACAGAATGGCCCAGATTCTCTGAGTAAGGAAACTGCTTCCAAAGTCACCATGTTACTCCTGAAGGGTTCACTCTCCTTTCTCGCTATATCTTTCTTTCTTAGGGATACAGAGATTGTTTCCCTGCCAATAGAATCCCCTGTGGCCATACTTCATGCACTATTTGGATATTAGAATCTAGAAAGTCATCTAAATAATTTTTAAAAACAGAGCAGGGCACAGCAGGATAAAGGCACTGTCATTTGCTATTCAATATTCCTTTCTGCCTTTTAATGGAACAGGTGGAAGGGGTAGTGGAGATAAGAGTGTGAAACGGGAAATGTGAAAGAGTCTTTGCTCAGATTCTAATTGAACTGACAGACACAATTCAAAGACATTTTAATATCTTTCTCCAGAATAAAATATCACTGTCTGCCTTATCCATGACTAGCCAATGACTATCTGATTACTATCTAGTCCAAAAGGCCACAGTACCAAAAGGCATAGGTCCACGGGAAGCATGGTGGTCGGTGGGGAATGTCAGATGTATTGGTTTCCCATGGTAGGAAAAGTAAAATCTGACATTTCTACATAATCAGATTTCATGAAGTCAGTCCCAAAATAGAAAATTACAATTCCCATTTATCAGTGGATTTGTGCAAACCCACCCACAAAAAAGAAAAAACTCTGAAGTGTGGGAAATTGGCTCAGTTGAGGGCCCAAAACCCAAGTAAAAGGGCTAGACATGCCAATAATCCCAGCACTAGGAAGTCAGAGGCAGGAGGTTCCCTGAGGCTTAAGGGCCAGTCAGTATAGCCTCCTGGGTTAGCTCCAAGCCACTAAGAGATTCTATCATTAAAAAAAAGAAAAAGTAGACAGTGCCTGAGAAATGATACCTGAAGGGTTTTCCTCTGACTTACACACACACACACACACACACACACACACACACACACACACACACACACACAAACAAAAAGATTTGGCTGTGCTGAAAATTATCTACAATGAATTTTGTTTGTTGGCAAAGAGATAGAGAGGCTAGATAAGGGGAAGATTTAATCTCTTTAATCACCTTTCTCAAAAACAGACCATAGGAGCACATAATCTTCTGAAATGCCCAGGCGCTTGCTCCTCTGGCACGCAAGGACAAGACCCATGAATCCCAACACCAAGGTTCCCAGTGAAGAGCCCTAATGGAGAACAGGGCATCTTGGACCTCTACTCTGCTCATGTGGCTATAAACCTGTCTAGGAGCTGCATTCTCTACAACCTGTCAACCTGGTCCTATATAGAGGGCACTGTGCTATAATATTGAGGGACCTGGGATCTCCTGGTTTCTACCATGAGAACAGACAAGTTCAGCTCAGACCCATTCCTGTGATATCCTTGGTAGTGAATGAGGTATGACATACCCTGTCTTCTCTTCCTAAGCATCTGCAGAAACTCAGTGTGTCCTACAGAGTTCTTGGCCACTTTCTGCTCTCTTCACCCATGCCAAGTCACAGTCTAATATTAATGGTAACAAATAAAAAGAGGGCAAAAGAACTTTCCAGAATGCTAATTGGCTTTTCTTTCCTCTGTGTGTGTATACTTGTTTGAGTCAGCCACCTGGTCGCCCATGAACACTCACAGATGATCACTCATCCCTACGAGAGTCCCTAGGGGACAAAAAGAGGTGGAAATAAAGTCCCCAATCCATTGAAACAAGGAAGGAGCCACGTACGCTGCTGGGTGAACAGAGGGACAGTTAGCAAAAGCTCCCCCTGTATCAATGGGTCCTGAACACCCACCTCAGCTACACAATCATCTCCGTTTTCTTCTGAGTCAAGGTGGCTGCATCATCTTCAGAGATGACACAGATTCCAGCAAACGTGCGCTGCCAAGGTTCCATGCAGAAGAGCCCTGCCAAAGTACCGTACGTGGTACTTCCTCCCTTTCAAATCACTCTCCATGGAGCTGGGTCCCAAATGCCACAAGCTTCTGGGGATTCTGCCTCTGCCTCCCATCTTGGCACAAAAGTACTGGGAAAACAGACATGTGCTGCCATGTCTGGCTTTATATTGATACTACAAATTCAATCTCAGGTCCTGTTCCATGGCAAGCTCTTTAGCAGCTGAGCCATCTCCCCTGCCCACATACAGACTTTTGATTGAATATATCCAAATGCATATCTCATGCTGCGAGACCCATGAGTCTATACATGATGCACATCAAAGTAAGATGAGTTCAGTGATGCTCCTGTGGTGAGATGGGAACAGAAGTAACAGAATCCCAAAAAAGCTGTGGGTCAGGGAGCTGGTGTATTCCACAGTACACTAGAAGAGACACCTCTCCTCCAGAGTGGGAAGCACAGACTGTCAGTCAAGACTGTCCTCGGGCATTCACACATGGACCGCTCTAGGAGCCACACAGCACTCTCCTCTATTAGGTATAGCATATGTTAATTCTTGATACTGACCCACATGGAAGCACATGCTTCATGTCTGACCTATTCCTGACCCTTAGAGATACACCTATGCTCGTTTTTACTAAAGAATATGTGTTGCCATGAGTTTACTCATCCCCCTGCTAAAGGGCATCCAAGGTCCTTTTTGTTGGAACTTTTACAGATCAGACTACAATGCCATCTTTAACTTTTTTGAGAACCTGCTTTCAACCAATGGGAATTCAACCTTGACCAAGGAGAAGCTGCACACTGTAAAAGCATCTAGGAACAAAGTCGCCCTAGGCGTGAGGATGCCCCTCCACCCATCCTGCAAGTCAGAGAGGCACCACAGTGGTTGCAGAAGCTACTGGACAGGAGTCTCCTATGACCAGAGATAAATTCTGTTTCACTGTAGTTTGTTGAAATTCCTCCCCTGTCGTGTGACATTACTTAGCTTCGATAAAAAAATAAAATTGAAGATTAAGAAACAATCAAGCCGTCTTGGAGATAAACAATAAAGTGGAGCCCACGGGGGCATTAATGAAGGCACTGCACACAGGCTGCCACGAGAGCCCTCCCTGCAGCTCATCTCTGTGCAAAGCACAGAGCAGAGTTTCCAGCCATCTTTCCTCCAGTTTGGTGACTGGTCAGCATGCCGAGTCCTCTGCCTCCTTTGTCCACACTATTTCCCCACTGTGCACTTGGTGAACGAGACAAGAGGAACACACACACTTGAGAAAGAGGCCCCTCCACTCCATCTCCTGAAAGCAAATCCTCTCCTCCACAGCCTCTCCGTAAGGTCCTATTTCAAGGCTGGCTGGCTTCTCACTTTACCTGAGAATAGCACTGGGCCCTGCTGTCCCAGCATCAACTCAGCTGTAATTCCCAGCTCTGTACCTTCAGGACAATGAGTTCTGGGGGTACAGTCTCTCACTCTGTGAGACGGAGTGACAAGAACAACCAAACACATGTGGGTAAGAATGGGAAGTTGCCTAGGAGGCCTTACCAGTCAGTGCCACTCCAAGCCTGTATGCAGTGAATACCCTAAACTTAAGAGGGAATAGGGGTGCTAGGGAGGGGGCTCAGCGGGTAAAATGTTTGCTGTGCAAGCATGAAGGCCTAAATTTGGATTCCTAGCACCTACATAAAAGTCAGGCATAGTAGAATACATCTGTAAACCTGGAGCTGGTTGGTGGAATCTGGAGGATCTCCGGGTCTGTCTGTCCAATTGGAATGATGTCTCCATATTCAATGAGAGACCTGTCTCAAGATATAAGGTAGAAAGTGGCCCAGGAAGATGTCAAATGGCAACCTCTGGTATACGTATGGGCATGTGCACCCACCCACCCATCCAACATCTGTCTCTCTGTGTCTCTCTGTGTCTCTGTCTCTCTCTCTCTCTCTCTCTCTCTCTCTCTCTCTCTCTCTCTCTCTCTCTCTCTCTCTCTCTCACACACACACACACACACACACACACACAATTCAAGGATTTATGAGGATCTGTCTTCCACAGAATAAAGGCAGGTGAATGCAACATTACCAACATCTCTATCTTCCTCCTGCTCCCAACCATAGGACCTCTCTCCCGTGTCACTGGCCCAGATGAGGGTATTCATGTCTAAGAGATCAGAGGGGAGATACTATAAGATGCAGGTCCTGAGTGCATGTATGTCCAAGGTCATTCTTAGAACCTAGAGGGCAGGAACAGTACAAGCCTCACTCTCCTGAATTAATCCCAGGATTTTCAAAGCATTGGCTGAGCAAGGGCTGTACTTCTGAGAGAGAAGGCTGCTGGGATATATTTGCATACTCAGATGTTAATGGCCCAGCAGCCCACACACTGCCCTCTTGTTCCCAAGCAGAATCAACACTGGGCACTGGCAGCTGGGGCTTGGCCCAGATGCTTGGCTGAGAAGAAGGACAGCCTACACTTCAGGGGAGACCATCTCTGCATAGCCTGGGGGAGAAAGCCCAGGGCCTCTCTTTCCTGTCTGTCATATCAATAATGAAGACCAGGCAGAACCCACACCTGTCTCCAGCACTGCTGAGTGAGGAGCCAGTGTGCAACCCTGGCTCCCAGAGGACACAAGACAAATCTTGCTTTGGTTAAATGCTTGATAAACTTGCCTTTCCCTGGACAGTGCCCAAAAACAGAGAAGACAATGTGTAGTAACTGGAAGTGGCGTCTGTGGTGGGCTGCCTGAACTCAGAGAGCAAAGAAACACAAGCAATATGTTAAGAAGACTCCCAGGAGTATGCACAGGGGATTCTGAGCAACTTGTGGACCTGGGGAGAATCACATTCTGCCTACAGTACACTGCCCAAACAGACACTAGGAACTTGGAGCATGGTGGCACATTGCTGTAACTCAGTACTGAGGAGACAAAACCAGAAGGAACATGTGTTCAAAGCCAGCCTGAACAACAAGCCAGACCCTGTCTACAAAGGCTGGGAGGGGGGACAAATACACTCAACATCAGGTTGTAGACCTGCTAGGGACATACCTTAGACCTGGAAAGCAAGGGCCTCTGTTTTCAGCAGCCTGGTAAACCCACTCTGCTCTTGAGCATGGGTGGTACAATACAGAATGCCCTGCCAACCCATGATGGTTTTTATTCCTGGGACTAGCGACATAATATTCAGAGCCCAAAACAAAAGGCCAGTGCAAATTCTCTTGTTTACCAACTGCTATAAACTTCAAAACAGGATGACTATAATCAAGAAGTATTAATACAAATATGAGAAGAAGCCAGAAACCTTTGCAGATAGACCTGCACACTCTAAATAGGATGCTAGGAAAGCATTTTGACAGTTCTTCCAAAAACTAAACATAGAATTACCATGGAGCTGGGTATGGTAGCCTACACCTGTTATGCTAGCACTCAAAGGGCTGAGGCAGAGAGTTCTTTGAGTTTGAGGCCAATAGGGTCTACATAACAAATACTGGGCTACCCTGGGCTACCTCCTGAGCAGCTTCCAAAGCCCAAAAGAGAATTACAAAAAAATCGAACAGGACGAATGGGTTGATCACACAAGAACTTGAAAGGACAGTGAAAAGCAGGGGATTATCAAAAGGAAAAGAAAGCCTGCAAATATATGACCACAAGGAGATAAATTGAAGGTGTGACTGCAGAGCCTTAAACTAGGTGTGGGACCTTTGGGGTCCAGCTGTGATGCTTAGTCTAAATGCTCAACCTGTGGGAAATCAAAATCACCTTGCAGATGGGCAAATCTGTAAAAGATTATCTAAATTAGGTTAACTGAGGTAAAAGGCCCACCCACTGTGGGTGGTACCATGCCTTATGCTAAAAAGCCTGATCTTAATAAAAAAGATATCTTCCTTCCCTCCTCCCTCTATCTCTTCCTACCCCCCTTCTCTTTCCTGACTATAGATAAAATGTGACCAGCTGCCTCACAGCCCTGTCACCAGATATTCCCCAACATGATGGACTGATTGATTGCCTGTATTCCCCACCATGATGGACTGACTGCCTGTATTCCCTTAAACTGTGAGCCAAAATCAATCCTGCCTTCTTTAAGACACTTTTATTGAATATTTTGTTCCAGCAACAAGACAAATAGTTAACATGGGCCCACAAGCAGGTATAGGCCCCAGGCCCAGTACAGGCCTGATTCCCCAGAAGGCCTCTCTTCCCAGGACTCTGATGCTGGCAAGGGCAGAGCTGCTATGAGCCCTACAAGCAATGTTATATTTTAATAGTCGTTTCAATTGACTATAAAAATACACCCTCACATAATAAAATTGCTTTTGCACTGTGGTAGAAATACTTAGCAGGAGACTATAAAACCCTATTTGCTTATGGAGTAGTTGCTGAATAAGATGAAAGCTGCTGCAGATAAGGAGCAGGCAGGCAAGAGCAGCCAGCAAACCTTACACCGCAGCACGTCTGCCATGATGCTCACAGCAGACAGTGCTCAGGATTGTTCTCAGAGGTTTGACCAGAAAAATGAGCATCACTCCACTCTTGTTCCATCTGTCACTTTTAAAGCTCCATCAGATTAGACCCGTGCAAACGCATCTCCTTGGATTTCCCTGTGGCTTCCCATGGCCCTTCTTCCCAGTGCTATAGATGATATCAGAGCTGAGCACCAACAGCCACCTTGGCACCAACACATAGGCACGCTCTCTCCTCTATAAACTGTCACAAGAGCTTCCCCAGCCACAAAGGAGGGTGACACCGCACTAATGACACAGAGGTCCAGGAGACATTTGATGCAACAGGAAGAAAGTCTGTCACCATCACCACATCCATGATGTGCCCCACCCCTAATATAACAGCACCACCAACATCATCACTCTGTCGATCAATCCTATCATGTCATAAAGGTCCTATCACCACAACACCGCCACTGTCACCAATCATTACCAACACTATCATCACTGCCCCCATCAATCATGCCCCATCAAAACCATCACCACATACCAGTCACCATCGATCACATCTCACCAGCATCTGCCTACCTCACCACCACTGATTCCTGTCAGCACCATCAATATATGACCAGCACTACCACTACCAGGCACCACCATCATCAGCATCCACAGTATCACATCGGTACTATCTGTAATGTCACATGCGCACTGTTACATCACTACCACTTCCCTGTCAATCAAATCACACCAGCACCTCTACCATCACCACAATTAGCACAACCAGAATCACAACCACATCAACCTCCTGACACCACTTGTCACCATCATCAACACTATCACACACCTATATGATCATCATGGCCACACTGACAATGTAAATACCATCAATTCCATTATCATACCACCCACATAACCAACACCACTGCTACCACCATCATCAACACCCTCACAGCACCCACAACCACTGAAGTCACTACCATTATCAACATTCCATCACCCAACCAGCACCACTGTCCCAACCACTGTCAACATCAGTGTCACCATAAACTAACAACCAATAATATCCTCAGAAGCAACACTACCAACCACCACCACTGTCACCATGGAAATAAACACAAGCTTCACTTCACAAACTGCTTCCTGTGTTGCTCATAGACGTGCCTATGCAGCTGTGCACCTATTTCTGAACAAAGACTCAGAGGCGGAGAACTGGAGGAGGGTGTGCTGACGCCCCGCCTGGAGGCCCTACTTGTCCAGCTCTGGGAACACTTTCCTACACACATTATAGTTTTCTAGTGGCAGTTTTAGAAAAGAAACTTTGAAGTTAAAGTGTATAAGTTTGAGAGATATCAAAATAATAGTTTTTAGTTAATAATACAAGTTAGATTGAAAGTGAATTAGTGATAATCCTTTGGACTCACCAAAATAGGATAATTAATGGAATATTTTCTTCAAATTGTTAATGGACTGGACATTACTCATTTATTGCTTGTGTATATTGTATATGTATTTATTGTATATGGTTTTTCTTATGTTAGCTATAACCTTCTTTTTTAATTTTGACACAAAAGGGGATATGTGGGGATATGTTTCCCCTGGGGGGAAAGACTAGGAGTGGTAAACTACGCCCTTAATCCCAGCAGATCTGAGTTTGAGGCCAGCTAGGTTTACAGAGGGAGTTCCAGGTTCCCAGGCAGGCAGTGGTGGTGCCAGGCCTTTAATCCCATAACTCCAGAGACAGAGGAGATTTTCCCATATTTCTGTGAGTTCAAGGCCTAACTACCAAATAGTAGCCCACGCATTTAATCTTAACCTGGATGTGAAAGAACTTGGTGAGGAGGGTATTTAAGGCAAGTGTAGGAAAACAGATGAGGCAGTAGAAGCCATGAGGAGTGAGGCTGAGGAAGCTGGAAGACAGCTGGGTGAGGTGTGACTGTGGTGTTTCCTCTCTTTGATATTTCAGCCTTTCCCCAATATCTGGCTCCAAGTTTCCTTTATTCCTGCACAGAAAGAGCAGAAGGCTATTACCTATAAAGTTACTGAGCCATAAGGTGGGAAAGTTAAGTGCATACATGTATCCTCTAAGCAACATGCAGCATGACCACAGTCCCGCTATGATGGCTAATGTTGACTGTCAGCTTAACAAGATCATGAATTACTCAGGAGACAAGCCTCTGGACACACCGGTAAAGGAGTTTCTAGACTGGACTTTAAAAGGTGAGAAAACCCACCCTAAATATGTGGGCAGACCATTTCATAGGCTAAGGACCTAGATGAATAAAAAATCCAGAGAGTGGGCTCATCACCAGCATACTTTCTCGGCTTCTGTCTGTGGATAAAAAGTCTCCAATCACCTCTTGTTCCTGGTGCAATACCCACCCCTAACCAGAAAGACTGTACCCTCAACCTGTGAGCCAAATTAACCTTTCTTTCCTTCAACTGGGTTTGTCATGAACTCTGTCACAGCAACAAGAAAATCAACCAGGACTCTCACACCCTCTGGAGAAGCCCAGCCACCCTATGGCAGCTGAACACAGCTTTCACCTAGCCACGGTTCTCCTGATTTTTACAGAAAGACTCTCATAAAACCAGCCAGATGTCAAAACAAAAGTCACACAGAATCCCATCTAACATCGCACAAAGACTGTCACAAGCACACCTTGTCACAAAGTCCTTTTGGATGAAATATTTTCAGTAATACTTTCTTTTCCAGATCCTTTGGACATCAGTCAAGCTACAGCCACGTTCCTGTCTAACAGAGATGGATAGTTAGAGCGCAAAAAGGACATCCAATGCCCCATGCTCTGGTCACACAGAGATCCATCTGTATACAAGCAAGGGAACTACTGGTGCCTGGAAGCGGGGAGGGGGAGTTATAGCATACAGGCCTATCATAGGAGCATCCCTTAACTACCTACCACACCCACCCAGGTCTCCATGTTCAGTTGATAACTTGTTTGCTGCACAAAGTTTCAAGGCTGAAAGAACAGGTGGGGACTAAAACCCAGTACAAGTTATAGTTCCCAAACAGCATGCTCACTCCAAGACTCTTAAAGGTATTGCATGATGTGGGCACTGGCCAGAGAGCCAGCAGGGACTGGGATACATTAATCCCTGGCTCCACAACCCGGCTCACAGTCCACATGCAATAAATATCTTCAGGACCCACATAAGATAGATCACCCAGAAGGGCAAAAAGGTATGCACCCAACCTCTGGGGACAGGTGTGGGGTAGATTTCCTCTGAGGGATCCGATAGAAAATTCAATACAAAGGACCACAGAAGATCGCCGTATTGATGTAAGAGAGGCTCTTAAGACATCTGAGTTTCATCTTTTCCCCAGGCATGGGGCTTCCTATCCCCCTGGTCAAAGTCAGAGTGGTACCCATTCCATAGTTTGTCAATGTACAATAATCTGGGAAAGAGATATGGCAGAGAGCCCATATTATATGCAGGAGACTGCACCCCTAGGCTGTGAGTGTGGACTAGAACCACCTAGTACTGTGCACCCTTCCTTGGTGCCTTCAGAGCTGAGAGCCACCTTGCCATGCTGGTGCCTAAACCTTAAAAATGAGTGACAAGATATAAGACAGACAGTGAGGGAGGCCCCTGGCTGCGAGCAGAGTCCTATCTCAGGTACCAACCTGGCTCTGGAGCCTTGGTGGCAGCTAAGGCTAAACTTCTCTCTCATCAGAGCTCCCATCCCACAAGCATCCCTGTCTTACCAACTGCCTTTTGACTGGAGTCTCCATCTAGCAACTGCTTGGCCAGCAATCCCAGGTTAGACCTCTGTTCTTAGTGGCCCAAGAGAAGGCATGTATGAAAAAGTGCCATGCTGACTATCACCCTGGAAACTGAGGTTATGCAGATGCCACAGCCAGAAAAAAATGAAGCCCAAGGCTAAGAGGGGGAAAGAGAGAAGAGTGAGGAGATAGAGAGGAGAAATGGGGAGACAGGCACAAAGATGGAAAAAAAGAACGGGGAGGGTTAGAACTTCCTGAATAGGGGAAGCATCACCCGGACACCTGATTGTGTCTTAGCTCCATGTAGGCCCAGAGAGGAGTGAAGCAGACGACATTCAGTGGGGCTGTTAGGATGTACTACATGCTATGAGAATTCCTTCCCGGGGGTAATATGAACAAGGTCTGCCCCCACTCACAAGGCCACAATGGCACCAGGAAAGGCTGCTGGTCTCTAAGCTACGGCAGGAAGCCTCTGTGTGTCATCTCTTGACTTGTGTTTGGCCAAGCTGTACAGGTCCTATGAAGCCATTTCCCTTCGCCTTCTGGCTGCCATCCCTGGTAACTTGCCCTCCAGCCACCTGCCCTCAGATCTCACTCATCCCTGTGCCCTTATTAGATAGGACCCCACCTGCTGAAGTCCTGCCACGCCCCTCCTGCAATGCCTCCACAGAGCAAAAGAGATGCTGTCTTCACAGGGCAACCGTGGTCACTTGCAAAAGTATCCCAAACTCACTGACAGTTGGCACATCCATCAAAGAGGAGGCAGTGAGCCCTGTCATTGGATCCCAGCAGCTCCTCTTAGCCATTATATGTAATTCTACCATAATCACATGTGTTTTAGGAGCCTCAAAAGGGGCATGCTGGAGAAAGGTAACTGAGGAGAACCCCACTTGTGTGGCTATGAGGCAGCATTTTTTAATGCGGCTGTCTTGGGTCACCATGCTCCTGGTCACATAAGAAGGCCTAATAAATTCATTGGTTCCCCAGGATAAGTTCTGGAGTCACTGAACTTTGGCTTGCCATTGTGGCCTTGTGAGTGGGGGCAGACCTTGTTCGCATTGCCCCTGGCAAGGAATTCTCATAGCATGTAGTATATCCCAACAGCCCCACTGAATGCCATCTGCTTCACTTCTCTGTGGGCCTACATGGAGCTAAGACACAATCGGGTGTCCGGGTGATACTGTCCAGTTCCCCAGACAAAGCTTTCCTGAGTTCCTAGTGCAGGACATGGCCTTTCATGGTGCCAGCTATGTCAGTTGGTAATTCTTTGGTACCCTGACCTTGGAGGCACTTGTCCCCCGTAGTTATTAGGGTTTAATTGTAAACCCCAAATGGGTAACTTTCCTGAGGTCCCACAGGCTGAACATAGCATGCAAACATCAACATACAGCCAGAAAGTGTCCCAACCATTTCTATAATGTCATGCACAACTGTGTCAGAGTCAGCCAAACACAGCATGGCTATAACTGTTTGTCCACAGCCATCAGAGAAAAGTAACTGGTGCTTCATTTGCTCCCTGCACAAGCCAGAGGTCCACAACCAAAGCCCCAAACCCATCTATCCCAACATCCCTCTCTGCAAATAGAGTTCTGTTTAGTTACCAGGATAAAGGGGAATTGAGTGGTTGCTCAGAAGGATTCCAGCCATGGCTTTGAAGACATGCACAGAGCCTCCTAGAAGGGGAAAACTGGGAAGGGCTTGGACCATATCCAGGTAAGAACAGGCTGGGTGCTCTCAGAAGCAGTCCCACCCATTCCCAATGCAGGATCTGCCCATGGCCAGGGTAGGAAGATTCTAGGTGGATACACCCAAACCTACTTATGGTGAGCCCTGGCCCCACCCAGGCCACTACTAAGGCTCTATCTCCTTACCTCTCCCAAAGGTTAACCCCAGTCATGTGAGAGTTTATAAAAAGGTAGGGCCAATGTCAGGGAACAGGCTCAACATAAAATATATAACCTTTATATAACATACTGTATACATGAATATACACAATGGAAAAAAAGATATTCTCTCTAGCCAGAGCTAGAGATCATGCTGGCCTTGAACTCACAGAGATCTGTCTGACTGTGCCTCATGAGTACTGAGATTGAAGGTATAAGCTACAACACCTGGCAAGATACACACACACACTTTGAACTAGAAAAGCATGTCAATGGGGCACCCATATATGAACAGGGGGCTGATTGATCTGCAATGAAATGTTTTACCATCAAGTCACACCTCCCTATTTTTGTATTCATATCAAAAAGAAGAGAATTTATTCAAGCAAGTTGTCCTCTAACTTCCACTGTGGCGTATGTCACACGCGCGCACATGCATACACACACAAAGAAATAAATGTAACAAAAGTGAAAGAAATTTAAGTCTACTGAGTTCCATGGTGCCATCTGCTTCCCCCTGAAGGAGCTTTTGCCTTATAATCATAGGCTTCACAACCATCAGGCCGGAGTCCACTGCCCCTTTTCTAACAGGACCCCAACATGTTACCTACATCATCATGTGCTATGTGCTGGGAACCAGGCACCCAACACAGTGGAGGGGGCAGCTGTCCAATGCTCAGGCTTCTGTCCTGTGTCTTCTTGGTATACTTGTCTCCCCTCATCCTCTACTTACTTAAAAGTTTTGGCAAAGCCAGCCAAGAGCTATGGCGAAACCCATGTGGCAAATATCACAGGTAGCTTCTGTCCATAGCCTCCAAGGAAGAGAGCCCTGCCATCAACCCTTGGGACTTAGGACGGTAATCTGAGCCTGATACCTTCAGTACGGCCCACAAGAGAGCACGCCCCAGACACAGGGGAGCCACCCCAAAACTACTGTCTCAAAAACTGAAATACGAACACATTTTGGCCACAGAGCTTCAGAGCACCCTGTAACATAGCAACTGATAACTGCTTCCAGAGCTGGGACTAAGCTCTGCTGTTCCCCACTCCATTCCCCAGTGCTCCCTTGGACCAGCACCTTCTAGTCACACACGAATGAAACATGCTCTAATCCCTGAGTCCACTGTGGCCAGGCCACCAAGCCACTGAGACACATCTACAGAACATCCTCACCACAGAGCCCATCCTTCCTTTTCTCCTGTTCTGCAGGGTCTTTCTAGGTATCCACACTGCACATCCGAGCAGAGCTCCCTCCTACTCTGTCCTACTGAGGGTCCTGGTCCCTTAGCTCTATCTCTTCTTCCAACTCCTCCCAGCCAAGTCACATCCACAGAACTGTCACTGTCTACTTGTGAATTCCCAACTCTATGAACTGCTCCAGAAACCCATAATTTCTTGGCCCAGGAGCTGACAGCAAAGAAGTCCTTCTCATCCACATGGCAAGGCCTATACCTGGGCTGGAAAATCAGGGTCATCTCTCTCCATGACTGGACACCTACCTCATCACATGTCACTCATCCTCAATTGCACTTGGCTCACTGCTGGCTGTTCTTGCTGCAGCCACAGCTTCCCATCAAGCCCTCTTCTTTATCTACCTTCCACTGGGTCTTTCCTGTGATGGTCGATCCAGGTTATGAACCTGACTGGATCCTGAATCCACTAAAAGATTTTTATCAGGTTATTAAAAGTAGGAAAGACCCATCCTAAATATAGACAGCACCTTCCTGGGACAACCAGATAAAAGTGGTTCAAGGGAAAAGCTTTGCTTTTTACCTGCTTGCCCTCCCATCTAGCCGGTGAGTTCATCTACCCTGCTGCTGTTGCTGCTGCTGCTTCTGGATTACGGGGTGCACTGAAGAGCAATGGCTCTCCAGGAATCCGGGTCTTCACAGTGAGATCGGGACTACTGAGACAGTTATCAGCTCTCTAGTGTCAAGACAGCTCAGCCTCCACCGTGTAAGCCAGTCTTAGAATTTTCTCTTAATGTATATTCATCTTATCAATTCTTTTCAGCTAGAAAACCATGATACATTACCTAATGTTATTCTGAAGCTCCAAGCCCTTCCATAACTACCTGCTGCTGGGAGCAGAAGGTCCAGATCCCAAGAACACTTAGAAGATCCAGCTTGGCTCCCAGCCACTATCTCCTCTGGACTGAGCTAGGTGTCAGGCACACTTCCACACCTTAGGGCCTTCAGATAAACTGAGGCCACTTTGGCCTGGGCTTCTCCATATCATGAAGTCACATTTTCCCTTTAAAGCACCTACTAACTGCTGCTGCTTCCAAGAGCCTTCGTGGCAATCCTTCCTCCCTTCACCACTCAGGGTTCCCCACTTGCATTTACTGAATGTGAAATGCCCCCACAGATGCCCAAATGTAATCACCTGGCTCCCAGTTAGTGATCCTGTTTCAGGAGCTCATGGACCAGTTAAGACTGTGACCTATTGGCAGAGGTGGGTCACTGAGACCTTGAAGAAGTATCTACTTCTGGTTCCAGCCCAAGGTTTCTGCCTCCTTACCCTCAAAGACATGAGCAGCTGTCTCACACTCTACCACTATGCACAGAGCCATCCCAGGTGCCTGGCCTCTCCTGCCATGACTGTATCTGTCCCCTGGCACTTCAAGCCAAAACATCTCGCCTCTCTCAACTAGCTCCTGTTAAGGACTTTCAAATAGTGAAGAAAAAAAAATTAATATATGTGCACTTAGCCAAAAACCCATTAAATAATTGCAGGTGTACATTATGAGATGCCTGCAGACACCCATGCAACCACCACCTCAGCCCTATGTCACAACTACACTCACTAATCTCGTTTCAGAGAAGAACAAACTAGGGCAGCAGAACTGACCCCACCCCAGGATTTAGCCCAGGTAGTCTGGCCCCTGATCTATGACCACAGGAAAATCAGCCTTCAAGAAAAAACAGCAGCAGGTTTGAGGATATCTTAAACCTTTTATTAGTTTGTTTCTTGTAATCACCTTTTAAATGACCACAAAAAGAAAATCATTATTTTGAAAATGGTAATGAAAATCACAAGAGCTTGGGAACACCAAAGCAATCTATATATATGAAGGCCATGAAACCTGTCACCTTTGTGTTTTCTTAGAAATACCTTGTGAACAAGTGCCCAGGCGGAGCAATCAGGAGCTGCCCCTACTCTCCCTTAGAAGCTTCCCAAAAGGACAGATCATAGTTATCTTCTAATGAAATTTTGAAATGTGGAGTATCTTTACAGTAAAAACAAGCTCCATCAAGATTCATCAGCTTGTCCCAAGCCTCAGGTTCCCAGACGCTGCTCCCTGGAGGCTGGTTCATTCCATTAAGGGAGCTTCCCGCAGACCAAAGTAAGCAGGAGCTGCTTCCATTCCACAGGGTTCCAACACTCACCTGTCTTTTGAGATCCAGTCCTGCATCTCGGCACGCAGCCCATCCCCAGCTGAACCCACACTTGGCTCCCACCCAGGTCTGCTGGAAACAAGCTCCTACACACTCCCCCCTCAGGATTCACATCTGAAGGTAGGCGACCACAGAGCGACCACCCTCCTAGCCCACCCTGCTTAGAACCCTCAAAGACAGGTACTGAATAATCACAACATTTCCTGCAACATGGGACTTCATTCTCTTAGCTCTCTCACCTGCAAAAGTGACGTGAGAAGAAGAGAATATTCCAGAAAGGGCACTCAATCATACTTTACTCGGAAGAAGAGAATCCAGGTTATAATCTAATCAAGGCTGTGGGGTTGGGGGGGGAGGGGATCTGTAGTTGCTGGGCTATTATACTCATTTGTTTTTATTTTTGTAGTCTTGAAAGGGCTGCAAAGGTGCTTCTACAGTTAAAGAAAGCTTACTGCTCTTCCAGAGAAGCCGGGTTCAGTTCCCAGCACCACAGTCATAAAACTCACAATCACCTCTAACTCCAGCTCCAGGGGATCTGAGACCCTCTTCTGGCCTCCACAGGCTGCACTCACATGCATGTGCACACATGCATACACAGTCACAATAAAAAATAAATGTAAACTTTCCTTTAAAAGATAAATCAAGGGGCTAGGAAGATGGCTAGGAAGATGGTTCAGTCAGTACCATATAGCACAGGAGTGAGGGTTCAAATTCTGCATCAGCACTAAAGCAAAGGAAGTGACAGTGACACCTACAACCTCAGCCCTGAAGGTCACAGAGGCGGGGGGGGGGGGGGGGGGAGATAAAGGAAGAAACCTAGAAACCTGACACTAATCCCTGGCCACACACCAAGTACACAATATCTAGGTACATACCTATATACCACAAAAGGACACACAGGGTCCAGATGCTTCTCTTCAGGATTTCAATCTGCAAACTGAGCCCTTTTTATATTCCTTTAGGGGAACCCCTTCTAGAGCATCCACCCACGGTGCTTTGGAAGAGTTATCAGAAGCTTCCTGCTAGAAACTTAATCCCCTCATTGATGGGCTAAAGAGATTGGAAGGCAGAGCTCCAGAAGACAGTAAGGGTTAGGTTAGGTGAGATCAAGAGGTGTGGCCCACCGCTTCAGTGTCTGTAAAGGAAGAGACACTGGAGCCCAGGTAAACACTGACTCTTACCAGGGCATTACAAGCCCTATACATAATTCCTTATTAAGAGACTTCACAACCTCCAGACCCGGAAGTAATAACTTTTCTTTACAAGCTACCTAGTCTGTGCTGTCAATCTTATAACAACACAAGGCAGGAGTATCAGTTACTGTGGTTTCACTGTGACAAAATAACGGGGAGAAACTAAAAGAAGTATTAACCTTGCCTTACAGTTCAGAGGGTCCAGTCCACAGCTGCTCACCCTGGCATTTCAGCCGAGCATTATGGTGTCTGCAGTGTACAGCAGAGGACGGCTGTTCACATCACAGCAGACCAGAAAACAGAGCCAGGAACCTGGCAGAACTTTCAAAGGTCCCTCCCTGGTGATCTAGATCTGCAAGCTACTCCCCCCCTCCCCCCCCCCCCCCCCCCCGCACAGCCCCCCACCTCCTAAAAGGCCTTACAAAATCACTCCACCAGCTGGAGATCAAGTGTCCATATCGCGAGCCTGTTGGGAACATTTCCCATTCAAATTCTAACAAACACCACATCTCTTACAGAACCACAAAAGGCTGACAGAAAAATAACCAAAGGCATTTCCTCTACTCAGGACAGTCACAACAAGGAGTCCCCCAAAGAGTCTCTGGCAGTGCCATACCCCTGCTAAATTCCCAGGGGAGACGAATCCACCAAACTAAGTTTATAATGTCATAGCAGATGACAACAATGGGTACACCATCCTGGACCAGCAGGTCCCAGAAACACTATGATAGAAAAATATAAATGCATAGTTCATAATTACTTTGTACATCCATCTGTTGGATTTCTCATATCTGTGCATTTATGGTTGTGTCTAATCACTCTCAGGAGGATTGGCCTGATGGAGTGGCCAAGCGACAGAACAGAGTCACTGTAATTCAATAGACACTTTTGATTTCCCTGATAAGATAGTTAGCTGTTCCTGCTTGCTATCCCAACCCCACTTCCTGTCGATACTAGTCAAATTTTCCCTGATAAACTAATTACACGCAGGCTGCCAGCTACAGAGGGAGGTAGGCACTCGGATTTATTTGGGCTGAAGAGTTTGTTCCCTAGCATAGACACATTGGAAATGAATATTGAGTGCTGAGTGCCCCAGATTCTTTCTGTGATCTCGCTGTGGTTTGGGAGAATAGACAGTGGTGTGCCTCTCCTCCACCCAGAACTGCTTAATTCTCCATCAATTCCTGTTGATTTAAGCCAAAACTCTGAAGCAAGGAAGGTTACCAAGAGTGGTCCCAAATACCCAGAATCAGCCATCATTCCATCAACCATGGGTACATGGAGCAAATTAAAATGGGCAAGGAAAAGAATGGTATAACTTTCAAAATCCAACCCAAACTGCGAGGGGGCTGTGTGTGTTTGCATGGGTGGGGTTGTGTGCTGCTGTTGTTGTTTAGCAGGTAGGTTTGTGGACATCACACACAGAGACACACAGACACACACACACTCATGCCATGGCCACAAGAAGCCCCTATCACTCTGCTTGGAGAGAAAAAAAGCAGAGGGACCTGGAGCTCATGTTTCCTTCCAGAAGAGCACTCTTCTTTCCTCCCTTTTAATTGTCTCCCACTCGGGTCCTGTCAGACTTGGGATGCACCTGCCTCCTATTCAGATACCCAACTCCAAGCAGTTGGCTACCCAAATACAGAACTAGGAGTTTAGGCAGAGACCTACAGCTACCATTGTTCCTTTCTCCAGCCAGCCAGCCCTGGATGTCAGGAATATGTGGTCTCAGATCCCATGAAGAGTAGGGACTATATACCAACAAACAATGGCTGACAGACCTCCCTCCCAACTGGATGGATGGGAACCAGGCCAGAGAACACTTATAGCCCAAAGCAACTCACTACTCTGGACATTGTCCATGGTGCAAGGGCCACAGCTTGGGAGACACAGCCTTTTGCTATCTGACAAGACAAAAGAACTTGTCTCCTGTGGTCCCTCCCATGTCCTGGGAATCAAATGTCTGAACTACTAACAAAAGCCATCGTGTAAGGTCCAAAGGCCAAGAAGAGGCCATATGCAGAACTGAGAGCCTAGATCAGGAAAGAGATGCAAGATCCAGAACCCTGGGGGCCTGGGTCCTTGGTTTGAACCCAGTATCTTTTTTGCCAAGGATATTGGCTCCAAGGTAGCATAGACAGCTTCATCTCTGTTTTAGATCTATTCTTTGGCTAAACTTACCTTGGCCTAGGTTCTTGTGGTGAAGGGGAGGGACCTCAGGGCCTCAGCAGTAAACTCAGAATCCCCACTACCTAATCCTAATTCCCAAAGAGGCAGAGAAGGGGCTCATCATTCCCTAACTAAGCAAGAGAGCATGTGCAGGGAAGAAGACAGACAGCAAGGGAGACCAGCCAGGGAAGGCTCTCTCCCTCTCTGCCTCAGGTCAGGGCCCAGGGAAGACAGGGAGACTGCAACACAGTCTACCTGGCCATGCCCAGGCCTACCTCCAAAAGAACTGAATACATGTCCAAACCAATATTTACACAGGAATGGTCAAAGCAAGACTAGGTGAATCAGCCTAAAGACATAAATGGTGCAGGAGTTCACTGACAAATAAATATGACCTTCATCCATAGAGTCAAATATGATTCAGCCATATAAAAGAAATACGGACACATTACACACAATGAGCGAACTGCAAAACATGCTAAGCTAAAGCAACCAGACAACCAAAACTTACATGCGTTTGAAATATTCAGAATACAGGGCTATGGAGCTGTCTCAATGGTTAAGTGCTTGCAAGCATGAGGACCAGAGTTCAAATCTCCAGAACCCATATAAATTCAGATGGGTATGTCAGCCTGCCTGCAATTCCAGCCCGAGAAGAAGGGCACAGGAGATCCTCAGGGAAAGCTGACTAAAGACTGACTGATGTGGGAATGTCTCTCTGTACGCGGTGAATATCAGTCTTTAAATAAAGGAGCTGTTTTGGCCATGGCAGCACTGTAGAAAAAGTAGGTAGGGAATCAAAATAGTTTAAAAAACAAAGTCAGAGTCAGATGGAGCCAGATACCCCCCAAAAAAACATATAAAAAAACACAAATGAGCCACAGGTCATGTAACAAGACAGATTAATAAAAATAAGTTAAGATAAAAAATAGATAATAATGTGCCTGAGTCATAGGCCAAACAATATAAAATTAATATAAATGTCTAAATCATTTTTGAGAGACAAACAACAGTGAGCAGCTAAGCGGACTGAGACTACGAGTCTGTGAGTCTAGACCTCTGGCCGTTCAGGGCCCAAAAACCTCATTGTAACAACGGACCATATCAGTGAGCTCTGCATATGATTAATAGTCCCTGCCTCAATAAATAAGGTAGAAAAGCAAACAAGGAAAATTCACCTCCATACAATCACATTAGAGTTTACTCAGGTGTCAAAGAAGCTTTGATACTAGATACAGGTAACATCACACAATACCTAAATGCACTAAACACCACTGGACTGTTTCCACACAACAGCTAGTTGGACATCAGACAAAATGTCAATACATTTATTTTGATGGTGCAAATGACTCAAAAACTTAGGGCTGGAACATGGAGCCCCTTCCAGGATGCCTCCCTGGCCCACTGCAGCTTACACCGCCTGTCCCTCATTTGTCCTCTGTCCCAGCATACAAAGCCTGAGTCTGGGCATCCCCGGCACAGTCTCCTGCGGTCATTACCCACCTCTGCTCTCCTCAGGTCTTCATCATCCTCCTGAATTCACCAGGGACCCTGTAGGGAAGCTGTCCCAGGCAGCACTTCATTTCTAGGAGCCTCAGGGCACTTCTCTGGCCAAGAATACTACCTTGAATGTTCAACCTCGTCACTGTCAGCCCGTAAGATCCATTTCCCTACTAGACCACAGCAGGGAAAGTCCAATAAATCTAAATGTCTCCTGTGTTAGCATTTAATCTTCATGACAGCACCATAGGGTAGCAATGGCTATCTAGTCTACAGATGGAGGGAGCAGTAAATATCAGAAATGGTACAAACTGCAGAGTACCGCCAGGACTTATCAGCCCACCCGCAAACAGTCTTGGAGCCCTCGAGATACAGGTCTTTCCAGTGACCATACAGTCCATAATGGGACTTGGCAATAGCATGCAGTCAATTCCAATGCAAATCAGTTTCCAGAGATCTCTACCTGTATCTGAGCGATCTGTGACTAGCAAGTGGTGCCTGCTACAAATGAGACCCCTCTTATGAACGTACTTCCCACAATCCCTCTGGGCCAAGAAGTTGTCCTCAAATAGCCCACACAGATGCCTCCAGAGACCAAACTCAAACACTCGGCACTGATTAAATATTCACCCACAATTACCCGTCTACCCTTGGGTTAGGGCGACACTGGCTACACAGCAACTGAGCAAAAAGATGCTTATAAATGGAAAGCGGGAAGCAGTTCTCCTTGGTTTCTGGTAAATTGGGATCTGGAAACATCTGAGCAAGTTTACAAGTCCAGCGGCATGAGGCCCCACCAGTTTTGAACACAGCAATCAATCATACTGAATCCCAGGGCACAACCCTAGGAAAATGGGGTTCCATCAACCACACCTTCTTCTCCAGTCCTCTAGTCTCTGAAGACTGTAGGCCCTTCCTCTGGTTTGGGTTGTGTTCTGTAACGTGTGTGTGTGTGTGTGTGTGTGTGTGTGTGTGTGTGTGTGTGTGTGTGTGTGTGTGTAGACAAGCTTATATGTTGTTTCTCAGATGCCATCAACCTTTTTTTTTTTGAAAGAGAGTTCCTCACTAGGCTGAGGCTCACCACGTAAGACAGCAGGCTGGACAGTCAGTGAGCTGGATAGCAACCCGTCTCTACCTCATCAGCACTGAGGTCATAAACACGCGCCCATACATCTGACTAGTTTTTTAAATGTGGGCTCTAGGGTTCCAAACTTGGGTCCTCAGACTTGACTACAGCATTTGCTTTGCCAACTGAACTATCTCCCCAGTTCCTTCAGAGAGCTGTTTATTAGTTTGTTTACAGCTTTTCTGGCCTTACTGTTGAGCCTTAGTTCTGTACTTACCTCTGCTGAGGAGAACCTGGTGTCAGCCCCTCAGCTGTCTAACAAGACTGGCTCTGTGACATCCTGGGCAGGTGTCTTTTTTAAGAGTACTCACCTCAACACTGCCTGGTCCCAAGGCCATCTCTGCCACAGGCAGCCAGTATGCCAAGGCAGATACTAAGGCCTTGTCCTCACCATGTTGGCAGCTCTAATTCAGTGTGGCTGAAGGAGCATGTAAAGGACTGAATAAAAAAATTCAAATGAGGCCTAGAGAGACAGGTTAGTGTTTAGGGGAACTTAATGTTCTTGCAGTGATCTCAGATCTCATTCACAGCACCCACGGTGACACACAACCATCTTGAGATCTGATGCCCTCTAGTGACCTCTACAGGCACCAGGCATACATGTGGTTCATGTACATACATGCATGCAAAACACTCATAAACCTAGAAATAATAAAACAAATAAATCTAGGAGCTGGAGAGATGACTGTGCAGTTAAGAGTACTTGCTGCTCTTAGAGAGGACCCAGGTTCTGTTGCCCAGCACCCAGATGATAGCTTGCAATCCTCTTGACATATGCCCATACACACAAATACACATAAAATTTAAAAAAAAAAATGGTTTTGAAATAAGTGAATAAATCTAAAGAAGAGAACTCAGGATATCCTCTGGAAGCTAGAGACAGACCATCCATTCATCTAGCGAACTGTGTCGGAATAACCTTCAAACCCTGCCCAGTGTAGGGACAGGGGCTGGTTATCTCCCGTTCACCTAGAATTCACATCAAATCCAAAGCAGAGGACACTGGAGGTTGGTCCCTGGAACCTGCTTACATTATCACATTGACGGTAACTACACCAATGTTCTAACCACTGCTTTCTCTGAAAAACACGATTCAATTAGACAGTGTTATTCTTTCCATTCTGTGGTTGTGATAAAATACTCTGACTAAAAGCAGCTAAAGGGAGGAAGAGGATTTGGCTTACATTTCCAGGTCACAGCTCAGCACTGAAGGAAGCCAAAGCAGGAACCCCAACAGAAACTTCAAGCAATGTGGAGCTCTGCTTGCTGGATTTCTCTGAAGCTATATTTAGCTATCTGTCAGCCCAAGACCACCTGCCTAAAGATGGTGCCATACACAGTGGGTTGGTCCCTCCCACATCAACTAATATTCAAGACAATTCCCCCACAGACATGCCCTATAGTGAATGATTCTGTGTATCAAATTAGAGTCATCAGAGAGGAAGGAGCCTCAGTAGAGAAAATGTCTCCATAAGGCATTTTCTCATGTTGTGATCAATGGGGGAGGGCCCAGCCCACTGTGAATGGGCCCATCCATGGACTGCTGGTTCTGGGTTCTATAAGGAGGTGGGCTGAGTAAGCCATGGGAAGCAAGCCAGTAAGCAGCTCCCCTCCAAAGCCTCTGCTTCCAGGATCCTGCTCTGAGTTCCTGTCCTGACTGAACAGCAATGCTAATGTGAGCCTAATAAACCATTTCCTCCCCAACTTGCTTTTTGCTCACGGTGATTCATCACAGCAATAGAAACCCTAACTACGACATATTGGTACCAGAAGTGGGGTACTGCTGTGACAGACCTGATCATGTTTCGGGGAGGTCTGTGAATAGACCTTGGAACTTTGAGCTAGAAAATCCATTGAGTGTTAAGAGCTCAGTGAGCTGTTCTTTAGGAGCTATTATCTTTAGGAAGATAACAATGTTAAGAGCAGTACAGAAGATGGAGGTCTGTCTTGTGAACTTTCAGAAGGAAGATTAAAGACTCTGTCAAGGCCATTGGCTATTTTGACTTAAGATTCTGTGGTTCTGATTAGCTGGGACTGAAGAATCAGCCGTGATTAACAAGATACCAGAACTACTAAAATGAAACCTTTACCAGAACAATTGGTGCTGGTTAGCTGGAGCTAAGAAATTAGCAGTGACCAAGAAGAGAGAAGCATTACTGAGGTGAAATCTTCTGGAAAGTGTTTTCTGAGAGCACTGGGGAAGGGGAGGGGGCAGCTGTATTCCAGAGGTAGCCAAGGTTGTACCTGGATCTCATGGAGGCATTTCCTCAGCTGAGGCTCCTCCCTCTGATGACTCCAGCTTGTGTCAACTTGACACACAAAACAAACTATTTCAACTGACCCCTTGTCACCTTGACACCAACACATCATTATTAAGCCATATCCCCTCCTTTCTTATTCATCCCCAAGATCTCACAATAAAATCATAAATCTTAAAAGTCCCCCACTCTTTACAAATTCAGTCTTTAAAATTTCCGTCTCTAAAATATCCAATCTCTTTCAAAAGTTCAAGTCTTTCGTCTGTGGATGCCCTTAAAAATCTAAATTAAATGCCTTCCCCAAGAGGGAAGAATCAGGGCACTGTTACAATGGGAAGCAAGCAAAACCAAACTCTTAACAGTCTGGGCTGCACCCATAGCCTCTCATAGGCTCTCTTCATGGTGTCGAGCCTCAACTTCTCTGCATGACCCTTCAGTTCTAGGCCTTCAGGTGCCACTGAGGCTGCACCTTTACCATGGCCTCTCTCCTGGCCTCTAACAGTGCCACACCTCAGCTGCTCTCCATGACCCTTTCGTGTCTCCAAAACCAGAACCACCTATGTGAGGCTGAAGGTATGGCACTAGAGCAGTAGCTGAGAGCCCACGTCTTAAGACACAACCACCAGGCAGAGAGCTAAATGGGAACAGCTAGAGCTTTTGAAAACTCAAAGCCCAGTGCCAGAGGCATGCCTCCTTCAACAAGGCCACACCTCCTCTAACAAGACTACACCTCCTCCAACAAGGCCACGTCTCCTCCAACAAGGCCACACCTCCTAGTTCTTCCCAAATAGTTCCACCAACTGGGGACCAAGTATCAATATATATGAACCTAATGGGAACATTCTCATTCAAATCACCATCTGGGTTCTTGTCTTATTTTTTCATGATTCTCTCCTTCTAAAAGGCAAGATTTTCCTGTGTCCTGACTGCACCTCTGTAACAGCACTCTGTAGCTCCCTAACCAAGTATCACACACTTTGGCACTTATTACAGAAATGTTTTCTCATGTGACTTTGGAGCAGGGGTCAGCAAGGCTGTCCCCCAAGTCTTGACAAAGTGGCTCTTCCTTGAGCCTTCCAGCTTCTAGTCATTCTAGACTTTCCTCATCCTTTCTGGGCTTTGACAGCAAAGCTCTACTTTCTGTTCTGGCCTGGCCATCTTGTCCCTCACGTTAGGACACAGTGCCACTGGCTGAAAGGCCTACCTACTCCATCTCATCCTAACTCACAATAACAATCCTATATACCAAACAAGGTCACATTCTGAGACACTCAATTAGGACCCTAACCATTTTGAAGAAGTTGAAGGTTACAGTTTAACTGTAACATGCACTGCCTTCCATCACAGAAAATTTAAGAAATGATACAGCCATGGGACCCAGGCATATATTTCCCCTCAAGTTGATATGCAAATATATGCAAATTACGATGAGAGAAGGCTTTTAGAGTTCGGCCTTTTTTCTTTTGTCTACTTTTTTTAGAAATCTCAATTCAGTCTAGAGCATATATGTAGTTTTAGAATGAGAAGAAACATCAAGTCATTTTGGATGGAAATCTGATGATCACACTGCACAGCTCTCTAGTATTTTGGGGGTTTGGGGTTGGGTTTTGTCACTGTTGTGGTGGTTGATGGTTTTTTAAAACAGAAGAAAACGTAGATGGCTCTGTCATGGGGGAACAACTCTCAGACTTCTTTACTCGGGTGGCACTCATATGCAGGGTTACCAGGTGACAAGCAGAGCAGAATGGGTGCTAGACTCCCGCCGTTCTCTCGAGGGGGAGGAAGCAGGTACTGTCCACCTGTATACACAAGTCAAGACACCCAGGCCTTCAAACTGAGACAAGTGTTACCAAGGATTCAGCTTCTAGGTCTTTCTTAACTGTTTCATGGTCCAACCTCCCCCCCACTCCAGCTATCTCACTTGGTCCACCTACATCTCACTATGCCATGAGAGGAGCCCACCAAGGGCATTGCCCTCCTCCTATTCAGTCAACCACAAGATCCCACACCTGTGATCACCTTGAGACATCCACCCACACTGGCCTCACTCAAGTCAGACTCTAAATCAGCACTGGCAATGTCCTGGCTTGCGGGAGTCCTTCATATAGCCCTTACATGCTCACCAGAGCAAGGGCTCGATGAAGTTCAGTAAATAAGAGTATAACTATGCAATCATGAAGACCTGAGTTTAAAACCCTAACACCCAACCACGAAAAAAGCCAGGCACAGCCGCATGCGACTGTAACCCCAGTGCTACCTTCGGCAGAGACAGGAGCATCACTGGGCTTGCTGGCTGCCAGCCTAGCTCCAGGTTCAGTGAGAGACCCTGTCTCACAGGCATAAAGTAGAGCAGGACACCTGACATTCTCCTCTGTTATTTATATACATACATCTGTACACACATGCATATATACTATACACACATACTTATACATATACACTAAAAGATAAAGATCACCCGAGTACTTCATCTTAGTCATGGGCTCTCTGCAGATGTCCATAGGGCCTCCTATGATGGAGTCAGTGCTTAAGCATGGTCAGCCACATGTTCATAGCCATCCATCATTTCTTGGTTTCTTCTTCACTTTCAATAAGTGAGGATGCTCACCTCACTCAGCACTGCACAGAAAGGAAAATTTACCTCACAGTCGGCAGCCATGTGTCTGGACAACCTGGGTATTTCCTCACCCTCCTTCTTGTCAGAGGTCAGAGCCCTCAACATAGCTCCGCAGGCAGAGACACCTCCTGCCAAGCCTGGTGACCAGAGTTTGACTCCCAGAACCCATATGGTAGAGAGACCACTCATACACAATGCTCTCTGACCTCCACATGCATAATGTGATGCACAAGCACCCCCCCACACACATACACACACACATAAATAAAATGTAATTAAAAAAAATTCTCTACAGTGTGGCCAGATTTAGGTACCAAGTGCATCCTGGTCTGAGGCTCTCTGTGCAGGAGCACCACACTCCTACACACACAAACACACACACACACAAGATCAAGTTCAATTACAAAGTCAGCCGAGGAAGAAAGCAGCCAGCAGTAACTAGTAACAGAACAATTACAGCAATAGACAGTACTCAATTATTTAAAACATGAATCATTCATCTCTGAAATTTTCCATTTACCATTTTCAGACTTCAGTTGATCACAGGTAAACAAACATCAGTTAAGAGGAGAGAAAGCAATTCTGCAAATGTGTTTAGAAACAAACCCAAAATGTCCTGGGTGACAGGAAACAGCAAGGAGATTTAGGGCCTGGGATCTGCCAGGGAGTGCACCCAATGTGTGTGTGCGTGTGCGTGTGTGTGTGAGAGAGACAGAGAGACAGAGAAAGACAGAGATACATTTGCACGTGGGTGTATACGTAGAGAACATAAGAGGACATCAGGGATCTGCCTATATTGCTCTCCACTTTCTTCTCTTTTATTTGAGGAAGGGTTTCTCACTGAACAGACAGGCTACTGCCCACCAAGTTCCAGAGGACTGCCCGTCTCTACCCCAACCCTTCTTCAATGCTATAGACACAGGCATACATGGCCCTGACAGGCTTTTACGTAAGTGTTTAGGATTTGAACTCACATCCACTTGTACTTATAACACACACTCTCCTGAGTGTCTCCCCAGTCTCCTGGTAAACGTTTTGTGAACTGATAAAAAGAGGAAATGTAGACAGACAGAGCTAAAAGCAATCACGCAAAGCTGCTGGCCATACTCGTAAGCAAGTAGCCAACCTCGCAAATAACACTGAGGCGAGTCCTGATGCCACTCTGTGTGCTGTGATCACTCAACCTCCGTCCTTAAGAAACATATTCACACAATCCTTCATTTCCAGGGACTGTGATTTCTCACTCTGAAGGCTCATTCCATGCTAATCCCAACTTGACATTCCGGCCTATAAATCACAGAAATCAAAGAGGGACGCTGTGCAGATAAATGTCTGAGAGCCCTTGACCACGTCTGGTCCCCACAGTCAACCCAGCTAGACAAAGCACAGGAATGGAGGCTTTGCTTTAAGTTTGTCTGGGGGCAACAGGGCTGGGGCAACAGGGCTGAAGAAAACCTTTTAGTTGATTTGTAGCAGCCCTGCCCAAACTCCAGTACTGCTAAGGCCTCTTGCCTTGCTTGTGGCTCTGAACAGGAGTTTCCAGAGGCAGCCACACCTCCACAGCCAGATGGATGAGCAAGCTGCCTCCTGGCAGAAAGGGCCAGAGATCCTCCTGCTTTTCTACCCACTTCTTACACATACAAAGGTGTGATGGCCTATTCTAACTGCTATATCAATCAGTAACACGAATGCATCATAGTTCTGAAAGCCAGAAGCCCAAATTGAAAGCAGCAGCACATTTGATATGTGGTGAAGGCCTTCATCTGCTTCACAGATGTCCTCTCTGCTAAGTCTTCACAAGGAAGAAGAAAGACAACTCTCTCGGGAGGGCCTCCAACAGAGGCTCTGTGGTGTGTTAATTGTCCATAGACAAACTCCGGAATCATCTGGGATACAGATCTCTGGGCTTGGCTGTGGGGATTCTCTTGATTGCCTTAGCTGATATGGGAAGAGCTGTCCACTGTGGGTAGCAGCATTCCCTGGGCTTAGTCCATTCAAAGGAGAAAGGAAGCTGAGCAGCAGCAGCAGCACTCACCTCTGTGCTTCTGTGCATTGCAGATGTGATGTAGCTGCATCAAGCTGTGTATGTGTGTGTGTGTGTGCGCGCGTGTGTGTGTGTGTGTGTGTGTGTGTGTGTGTGTGAGAGAGAGAGAGGGAGAGAGAGAGACTACTCCCTTGACTCCTTTGTAGTGATGGACTAGACTCTTGACCTGTGAGCTAAATAACCCTCCCTTCCTTCATGCTTTTGTCAGAGTACTTTATCACAGCAACAGAAAGGAAACTAAGGCAGGCACTGATGCCTCACATCCTGCCACAGGCCAAAGACCCACTTCCTACCATCACCACCACCACCACGCAGACAACCAGGGTTTTGGCCAGAGTGACAGCAAGATACTGAGAATGCTGGTTACAGCTCAGTGGAGAGTGCTGAGTTGTCTTGTTATTTAATGTCTTTACACTTTCTATATCGTTTACATTCTTTTAATAACTAGCACAAAATAGGGTTAGAAAACAGTGCTGATTATTTGAAAATCAAAGATTCTGAGTGCCAAGGAGATGACTGAGTGAGTAACGTGACTACCACACAAGCATGAATGTAGTAGGAGGTTTCTGTTCCAGTCTTTCGGGCCTAACCTCAAAGTCTAGGCCCACAGACCCACAGACCCGTAGAGACACACAGATGCTTTCATTAATTTGAGGCTGATCAGCCTAAGGCCCAGGCATATAGCTTGCTAGCTCTCTACCCTTCATCTAACCCATGTCTCTTATCTTGTTCAGCCTTGTGGCTGGATACTTTTTCTTAAAGCAGCATAGTTGTCCTCTGCTTCTTTTGGCTTCTCTCTGGCCTTCTGCTCTGTTCCTCCGGTTTCCTGAGTTTTCTTAGTCTGGTAGCCCCGCCCATACTTCCTGCCTGTCTTTGGCCAATCAGCGCTTTTTATTAAACCAGTGGGTGGGACAATTATTTACAATGGAACACAACATAATCTCCCACATATCCCCTTTTCTCTACAAATGGCAGCCCAACATGGGTCAAATACACCCACATAAAGTCATAGAAATCTTAAAAATTGTCTAGAGCCCAAAGCAGCCTCTGAATTGGGTCTCCCACATGAGTTGCCCTGGTGAGGCACAGGGCTTGAGCTACAATGGCGGGCTTTTGGAGTGCAGCTTAGGGTGTAAAATAGCTTGTTCCTGAAGTCTCACAGGACCCTCAATATAAGCAAAAGGTTGTAAATGATATTTAAGATTTCTGTTCATAAGGACAAAAAGGGAACAGAATCAAAGATGGCTTCTTAGCGGTAATGTTTTGTAGGATCAGCTCTGTTTGCTCGAAGCAAAGTGAGGCTTGACTTTTTGAAGAGAAGCTTCCTGATTCAGCCTTAGAGGCAAAACACTTGTGATTTTTTTAAGAGGCCCTGCTGCCTAATACTTAAATGGAGTTAATGAGCAGCAGATTGCAAAGCTTTACTTGGTAATTATATGGACCCTAAAATTCCCCAGAGTACCTGGGCTAAAAAGTTAAATTCTATGAGCTTAGACTAGGAGCTGGGTAAAGCCATCCACCCATCCTACCAACCTTGAATCCTGGCAGATTAAAGGTATATTCAGAAACAGAAAGAAATAAAAGAATCTAGGTGGAGTCAATCACCCTAGCCAAGCAAAGGTGTAGTCAGAAACAGAAAAGGTTAAAAAATAAATATACAGTAAAGACAGTTTTTTTTAAAAGTCTAAGTGGTTTAGAATGTGTTGAAAATATTTATACATAGGCTTCGAGAAAGAAAAGAAAAGGTAGAGAAAGCCCTTTAAAAAAGAAATAGAGTAAAATAAATTAATAAATAAATAAATAAATAAATAAAAAGTAAGCCACGTAAAGATGGGAAATAGAAAGAATGTCTGGATACTGTATGTTATTGTCTTATCTTTAAACCTTTTGACTAAAAATAAAATAGTAAAAGCTGCTATAAGACAGTTGATAATAAATGCTGTTGGATTAATTCAACCTATATATTCTATAAATGAGTTGACTTTAAAATTAAAATCCAAAGATATGCTACTTTGGAGAAGAGGTTTTCTTTTTATTTTCACAGAAAATGAGAAGTTGTGGATTTATTTCTGGATAAAGAACATAAAGTTTGATAGAGGAAGACTCCCTGAAAAATCTCTAATGGAAATGGATGGACCAAATGATTCAGCATTTCAGAACACCTCTGTGAAGTTTCCAGAGCTCCGTATCCAGAACAATTTCAAGAAAACTGGCTGAGATGACTCAGCTTTACAAACTACTCCACTAAAGACTTGTGCATAATCCTACATTTTTCTCTGGATTCCCATGAGATTGCCATCACCCTCATTCAGCAGGAAGTAGCCTAGAGAATGACGCCCATATTCCCAAAACATGGATTATGGATGTTCGAGTTTATTTACAGTATTGTTTATAAGTTGTTATAGATAAGGGAGGGGGAAAGAATATTAGATTTGGAGTTCTTTTTGTTTTAAGAAAAGGGGATATATAGGGAGATTGTGTTGTTTCATTGTAAATAACTGTCCCACCCACTGGTTTAATAAAAAGCACTGATTGGCCAAAGGCAGAAGGAAGTGTGGGTGGGGCTACCAGACTAAGAAAACTCTGAGGACAGGAAGCACAGAGCAGAATACCAGAGAGAAGCCGGAAGAAGCAGAGGACAACCATGCTGCTCTAAAGAAAGGTACCGAGCTGCATGGCTGAACAGGAAGAATCATGGGTTAGATGAAGGGTAGAGAGCAAGTTATATGCCTAAGCCTTAGGCTGATCAGCCTAAAACCATTGTAAGCATCTGTGTGTCTCTGCGGGTCTGTGAGTCTGAGAGCCTAAACCTTGAGGTTAGACCTGAAAGTCCGGGCCAGAAACCTCCTACTACACATGAGAGCCTCGGGTAAGATTCAAAGCATCAATAGAAAGAAAAGTCATCAGACATGGTATTGGAGAATGGAGGGAGTCAGACAGACCCAAGGACCTTGCTGGTCAGCCTGGCCGGCCAATCAGTGAGCCCTAGGTTCAGCGAGAGACTCTGTCTCAAAAAATATAGTGGAGAGTGATCAAGAAGACACTGGCATCAGCCTCTACAGACACACACACACACACACACACACACACACACACACAAAGATTCTAAGACTCTAAGCCAGGTATGAGCAATCCAACACCCACAGACCAAACAGGGCCTAGAAGCTAAGGCACTCACCTAGTCACTACTGAGGTTAAAGTGTCTATCTGGGTAATGATTACATCAGAAGTTCACAATATTGGGAGCCTCCAGTCACCTCCACCTATCTCTAAAATATCCTTATCCCTGTAAGGAGGAAGGGCTGTTAAGAAGTCACTTCCCCTCCCCTAGCCCCAGGCTACCACTAATCTGCTACCTGTGGTAGATATCTCATATCAGCATAGTCCTTCAAAACATGTCCCTCTGGGACTAGCTTTGGTCCCTTTGCAGGTTTGCAAAGTTCATCCACACTGTCCCATGAATGGGTGCTCCATTCCTTTTTAAGACTCAGCAATATTCCATTGTATTATCCTCTCACCAAAAGTAGCTACTTAGGTGTCCATGTCCACTTGTGACTACTGTGAACAGTGCACCTTTTAAGCTGTCATTATTTCTACGCAAACATGAGGAGGCAGGGGGGCATCATTAGCTCCTACAGTACTTCTGGACATGATTTTTTTTTTTTTTTTTTGAGTAACTGACAAACTGTTTTTATGGATATAACACTTTCCTGCAGTATCATTTGTCAGTGACTGAATTAGCGGCCCCAAATGCCCTGGATCATGTCCCTTGGTCTGCAGTCTAGTGCACACATCAGCTGAACTGGACAGGAAGTGGCCCATCTCCCTGTGAACAGGGGCAGCTCACTTTCCTTGTAGCTGTTTAATGCTTTGCGTCTACAAAGCACTTTGACATCGATTCTCTCCTTTGATATGTCTTTTCATCGCATTCGGGGTGGCAGGAAAAGCTAGAGGCAGAGCCTTCACTGACAGATCTGAGACCCCAGAAGCGTTTCAGTGGCACTGGGTGGAGCTGAAGCCAAGACTCAACTGCCTCCCCCTTCGTACAGTCACCTTTCTACCGTCCCTAAGCTATCGTTAGATGGAGAACTTTCTTTTATCTTCAAAAGAGACTCGGAACATAGCCTTGTATCAAGCAACAGCAGGAGAAATTCTAAGCCCAGAAAAATCACAGAAATGCAAGCGATGGCCCCAGTTTACCTAGAGAATACCTGAGCTGTAAAAATTGCTCACCCCACCCACCCATATCCCCACTCATTCAAACAGCCAGGACACAGGAGAGGGAAGGCAGCTTTGAAATCATTGCCCTAGCCGTCTGCTAGGCCACTCAGGGGCCTTGACACAGGCTGGAAGCAGCAATGCAAGTCAGTAACACACACAGACACACACAGAGAGAGACACACATATGCACACGTGCACACTCGAGACTCCAGCCTCAGGGATGTTGAGATGAAATCTGTCCCTTCACCTGTATGTATGGACCATGCTGGGAACATGGGGACTGTAGTAGAAGTATACTGCGGTACTGTAAAGAGCAACATAGAGGAAGGCCATGCTTCACCAAGCTGGGTGGGAAGGCAGGGGTGAGCATAGAAAATCAAGACAGGCGGAACGGAAGAACATGCCCAGACAGCAGAGAAGGCTGTAAAATGCACTGTGACTTATTGGACCACAGGACATTAAGAACCCCAGGTCCAGGGGGCTAGGTGACCACCGAGCATATGAGTAGCCCCAGAAGACAGGTTGGGGCTCACAGGCCAGTTTTCCTCCCTCCTATGAAATGTAGCAATCCCTGAATCTGCTCCAACCCCAGGTCCTCCATCCATGTAGACCAGGCTAGTCTTCAAGGCAGTACCCTCCCCCAAGAACTACCCAAGGGTTTGCCGTGGCCTGGTGTAACTCTCACCTTTGAGAAATGGGCAGCCAAACATACAAGACAGGAAGGACTTGAAATAAAGTTAACAGAAATGAGGCAACTTAGGAGAAAAATAATCCCATTTTCTTCCTGCTATACCATCATTTGCCCCTGGTAAAGGCAATTATATTAAAGAAAATAAGTTATTTTAGAAAAAGAAATTTTAAAAGAGGCTTGGAAAGTGCTTTTATTTCTACAAATAAAACTCTGAGAGTTCCCTGACATAGCAGCACACACCTTCAATCTTAGCACTCAGGAGGCAGAAGCAAACAGATCTCTCAAGTCCAACCTTGTTTTCAGAGTGAGTTCTCGATCAGCCAGGGTTGCTGTCTCAAAAAACAAAGAAGCAAACTCTGTGCAGAATGTCTGGGCTCCTGTATTCCCAACAGGTCTCCAGTGACTGGCTTGGCACTACTTATAGGAAATGCTGGCCTGGCTGCTTGGTCCCCAGTTCCTCCACATATCAGCAGAGGCCTGACATCCAGAAGGGTGGGGACAGCTCAGAGCGTAAAGGTAATGTTACCAAAACTGATAACCTGAGTCTGTTCCTCAACACTCACATGGCAGAAGGAAAGAACCAATTACCACAATTACCTTGACCTCCACATAACAAAATGGTACACATATGTGCACAAAAATAAATCTATAAAAATTTTAGGAGCTGGACAGATGGGTCAGCAATTAAAAGCACATACTGCTCTTGCAGAAGATCTGAATTCAGTTCCCAGCACCCACGTCAGACAGCTCACAATTGCCTATGACTCCAGCTCCAAGGGAATTCCATGCCCTTGGCCTTCCAAGGACATCTATACATATGTGCATATAACACGCATGTGTACGTCCACACACACACACAACTAAAAATAATAAAAATAAATAAATTTTGTTAAATAAGAAGCTTTTATGTGCAGCAGATGATGCTTAATACAAAGATCCACAGTTGTTAGTTGCTGACCATGAGCCACAGCACAGAGAACAAGAGACTGACCACAAAATATTCATCCCTAAAGGGAACATATATACTAAACACACACGCACTTCCCTATAACACTTAGGGATCATTTTGGGGTGTTAGAAGGGGTGTAAGAACCAGTTGCTGTAGATGATACATTATCTTCTGGACACAGCAGAGGAGCTGCACATACTCACTCAGGGGTTGTGACAGTGTGCACAAAATGCAAACGTATCTGTGGGGCATATTTCTAATAGCTGATATAAGAAGGCCCAGCCTATTGTGTGGACAGGTGGGCCTGAGCTATAGAGAGAGAAGCAAACCGGTAAGCTCTCTTACCTACAGGTTCCTGCCTTGAGTTCCTGCCCTGACTTCCCTTGGTGATAAACTGTGTGACCTGCAAGTGTAAGATGAAACAAACCTTTCCTCTCCCAAGTTGCTTTTGGTCTTGGTGCTGATCACGGGGATGGAAGAAATAACTACAACATAGGGCAAGGTGTATGGCTCACTGAGACATCTGGGGGAGTTTCCCACCGAGAGCTGGAAAGTACTACTGGATTCCCGGGTAAATACTGAGGAGGGTCCTACAAGGCCCCAGACAGATCCTGTGACAAACACTGACCCAGCCCAGGAAGTCTGTACTGCCCAGGCTAAGAACCTTGTTTGGCATGAGTTAGCTCAATGCCCCCAGAGCGTTTCCCTGGGGGAGAAAGTTCTATCATCCGCAGGAACAGGGAGGCTGAGGTGACACCCTAGAGTCGAGTCACGGGACATGGGAGATCAGGCTACGGGGTCTGCAGCAGAAAAGTCTTCTTCCTCCATATTGCAGGCAGCATGAGCTACCTGTGTGGTAGATCAAGAAGACCTCCGTCTCTCCTATTTAGATGGAGGCAGCTCTCTTCCTGGCCCGAGCTGTGAAGACTATGTCCCAGTCACAGAGGTCCATCCCCCAGACTCTGACTAAGGGGTTCCTGTCTCTAGTCCCCTCCTCGTTCCTTCCTCCCCTCAGGAAGCTAAGATCTGGGGACCTGGAATCATTCAAAATGGGTTCTCAACCTTCCCTCATACCTGGCCCCACAGCCTGTCTCAGAGCAAGGTGTAGTCAGGAAGCAGACATGACAAGGCCTACGGTGCTGGAAGATGAGCAGAACCAGGCACAAGTATGCCAACCCAAAAAAGGGGCTCTGACCAGACCCCATTAGGTAGCCGGCTGAGGAGGTCTGGGGGAGGAAGCCAAGAAGATCACAAGGAGCATTCTGTGTCATTTCAAGGTGCAGCAGAGACCCAGAGTCTAAGATCTGGAGAGCCAGGAACTCTAACAGGAAAGACTGTTGATGTTGACATGAAAGTAAGTAACATCCACAGTTCACTCGTCAGTCACCCAAGAGCTCCCAAAGCTCCAGAACCCAATAAAAATTCATTCAGTGGCAGAATCACAACCTGAATAGAGAGCAAAGTCTCTACATAAGACAGGTCCACACCCACAGTCGGCTGTATCTATGTACTCAAGATTCCTGGGTGTCACCCAGAACTGTGCTGGGTTGGGTCTAGCATATGTGAGCCACCTACCAGTTAGTACTTGTCTGTCCACATCATGACAACTAAATCTGACATAACACTGGCCATGGTGGGTTCAGACAGGGGACTGTGCTAGAATATGGGACCCAGGAGGACAACACTGGACCATCGGTGCCTAACAGAACTGAGATACAAACAGAAAGTGAGGGAGACAGAGGGAGGGGAGGGAGGGAGGGGAGGGAGGGAGGGAGAGAGGGAGGGAGGGAGGGAGGGAGGGAGGGAGGGAGGAGAAAAGTCCATGCTCCTGATGCCCTGTGTCTAGGTGAGGCTGCAAGGACCAACCACACATTTCTGAATGAGAACCTCCAACCCAGTGCTCTGTGCCCCACCTCACAGCAGGCCCATGTAACACTGTCAACAGGGTTCTCACCACCTTTTCTCATGCACAAGTGTTACTTCAGAATGTAGGTTCCAGGAAGTAACTGGACAAAAATCAACACTTAGAAAAACAGGCATTTGTCCCATACAGCCTTAGGTGCCCTACACTACCCTCTGAGGCCAAAAGACGCCCAGAGCCACAGACAGGTTATGAGGAATTAGGAGGTATGTGTGTTCTCTCCAGTGCATGCTCAGAAGCCGCTGGGTCACTGTAGATCAGGCACTCAGCAGTTTGCTTCTTGGACTCAGCACCATAGGAAGCATCTTGAAAAGCAGATATCAGAAGATGGCCTCAGTTCTCAGCTGCATCTCTGCCCATCTCTGGGGAATGCAAACAACGGTTTGCCATTGAGTCTCAGAAGTAAAGATGACATACAATCTGTGCTCATGGTCAATGATGCTGAAGAAGCTGCTGTCCCAGTGCACTTCCAGATGAATAGAAAATAAATGTCACCAGCAGTGGTGGAAGGGACTGCCAACCCCTGGGCTCACACTTCTCTCCACCTACCTGCTGTGGGCCTGGCTAGAAACTGATGCAAGGGAAGAGAGCTGTGAGCCACCCGATATAAAACAAACTTCACCTGTCAGGCCAGAGGCAGGAAGATCTCTGTGAGTCCCAGGCCAGCCAAAGGTTACACAGTGAGACCCTGTCTCAAAAAAAAAAAAAGCCACCAAAATAGCAGAACTGTTTGTGAGAGCAACTAGCAGCCAAACTCGGGAAGGAAATCATGGCTGCTGCATTTCTCTACAAGCGTATCTAATGTTTTAGAATCAGTTAAACAAATCACTCAAGGTGGCACATGAACTGCAAGTCACGCTCCCAAGGTAATGGCAAATCACAGCTTTAAAGAGCACCTGGTAGAGGCTGAGCTACACTTCCACTAACACATTCAAGCTGTGCCTCTACCCTGTACTTTCATGGTCCCCTGTGAACCAGTAAGAACTATGGCCACTCACCTCCATCTCAATAATACTTTCTAAAGCTCATTCTGCTTGGAGATAGAAGCTGTCAAAGCTACAGTAGACGACAAAACAAAAAACTGGCAAGGTGACTCACAGCTATAATCCCAGCATTCAGGAGGTGAAGGCCCGAGGACCAGGAGTTCAAGGTCATCTTCAGCTAAGAGGTGAGTTTGAGGCCAACCTCGGCTGCAAAGTGAGGTCTAGGACAGTAGACTATAAACTAAAACCTTATTTCAAAAAGCAACTAATAAATAAATAAAGCCACAACAAGGCTCTCTTGGCCTCTGAAACTGAGACCTTTTTACATCATCCACACATGTTCAGCAAAGACAGTAGGACAGGAAGAAGGCAACCATTGGCTGCTGCAGGATGACCTTTCTGCACACTGTGAATATGTATGACTTTCCTTGGTTAATAATACGGCTGTTTGGCCAATAGCAGAGCAGGATAAGGTTAGCGGGAGGGGGGGAGGGGGGGCACCCAATCAAACTGAGAACTAAGATGAAGGGGTGGAGTCAGAGATGCAACTGAGCCACCCAAGAAACAAGATGACAGAGGATCAGTAAGGACACAGCTACGTGGCCACACATAAATAGAAGTGGGTTAATTTAAATGTAAGAGCTAATTAGTAATAAGCCTAAGCTATCAGCCAAGCATTTATAATCAATATAAAAAATATAAGAAGCAGCTACCAAGTATTTGGGAACAGGTTGTCCACCTTTGGCTTTACAGTTGGCCGGTGAAGTCACCCACTGGCAGTTTCTTCTAAAAGCTAAATATCCAGGACTGTAGAGGTGGCTTTCTGGGTAAGGTGCTTGAGCCACAAGCCTGAAGACCTGAATTTGGGCCCTAGTACCCACCCACGTAAAGGCCAGCCGCAATGGCATGCATCTATAAACACAGAAAAGAGGAAGAAGAAACACAGGGATCCTGTAGCTCAGTAGCCAGCCTGCCTAGCCAAGAAGATGACTTCCAGGTCTAATAAGAGCCCCTACCTCAAAACATAAGGTCGACAGTGATGGAGAAAGGCAGCCAACAATGGCCTCTGTCCTACACACACACACACACACACACACACACACACACACACACACACACACACACACACACACAGGAAGACTTATGTTCACAAAAAAGCCTCTACAGAGTGTCCATAGCAGTTTTACCTGTAACGACAGATGAACAGTCATCTGTGGCAGAGCCATAAAGAACACCACTCAGCCGTGGAGAGGAGCAAACTGGACATAACAACCTGGGGCGAACGAGAAGCGACTGGGCTTAAAAGGCCAAGGGAGGCTGCCTACGGTAGGAATCCACTGGAAATGCAGACGTCTACACACAGAAGAGACTAACTTTCAGTCTGCCAGAACTTGGGGAGTGCGCTACGGAGGTAGCAGTGACTGTTAAAGGATAATGTGTCGGGGCCTCGGGACACTTAATGCTCTGTAGCTTAGCTCAGAGATTATATACGAAGTCCGGTAAGGAGCAAACTTGAAGCAAACAGAAAAAGTGAGCCAAAGATCCCACTGTGTTATTAATTTTTTTTAACCACTGCCATATTGCCTGAACATGCAAACTTCGGTGAAGGGGGGAGAGGAAGAAAAGGAGAGGGAGGGAGGGTAGGAAGGAGGAAAGGAGGCTGAAAAGACAGGGTGGTTCTACCATATCCACAGAGCACTCGCCTGGACTCTGCCCCTGCCTTCACTGCCTGTAGCCACAGAGGTGAGCAACGACCCAGAACCAGACTGAGACTGATCAGACAGGTAATATTCCAGAATGGTGGTCTAACAACACACTTAAAACATTGTGCTGCAAGGGAAAATCTGCAGAAATACCGTGTCCTGATTGGGTTTTTCTGCAACTCTAGAGAATGAAACCATGTGTGTTTCTACTTACTTAAGACCAAATCTAACATTTTGTCCCCAAGCAACATCCTGTTTGCCTCTCTACATAAAGAAAGGGATCTTCACCCCCCTTCTCTCCCCTGCCCTCCCAGGGGTCTTTGGATATTCCAATATTTGAAGCAAAGACCATGTCAACATGACCACACTCAGTGTTTCACACTGAGCAAACAGATTTTAAGAAATCACTTGCCTAGGATATAGAATAAGGCCAGCCTAAGCAATTTCGTGAGATTCTGTCTCAAATTTAAAAAAAAAAAAAAAAAAGAAAGAAAAAACAAAACAAATCAAAACTTAAAATCAGCTTTTGAAGGAAATCATTTTCCCAGGAACTATAGGTGTTGTGCCTAAAAGAAAGTCCCTTGTCAATACCTCTCTCTCTCTCTCTCTCTCTCTCTCTCTCTCTCTCTCTCTCTCTCTCTCTCTCTCTCTCTCTCTCTCAGTTTTTTGGCATTTTTGGCTTTTTTTTTTTTCTGGCTGGCCAGAAACTCACTGTGTAGACCAGGCTAGCCTCAAACTCACAGAGATCCACTTGTCTCTGCCTCCTGTTATGGGATATTTGTACACTGTGTGAAGCTGTGTCACTGTGCTTAAAGGGTCAACAGCTAAGCAGGACGAGGTTAGGTGGGACTTCCAGACAAAGAGGACTCTGGGAAGAAAAAAGGAGAAGAAGCAGGGCAAGCAGGATGTGAAGGAGAGGTAGCAACCATGAGCCATGGGGAAGAACATAGATTAATATCAATGGGTCAATTTCAGTTATGAGCTAGTTAGGAACAAGTAAGCTATAGGCCACGCTCTAATAATTAATAAAAAGCCTCAGTGTCGTGTGGAGCTGGTGGGACAGAGACTTGTTAACATCTTCCCAAGTGCTGGGACTAAAGGCAAGCACCATTACACCTGTTTTCTCGTTATTCTGTTTCTAGAAGCTGCAATTTATTAAGTAATGAATAAAAGTGGAGGCCAGCAAGTTAGTTGAGGGGGTAAAGGCACTAAGTATAATGACCTGAGTTTGATAGCGGGAACCCACACATTGAAGAGAAAGCCAAGTCCTAGCGGCTGTCCTGTGAAATCCACATCAGCACCATGGCCTGTGCACACACACACCCATGTGCACGCACACACATATGCATGCATACACCCACACACACACACACACTCATGCACACACATATGCACACATACACCCACACACACACCCCTCCCCCCCACACACACAAAAGTAATTATTTTCTTAAAAATAAAACAACAGTTGCTTGCATTGAGCAATTGGCACACGCCACTCACATGCTCTGAGCATGTTATCTCGATGAATGCTTGCAAATTCAAAAGTAAGCAGGCTCAGCTGCACTCTGCATATGGGAATATCAAGGTTGAGGGTCACATTCTAAACAAGAGCCAAAAATAATTTAACGTGTCTACCTTGCCGATGCCCTAACTCAGCTGGGGATCTCTCCCTGGAAGAGGTGGGTAAGGAATGTTGGGCTCGCTGTCTTTCCTGCACCTCGCAGGGCTCAAGGACCAGATAATCCTGGCCCAAGCTGCTGTCCACACCTCCTGCTCTGGTTTTCTACTGCCATATCAAACTACCCCAGTTAGGTCACCTTAAGCTAACCCAAGAGCATGCTTCCACACTTCTGCAGCCACAGTCCCAAAGACCCTGGATCTCAAAACCCAGAAAGTCAGCAAGGCTCTGAGAGGAATCCATTTCCAACCTCATTTGGGGTGTTTGCAGAATCATCCAGTGTTATGAGGTCACACTGCCTAGCAGTCTTTAGGTCTCTGGGGCCTCAGTCTGGTCCCTGAAAATAAGATCTATGTCTTGGGGCCAGCAGCAGACCATCAAGTCATTCTCTGGTTTAGAAATTGACTTCCCATTCAACATGTCTCTCCCCCCCACATCCTCTGCCAAGACCAGCCAGCCAAGCTCCATGAGCCCATGAGAGTCCATCCCAAACTCCATAAGCTTAATCACATCTACAAAGTCTCTCGTCTGTATTAGCATATCACAATTCAAGGGGTAGAAAGATCAGGCTATGCACACCTCTATGGCTCTTACTCTGTCTTCGACAAGTGTGAACACACTGTCCCCAGGTGTGCCTCTAGCCTGAGATCCTGAGAAACAGGAGCTATCCAAACTCATTAATTCCATAACAAAGGATTCTGCAGATCTGAAGTAACGAAAAAGATCATCTGACCCAGCACTTGGTATGACGGCCAATAAAAGATTGCATGAGTAAGCCAGATCCCTGAACATGGCCCACCAAACCATGCCCAAGAGAGAGAAAAGCCAACTGGGACATTCACACGCAGCAACCCACCCCCCACCAAATGAATCATGGGAAACTCCCATTTCCTGCTCTGGCAGGAGCCACACATCAGCCACTTATTCTCATCTCTGATTTCCGAAATAAATAAATAAATAAATAAAGTGTCTCATTTACAAACAATGCTCTAAGAGTCCCCAGGCTCTTCTGAACAATGAGCTGTGTTTCCAAAAGAGCTGTCCTTTGATCATTTTCTTTCCTTCTTCCTCGTGATTCATTCATGGGCCAAGTGGCTTGAGTGGAAGCAGGGTCCACCCACCAGAACTCAGGAGAGAAACACAGGCCTCTTGTTAAGCCTACCAAGGAGAATGCTGAGGCTGGTATGGGGGATCTTTAGTCATTGTCCCTTAGGGAGAAACAGTCAATCACCATGCATATGAACACTTCCATCCTTCCTAGGGATCATCTGCTCTGGGGACCACTAAGATCTTCCCAAGGCAAACTGTCAGATGTGCAGAGAGCTGGGATGCCTCTGTGGGGGCCATCCTTGACTCCCTTCCACTTGGACACATTCTCAAGGAGACTCTAACCTTCAAGGTTCCTTCTGATGCCTTGTTACATCCTAGCTCATGAAAGTGAAGACAGACACAGTTCCATCCTCTCCTACACCAGATAGTTTTCACTTTTATTAGAATTTGCTGACAAAACCAGCCCCTAGACCTGCGGGTTCAAATCCCTTTGGGGGCTGAATATCAAATAATCTTCATATCAGATATTTACACTGTGAATTGTAACTGTAACAAAATTAGTTAATGAAGTCACAACAAAAATAATTTTATGGTTGGGATCACCACAACATAAAGAAACTATATTAAAGGATCACAGCATTAGGAAGGTTGAGAACCGCTGCTCTAGACAAAATTCCCCTTCAAGCACTTTCCAAATGAGTTTTAAGATCAGTATATTAGCAAAAGACATGATGTTAGATATTATATCCAAGAGTTCCTTCTAGAAGGTGTGTGACCTACTGGGGAAGATCGCAGCCTTCTGGACTGTTTGCTTCCTCTTCTGGAGGGAAACCCTCCTGACCCCCTATAGGAATATCCCCTCCATCTTCTCCAGGTAAAAGCACACTCCAGAAATACAGAAGGCCCACTGACAACATCCAACATCCAGGTCACTATGGAAATCAGATACTACAGAAAAATGTAGGACCCAATGCAATGGATCTCTCTCTCTCTCTCTCTCTCTCTCTCTCTCTCTCTCTCTCTCTCTCTCTCTCTCTCTCTCTCTCTCCTCATTCAACCAAAAAAACTCAAAGACTTCCACTGCTAAATTTGCAGGTTTTCCTGGCTTTTCCCTCAGAAAATGTGACCCTTTTTTCCTGAGGTAAGATCCCAGGTAGCCCAGGTTGACTCATGATACAGAGGGTGACTCTCAACTCTGATCCTCCTGCTTCCACCTCCCAAATTCCGGCTTTACAGGTATGCCCAACCACACTACCTCCCTGCAACTATAGCCTTTTTCTTTCCTATCTACCACCCTTCACCCCACAGTTGCTGAGATCCCTGGCATGCCTGCTTCTTTCTCTCAAAGGCCAATGAAGAAGTCTTCCAGATTTTCTTTTAAAAATGTGAGGAAGTGGGGGGTAGACGCACCACATGTGATACGGCACATGCCTTTAAACCTAGCACTCAGGAGGCAGAGACAAGTAGTGCCTATGAAGCCAGCTTGGTCTACACAGAGAGAAGTCCCAGACCAACCAGGGCTATATAGTGAAACTCAGTCACACATAAAAAATTAAAGAAGTAGACCCTTCCCCCAGTCAATAATGGTGGCAGCTGCACCAGAACAGGGATGAGTGTGAACCCATTGCTGCAAGGGTTCAAACCCAGAGTGTTCTCACTATCAGCTAGACTTCTGAAAATGCAAGCAGCAACTGTCTCCACTATGTAAAAGCTCCCCTTCAGGATGTGCATCCCTCCTTCCTCACTTCTGCCTTCCTGATCATCCTGATCCTTGTCTGCAATTCTTTGAACAACCCTGGGCAGCCCCAGGAGGGAACCCATTGCTATCACATCCCAAAGGCCTCCTAAGTGGAATCCCCATCCTAAATTTGATGCCGATGGATGGGACTCTAACAGCCATTGCCCCATGAGGAGTCCATCAGGAGGTACACAACATGCTCATTAGCTCCTTACACACTCCTTCGGCCCTCAGAAAGCCCAGCTCTGCCATGGGTTCAGGAAGGTCGGCCAAGTGCACGCGGAGCTCAGTTGCACTGTTCCCAAAGCAGGGAAGCCCTTCAAACCTGCTGGTGGGCCTAGAGTGGAGATAAGGGCCCTAAGGCTTTTCCAGCCCTGCCCCCATGACCACCATGCCTTACACACTACTGGAGTTCACAGGAAGGACACAGCCTTGTAGATGGGAGTCTCCAGGAAGCTTCCAGTCAGCGAGCTGGGACATGAACTAGGCCTGCAAGAGGGTACTGAAAGCATGCCTGGAACAGACTGCTGCTGAGAAGGTGCCCCAAGGCAGCCCTTAGGGTGAAAGGCAGTTAGCTCCAGAAATGCTACTTTGCAATTCAGGGAGTCTGCTAAGGTGAGGCTGGGTGCCAAAGGCTCCTTAGGGAAAGAGGCAAAGAGCCTGGAAACAGAAACAAAATAGTCAGATCTGGAATCTCAGTGAGCCCTGCGGCCTAGACAGACAGACTTGACATTTGATGGGGGCAAGCTGGGGGAGACAGGGTTTGCTGGGCCCAGAGACTGTGTGGCCCCTGAGGAAAACAGGGTTCCCTGGAATGTGTACTGAGTCAAGCATAAGCTTGCAACCCGACTCCCTCCAGCCTCTTGGGAAGTGACAAAGAAGCAAAACCTGGTCCCCGCCCTCGAGGCCGCTTTCCAAGGCCCCAGGGACACCAGAGCACCCCCGGTGTCCCCACTCTCCGGGGCGGGAAAAGCGGACCCAGCCCTGGGGCAGCAGCCACTCCCCATGCGGGCAAGAGAGGCTTCTCAGATCCTAGCACAGCACAATGAACTGTCCACCCGGAGTCCCGGATGCCAAACAGAAGTTTCCCGAAGAAGCCAAAACGCACGCAAACAATGATCCCGGGGACCCCGCGCGCACCACACCACGCGGGACGAGGACAGAGCAAGTGAGCAGGAATGAGGGGCGCGGTGCCCCCCGGAGGGTCCCCTGATTCCCCGCACGGGCTCCAGCCCCGGGAGGGCCGGGCTCGCACCGCGCGGCAACAGGCTGGGCGCCGTTGGCGGGGAAGTTGCGCGCGGGGCGGGCGCGGGGCGGCGCGCTGCTCACCCACGCCGTACTTCTCCTCTCGCTTGGTGGGGACCCAGCGCGTCATGGTGGCGCGGGCCGCAGCCCCCGGGAGCCGACGCCGCCGCTGCTCCGGCAGGAAACTCTGCGCCTAGGCCGCCATCTTCCATTCCTTCCCTGCCGCGACAGGATGGGGAGGAAAAAGTTTGCGGCGGAGGCGGTGTCATGTGGGACGGGGCGGGCGGAGCGTCGCGGGCCGGATGGGAAAGGCCGGGAGCGCCGGCGAGAGGCGGGACGGCGGCCCGTTGTAGCCCGCCCAGGCGCGTGTGCATTGGGCCCGGCCGGCCGCGTCCCTCGAGGGATCCCGGCTGCTGCCCGGAGTCCGCGGACTTCCTGCACTCTGCACCGTGCAGCTCGTATCTTCTTCTCTTAACCGAACACGTGCACTTCGTCTTCTCGGCCCTATGCATCCCTCACCCTACACCCTCTACTCTGCTCCGCACCCAGGACTCTTTATCACGTACCTCTCCCACCCTGTACCCTGCACACTCCGCTCCCTGCACCGCGCAAAGGTGCTGCCTTTGCAAGATTCCCAGGTGGTCCTGCATTGCATCCCTCTGGGCCTGGACCTAATAGGAATAGTGGAGGGTTAGTACAGAATCAAACACCACACACACATTCACTGGTGTGCAGTGCGGAAGTTTGTGTCCTGGTGGAGGGCGCTGGAGCAGTTTTTCCTGGTGCATTCATTCATTCAGCAAAGGCAAAGTGGGCACCTGTTTTGCCGGGGCTGAGCTTGTTACACGCACTGAGAACAGCCGGTGGCTGATGGGAGAGGTGAGGAACAAGTGCCAACAGCATTGGTTAGAGAGGGACCTAGGAAAAGACTCTTCAGCCCCTGGCTGTTTTCTAATAGCCGAGCTCCCTTTGGGTATTGAGATCCTGGAGCTGCACAGAGAGGTCCCCAGCTTGCAGAAACTTTGGGGCGTTCAGTAGGACATGGACATCATGAAGGGAGGAAAGAGAGAGAGGAAGTGGAAAAGCAAAGAAAGGAAACCAGGCCGAGTTTAGAACTCAGCCTCCTAGCAACCTTAATCTGAAGGAGGCTGGTCTTGGACTTACCCAATGCCCCACCACGAGTGTGAAAGTTCTTCAAGGCCTGCACACAGACACACCCAGAGAATCCAAGAAAGGTTTAAAAAGTACGGAGCGGAGCGGGATGGGGTCTCTGGTCCACGGCAATCCATTAGAAGGGGCAAATAGACCCACCTCTTTTCACTACTTGCCCTCTCTTCCTTGTACCCAGAAAACAATGACAAATTCAGTGGCCTGGAAGCCTGCAGAGGCTGGAGGAACGGACATGTTAAAGAATGAAGACTTCTTAGTGTAAGGATTGAATGTCAGAACCAAAGAGGGGTCAGCTCACCTGCTGCAAACAAGGCCACCCTGGCCTGGAGTAATCTTGTCACCCCCTTCAAAACACATCTTAAATAGCCAGGAGCTTCTAGAAGGTGAGAGGGAACCTCTCCAGTCCCAGGATAATGTGCGATAAGATTTCTAACAATTCAGCCACAGATTCATAGAAAGTCACAGGCTCCTCTCACTGATAAGGAACTTCTGTGTCACTGAGGGAAACAGCCTGGACCCACCTCCCATGTGGTCTCCAGCATGCACTTAAAACAGTCTGTGGCAACCAGAAACCTCAAGGCCTCAGGCCTTGTGGGTGTGGCCTGGTGACTCAGACTGCCCCAAGGAGAAGGTGCTAATCAGAAGCAGGGTGCTCAGAGCTTGGTGGTAGATGCCTGGCCTGCTCTAAGTCAAAAAAAACAGGTGTCTTGAGCCCAAACTTTAAAGATAAGCAGAAACAAGATGAAGTAGGAGACTGACTGGATGTATAAAGTGCCTGTAGTGGGAAAAATGATGACCTTTTCAGAGAGAGGCCAACAAGAGTAAAGCTCAGAAAAGTGACACGCAGAAAAGCCCAGGGGGGCAGGGTGCTTTCTAGGTCTCCCTGGCAATTTGGAATTCTGTGAAGAAAACTGGGAAGATGGATTTCAGGGACACACATACTCTATTCCGTGCCTCGTTTAAATACTATTTTTGAGGCACCACAAGGAAAAGCAACAGTCCCTGAAAGCATGGCCTGCTGTGGCCAACTGTGCAGTCATTCTGTGACTGCTCCTGCCCAATTCTCTTGTTGCTTCTGACAGCCCTACACATGAACCAGGGCTGCTGACATCAACTGCACAGGTCATCTCAGGGCTCTCAAGAGAGCATGTAGCTTTCTCAAGTCAACAGCAGGTCTACAACTAGCTGTCTCCTGTCTGTCCCTCCCTCCATAGTCATTGTCAAATAACTTCATGGCACACATTTTCACTCTGATAAAAAATGACTGGTACAGAAGATTGGGGAGCTGGTTCAGTTGATGAAGGGCCTGATATAAAGCAGGAGGACTGACCATGGACACTCCACCACTGCCGCCGCCAGCTACATAAAAAGCTAAGCATGACAGCATACATCTGTAGCCACAGAGATAAGGAGCCCGAGACTGACAGATCCCTGGAGCTCATTGGCCAGGCAACTTAGCCCAATCTATGGGCTCCCGGTTTAGTGAGAGGCCTGGCAAAAAGGGGGAGGGGGTTAGCAAGCCATTGATGACTATGCCATATGTGGGTATCTGCCTACACATGCACACCTGTGCAAATATCTATGCATATACCCATACAAATATAACATACAACACACATATTATGACTGATACAGGATTTGCATAGTTTTGTAAAACTGCCACACTAATAAATTTATAAATCAGGATTTAAAATTTATGTTACATTTTTATTTTATTATTTGAGGAGTGAGGCATCTACCACAGCACACATAGGGAGGTCCGAAAACAATTTGCTGCGGTCAGTTCTCTCCTTCCGCCATGTGGGTCACATATACCAAACTCTGGTCCAGAGCTTGGCAGCAAGCAGCTTACCTCACTTAGCCATTTCTCTGGTCCAAGAAATGTAAATGTAAAACTCCAAGTGGATTATAGTCATGTGTTTGAGACTACATGATGGCTCAAAGTATCACTGTCTCCTTGTCCTGTGGTCACAAGAGTTCAGTATGCTCTGATTCCATAAGTCTTAGGATTGTGGCAGTGACAGTTTGAACTCCTGACTCAGCCACAGATCTCCTGCCAGCCATCACACCATCTCTGCCAACTGGCTGAAAGACCCAGAGCTCCTGAAATCAGTAATGGAGCTCATCCTCAGCTAATGTAACCACAGCATAGTGAGCCAGGGCTGCAGACCATCCAGGCAGGATACATAGCCCAGCAGCCAGTCTCAACCATCAGCAGTGCAGACTAGCAATCTCCCATTGAACCAGAGGCTGGGCAGAAGTTGTGACCACCATTACAGTACTGATTTTAAATCTGGATTTAAAAATGAAATTTAAAGAGTATCAATGTACAGCTTAAAACTCACACAAACAAAAACCTCAGAATCCTCATGTCTCAGCTTCCCAAACTGGGGTTGCAAGCATAAGTATAAATCTGAATGAATTTTGTGTGTGAAAGACAGAGTTTCATGTAGCCAAAGCTGTCCTCAAATTCAATAAACAGCCAACTGAAGAGGTCCTTGAACTCCTGATCCTACTACCTCAGCCTCCTGAGTGTTGCCACACACAAATACTTTTAACTTGAACACCTTGGCTATACAAACCCAGGAGAGAAAGTCAGTAAAAATCTGTCGTGGTCGAGGTACCAGAATGCCCTGTAAGCCAATGGGGCCATGCTGGGTGAAGAACGGATGAAAATGGACAAGGAAATGAAGACTCTGCATGAAGGGAGACCTAAGCATAGCCTGCTTGTCTGATGAAAGGGGAAGGGATTTGGGATTGCAACAGAGGCATGTGGCTCTGGGACCACTGACCCAGTGGCAAGTGTGAACATCACTTCAGATAAGCACTGTGGTCATAATGCCATCTTTAAGCGTGACTGTGAACCAAACTTCCAGTTTAAAGCAATAGAAGAAGCTGAGACATATATTAAAAGAAACACAGTCAGAGATCTGGAGAGATGGCTCAATGGATAAGAGCCCTCATTCTGCAAGCATGGGGTTCCAGGTTTTAATCAAAATGGTTTGGTTAATATTTTTAAAGCCAGTTGTGACAGCACAGGTTTGTTACACCAGCACGGGGGGGGGGGGGGGGGGGGGTTGAGATCGAGGTGAGGGGAAGGGAGGAGTGGCATTCAAGCCCACCTTAAGAAACAGTGTCTGGGCATGGCCACACAACAGGAGCCTAAGCTGACCCTGACTGCCAGTGCCTTGCACTCAGCCAGCAGGTGCTCTGCTTAGCGATCTCCATAAAGATGAGTAAGGCTTACTTACCCCAGGCATTAAACTTTTACCGGCCACACAGAACAAATATGCTATTAAGTAGAGGATGCAGCTCACAGGCTGCTGGTGTGCCCTAGGGGCCTATGTGATGTGACTCTAGATGCAGACAAAGCTGTGCTTCCCGTACACGGGAAATGAGCTCTGATTGGGGCCGGAGTAGTTGCAAGAGAAGTTGCCTGAAATTGATGGAGCTTTGGCTCTAGGTTGCCAGGCTGACTCTGGGACCTCAGATTCCTTTGAAGGGCTATATTTGTTCCCAGAGTTAACCAGAGCTTGGACCAAGACCTTGTTCTGACTCTGGCAAAGCCACATGACCTCTCTGCTTCTAGGTGACTCTTATGAAGTAATATAGAAGCAGAGTTTCACACAGGAAGGACCCAGACAAAGCCATAGTTTCCCCCGCCTGGGCATAACAAGGTTCAGAAATTGGGGCTTTAGAAGCAAGCATGGTACATCCTATGGCTCCCCTACTCTCTCTGAGAAGGCAGACTCTCAAAGGACAGCAGAACACATAACAGAACTCTGGGAGCCTAAGGCTCGCTGAGTGGGGCAGATTTGAAACTTCAGAGAAACTAGGAGGATGACTTTTCTCATTGTTATGACTAAATGTCTAACAAAAGCAACTCAAGGAAGGTGTACTGGCTGGTTTTGTGATAATGTGACACAGGCTAGAGTCATCGGAGAGAGCAGCCTCAGCTGAGGAAAGGTCTCCATGAGATCCAGCTGTAGGGCTGGATTTAGTGACCAATGGGGGTGGACCCAGCCCATGACAGGTGTTGTCATCCCTAGGCTGCCAGTCCTGAGTTCTATAAGAAAGAGGGCTGAGCAAGCACTGGGGAGCAAGCCAGTCAGAAGCTCCCCTCCATGGCCTCTGCATCAGCTCTTGACTCTGGATTGCGTTCCTATCCTGTCTCCCTCCAATGATGGACTATGATGTGGAAGTGTAAACCAAATAAACCCTAAACCCTTTCCTCCTCATCTTGCCTTTTGGTCATGATATTTCTTCACAGCAACAGAAGCCCTAACTAAGACAGAAGAAAAGGTTTTAGGGTTCACAGTTACAAGGTATCATCCATTGTGATGGGATCATATTTGCTGGAGCTTGGGGCAACTGCTTACTTCGTGCCTCCAGCCTGGAAGCTGATGTTGTGCAAGGGGCCAACCCATTGTGGTGTGGGTGTGGCCACCCCAGGGCTAGTTAGTGGTTCTGGGCTCAGTAAGAAAGCTGAGCAAGCCATGGGTAGCCAAGGCAGTAAGCAGCATCCCTCCATGGTTTCTGCCTCAGCTCCTGCCTCCAGGGTTCTTCCCTGTTTCCTTGCTGCCCTGACTTCCTTCAATGGTAGACTGTTATGTGGAAGTGAGATCCAAATATGCCCTTTCTTTTCAGCTTGCTTTTAGCAATGGTGACCCTATGTGGGACATGTACTCAGCTTTCTCCCTTTTAATCAAGCTGATGGGATGGCACTACCCCATTAGGTAGGCCTCCTGTCTCAACTACCCTAATCTAGATAATCTCTCAGACACACCTGAGGCTTGCCTTACCAGATTTCTAGATCCTGTACAATTGACCACGTTAACTCCATGGCTGGGTTAGTAGGTCAGAATCCTAGGGCAGGAGGGGGTTTGGCTACCAGAGAGAGAGGATGCAGAGGGAGAAGCAGAATTTGGAGAGATATTGAATTTGTGGACTAAAGCTCAAGAGGTCTACTTGCCACAAAGAACAGAGGCCTCTGACGGGAGTGTGATCAGAGATGGCTCAGTAATGGAACTCTTCTGCAACCAGTACAGTGCAGTAAACTCTCCTCACACAAAAGATGTCAGGCTCTGTCCTCCAGAGGGCTCCCACCTTTGCAAAAAAGGCCAACTCAGCAGTAAACCATAGGCTGCTCTGATCAGTAATAAAACTTAAAAGCAATGTCAAGACAATGAAGCTGAGCCCAAGTGACTTAAGTGAACCCTAGGACAAAGTCCAAGGATATCTTAAAGAAGGTGTGATGACTAATGCCAAGCAACATAAAATTCAAATGTTAATTATATGATTTAAAAAAAAAAACAAACAAAACAAAAAACAAACAAACAAAAAAAAAAAACCGCCATACAAAGAAACAGGAAAACATGTCCCTAAGCCAGGGAATAGACAGATGAAGAAATTTTAAAAGTCTAAAAAAAAAACCACATTACAAATAAGCTTTAGTACCCCCCCACCCACCCAAGGGAAGAAGCTGTACCACAATGAGGTCAGTAATGGAAACTAGCAGTCCACGTGCATGATTATGAATGGTTCCTGGCCCATAGTGAGTGCTCCAAGATACTGCCAGTCATGGTGTACCTCCCACCCCGCCTCCAACTTGACTCCCTTGAGTTCTTACCACAGAGCTTCAGAGACCTCCTGCTGTTACTCATCCCCCCCCACCCTCACCCCAGCAGCCCAGCCCTGTCCCTTACCCCCCATCTGACTTAGCTCAGCAGGAGTAGCAGCTTCCTCATCGCTGGTGAAGTCACCTCCATAAACAACCACCAGATCATTAATGCAGCCTTTTGGGGAAGGAAGCTGCACTACCATAATTCACTCTTCCTCAATTTTTCTTTTCCTCAGAGCTACCATTTTTTTCCTTGTGCCTTAGACTTTTGACTGTCACTTGCACAGTTCATGAGCAAACGCCAGCACTTGGCTCAGGCTGCAGGCCTTCTCTGAGGACTGCAATGCTAAATCCAGAATGTTCTGTTGCTTCCTCGACATCTCTGACCGAAAAGTCCCTGCCAGACCACTCATTGTCCTGGCCACTACGGGCAGGCTCAGGGATGACAGGCAATCAATCATCTCTAACTCACAAACCTGAAGTATTGCCTGTCTGTGGGCATGACCATACACTTCAACATATCCAGGGGAAAGAGTGAGTCACAGTAGCTGAGGAACCAGGGACAGTGGACATAGAGGTGACATCTGAAGGTAAAGAGAAGACATGCCTTGACCACATACGACCTTGGCTATGCAAGGGCACAGCTGACAATCCCGTGATTCCTTGTCTGAGGCTGGATAAGCTGACAGAAGCTAAACACTATAGAAGGCCTACTCCTGGACCCTTTTCCAGAAGAGGACAGTCCCAAGACCCTCATACAGTTGTAGACAAGCCCAGTGTGTACCTGTGCCTGACTATTGTCTTCTCCATTTCCCCTCCCTTGGCACTTGGGAAGCCTAGTTTAGCTGGTGGAAATGAAGTGGGTGGTAAAGTATAGACTATCCCTGCCTGCCCCTCATCCCGGGACCAGAAACACAGACAACGAGAAAGTCACTTTAGGGCCAATCCAGACACATACCCAGTTCCACTAGAAAGGCTCTGGTACAAACAGAATCCAACTCAGGTTAGTCACTTCTATGGGTGCCTGCTTGTAGGCAGTGTGCAGGTTTGTAGGACACAGCTGATGGCCAAGAAAAGCTGAAGGTCAGAGAGGTGGCAAAGGGAACTTCTAAAAGAAAGAGTGTTTTAGCAGGGAACACCACAGCCCCACTGAGAGAGTGTGGTGCTGTGCACAGAAAGGATGAAAGAATGAGAAAAGATGAATGGGTGAGGTGGGCAGAGAAGGTCCCTTGTGGGAGAGAGCACAGGCTCTGCCAGCAGAGAACAGCAAAGGCTGTTTTGATGATTTGAATGCATCCCTGAATTGTGCTGGACACTGAATCCTCAAATTACTATATTAATGACATGTAAGATGGGACTCTCCCCCATGCTTCCATGAGTGGATTTCTGAGAAGCGGGGGAGGGGTGCTGAACTAAGGAGTTGTTCTTAGCCTGTCCTACCAGGCCTTCTGCTATACAATAATGCAGCAAAAATCCTTCACCAGGTGCTGGGTAGAAGCCAGTGCTATGCTCTTGGACTTCTGGAGCTATGTGCTGCATAAACTCCGTTCTTTATAAATTATCTGATTCCAGAGACTGTTGTGGTAGCCACAGAAAATAGACTAAAAACAGATGCAGACCGGCATTTGGGAGCTGTGTGTGCATGTGTGTATACATGTGTGGGTATATCTCTGTGTGCAGCATGGGTACAGGTCCCTGGTCTCTTTAGTCCCCGAGGGGGAGTTGTTCACAGGGTATGGGTGCTCTCTGAAGCAGATTGAGGCCAGCCTAATCCAAACATAGCATGGGCCAGCTAACCTGTAGGGCAGCTATAGCAGCTGTGGGATGTCTTGGGTTAGCAAGAGAGAAGGCCATCCTCTGTGCTTCCCTCTGATGGAAAGCTAAAGCTAACATTTACCCAGAACTTGTCATGGCATGAGAACTGAGATGTCAATGTGGCTAGTTCCTGCATGTTTTGGGATGCTGTCTTAGGAGCAGGCAGAGCCAAGAGGGCTTTAAGAATGAAGTGTATGTAGTACACACTGAATACCATGGGCAATAGGCAGCCCCTTTCTGCCTCCTTCTCCAACCTGCCAACTGGTAAGAGACTGGGTCCACCCTGAAAGTTTGGGTTCCCTCCTGAAGAGAACATGTGAAGTTCTTTCCTCCTATACCATATTCCACTTGTATGTGGAGACACAAAAACTCCTCCAAATAAGAACATGGGTGTCTTCCAAGGCTTCCCCAGGACTCTCTGGGCTTTTGATGCTGTTATAAAATTAATGTTTCAAACCTTCTATCACGGCTGCACCGTACACAGAATTTGTTACTATTTTTAGTAACCCAAGCTTTGTTTCCCTTTTGCTAACTGGGAGAATAAAGCTGTTTTAAGAGACTGGGCCTTCTGGTGTGTTCTAGAAGCCTTTTCTTTGGGTACGTGAAATAGAAATGGAGGGATTCTGCAAGAGCAGCACCTGTTCAGGGGATTTTCGAAGGCTGTGTAGGCAGCTCCAGGCTCCCCTGAGGCTGGCAGAGTGGGGAGGGTATTGCTGAGCAGAGCTGATGCTGCAGGGGAAGGGGTGCAGGAAAAGGGGTTTCCCTTTATCCTGCCTGTCCTTTGAGCTGTGTAGGCCACAGGCAAGTGGGGTTCCAAGACTGGCTTCAGCTACTAAAACCTAAGGCAGGCAGGTGGAGAAGACCAGCTTCTGTGTTCCCTCTGGATGGAGAGCAGGTGACCCCTCAGCTGAGGAAGGAACATTTTCCCAAGCACTGCTGCCTGGGCACTGCAACCTACCTATCACCGCCAGGCATGTTTGTTCTCTGCTTGTTTTGCATTTTCCATTGAGGGAAAAAGCAGATGCTATCTGTCTGTCTTTGCTTCCTAGGGTCTTCACAAGCAGAATGTAAAACATGTTGGATGTTAGGAGCCCTGGTGGTGTCTGTACTCAACTTCAACATCTAGTCCTGATGGGCAGCATCCTCTTTTCGATGGACTGCTCTGTGAGGTTGCACACACACAGACACAGACACACACATACCACACACACACACAGAGACACACACAAAGACACACACACACACACGCACACACACACACACACACACACACACACACACACACACACACACACACACACTTATAAAGGGGTTTGAGTCTCCAGAGAAGGAGAAAGTGAGAGAAGAAGGTAAGAGGAACTGCTGACCACTTGGTCCCCTAGGCAAGCTGCTCTCATCTCTTCTAAGCTTTGTTAAGGATAGATAGGACTCATTAACTCACAGGACATGAGTAAATGGGAGGATGACATGTGAGTGTCAGAGGTCACCTTGAACTTCTGGTGGCTGATTCTTGGAGCCTGTTCAAATCTACAGACTCAGGATGTGTGTGGCAAGATCTGCTCTGAGAGGGATTATCCTCTCCAATGGGCAGGAAACAGGTCAGCTAGACGACAATGTGAGAAGACAATGGCCCACTGTTGTGAGCAACGGTCCTCTGAAGCAAGCAATGGCTAACTTGGGGAGTTCCTTTGTAACCTATTTAGGAGAGATTACCCTAGCTGGGACTATTGACTTTTTAGGGTGAGGAGGGTCACAAGACCCTCACCTAAGAATCCAGCAACAACTCTGCCCTAATCACACAGAGTTGGGAAGGGCTAGAGTATATAGACTGGGCAGAACTGTATATGTGTTGTGTGTTGTGTGTATGTGTGTGTGTGTGTGTGTCTCCATCTATATGGAGTAGCCATCATCCCTGCTTGGTAACAGCTCTCTGGTGCAGCCTTTGGGGTGAGGAACACCTACACCTCTTTATACTCTCACTCATACTCTGTAAAGAAGCCCAATAAACTCATTCGTTCCCCAGAGTGAACTTTGGTGGAATTCTGCCTCAGTTTGCCTTTAGAGCTGTAGGAGGAAGGATAGACATTGCTTTTCTCTGGGAAAGAGTTTAAATAACTCCCACACATTGGGGAAACCTCAGGAAGGCTTGTTGAGTGACCAACTTTATTTTGGGCAGTGCACTACCTCTGTACCCAGCCCTCAGCTCTAAGTGTACATTTTTTTTGCTGGGTCTTTCAGTGAAAAAGAGAATCACAATATCCTGAGGACATGGTATTTGGAACACAGTACAAAGACACCAAGGAAGCAATGAGCCTGGAGACTTGAGGAGCAAAGAATGATGCTAGCGAACTAACTAACATGACTGGATACAGGGAGGGGAGCTATGGACATGGGAGGCAGCCGGCGGGGGAGGGGGCAGCTCAACTACCCAGACCTTAGTCATCTTTTATGACCTTGAACTTTGTCCCATAGACCACAGCCCTGCTCACAGGTTCGGCTACCTGGCCCTCAAGCTTCCAGGGATCTGCTGGTCTCCACCTCCCACCTCAACCATCCTTAAGATTGCATGTGACTATACCACACCCAACCTCCTTTATGGGGGGTTTTAAGGACCAAATTCGAGTTCTTATACTTACAAGGCAAGAATTTTACTGGTTGAGCCATATCACAGCTCAAAAGGAAGTGGAAGTTAGTCCTTGTTCCATTGAAGAAAGGCCAGTGAGTCCTGCCCTGGGAGAAGGACCACAGTGTATGTCTGAGTCTCAATTATGAAGACCGAAAAGGTCACAGTGAGCCATGAGCTGATCAGTAAAAGGGTCTCATTCCAGTATAGGGCACGGTTCCTGGAGGTTTTGCTGCCTCCTTATTTTCTAGAAGTAGTTATTTACTGAAGTATAGAAAAGAACATGAGACGGAGGAGGCTTTAGTTTTCAAAATGGAAACTGTCCACCAGTTAGACTCCTGTTTTTGTTTTTCTTTTAAATCTTTTTATTGCAAAATACTGTAGTGGTTAGTTTTTGCTCGATTTGATATAAATCAAAGTCATTTGAGCAGATGGCACCTTGATTTAGAAAATGCCTCTATCAGATTGCTTGGAGGCAAGTCTGTAGGGCATTTTATTGATACCTTATGGTAATTCTTGATTAATGATTGAATGATGTGGGAGGGCTCAGCCTACTGTGGGTTGTGCCATCCATGGGCAGGTGGTCCTAGAGAAAAAATAAACTGAGTCAGCCATAGAGAGCAAATCAGTAAGCAGTATCCTCCATGGTTGCTGTTCTGTTCCTGCTGATTTCCCATCATGATGGACCTTAGGCTAGCTGTAACAGGAAATGAACCCTTTCTTTCCCAAGCTGATTTTGGTCAATATTTTGACGCAGAGATAGAAAGTAAATTAGGACAAATATTAAATATAGAAACTGTCACAAATCAAATCTCAGAGAATTACAACAAGACAGCTAAATTCAGAACTGCTACTCTGTCAGTCACTCCCAGAAGGGACTCTGCACACCTGTGCCTGTCACATACCCTCTCCATTTCATAGAAACATTATTCTAATTTTTCTAAATATCTTATAATTTTTGTTGTTGCCTAGAACTCACTATGTTGCACTGGTTGGCCTCAAACTCAGAACCATCCGTCTACCTCAGCAACACAAATGCATGTATTACAGATGTGCTTCCTCATGACTGTCTGGTTTTTGTCATGCCTTTACCACACAAGTGTGAATCTGCTCTCGTTTAGATGCGCTAGAAATAAACACCCAATGGGCTGGTGCTAAGATACTCGAACCCAGAAGGGGTGGAGCTAGGTGGGTTACTAGACCATGGGACACCACTCAAGGAATACGTGCCTATCTGTGGAGAAAGGGTTATGAAAACATGAGGCTACCTCCCATCCTGGTCCCTCTGCACAAAGCCATTTCTCCCTGTTTTTACTCAACACCATAAAGCTCGCAGGCCCAAAATCATTTCTGAAGTTTTACTTGGAATGCATTTTGAAAAAGCTATTCCCGTCATCAGCTTGGTTCCAAAGTGAGATGATATATTTGGTGGGGGGGGGGATATGATAATTTTTGCTTTTCACTGTCATCTTTTCCATGTAAGGAGTTTATCCTGCCATACTCCAGATGTGGTCCTTCTCTTTTATTAAGATTCTATGAAGTTATGGGTTTACACTAAGTGTTTCTTTGTTCTTGATTTGTTTGATGGTTCTAGAGATTGAACCCATGACCTTAGGCATGTTAGGCAAGTGCTTCACCACTGAGCTATAGCTTCAGTCTCTTGCTTAACTTTTTATTTTGAGATATAGACTCAGTAATTTGCCTGGGAGAACCTTGAACTTACAATCTCTTGCATAAGCCTCCTGAGTAATTGGGACCGCTGAATCTGTGCCACTAGGCCTTGGTCTTCCCAAATAGTACCATGCTTGGTGCTCACGGTCCCATTGTTAATCGGTGAAAATCAGTTCACATTGGTTCCTGGCTTCTTGGGGTAGGATATTAACAGTTTTAAAAAACTTTACCAGCTTCCATACAAGCTGGTATTAAATGATATTACAAGTCAATTTTGTAATTTTCCAATTCTGTGGAAGACCCATACCAGTGAGTCACTTCACAAAACATTAATGTCTTTCAGTGAGCTGCTGTATTTCAAAAAGACTGTGAGCTCCAATAAAGCTTGTTGCTATTGGATTTTTATTTTGAGGATCTGGGAATGGAACCCAGGCATGGAATATGGTGAGCAAGTGTCCTACCACTAAGCTCACCCAAGCCTTTGAAGAGTTATTCTTTCTAGGACTTCTGAGTAGTTAGAATCAGAAAAGAACTTTCCTATATTGACATTCACCTTCTCACTCAAAAGCCCGGTGGCAGAATGTGAAATGATGTCTTCTCCAGCTCTTTGTTGCTATTCCTATACTTCATTTTATTTATCTGTATTTATTCATTTTTGATGCTGATAGTCCTCATGCCAAAGGACATGGGAGACAGAAGAATTTAGTACACTGATATGGCTATTCCTGATTACCAGCTTGGTGGGACTTATAATCAGCCCGAAGATAGACCTTTGGAGATATGTATGAAGCTATTTCTAGGAAAGATTACAGCAGACAGGAGGAACAGTCTCAAAATGAGCAACACTCAAAATGAGGCCAGAAAAAGTCCAAGAAAAGAGCAATGTTGCCTGGCTGGCTTTGCCTCTCCTTCTTGAGTGACCATTTCTGGCTCTGCTGCTGCTGCTACTGGTGCCACCAATGCCATTCTCTGTTGTCCTCATTCCCTATTGGATCCCCTCAGAAGAGCTGATGGCTACACTATTCTTGTAGGTTCTCAATTATGTGTGTGCGTATATTAATCCAGTTTTGCTGGGTATAAAAATCCATGGCTTAGCATTTGTACCCACCTGCTAGTCAAGGGACTCTTTCTGTGGTAATGTCCCCCCACAAGTAAACCTTCTTTTAAGACTATTGGGGTGTTTTAAAGATATGCAATCTTAGGAATATGGTCACTAAATTATTTTTTATGTTCATAAGTATAAAAAAAATGTTTTGCTTTCTTTCAAATTTTTTTCTTTGAAATTAAGTGTGCTCCATATCCGCCTACCAGGAAACACGGCAGGCAAACCCTTTCAGTACCAGTGACCGTATAAGCCTGTAGTTTTTCTCTAGCTGCTCAAAGCTTATGTTTGTTCCTGTGTTTTCAGCTCTGCGATCTCACCAGCCAGTGCCTCGCTATTGCTCATTAGAGATAGTAGTTGCCAATGGGCGACACACACTCTCAACAAACACTCATTTTCTTGAGTTATGTTTTTAATATTTGTCCTCTTTCTTTGATTAATGGTCTTCTTAAGAGAGTCTTATTATCTACGTGTTTAATCCTTTCTTGCCCTTTTTCAAAATTTGTTTCTTTTCTCAAACAATTCCTAATACTTCTTTAATTATTTTTAATTTAAACTTATTTTCTCTCTCTCTCTTTTTGATCCATTCTCTTTTGTTAGTCACCTTTGGATTCCTTGCTCCTCCTGATTTAGACTAGATTGTGAGACAAACTTATCTGTGGTCTTGAATTCTTTCGTGTGCTTTCTTTTCTTACTCTGAGCTGTCCTAAGGGCTGCCCAACCCTTGTGTTGTAGCATTCTAGCTAATTTTTATGTCCTATTAATTCTGAACTGCCTCGTGGTCACACCTTGCTGCCCTCCAGGGACTAACCACAAGGTGATTTATTCTCCTCTTTTTCATTTTCCAGTTCATGGTCCTCTGTGTGCTGTTCACACTTGTTCGCTTGTTAAGTTTAATTTTTTTTTTTTTTTTAGAGAAATGTGTGTTTCCTGAATTTTGCCTTTAGTGATCAGAAAATCTTTTCCACCTTCTAAGCTTCTTCTTGACTTCTCTGTTTACATACTTGTTTTTTATTTCATTTTGTTTTTAAGGCAGGGTCAACCTGATTTGTCTCCCACTACTTTTGGGATTCTGGAATTAAATTCAGCTTGTTTTATGTATTATTAAACTCCAGGGTGACATGCTTACTGAATCCTGAAGATCCTCTCCTATCTTTACTTTGAACTGGGATGTTTCTTATTTCTTCATGATTCTATTATTCCTATTCCTATCAATTTTCATTCTATTCCTAATGTTTCTTTTCGGCTCAGCCCCAGTGTCAAGAGTACTCAAGACAGTCAGTTATGAGAATTTCCTGAACATGGGTGTCCAGCCTCTCTGACCCTCTTTTCCTTGGCCCCTTGTGTAAGTCATCTGCTTTTTGAAGAGGCAAAACCTTCAAGACCATTTGCACTACTCTCAGAATGATATAAAGCCCAAGGCTGAGAAGATTCCCCAGTCAGTCAAATGCTTGCCGTGTAAACATTTAGACTGGAGTTTGGATCCCCAACATGCTAATAAAGAGTTGGGTTTTCATTTATATAATCTCAGTGCTGGGGAGGCCAGGACAGGCAGATCCTGGAGCTTGCTGGCCAGCTAGCCAAACAGGTAAGCTCTAGGTTCAGAGAAAAACCTTCTCTCAAAAAATATGTTGGAGAGTGACTGGAGAAGACTTGATGATGACTTCTGACTTACACATAAATGCACATATCACACATACACACACATATGCAAACACACCCAAACATGCACACATATCACACACACATGCAAAAGAAACATGTATACACACATTACTCACACAGATGCACAAACATACACACAAACATGTACACACACATACATATGCATGCGTGCACACACACACACACACACACACACACACACACACTTTTATTTTGTGCTTGTTTACTCATATGGTCCAGTCTTCTCTAATTGCACCAGGGTTATAGGCAGCAGATGCCAGAAATGGTATCACTGTCATTTACCATTACAGTGTGTCGAGAAAGAGTGGATATATCTTAGATGCTCAAGCAGAAGCTGACAGTGCTTGGCAACTGTGCTTTCTCTGAAAACTAATAGTTTATAGCACGGTTGAGTGGATTTCTAGATAAATAGCAGGTTGACTGTCTCTGTAATTACATTACGAACTGAGAGGAGTGATCAGTGTTTGCTTTGGTATCACACATTAATTTGAAAAAAATTGACTTGATTATAATTTAGGTCTAATTAATCATTTTTTAGTTTTCATTAATATTAATAATAAACATTTAATTCTAAGATGTTAAATAAGCAAAAGAGAAATTTTATATCTTGGACAGGTCTGTTAATCTCAGCATTAAAACAGAAGTGAACTGAAAGATGATTTTAAATCTCATTTTACATCTTTTAAAGGCTGATTTATGTTTATAAATTAATCTTTATAAGGAACCAAAAAGTCACATTTTGTGGCAGGTGAAGAAAAACATATCATGAATCATGTATGTTCTCATTGAATGCAAACACTCTGGAAAGAAGCATACACATTCTGTGGACTGGTCGATACTTTATTCTTAGGGTTGGATTTTTTGGCTGAAGGCAGTGGAATCTTCAACAGGAGTTGTTGGGAGACTTTACCTCTTAGAAATAAGAAAGAGTCAACCATGAAACAATTAGCCATATTAGAGCAATTCAGTTAATTATAAGTGGTACCACAAATGGTCTGGCGACTCCTACCCCATGTGAATTTCCCAGCATTGACCAGAGGTTCACCTGTGCCCTGCAGCTCCCTGTTTTGAGCACTGTTTTCTCTTCCTCCCCTTTAGCATTTAAAGCAAATCTAGATACACATAGGTACAGTTTGGGAGTTGGGTCCACAGTCTATGTCTGAGGGACAAGCTTGAACCAATGGGGAACAGGCGGGAATAATGCCTGAGGTTCTGGGAGGCTCCTTCAAGAGATGAGGCCTGGGATGTGGGCAGGGAGCAGGGGAGACACCCATCCGGAAGAAAGCTTGTGAGTGGGGGTGAATGGAGCAGACAAGAAGCGTTGGAGTGCTCAGTGAATGATGAGAAAGAAGGGAGAGGAGGCATGAGATGAGATGGGTGGAGCTTCCACATGCTAGGAATGCCCTGTTCTACTGAGCCCAAACCCCATCCCTACTTTTCCCTTTTTGGGATGTGTGGGGGAGGATACAGGTTCTCATTATCTCATGCAGTCCTTCAAACTCACTCTGACGCCAAGTATGATTTTGAATGTTTGATTCTTTTGCTTCTTCTTCCCAAATGCTGAAATTACAGGCATGTACCACTACATCCATGCATGTGGTGCTGAAGATTCAACCCAGGGCTTTATGCATGCTGGTCAAGCATTCTGTCTACCGAGCTACACTGTTGCTTTATTCCCCCCTCCCCCTTTTTTTTGTATAAAGGTCTCTTGGAGGTATTCAAACTAGCCTTAAACTGACTCTTCACTCAGGAAGGCCTTGAACTCACAATCCTCCTACCCCTTGGACCCAAATAAGTGGCATAACAGGACTGCACAATGAGGCCCAGCAATAAATCTTAACTCTCAGAGTTAATGAATTGATGGGTGTCAAAGGACAAAAGTTCCTGGACCTGGAAAGAAACAGCTTCACCTCATTTATAGAGTATTTTCACTTGAACATCAACAGCCCAAAGGAGTTCTGTTGAGTGTTTGTCTAGCAGTACTGGGTTTGAGCCCAGGGTCTCATGCATGCTAGACAAAACCTTTAGCACTGAGCTACCACCCAAACCCTAACAGCTCAAGTTTTTAACGTTGATTTACTGGCCACTCTAAGCTTAGGTTATTACCTCCTGTTTGAGATCCACAGACCCTCTTTGTATTGATGCCTTTTCTTCAATGTCTAGATAGAAGACCTATATTTTGTGCTTCAAATTGGTTTTATGAGTGAAATATAATTCTGACATATAATTATAGAAACATGACTGATCCAAATCTAAATCCTGATGAAATGAACCCAGGGCAGTGATGGATGACAGAATAGTGAAGCTATTTCTCATGGAATGGTGGTGAAGGCAGCTGCCAGGGTTGGGGCTGAAGGTAGAAATAACTGTCTCAAGCTGGAATCCAATGGTCAGACATCAGCCTGTTGTTCTGCTGTTCCCATCTCTGGTGCTTCAATGATGGGGCTGGCTCCGATGAGGAACTGGGAGAACTGGCCTGGACTGGGCAGCTGGGCATGACTCCCACTTTTACGTTGGTCTGTGAAGATGGAAGAGCTGGCATCTCATTGTTCTTCTAGGTAGTTTAGTTCTCAAAACATGCCTGGGAACAACCGCTCTAGAAGGAGGGTTCAAGGCCTGATTCCTCTCTGTTAGGGTGCATTGGAATTTACTCCCCACGCTCATGAGATGGCTCAGTGAGTAACGGTGTCTTAGGCTGACAACCTGAGTCCACTTCTGGAACCCTCGGTTGGAAAGAAAGAGGGTCAACCCATAATAGTTGTACTCTACCTGTGCTCTGTGGCAGGTATATGCATACACTCACATACACACATCACATACATGATCCACATACAGTGATGACAGAGGAAATAAATGAACATGTGAACTAGAATAACTCAGGGCTGTGCTGCTGAACACCGGTCCATCTGTAGTGGGTAAGATGGTCAAGGGAAATGAGAGAGAAGAGAGAAGGCCGACAAGACAGGCAGATATAATACTTAAAGAGTATAAAATGGAGGAGGTGACAGATTATATAAACAGCAAGAGGACAATACAAATAAGATATAGGGACACATGAGGAGAGGAACTGGAGATAGACCAGACCTAACACAAGGAGCTCACTGATTAAAGGACATTTTGTGACCAGCGAGGCTACAAGGAACAGATAGGATGGAGGCAGGGACCAGAGGGACTGAGGGCTGTGATTAATGGGGTGGGGGTGGGGAATATGTTTAGGCATAGTGGCTTGAGTCTTTAAACTGCCTCCAGCTTCTGGCCGAAAAGTAGGCTGGCTGAGAACATGGAGCAGTAGGAACTGAGGCAGGGGGAGTCCACAGGCCAGAAATCACCAGAGAGTACCAGAGACATGGATCCTGAGAGCCTGATGTGACAGAAATCAGAGATGTGTTGGAAGAGAGAACAGGATAAAGAGATTCCTTGAAGCTTCCTGAAACTGGGGTTTGGGAAGCAGATAGGTCATTATGAAGTCACTGAGAAGGAAGAGATAAAGATGTCACCGCTGTGGTGGTGGCAGTGGGAATAAGAAGCTGCATTTGCCCTGTTTCCTCCAAGGCCCAGAGCCTGGGGCTAGGATGGGATTCCTAGAGAAATGGCCAGAAAGCAAGGAAGGCTCAGGCAGAGCTGAGTGTCCATCACTTAGAGTCAGAACCAGGAATAGCTCAAGGGCTGAGCAAGAGCATTTCATCATCAAAAGGAAACACGGAGGTCAGTTCTAGCAGCCAAGAATGTTTGAATCGTTCAGTGTGTTCTGCCATGGTCAAGGTTGCTGGGAAGGTAAGATGTAGACTCACTCAGGAGGGTCTACCAAACCAGCCATGTGGATCTTGGGTGCCCTTCCTGAGTCGGGGAGGTTGGAGTGAGGTCAGAAGCCCTGAGAGGAGCTATTCCTGGAATGGGGTGTTTCATGCTATTGGGGAAAAATGAAGCAGAAATGAGGCAGACACTATAGCAATCCATGTGTGAGATGGCCAGAGCCATAGGGTCTAGGAAACCAGGAGTTAGAAAAGTAGATGTTCTCAAAACCTCTTGTCCTTGACAGTGGTGCCATATGGCCAACAGCTCCAGGCAATGGCCTCACTGACCTGTCAACCAAAGTCCTAAACCTCCCACCAGGGTCAGATTGGATACTGTGTGAAGCTCTCGCTGGAGAGATTAATGTGTGGTACAGCGCTTGATCCCCATGTGGCCATGCACATCTCTATCTAAATAGCCTATTCCTAGAGATGACACCAAGGCAAGGCTGTCTAGGGGAGCCAGAGTCCAAGAAGGCCCTAGGTCAGTAGGGCTCTGCTCCCTGGGGATATCATGGGCTCCTTCCCTTATCTCCCTGATGACTTGCCTTAAACAGCTCAGGCTTGATTACATAGAGAGCACCTTTTTTTTTTTTTTTTTTTTTTTTTTTTTTTTTTTTTTTTTTTTTAAACGCCACTGCTTTTATTCCACCTACTTCTTGGTTCCTGATTCTGGCTTGTTTTTGGCCTTTAGCCTGTTGGGACTCTTGCAGCTCTGTGGCTTGGGCTGCTTTCTTCTTATTTACATGTTTTGATCCTTTAAGTTGTGAGGCTGCATCATGACTCACTGTTGTCCCCAGAGACTGACAGAGCTAAGATGTACATCTTCTCAGAGCATCAAGCATTTATGAAGCACCTTCCCCAGGTACTAATGGCAGAGGAAGGCAGTCAAAATATGGCATCAACAGGTGAAGGTTTCACTCTGCTCTTTCTTAGTGTGTGAGTGTTTGGCAAAAAGGCATGACCTTCCTCACAGCATCCTGCACATGCCTGTGTGTTGCACAACCTAGCAGAACCCCTCCACAGAGAAATCTGCTTGAAGTTTATCTCTTCCTGGGAGGACTGTACATAGCACGCAGGCACATATGTGCAGATCTGATGCACAAGCTTATTTCTTCCTCTGTCAGAGACAAGTGATGATCTCACGCAGGACCGACAGGGAGGGAGTGCAGTAGGGGGCTATGTGTATAATCTTTCAAATCTAACACTAGGCACATGTATGGGTCACGTATCTGTCAGTCTGTGACTTGGATGCTAAGGATTGTAGGAATGGGCTTTGTGTTTGCTCAGTTTGTACTGTGAATTAAAAGGCAAGACAGACCCCTAAAAATAGTTACTGGGGATATGCAAACCTTAATGAAGACACTAGTACTCCATCATACCCACTCACTAGCACCACCCTCATGCACCCCATCAATGCTACTCATGCATGCCTCTGGCATCCTGTTTGCTAGTGGAGCCTGAACTATCACCTGTGTGGCAGGTGAGCGGTGTAGAGAATCTCGTTGGAGACCCTGGACTGTTGGCCCATGAGTTCCATGGGACAATCTAGAATATGTTCTGTGAGGCTCCTCACATGTGAACCATTTTTTTTTTTTTTGTGACCTTGTATCCTAGGATCAAAGTCTATCTTTATGGCTGTGGCAGCTGTTCTGTGCCACTCGGGCATCCTGTATGGAACCGGACACCTCCATTTGGGCAAAAACAATATACGTGACTTGCTACCACGTTATCACCCCCCCCCCTTTATGGAGGTGTCAGAAATGCTTGGGACCCAGATTTTGGTTGCAGTTTCAATCATGTGCCTAGTGGAATCTACTTTGACCACTGCTCTGGCCAGTATCTTTCCACAGTGACTGAGCACATAATGGTGTCATCCAGTCTTTTTGAGTTCATCGTCTTCTAGATATCACACAGGTCCTTGAGCAGGTCACATGACCTACACACACTAATTTCCTTCATAGAAACATGCAGACCATTATCTCCATTGAATCTATTGTGTAGTCATTGGAGGATTAAATGAGATGACCCATTTAAAGATGCTTAGTACAGGGCTTGACCTGCATGAAGTATTGAACTGATGTGAGTCAGAATTGTGATTGTCATCAGGGAGGCCGTTTAGTCACATTTCAGTGTATGTTGGATGAGGATGCAATGAGAGGACCAGGGAACCATGGAAACAAACTGGATCTTGGAAAGTACTCAGGCATTCCCAAGCGCCATAATCAGCGAATGGTCCCAGGTGTTCAGGTGGGAGAGCTTGGCCTTAGCAACTTCTGAGGTTTCTTGTTCCTCTTGCCTACTTGCTCTGGGCACCCAAAACCAGCCCGTCTTAAATACTTTCCATGCTGAGTCTCTGGGCCATCTCTCCCCATTACATACCCTGGAGCTCCTTGGACACTTTATCACCATAGCTGACATCTTAACGCCACAGTCATATGCTACAGAAATATTTATAGGCTTGTGGATTGCAGGTCTGATGTGGGGAAGGAGATGGAGGTGAGTCTGGCCGGCATGAAGAGTGGAGCTGGGCATGTCTCTGCTCTCATTAATGCCCCTGTAAATCATGCTCTTCCTTCAGGATGTTCAATATTTTCATACTCATCTCCATTCTTCAAGAAGAAAGTGTCCGACTTGTCAAGTCAATTCTTTACAAACGACTTGTCGGTTGTAGCAACATCAGATTGAGTGTCTGTGGGCTTGGGATCACATCAAGGAGCCAGAGAAGGCTGAATGCCTACAGGAAATATCTCTCATAGAGTTCTAATTGATACAGCAAGGTTCCCTGAGCTGTGGCCCTGGTCCAAGAACAGTTCTGGGTGTGGGGCTACTTCCCCATCAGACTCAGGTACAATTCCCTCCAGAGGCCCCTGTTTGCTGGAAGGAAAGCACCTTAGTAAGGGTAAATATATATCTGATGACCATGACACCAGGAGGCATGCATCTCAGCACTGCGAGGGTTCAAGGAGGCCTTTGCACAGCAGTGATTTATATGCTAAATAGTTTTGTTTAAAAAACAAAATAATGATAAAGACTGGAGAGATGGCTCAGTGGTTAGGAGCACTAGCTGCTCTTACAGAGGACCCAGGTTCTATTCTGGTGGCCACACAGCAGCTCACAAGCATCTGTAATTGTAATTACAGGGTATTTTATGACCTCTTCTGGCCTCCAGGAGCACAGACATATGAGTGGTTGCAGGCATACATACAGGCAAGACATCCATATACATAAAGGAAAACATATATGAAAAAATTCTAAAAATAGCGGTAAACTATACATAGAAAACTTTCCACTTAGACTTTTTTTTTTTAAAAAAAAAGATAAATACTATTTTTATTTGTCTATGTGGGTATTAATATGTGTAGATGTTTGCAGGTGCCCAGAGAGGCCAGAAGAGGGTGTTGGGTCCCCTGGAGCTGGAGTTACAGAAGGTTTTGATCAGCCTGATGTGAATTCTGGGAACCGGTCTCTCATCCATTACAAGAACATTCTTAACTGCTAAGCCATTCCTCCAGCCCGTATTTAGCCATCTTTAAGTTTTTAGTTCAGCCATGTTGTTACTGAGGCTGGCTGGGGTTTCTTGCTCTATCTGGTTACACACTGTGGCTGGGACATGGGATAGAATCATGCACATGTGCAATCCCAACACTTGAGAGCTCGGAGCAAGAGAATTGCTGAGGTTCAAGGTAAGCCTGGGCTGCAGAGTGAGTTGGAGGTATGCCTGGCTCACATAATAGGAAAAGGCTTACTTAGTGTTTATTGGTAGTACTGAGCTCAGATACTCACAAGCTGGGCTTCCAAATTAAGAGGCTTATAATAGCTCCAAACCTTGAGAACCAGAGGCTTACAGCTCTGAGCTTTCAAAGCTAGAAGTGTGTTCTAGCTTACTGCTCTAAATTGTGACCACTAAGAGTTGCAACCACTTAACCTGCCATCCTCAGGCTAACCTATAACCCCTGGCAGCTCTCTCTGACTTCTCTAGAGACCAGAGTTAAAGTGTTTGTCCTACACACCCACCCACCTTTGCCCCTTCACAGCCTTTGCCTCCTACAGTTCCAGTTTCGGTACAGTCTCTCCACAGCTAGGAAATGGAGCCCTGGGGTCTTTATTTTCTTCTTTCTATTTTTTGTTTTTGTTTGTTTGTTTTGGGGTTTTTTTTTTTGAAACAAGTCTAACCCATTCTCTCCAAAACAGGCAAAAGACCCTTTGAGAGAGGTCTTTGTTGGTGCTGAATGTCACAACATCAGAGGAAAATACCCAGAAGGAACCTACCAGCCTAAGCTGACAAGACTGCAGCCCTGTTACAAAGCTAGAAAGGAGCTTGCCAAACCTGCCAAAAGATAGTAAATAGACCAATCACATCATGGCTTCTCACCCCATCAATCACAAGCCTTACACAGTGACTGTGCCAATCGCAGGATTTTGGCTAAGTCATTAGAGAGGTGTCCATCTTCTGTCCTGAAAGAAAATTGCTGCAGGGTGACCAGGGACAACTAGAATTTACTGAGGCTTTTCTTACCAGGAGTGGAGTCTTCCAAAGTCTATGCCCATTGCCTGCAGTGGTTGTGACTGGAGCAATGTCTCCCAAAACAGGAGCTCATGGCTTCAGCCATATCTTCGTGCTCTGTCCAGCTAGAGTACTGACTATTTCCTCAAGATGTCCACAAAATGTTCCAAACAGCAGGGGTGGCATATGATAGTTCAGCTGGTCAACACAGGTCTGATTGGCATCACCCTGCCTAAGGCACCAGGCACAAGGAAATATGATTCAGATCGTCAGGCCTCCAGCAACTTAGCTTCTTTGAAGGAAAAGTGGACCTTGAAGGGTACTTACAAGGAGAACCTTACTCTGATATAACTAACAGTATGAAATGAAGCCTCACTCCTAGCCATATACTCTGAGGGATTCGGTACCTCTGATCAGTCAGTGAGTTACACTCCTATCGCTGAGGAGGCTCCAGACTTTGCCTGGTTCTTGGTCAAGTCTCTGTCTTCTAGGCACCATTTCCCCTCCCCAGCCCCTGGCAGCCACCATTCTACCTTTTGACTGTAGGTCTGCAGTCCTTCATAGAAGCTGCGTGATAGTTGGATATTGCCATCGTATGGGACCTAGAACCACTTAGAAGCCAGATATCTGGGTGCATCTGTAAGACAGTTTCCATATCAGCAGTTCTCAACCTGTGGGTTGCCATCCCTTTGGGTGATTATATTTCAGATACCCTGCGTATCAGATGTTTATGTTCTGATTCATAGCAGTAGCAAAAATAATTATGAAGCAGTAATGAAATAATTTTGTGGTTGGAGGTTAGCATGAGGAACTATATTAAAGGGTCTCAGCTATTAGGAAGGTTGAGAATCATTGTTCTAGATTATTTAAGGTGGGAAGACCTACTCTGAATGGGAGACAGCACCATTCCATGAGCTGGGGTCCTAAACTGAGTAAAAGATGAAGCAAGCTGAGGACCAGCATTTGTAGCTGTCTGCTTCCTAATTGTGAATCTAAATGTGACCAGCCTCACTATCCTTCTGCCACGCCTTCCTGGTTGTGAAGGACTGTGTCCTGGCCTAGCTCTGAGATCTGGACCAGCAGTCTCACAGACGCTTAGTCCCAAATAATCACACAAAGGCTTATAATAATTACAAGCTGATTGGTCTATGGTGCAGACTTATTACTTGCTAACTCTTATACTTTAAGTTAACCCATATTTCTGTTTATATTTAGCCATGTGGCTTGGTACCTTTTTGCTCAGTGCAGCACTCTCATCCTGCTTCCTCTGTGTTTCGATGTTGTCTTCTGCTCTGCTCTTTTCCTTCCCAGCATTCTCCTAGTCTGGTTGCCCGCCTCTACTTCCTGTCTAGCTACTTGACCAATCAGCATTTTATCAAGCCAACACAAGTGACAACTATTTACGGTGTACAAGAACAGACTGTACTCTCAAACTGTGAGCCAGAATAAAGCATTTCTCCCTTCATTTGCTTTTGCTGGGTATTTTGTAATAGCGACAGAAATGTAGC